>CM059785.1:4928449-5613449 GCA_030435695.1 Brachymystax lenok tsinlingensis | reverse complement strand
AGTGACAGATGTGCAGATGATGATGTGCAACAAGAGATACTGGGCTGCCAAAGAGCAGAAAAAAACAAAACAATTTGTGGATGAGGTAGTTGGGTGTGCTATTTACAGATGGGCTGTGTACGTGGACAAGGACCCTGCATGGTGCCACTGTGAGCCATTAGCCATTCATCAACATGTCATGTATATATATGGGTTGGACACACTGTTGACAGAATGTCTGTTGTCTGTTCCTGATGTAAATGACATTCCATCCCCTTAATTAATATGAAGTTGAAGACGGAGGGTTTGCTGGGGGGGGACAAGGCATGAAGCCCTTTCCAGGCAGGGTGGTCGAGTGGTCGAGTTCTCACTGTGGCTAACTGTGAGTGACAGACGATGCAGAGAGAGAAAGGAGGGACGGTTTGGGTTTGCGAAAGCTGACAGATTGGCTGAAGGGCCTAGCCATCCAGCTGGACTAGAGCCACCCCTCTGAGAAATCACGCTAAGAGAAGATTTGGTTTTCACAGTCGGTCTGCATGGCACGACGGACACTGAACACACCACAGAATGTCCGAGGGACACAACAAGGTTGAAATACCAACAGCGTGGGACGGTTTGAATCTTAGTTTTTACCACTGTTCCATAATTCCAATAAAATAAAATTCACATTTAAATTCCAATTTCTTTTTGAATTGGCTGAATTGAAACGGAATAGGATCCCAACTCTGGTGTGTACATCTTATCTCAGTCTATAAATGGATCAAGGAAAAAAACACATTTGCTACTAGCTGATCAATGACTGCCTCTTCAGTGTTTTTTGTCTCTTCAGAAGCGTGCACCATGGTGACGATGTTATTATCGCAACACACAGCGTACGCACACGTGCTTTGGTGTGAACTACTTAGTTAATAAACACTCCCATTATACACTCAGTAGGTATTCACTGGTTCTCATGAAATCAAAGAGGGAAGTCCAAAAAAAAAATAAACCTCAAAGAAAGACCCGTGAAATCATCATCATTATCCTCAGCACCAAAACGTTATGAACAACAAACAGAGAGAGGCTGGCTGAAGTGGGTTGAACAGTACTTCAACAGCTGGCTCTGTGTGAACAGAGGCCTAGCACCCATGGTCAGAATTATTCATGATAAACAGAGACTGTGCTATTTAAATCATGAGAGCTCAGATGTAGCTTTTCCAGTAGAACCACTTCTAAACCAACAGTTGCTTTGAGGTTGTTTGGTTCATTCATCATTACTAAGGACTAATCTGCGATGCCACTTCTAAACCAACAGTTGTTTTGAGGTTGTTTGGTTCATTCATCATTGTCCAGGACTAATCTGCGATGCCACTTCTAAACCAACAGTTGTTTTGAGGTTGTTTGGTTCATTCATCATTACTAAGGACTAATCTGCGATGCCACTTCTAAACCAGCAGTTGTTTTGAGGTTGTTTGGTTCATTCATCATTACTAAGGACTAATCTGCGATGCCACTTCTAAACCAGCAGTTGCTTTGAGGTTGTTTGGTTCATTCATCATTACTAAGGACTAATCTGCGATGCCACTTCTAAACCAGCAGTTGCTTTGAGGTTGTTTGGTTCATTCATCATTGTCCAGGACTAATCTGCGATGCCACTTCTAAACCAGCAGTTGTTTTGAGGTTGTTTGGTTCATTCATCATTACTAAGGACTAATCTGCGATGCCACTTCTAAACCAGCAGTTGTTTTGAGGTTGTTTGGTTCATTCATCATTACTAAGGACTAATCTGCGATGCCACTTCTAAACCAGCAGTTGTTTTGAGGTTGTTTGGTTCATTCATCATTACTAAGGACTAATCTGCGATGCCACTTCTAAACCAGCAGTTGCTTTGAGGTTGTTTGGTTCATTCATCATTACTAAGGACTAATCTGCGATGCCACTTCTAAACCAGCAGTTGCTTTGAGGTTGTTTGGTTCATTCATCATTGTCCAGGACTAATCTGCGATGCCACTTCTAAACCAGCAGTTGTTTTGAGGTTGTTTGGTTCATTCATCATTACTAAGGACTAATCTGCGATGCCACTTCTAAACCAGCAGTTGTTTTGAGGTTGTTTGGTTCATTCATCATTACTAAGGACTAATCTGCGATGCCACTTCTAAACCAGCAGTTGTTTTGAGGTTGTTTGGTTCATTCATCATTACTAAGGACTAATCTGCGATGCCACTTCTAAACCAGCAGTTGCTTTGAGGTTGTTTGGTTCATTCATCATTGTCCAGGACTAATCTGCGATGCCACTTCTAAACCAGCAGTTGCTTTGAGGTTGTTTGGTTCATTCATCATTGTCCAGGACTAATCTGCGATGCCACTTCTAAACCAGCAGTTGTTTTGAGGTTGTTTGGTTCATTCATCATTACTAAGGACTAATCTGCGATGCCACTTCTAAACCAGCAGTTGTTTTGAGGTTGTTTGGTTCATTCATCATTACTAAGGACTAATCTGCGATGCCACTTCTAAACCAACAGTTGTTTTGAGGTTGTTTGGTTCATTCATCATTACTAAGGACTAATCTGCGATGCCACTTCTAAACCAGCAGTTGTTTTGAGGTTGTTTGGTTCATTCATCATTACTAAGGACTAATCTGCGATGCCACTTCTAAACCAGCAGTTGCTTTGAGGTTGTTTGGTTCATTCATCATTACTAAGGACTAATCTGCGATGCCACTTCTAAACCAGCAGTCGCTTTGAGGTTGTTTGGTTCATTCATCATTGTCCAGGACTAATCTGCGATGCCACTTCTAAACCAGCAGTTGCTTTGAGGTTGTTTGGTTCATTCATCATTACTAAGGACTAATCTGCGATGCCACTTCTAAACCAACAGTTGCTTTGAGGTTGTTTGGTTCATTCATCATTACTAAGGACTAATCTGCGATGCCACTTCTAAACCAGCAGTTGCTTTGAGGTTGTTTGGTTCATTCATCATTACTAAGGACTAATCTGCGATGCCACTTCTAAACCAGCAGTTGCTTTGAGGTTGTTTGGTTCATTCATCATTACTAAGGACTAATCTGCGATGCCACTTCTAAACCAACAGTTGCTTTGAGGTTGTTTGGTTCATTCATCATTACTAAGGACTAATCTGCGATGCCACTTCTAAACCAGCAGTTGCTTTGAGGTTGTTTGGTTCATTCATCATTGTCCAGGACTAATCTGCGATGCCACTTCTAAACCAGCAGTTGCTTTGAGGTTGTTTGGTTCATTCATCATTGTCCAGGACTAATCTGCGATGCCACTTCTAAACCAGCAGTTGCTTTGAGGTTGTTTGGTTCATTCATCATTACTAAGGACTAATCTGCGATGCCACTTCTAAACCAACAGTTGCTTTGAGGTTGTTTGGTTCATTCATCATTACTAAGGACTAATCTGCGATGCCACTTCTAAACCAGCAGTTGCTTTGAGGTTGTTTGGTTCATTCATCATTACTAAGGACTAATCTGCGATGCCACTTCTAAACCAGCAGTTGCTTTGAGGTTGTTTGGTTCATTCATCATTACTAAGGACTAATCTGCGATGCCACTTCTAAACCAGCAGTTGCTTTGAGGTTGTTTGGTTCATTCATCATTGTCCAGGACTAATCTGCGATGCCACTTCTAAACCAGCAGTTGCTTTGAGGTTGTTTGGTTCATTCATCATTGTCCAGGACTAATCTGCGATGCCACTTCTAAACCAGCAGTTGCTTTGAGGTTGTTTGGTTCATTCATCATTACTAAGGACTAATCTGCGATGCCACTTCTAAACCAGCAGTTGCTTTGAGGTTGTTTGGTTCATTCATCATTGTCCAGGACTAATCTGCGATGCCACAACGCAAAACAATTTTTGCAGTAATGACCAATAGGTACACAAAAAAAAATTGTTCACGTACACATACATATTGCAGTCATTAATTACTATTTCAACTCAATCATGCTGACAAAAAGTCAAAGACTGGATTTGTTTCCTACAATTTCTCCATTTACCAGGGTACGCATAACAACCCTGTATGAACAAAATATGCAATTTTCCTATGCTACTACGTAGTTTGACATCAACATATCTGGCAGATGGAATTTTGATAATGTAAAAAGATGTCTCCATTGCCCTACGGCTTCATAGCTCTATCTTTGGTTGTTAACTTTGAGGATAACCACCAGCCCCTAAAGAGAGAGGAGGGAGAAAAAGAGGAAGAGAAAGAGGGTGAGAAAGAAAGAGAGAGAGAGTGATAGAGAGAGAGAGAGAGAGAGGGTGGAAGAGAGAGAGAGAGAGAGAGAGAGAGAGAGAGAGAGAGAGAGAGAGAGAGAGAGAGAGAGAGAGAGAGAGAGAGAGAGAGAGAGAGAGAGAGAGAGAGAGAGGGAGGGTGGAAGAGAGAGAGAGAGAGAGAGAGAGAGAGAGAGAGAGAGAGATGTTGGCAGAGAACCAGGCTTAATGTTATTCAGCCACCCACTCTGCTGCCTTCTCTCCTCTCCGTGTCAGCAGGGTGAGTCAAGATGAGACAGAGGAACAGCAGAAGTGGGATTAGTAGTTTTGAAGAGTATTGATTAGAAAATTATTGATAGATCCAGGACTTCACAAAGGCTCTTGTATAAGACTCTCTATCTTAGGAATCCACCAGTTTATACACATAGCTTCTTTGTTGTGTCTTTAGTGGACTGGTCCAAAGTAAACCTCATGTTGATTGGTAAAGTGGGCAGAAGTGTTCCTTTACAATTCTAACTGCCTGAAATTCTGTTTTGAAAATTAGATATAATTTTTTCACTTGAACAGTTTGGTTTATTCCATTCCACATCAGGAATGTGTTCCTTGCATGCAGATCTTAATCAGGGTTTGGGAGTAACAGCGTTACATGTAACTGATTACAAAGAAAATTGTAACTGTAATCTGTTACGTTACCAGCAAAACAAATATTGTAATCAGATTACTTCCAGGATTACTTTTAAATTCATAAAGAATATTCACACCATTCTGCTTTCTCAATGACATTCAAATCAACAATGATCAGGAGACTAATTTAAATTTGTTCCCCGCCTGAGCGAGTCTGCCCATGAGTAAAAAAAACACTAAATGCGTTTGATGGATCGCGGGAAAAATGCAGGAATAAGTGTCACGCCCTGACCTGCAGTAGCCTGTTTATGTCTCTTTTTGGTTTGGTCAGGGTGTGATTTGGGGTGGGCATTCTATGTTCTAGTTTTCTATTTCTTTGTTGTTGGCCGGGTAGGGCTCTCAATCAGGGACAGCTGTCCATCGTTGTCTCTGATTGGGAGCCATACTTTAGTAGCCCTTTTTCCCCCTCCTTTCCTTGTGGGAAGTTGACTCTGTTATTGTGTATGTGCCGTTGGTGCTACACCTTATGCACTTCGTTTGTTGTTTTGAGTGAGTTAACTAATAAACATGTTTAACTCAACCCGGCACGCTGCGCCTTGGTCCGTCACTGAAGATCGTTACAATAAGGTTTTTATAGGCTAAAGTCCAAGCTGTGTCTTCCAATGTTGCCACTGCTGTTGGCATCCAACGATTATCCAACTTGAACACACGCTTGGAGTTAAGTAGGATAGCCAGGGTGTGATTTATGGGGGAGCCAGCTCATCTCCCCTGAACGAGACGCTCACCTCCCCTGAACGAGGCGCTCACCTCCCCTGAACGAGGCGCTCACCTCCCCTGAACGAGGCGCTCACCTCCCCTGAACGAGACGTTCAGCTCCCTTTAATGCAACAAAAGTTCAACTTTTTGTCGAATCTCTAAATGATGCTAATTGAACCATTCTTCTAATTGTTTTAAAATGCAGTGCTAAATATGTTTTACACACACGTCTCTGTCATGGTTTAAACCAGTTATGTCTACGTGGCTGCTGTCCACTCACTAGTATTTTCGGGCCTCAGCTGAGCTCCTCTATGCGGGTTACTTTTTTTTATCAATGACCGGCAATCAGAGTTTACCTATCTATTTTGTTACATCACTGGCTACCACTAGGCCTGTTGGAAGTTCATGGTAATACACATTGTAGTCTAGTCTAGTAAATTGACCGTGTGTGTTAGGGTGACCATCCCATTTTCTTTTTTCCCGGGACATTTTCAGACCCATTTCAGATGTACCGACTTTTCAGGCAACAAGAAAACATTTCATTTGTCAGCAAGACGGATCAATTAATGTAGACCTAATCAATGGCAATTTCTGAATGTCTTTTAAGCACACTTTTTGGTGTTACAATGACATGACTATTCCCATTCATCAACTGGCAGGAGTATACATGCAGTTTGGACGCTGGAATTTTTAGGGGAGTGGACAAACATGCACAGGTAGCCTACTTTTCGAAGTGATTTGTTTGACAATCAGATTCATACCACATTAAAAGGTCATTCATTATTGCCCTTTAAATTACGTCTGTATTATTGTAGGCCCATAAAAAAAAAAATTGTGCTCTTGCACTCAATAGAGAACCTCGAATGTCATGGTGTAATTTGCACTCTGAAGACAGCAGCGGTGTAGCCTACGGGCGATACAGATATCACTTATTATTGATATCTACAGTACACAGGGCGTTGATGTGAATCACACTGCTGCTCTCTCATTTAGCTTTTTTGCGAATGATGGATTGTGGTTGTTGTGGATGGCTGTTCACAAATGCATATGTGTATTTTAACCCAATGATGGTGGAATTTAAGAATTTTAAGCTGCCTATCAATCAATGTTTTTGCGACCAGTGCACCAGTGAAAAATGTACTCTTGTAACAGCTGCATAGTGTGGATCTAGGGCCTGTTTAATGCAGGGGCTTAAAGTGGATGAAGCCCCGAGGCCCAAGCCCATGGGGGCCTGTGAGGCAGAGAAAAATGTATTTTATATTTTTTATAGATTGCCTGCTACCGCTCTTCTAATCATGAGATGGGGGAGGGGAGGATAAGAGCTAGGGGGGCCCACATGGGTAACTGGGGGAGTCCTGCCATGACTGGGTAACTGATTGTGGGCTGGCACTAGCCTTTAGGGAGAACTAAGCGAGATTTTGGATGGGGGTCTCCCCCACCTCACAGGTCAAAGCATTTTAGTCCCCTCCCCCCTTCTTGTCCGTAGAGAGAAAGTACATTTCCTGCAATTCCACACATTTTGCCATGAGGCAGTTTTAAAATGCAAATTACCTGCAATTCTACACATTTTTGTCATGCCACGCTAATGATATCTGAGAGTGACTAACAAAGTCAAGGCGGGCCCCCTAGAGGTCAAGGCCCCTGTGCACATGCCCTGTGTGCCCGGATGGTATTCGGCCATGATTACTATAAATTTAGGTAGCTGGCTAGGCTAACTTACCAATCTAACCATTGTTAGCTAATATGACTGACTGTCAGTGACATAACAAGATACTTTGCATCTTGGTGTATTCTACTATTCTAACTCTGAACAGTGTATTAAGACCTCGACTGAGTTCAAAATCAATCTTCTGCTCAGGATAAACAACTTGGCTAATCTATGCTTCCATATTTCCAAGTCCTATTCTTGAAGATCAAAGGGTATTATTAAATGAATTGGAATGACTGGAAATCTGACAGACTTTGGTATGTCATGTAAAGTTATAGCTTAATCGTATTATTATCTGTAGTAAAAAAGAAATGGGGTTATAATAAGCCTACATAACCAATCTATAAAGTTAGACGCAACATCCATTCATGGCCTCTAACATTTATCCTGCAATAGACGTCGTTCAATTGGCAATATACATTTTTTAATATGCCTCTTAAAGTGAAAGGAAAGTAATCTAAAAGGAACTGAAAGTAATCAGATTATGCAACTTAGTTTGGGTGATCCAGAAGTTATGTTACCGATTTACAAGTTTGGACCGGAAACTAGTAACTGTAACAGATTACATTTAGAACAGGGGGTTCCTGAACTTCTTTGACCTACGAACCCATTTTGATATCTGAAAATTCATCACAACCCCAACCATGTGAAAAATGTATTTTAATTAACAGCCCATGTTTACTTTTTTAATTGGGGCTACTACAGTCAATTGCAAAACATTCTAACAGTATTTATGATTCTATCCTCAACTCACCATCACATACTTTTAATGTGGGGCTGTGACAGTCAATTGCAAATTAGTCTGACATAATGTATCTTATTTCTCCACCCGTAATGAGATGGGTGTAATTGATACACGTCGCACCAGAGCTTCTCAAATTCAAGTGGTTGACAGTGGGCACCTCTACCCTGTCACATCCAACCTGGTGTTTGCAAATGTATATATATATATATATTTTAACAGAAATACCTTAGTTACATAAGTATTCAGGCCCTTTGCTATGAGACTCTAAACTGAGGTCAGGTGCATCCTGTTTCCCAGTGATCATCCTTGAGATGTTTCTACAACTTGTGGTAAAGTCCACCTGTGGTAAATTCAATTGATTTGGACATGATTTGGAAAGGCACACACCTGTCTGTATAAGGTCCCACAGTTAACAGTGCATGTCAGATCAAAAACCAAGCCATGAGTTCAAAGGACAACCATCTCTGGGTTAGTGGAGGGTTTGGCCGGAGGGGCTTTACTTGGCTCATCGCACACTAGCGACTCCTTGTGGCAGGCCGGTCACCTGCAGGCTGACCACGGTCGTCAGGTGAAGAGTGTTTCCTCCGACACATTGGTGCGGCTGGCTTCCGGGTGGGCTGGTGTTAAGTGGGCCGGTGTTAAGAAGTGCACTTTGGCATGACTCGAACCTTCACTTCCCGAGCCCGTTGGGAACCGAATTTGGGGAGAAAAAAGGGGGGGAAAGAAGACACAAGAAGACTCGAGGCTGTAATCACTGGCCAAGGTGCTTTAACAAAGTACTAAGTAAAGTGTCTGAATACCGAAAATTGTGATATTTCATTTTTTTTATTTTTTTTTATAAATTAACAAACTTTTCTCCTAAAACCTGTTTCTGCTTTGTCATTATGGGGTATGCTGTGCAGATTGATGAGGAAAAAAACAATTGAATCAATTTTAGAATAAGGCTGTAACCTAACAAAACGTGGAAAAAAGTCAAGAGGTCTGAATACTTTCTGAATGCCCTGTCCAATCTCAGCAGTTATTGTCTAAAAGGGAAAACCTATCTTAAACTTATCTTATCTTATCTTCTTATCTTATCGGCACTCTGAGACGCTTTTTGTGAAGACGGCAGAGGCTCTGGCCTGATCAATCCACAGGAACCAGAACTCAATCCACAGGAACCAAAACAACTGAATGTGTTGTTTACAGCATTCGGTCGCGTGACAGCTCGATCAGCTGTTCGATGTCACTTACGGTAAGTCGACTGAGCCAGGATCACAGTCAAACGGACACAGTTGATTTGGTCATTCATCTGTAGTATTTCCCCTGCATGCGTGCTTTCAGTTCATTCAATTTCCCAAATGCGTCTGTTACATAGGCAAGGAGTCACATTTTCTTTTCATTACACAGAAAGTCAACTAAGTCTGTTTTTTATATATCCGTTGTGAATGACAACAGTTCTTCTCTCAATTCTAAAAATCTTTCCAACACTCCACCTGTATTGTCATGCTTTGATCCCGTACTGTTCCTTAGTTACATAGTTTTGTGAACAGGCATGTGCGATGTAGTTTACAATCAAAGTTACCTGCTGCATATCTCCCAGTTCTGCACTCAGCTATTTTCAGTTTCAGTTGCTCTCGGTGTATCCATCGTAGCACAGTGGGTGTATCATACAATGAGTTCATATGGCAGAGGGAGACACATTCATATCTAGAGTGTAGAGGCCTGTCCGCCGTCCTGTGATAGATGGAGCTCCATCTGGGAAAAAGCACACCATTCCATCCCATGGAATCTGTTTTTCATCAATATAGCCAAAGCAGCACACTGAACATCCCATCCCCTGTGCCGTTTCATGCTCAGGAATCGTGAGACAGATCAATATGTCCTCATGAATACGCTCCCCCCAACATGTACAGCAAACAAAAGTCAATGCATGGCATCTCGGCCCTCACAGCTAACGTCCATTCGGAGAGCACAAGCTGGGGAGTTTGAGATGTTCTGTCAGAGTTTCCTCTTGATTGCTAGCTAAGGCATCAATTATTTGTTCAACATTGATATCTGACAAAGGTATCGATGCGAGTTTCTGTGCCTCTGCCTCCCCAACACATTGTATTCACCATATCAATTGCGGCCGATAATATCAGTCTCTGCAGTAGTGTGTGGTTTCATAGTGTAGTGGGATTAGCCATTCACCATGGGAATGATTCAAGGACAGCAATCAAGTGTGGCCTTTTCCCACGATCTAACAGGCACTCTCTGGTTGAATTTTAACTTTCAGATTTGAATAAATTTCAATTCGATTTTTAAAGGATAACCACATTACAGTGACTCTGAGAGACAAAGACAACCCCTAGTTTGGAAACCGCTGATTTATAAAGTAACCTATCCAACCCTGAGTGTAATGGCATAAACCTGTCAATGTGAGAAGAAGGGATGTGACATGTAGTCGGCCTTCAGTAAGACTTCATCCCGAGTCTGAATAGATTCTGATTGGAGTGTTTCATGTGTCTACTCTACACCTTACTTATCTACTCTTCATCCCGAGTCTAAATAGATTCATTCTAACTGTTTCAAGCGTCCACACATTACCAATCTGCTTAACTCTCTGGAGGCTAACCTCTGGTCCTTTTAAAACTTAATAATGTGTCTGCGTTGCCTTGTGAGTGCCATCTTCCGTATTAATTAGCCCGATGGACTGGAAACTACCTTTTTAAACTTTTATGCCAAATGGATTCGTTCAGTGGAAGTGGCACCAGCCGTACTACTCAGAGAGACGTTTCACAAACCACAGAAAGCTATTTTTCTGATTGACATTAAGCATTAAATGAATAATTTAGTATGTTTGAAATTATGTTGAAATGATTTAGATATCTGCTGACCATGATTGGCCTGTAAAGTGCATTCAGAAAGTATTCAGACCCCTTCCAATTTTTTCACATTTTGTTACGTTACAGCCTTATTCTAGAAGAGAATAAATAAAAACATGTTGTCATCAATCTACACACAATACCCCATAATGACATCACAATACCCCATAATGACATCACAATACCCCATAATGACAAAGCGAAAACATTTTTTTTTTTAAATTGTAGCAAATTGTATTGGAAATAAAAAAATAAATACCTTATTTACATAAGTATTCAGACCCTTTGCTATGAGACTCTAAACTGAGGTCAGGAGCATCCTGTTTCCATGTTTCTACAACTTGACTGGAGTCCACCTGTGGTAAATTCAATTGATTGGACATGATTTGGAAAGGCACCCACTTGTCTATATAAGGTCCCACAGTTGACAGTACAGAGCAAAAACCAAGTTGTGAGGTCGAAGGAATTGCCCGTAGAGCTTGTGTCGAGGCACAGATCTTTGGAAGGATCCCAAAAAATGTCTGCAGCATTGAAGGTCCCCAAGAACACAGTGGCCTCCATCATTCTCTTTTAAAATGTATTTTATTGAACCTTTATTTAACTAGGCAAGTCAGATAAGAACATTCTTATTAACAAAAGGCAAAAAGGCCTCATGTGGAGACGGGGGATAAAAAATATTACAAATATCACGACAAGAGAGACATCACAACACTACATAAGAAAACAACACAGCATGGTAGCAACACAATATGACAGCAACATGGTATAGTAGCAACACAACATGGCAGCAGCACAACACGGTAGCAGCACAAAACATGGTACAAACATTATTCTTAAATGGCACAGAAAACAGCACAAAGGCAAGAAGGTAGAGACAACAATACATAATTCTTAAATGGAAGAAGTTTGTATTCACCAAGACGCTTCCTAGATCTGCCCCCCGGCTAAACTGAGCAATCGGGGGTGAAGGGCCTTGGTCAGGGAGGTGACCAAGAACCTGATGGTCACCCTGACAGTGCTCCAAAGTGCCTCTGTGGAGATGGGAGAACCTTCCAGAAGGACAACCATCTCTGCGGAACTCAACTAACCAGGCCTTTATGGTAGAGTGGCCAGACAGAAGCACATGACAGCCCGCTTGGAATTTGCCAAAAGGCACCTCAAGGACACAGACTCTGAGAAACAAGATTCTCTGGTCTGATAAAACCAAGATGGAACTCTTTGTCCTGAATGACAAGCATCACGCCTGGAGGAAACATGGCACCATCCCTATGATGAAGCATGGTGGTGGCAGCATCATGCTGTAGGGATGTTTTTCAGCGGCAGGGACTGGGAGACTAGTCAGGATCGAGAGAAAGATGAACGGAGCAAAGTACAGAGAGATCCTTGACGAAAGCCTGCTCCAGAGCGCTCAAGACCTCAGACTAGGGCGAAGGTTCACCTATCAACAGGACAACGACCCAAAGCACACAGTCAAGACAATGAAGGAGTGGCTTCGGGACAAGTCTCTAAATGTCCTTGAGTGGCCCAGCCAGAGCCTGGACTTGAGTCCAATCGAACATGTCTGGAGAGACATGAAAATAGTTTTGTAACTACGCTCCCCATCCAACCTGACACAGCTTCAGAGGATGAGCAGAGAAGAATGGGAGAAACTCCCCAAATACAGGTGTGCCAAGCTTGTAGTGTCATACCCAAGAAAACTCGAGGCTGTAATCACTGCCGAAAGTGCTTCAGCAAAGTACTGAGTAAAGGGCCTGAATACTTTTTGTAAATGATACATTTCCGTTTATTTTAATTAGCATACATTTCTAAAAAACTGTTTTTGCTTTGTCATTATGGGGAATGGTGTGTAGATTGATGAAGAAAAAAACGATTTAATCCATTTCAGAATAAGGCTGTAATGTAACAAATTAAAATGCTGAAAAAGTCAAGGGATCTGAAGACTTTCTCGAATGCACTGCACCTTTCCTTCAACCATTAGATAGAAATAGAAAATGGATGTGTTCAGATTACGTAATAATTATAACTTCTCTCCAGACCTCACACTTCACTTGACAACTTGGGAAAAGGTTTGCTCTCGCGTTAGCATTTCCATCATCTTGTGTGACATGAACATTAATTGGTTTAGCACGTTGTCATGTGTGATCTTCTTCACCATCATCAATTCTCTGTGACAAATCAAGCGATATAAGTTACTTCTGTCAAATCTGGCATTTCTCTCCACTCCACTTCAACTTCTAGCAGACCTGGGAATAGAATACCTCGATTGGAATAGTTTTAGGGGCTCGATTCAATCCGTTTTGCAGCGCTACAGCGCTACAGTTCAAATAAAATTTAAAGGGAATGTTCACAGGTTCCAGAGACTACATTTATGGTAAAAGCTGCATATGTCGGTTTAATCGAAAATGTACTTTCAATTTCAAGATTGCTATAGCCTGAACTTTTGCGATACGGATTGAATTGAGCCCTTGAAGTTCAGAAGGGAGTTGTGTTCTGATGGAACAAAGCCTCCACTATCAGTGTGAAGACCTGTCTTCCTTCTGTGCAACGGCTCTCTCATTCTCTCATTCCAGCAGAGCTCTGGGACCCCGGCTCCCTCCACCTCAGCCCTGCTCAGCTCCTCTCAGCCCAGACTACATTCAGGATCCACAGCATCTCGTCGGGGCTTCCTGAAGACTGAACTCTGATATCGTCTCCTCTCAGTGTCTATAATAATAGGCATGCGGACAGGGGCCTACATTGTCATTTACAGCCCCCACTTCTTCCCGCCAGCTGAAGTGTGGAGGCCTACCTCTGATCTCCTCTCCATCAATCTTTATAATACGCATTTAGAACTATGTTGACGCATAATGCCCCAGCTCCCACACCTCATCCTCACTATATCTACCTCGTCTTCACTAGGTCTACCTCTTCCTCACTATATCTACCTCGTCTTCACTAGGTCTACCTCATCCTCACTATATCTACCTCGTCTTCACTAGGTCTACCTCTTCCTCACTATATCTACCTCGTCTTCACTAGGTCTACCTCATCCTCACTATATCTACCTCGTCTTCACTAGGTCTACCTCTTCCTCACTATATCTACCTCGTCTTCACTAGGTCTACCTCTTCCTCACTATATCTACCTCGTCTTCACTAGGTCTACCTCTTCCTCACTATATCTACCTCGTCTTCACTAGGTCTACCTCTTCCTCACTATATCTACCTCGTCTTCACTAGGTCTACCTTTTCCTCACTATATCTACCTCGTCTTCACTAGGTCTACCTCTTCCTCACTATATCTACCTCGTCTTCACTAGGTCTACCTCTTCCTCACTATACCAACCTCGTCTTCACTAGGTCTACCTCTTCCTCACTATATCTACCTCGTCTTCACTAGGTCTACCTCTTCCTCACTATATATACCTCTTCCTCACTAGCTCTACCTCTTCCTCAATAGGTCTTCACTAGGTCTACCGCTTCCACACCAGCTCTACCTCTTCCTCACTAGCTCTACCTCTTCCTCACCAGGTCTACCTCTTCCTCACTAGGTCTACCTCTTCCTCACCAGGTCTACCTCTTCCTCACTAGGTCTACCTCTTCCTCACTATATCTACCTCTTCCTCACTAGCTCTACCTCTTCCTCAATAGGTCTTCACTAGGTCTACCGCTTCCACACCAGGTCTACCTCTTCCTCACTAGGTCTACCTCTTCCTCTCTAGGTCCTCACTAGGTCTACCTCTTCCTCACTAGGTCTACCTCTTCCTCACTAGTTCTACCTCTTCCTCGTGAAGTCCACCTCTTCCTCACTAGTTCTACCTCTTCCTCACTAAGTCTACCTCTTCCTCACTAGATATACCTCTTCCTCACTAGGTCTCCCTCTTACTCACTAGATTTACCTTTTCCTCATTAGGTCAACCTCTTCCTCACTAGTTCTACCTCTTCCTCACTAGGTCTATCTTTTCCTCACTAGTTCTACCTTCCTCAATAGTCTCCCTCTTCCTCACTAGTTCTACCTCTTCCTCACTAGGTCTATCTTTTCCTCACTAGTTCTACCTTCCTCAATAGTCTCCCTCTTCCTCACTAGGTCTACCTCTTCCTCACTAGGTCTACCTCTTCCTCACTATATCTACCTCTTCCTCACTAGCTCTACCTCTTCCTCAATAGGTCTTCACTAGGTCTACCGCTTCCACACCAGGTCTACCTCTTCCTCACTAGGTCTACCTCTTCCTCACCAGGTCTACCTCTTCCTCACTAGGTCTACCTCTTCCTCTCTAGGTCCTCACTAGGTCTACCTCTTCCTCACTAGGTCTACCTCTTCCTCACTAGTTCTACCTCTTCCTCGTGAAGTCCACCTCTTCCTCACTAGGTCTACCTCTTCCTCACTAGATATACCTCTTCCTCACTAGTTCTACCTCTTCCTCACTAGGTCTACCTCTTCCTCACTAGATATACCTCTTCCTCACTAGGTCTCCCTTTTACTCACTAGATTTACCTTTTCCTCATTAGGTCAACCTCTTCCTCACTAGTTCTACCTCTTCCTCACTAGGTCTATCTTTTCCTCACTAGTTCTACCTTCCTCAATAGTCTCCCTCTTCATCACTAGGTCTACCTCTTCCACACTAGTTCTACCTCATCCTCATTTTTCCGCTCTCAGTGAAGCATGTAGACCTACAGTAGGATGTAATTAACTCCTCCCATCTCCTCCCACCTCCTCCCACCTCATCCCACCTCATCCCACCTCCTCCCATCTCCTCCCACCTCATCCCATCTCCTCCCATCTCCTCCCACCTCGTCCCAACTTCTTCCCTCTCCTTCCACCTCGTTCCATCTCCTCCCACCTCCTCCCACCTCATCCCACCTCATTGTAATGTTCTCAGTGAAGCATCACCAGAAACAGTTCATCTTGGCCGCAGCAGGAAGACAGGATTCATTTAAACTCCTTTGGTAAATCACTCAAACCCCCATGCCAGACAGACAGACATACAGATAGACAGACAGACAGACTGAGTGAATCTCATATTCCAGTGTGCAAATTGCCCACACTCTGCGTTCAAAACAAAATGGCCACTTTGCCAGTTTTGAAAAACGGCCCGGTGTCCCAACTGTGATTTATTTGACACTGATGGCCGTGTGTGCAGCGAGGAGAGGGACGGGAACGCAGGGAGGGAAGCGAGAGAAGGGAGGGGTGCGAGAGAAGGGGGAGAGCGATAGAAGGGGGAGAGCGAGAGGGAGGAGAGCGAGAGAAGGGAGAGAGCGAGAGGGAGGGGAGCGAGAGAAGGGGGAGAGCGAGAAGGAGGAGAGAGCGAGAGGGAGGAGAGCGAGAAGGAGGAGAGAGCGAGAGGGAGGGGAGAGCGAGAGAAGGGGGAGAGCGAGAAGGAGGAGAGAGCGAGAAGGAGGAGAGAGCGAGAGAAGGGGAGAGCGAGAAGGAGGAGAGAGCGAGAGGGAGGGGAGAGCGAGAGAAGGGGAGAGCGAGAAGGAGGAGAGCGAGAAGGAGGAGAGAGCGAGAGGGAGGAGAGCGAGAAGGAGGAGAGAGCGAGAAGGAGGAGAGAGCGAGAGAAGGGGGAGAGCGAGAAGGAGGAGAGAGCGAGAGGGAGGGGAGCGAGAGAAGGGGGAGAGCGAGAGGGAGGAGAGAGCGAGAGGGAAGGGAGCGAGAGAAGGGGGAGAGCGAGAGGGAGGAGAGAGCGAGAAGGAGGAGAGCGAGAGGGAGGGGAGAGCGAGAGGGAGGAGAGAGCTGGCTGATGCATAATGTTACAAACTCTAATTTCTGTCCGTCTCACAAAGACGTTGATACATCACTATTATGTCCTATGACATAATTTCCTGTCCAAAGGAAGTTACTGCTGTCAGTGAAGAATGATGGAGGCCAACATACTTAACTGTCATTTTATCAACTTCACTTAGTTTCTTGTTTACGCATACCTGTTTATAGATCAGGGCTGTTCAATGCAGGTCTCGGAGGGCCGGAAACCCTTTAGGTTTTTGATTCTACCTGGTGTCCCAGGTGTTAACTAGTCCCTTATTAGGAAGTGTTTCAGCCCTCCAGCACATTCACTGAAAAGCCCTGGTAAAGATGATGTAATGCATTATAAATGAAGCCTGTACCATGTTTGACTATGTTTGTTTGAACTCAGTTTGAGTGGTCCACAATGTGGTTTAAAACAACTGTACTGTGTATTATTCTAGCATTGTGGAGTGACACTTATATACATTTTTTAAACCTCCAAACCACACACACACACATGCCCATGTGCACACGCACACACACACATAAACACACACAGAGAACCCCCCCCGCCGCATACTGTAATGCAGTATCTGTAAAGTGAAGTGCTACTCTTCATGAGTTGTCAGACAAGTCAAAAGGAACACATCTGAGAGAGGAGAGAAACTAACTGAAGAACTGTCTGAGAGGAGAGGAACTAACTGAAGAACTGTCTGAGAGGAGAGGAACTAACTGAAGAACTGTCTGAGAGGAGAGGAACTAACTGAAGAACTGCTCGAGAGGAGAGGAACTAACTGAAGAACTGTCTGAGAGGAGAGGAACTAACTGAAGAACTGCTCGAGAGGAGAGGAACTAACTGAAGAACTGCTCGAGAGGAGAGGAACTAACTGAAGAACTGTCTGAGAGGAGAGGAACTAACTGAAGAACTGCTCGAGAGGAGAGGAACTAACTGAAGAACTGCTCGAGAGGAGAGGAACTAACTGAAGAACTGTCTGAGAGGAGAGGAACTAACTGAAGAACTGTCTGAGAGGAGAGGAACTAACTGAAGAACTGTCTGAGAGGAGAGGAACTAACTCTCCTTCAGATGAGTAGGTGCATAGCAGAGGAGGCTGGTGAGTGGAGCTATAGGAGGATGGGCTCATTGTAATTGCTTGAATAGAATAAATTAAATGGTACCAAATACATCAAACACGTAGAAACAACGTGTTTGACTCCGTTCCATAGATTCCATTCCAGCCATTACAATGAGCCCCTCCTCCTATAGCTCCTCCCACCAGGCTCTTCTGGCGTACAGGAGGATACATTCATACAGGTCTCAAGGATGCTTCCTGGTTTTTCAGGAAGTTTACATTTAATTTAATTTAAACTCATGTTACATTGATGAAAAATATAAAAGAGTCATGCCTTTTCTGCAATTGTCTTCAGAAATGTGTAATGCAATTGTTTTGCCTCATGGATTTGGATGGAGAGTATATCACAGCTGACAGGAATACAAATTTTTTGCATTTCACCAGCGATGACCTTCTAGTTATTTATTTATCTCCCTCACGGGGAGTTGGAGACAGGCTGCAGTCATGTTTGAGCACTCTCACACGTTCTGTCATTGTTAGCCCTTGACAGACCACTGCTGCTCGGGGTAGAGACAACTAGACAGACTGTACTATAATGTGTGAAAGCTAGAAAGGGGAGAAGAAAAAAAAAGAGTATTTTTTTTGTCGTAGTTAGTCGTTTTAGTGGTAGGGCAGAACAGTAGAAATCAAACGCGTATCACTTTACCTGCAGTCAGTGACCAAAAGCGCCCTCTTTGGCCTCATGGTTGGAATGTTTTTTTTTAATATTTTTCATAATTTAATGATTAAAAAAATCTTGTCTTTCCATATGTCAAAAAAGTTTTGTTATATTTCCGTCTTCGGTGATGTATATACAGTGTAATATTGGGATGCAAACTCACAATGTAATACATTTCAACTCTATATATGACATGGTTCAGGTGTCCTCTTTTATTTAAGCCCATAGCCATGTGTGTGTGAGGTGTATACTTTTGTTTCAAAGTAGATTTGTTGAAGACTACCAAGAAACACTGTGTGACCTTGATGTAGCCCACTGCAGTAAAAGGTTAAACCATTGATATCATAAAAATAACTAACTAACACCCGTGCCTTTCTCGAACAAACACACACGCTTGACTTTTTCTTCTAGCACTGACTTTGCTAATAGCAACCTTATTGTGGTTAAATGTACTGTGATATGTGGTCGTCTCACCTAGCCAACTTAAGATGAATGAATCTCTGGATAAGTACGTTTGCTAAATGACTAAAAATAAATCAAATAAAAATGTAATAGTGTGTCTAACCTTTACTTAATAAAATAAAATACCATGTACCACATACATTACAAGAAGACAATAAAGCTCACTCAATCAAACATGATGGAGTTTGAAGAAGTGATTGAGTGGGATGATGTCTTAGGATGAGGTAGAAAGCATGCAGTACTTTACCTAGTATGTATGTGGTACAAATCAAGTTATTGTGGGATCACATAATCTGAACAGCATTAATTAGGCTGCATGAGAAGGTTTGAATCCTAAGCAAGCTGCCTAAGCAAGCTGTCACATTGTTTGAAGTACAATGGACCAACATACAGTGGGGCAAAAAAGTATTTAGTCAGCCACCAATTGTGCAAGTTCTCCAACTTAAAAAGATGAGAGAGGCCTGTAATTTTCATCATAGGTACACTTCAACTATGACAGACGAAATGAGAAAAAGAAATCCAGAAAATCACATTGTAGGATTTTTTATTTATTTATTTGCAAATTATGGTGGAAACTAAGTATTTGGTCAATAACAAAAGTTTATCTCAATACTTTGATATATACCCTTTGTTGGCAATGACAGAGGTCAAACATTTTCTGTAAGTCTTCACAAGGTTTTCACACACTGTTGCTGGTATTTTGGCCCATTCCTCCATGCAGATCTCCTCTAGAGCAGTGATGTTTTGGGGCTGTCGCTGGGCAACACGGACTTTCAACTCCCTCCAAAGATTTTCTATGGGGTTGAGATCTGGAGACTGGCTAGGCCACTCCAGGACCTTGAAATGCTTCTTACAAGCCACTCCTTAGTTGCCAGGCGGTGTGTTTGGGATCATTGTCATGCTGAAAGACCCAGCCACGTTTCATCTTCAATGCCCTTGCTGATGGAAGGAGGTTTTCACTCAAAATCTCACGATACATGGCCCCATTCATTCTTTCCTTTACATGGATCAGTCGTCCTGGTCCCTTTGCAGAAAAACAGCCCCAAAGCATGATGTTTCCACCCCCATGCTTCACAGTAGGTATGGTGTTCGATCTTCGTTACGTTAATTTTGTTGTTTTCGCCCAGTTACGTTGAGAAATAAAGATGTATACTGGATGCCTCGCTGCGCCTTGGTCTGTCACTTCTGGAGATCGTGACAGTAGTATTTGTATTTGTAATTAGTAGGTCGTCATTGTAAATAATAATTTGTTGTTAACTAACTTGCCGAGTTAAATAAAGGTAAAATAAATATAAAATGTATTATGGATCCCCATTAGCTGCTGCCAAGGCATCAGCTACACTTCCTGGGGTCCAGCAAAATTAAGGCAGTTTATAAAATGTTTAAAACATTACAATACATTCACAGATTTCCTAAAACACTACGTGCCTTCAGGCGCCTACTCCACCACTACCACATATCTACAGTACTAAAGTAATGTGTACGTGTGAGTATAGTGCGTTTGTTATCGTGTGTTTGTATGCATGTGGCTGTGCCTGTGTTTGTATTGCTTCACAGTCCACGCTGTTCTATAAGGTGTATTTTTATCTGTTTTTTAAATCTGATTTTACTTCTTGCATCAGTTAACTGATGTGGAATAGAGTTCCATGTAGTCATGTACTGTGCGCTTCCCATTGTCTGTTCTGGACTTGGGGACTGTGAAGAGACCTCTTGTGGCATGTTTTGGGGGGTATGCATGGCATTCAACATGGTGTTGGCATTCAACATGTCAATACCTCTCATAAATACACGTACTGATGAAGTCAATCTCACCTCCACTTTGAGCCAGGAGAGATTGACATGCATATTATTCATATTAGCTCTTTGTATACATTCAATTGCCAGACGTGCTGCCCTCTTCTGAGCTAATTGCAATTTTGCAAGTCCCTTTTTGTGGCACCTGACCACACGACTGAACAGTAGTCCAGGTGCGACAAAACTAGGGCCTGTAGGACCTGCCTTGTTGATAGTGCTGTTAAGAAGGTAGGGCAGAACTTTATTATGGACATACTTATCCCCATCTTAGCTACTGTTGTATCAATATGTTTTGACCATGACAGACCATGACAGTTTGACCATGACACCTCAACCTGTTCAATTTCTACATTATTTATTACAAGATTTAGTTGATGTTTAGGGTTTAGTGAATGATTTGTCCCAAATACAATGCTTTTAATTTCAGAAATATTTAGGACTAACTTGTTTATTGACACCCACTCTTTGTTAATTGTTGCAGTCATTTCAGTCACTGTGGTAGCTGACAACGTGTATACTGTTGAGTCCTTCGCATACATAGACACACTGGCTTTACTCAAAGCCACTGTCATTAGTAAAGATTGAAAAAAGGTAAGGGGCCTAGACAGCTGCCCTGGGGAATTCCTGATTATAACTGGATTATGTTGGGGAGGCTTCCATTAAAGAACACCCTCTGTGTTCTGTTAGACAGGTAACTCTTTATCTCATTTGTGTAGGCGCTGTTCCCTGTAAGTTTGTTGTCAATTTGTTTACTGTAAAATAGCATTGTATCTGGTCAAACACCATTTTTTCCCAAAGTTTACTAAGGGTTGGTAACAGGCAAATTGGTAGGCTATTCGAGCGAGTAAAGGGGACTTTACTATTGTTAGGTAGTGGAATGACTTTTGCTTCCCTCCAAGCCTGGGGAAACACACTTTCTAGTAGGCTTAAATTGAAAATATGGCAAATAGGAGTGGCAATATTGTCCTCAATTATTCTCAGTAATTTGCCTTCCAAGTTGTCAGACCCCAAATGTCAATGAAAAAATTATTAAAGTAGTTGGCAATATCAGTTGCCAACTGACAGAAACAAACATCTATCTGGTAAAAAGAAGGGCCTTATGATTAGCGAGAAGTGGTGTGATCATAACAACATATAAAAACTCAAGTCCTTTTGTTCACCTGACCTAGAATTCCTTACAATCAAATGCCGACCGCATTATCTACCAAGAGAATTCTCTTAGATTATAATCACAGTCGTGCATATCCCCCCTCAAGCTGACACATCGACAGCCCTGAAAGAACATCATTGGACTCTATGTAAACTGGAAACCACATAACCTGAGGCTGCATTTATTGTAGCTGTGGATTTTAACTTCTTAGGGAGTGGCAGCTGAGGTGTCGGTTTTGGAGAGTCTGGCGTGCCCAAAGTAAAAGGCCTCCCACTCAGGCCTAATATAATTAGTACTATTGGATAGGAAACACTCTGAAGTTTCTAAGAGTGTTAAAATATTGTCTGTGAGTATAACAGAACTGATATAGCAGGTGAAAACCCAAGGAATTTCTGTCCTGGAAAAAGTGTTTTTGACTCCCTATTGAAAACAGCCATATCTGGGAGTAAGATTGCAGTACCTATTGCTTCCACTGGATGTCAACAGTCTCTAGACAGTGTTTGGTGATGTTAGGTTGCTCTGGATGGTAATAGAAGAAGAATTTCGAACTAGTCACAGGATGTAAACAGAAGAGGAGGCGCGTTCACGGGCTGTGTTTTTTTCCTTTCCTATCATCCAGTTTATAATCAGCTTTAAATATTATAGTAAATATACATAAAAGTGTTCCTAAGGATACATTATCAATGATGTTTGATTGTTCTTGGACAAGTGTATAGGTATAGTTTGAACGAGTTCTCTTCACGGTTCAATGGGTGAGTGGACGCTGTATTTTATGAACATAACACGCAACCAAACTGAGATTTATGGATAAAATAAATGACTTTATCTAACAAAAGAACCATTGGATGTCTTTGTTGGACACTTGGGAAGCCCTCAGCAGAAGTTCTTCGAAAGGTAAGGGATTTTATATTAGCGATTTTATGCGTTTTATGAGACCCGCTTTGGTTATGGATTTATGCTAATGCATAAAATATGCGAGGGGCTATCCTCAAACAATCAAATGTTGCGCATTCGCCGTAAAGCCTTTTTGAAATCTGACAACTGACTACGCTGTGATATTGCCAAGAATCAGAGCTTTTGATGACTATGCAACACTTGTATATTGATGAATGTTTAATAATTAAACTTTTGGATTTTGAATTTGGCGCCTTACATTTCACCGGGTAGTGTCGGGAGAGCGCCCCACTGCTCCCTAAGTTTAACAAGGCTAATCTGAAAACAATGTGTGACCCGGGCCGGCAAAATCCTGGATCATTGTTATTCTGACTTCCGCGACGCATACAAAGCCATTCCCCACCCCCCTTCGTCAAATCTGACCACGACTCCATTTTGTTGCTCCCAGCCTATAGACAGAAACTAAAACAGGAAACGCCCGTGCTCAGGCCTGTTCAACGCTGGTCCGACCAATCTGATTCCACGCTTCAAGATTGCTTCAATCACGTCGACTGGGATATGTTCCGCATAGCGTCGGGCAATAACATTGATGAATACGCTGATTCGATGAGCGAGTTTATTTGCAAGTGCATCGGTGATGTTGTACCCACAGCGACTATTAAAACCTTCCCCAACCAGAAACCGTGGATTGATGGCAGCATTCGCGCAAAATTGAAAGCGCAAACCACTGCTTTTAATCAAGGTAAGGCGACCGGAAACATGTCTGAATACAAACAGTGTACCAATTCCCTCCGCAAGGCAATCAAACAAGCTAAGCGTCAGTATAGAGACGAAGTAGAGTCGCAATTCAATGGCTCAGACACGACAGGTATGATGAAGGGTCTACAGTCAATCCCAGACAAACTAAACAACTTCTTTGCTCGCTTTGAGGACGAAACAATGCCACATACACGGCCAGCTACCAAAAACCTGCGGGCTCTCCTTCACCACAGCCAACGTGAGTAAAACATTTAAATGTGTTAACCCTCGCAAGGCTGCCGGCCCAGATGGCATCCCTGGCCGCGTCCTCAGAGCATGCGCTGACCAGCTGGCTGGTGTGTTTACGGACATATTCAATCAATCCTTATCCCAGTCTGCTGTTCCCACATGCTTCAAGAGGGCCACCATTGTTCCTGTTCCCAAGAAAGCTAAGGTAACTGAGCTAAATGACTATCGCCCCCCTCTCAAAGTGCTTTGAGAGACTAGTCAAGGATCATATCACCTCCCCTTCCTGACAATGTAGACCCACTCCGATTTGCTTAACGTCCCAATAGGTCCACAGACGACGCAATCGCTCTCGTTGGCTGGCCCTCGCTTCACACTCGTCGCCAAACCCACTGGCTCCAGGTCATCTACAAGTCCCTGTTAGGTAAAGCCCTGCCTTATCTCAGCTCGCTGGTCACCATAGCAGCATCCACCCATAGCACGCGCTCCAGCAGGTATATCTCACTGGTCACCCCCAAAGCCAATTCCTCCATTGGCCGACTTTCCTTCCAGTTCTCTGCTGACAATGACTGGAACGAACTACAAACATCTCTGAAACTGGAGACACTTATCTCCCTCACCAGCTTTAAGCACCAGCTGTCAGAGCAGCTCACAGACCCCTGCACCTGTATTTAGCCCATCTGTAAATAGCCCAACCAACTACCTCATCCCCTACCGTATTTATTTATCTTGCTCCTGTGTACCCCAGTCTTTCTACATTGCACATTCATCTACTGCACATTTACCATTCCAGTGTTTAAATGCTATATTGTAATTACTTTTTCACCATGGCCTATTTATTGCCTTACCTTCCTTATCTTAACTCAGTTGCACACATTGTATATAGACTTGTTTTTCTTCTGTATTATTGACTGTATGTTTGTTTTACTCCATGTGTAACTCTGTGTTGTTGTATGTGTCGAACTGCTTTGCTTTATCTTGGCCAGGTCGCAGTTGTAAATGAGAACTTGTTCTCAACTTGCCTACCTGGTTAAATAAAGGTGAAATACATGTATTTTTTTATCACACTGCACACTGCCCTAACCCATCTGGACAAGAGGAATACCTATGTAAGAATGCTGTTCATCGACTACAGCTCAGCATTTAACACCATAGTACCCTCCAAACTCATCATTAAGCTCGAGACCCTAGGTCTCGACCCCGCCCTGTGCAACTGGGCCCGCCCCCAGGTGGTGAAGGTAGGATACAAATCATCTCCACCCCGCTGATCCTCAACACTGGAGCCCCACAAGGGTGCGTTCTCAGCCCTCTCCTGTACTCCCTGTTCACCCATGACTGCGTGGCCAAGCACGCCTCCAACTCAATCATCAAGTTTGCAGACGACACTACAGTGGTAGGCTTGATTACCAACAACGATGAGACGGCCTACAGGGAGGAGGTGAGGGCCCTCGGAGTGTGGTGTCAGGAAAATAACCTCTCACTCAACATCAACAAAACAAAGGAGATGATCGTGAACTTCAGGAAACAGCAGAGGGAGCACCCCCCTATCCACATCGACGGGACAGTAGTGGAGAAGGTGGAAAACTTTAAGTTCCTCGATGTACACATCACGGACAAACTGAAATGGTCCACCCACACACGACAGCGTGGTGAAGAAGGCGCAATAGCAATATGTTTTACATCAACAACATAGGAATCACTACTCAACCTCTGGTATGACCTCTTATACACCATATTAGGCCCAGCCTTTGGAACTTTGGTTTTCCTAGATACTATATTGTGATCACTACATCCGATGGATCTGGATACTGATTTTACGCAAATTTCTGCAGCATTAGTAAAGATGTGATCAATACATGTTGATGATTTCATTCCTGTGCTGTTTGTAACTACCCTGGTAGGTTGACTGATAACCTGAACCAGGTTGCAGGCACTGGTTACAGTTTGAAGCTTATCTTTAGTGGGCAGCTTGATGAAAGCCAGTCAATACTTAAATCACTCAGAAAATATACCTCTCTGTTGATATCACATACATTGTCAATTATTCACACATGTTATCCAGATAATGACTGTTAGCACTTTGTGGTCTATAGCACCTTCCCACCATAATTGGCTTTAGGTGAGGCAGATGAACCTGTAGCCATATTACATCAACAATATTTAACATGGGAACCTTTCTAATCTTTACATGAATGTGGTTCTGAATATGAACACCGTTGGCATTTCTATATTTTCTGTAAATGTTATAACCTTGTATTGGTACCACTGTATCATCAAAGGCATTGTCTAAGTGAGTTTCAGAGATAGTCAGAATATGAATGTCATCTGTTACTAGCAAATTACTGATTTCATGAACCTTGTTTCTTAAGCTACATATGTTAACGTGGTGTATTTTGAGCACTTTTCTTCTGGGATGCTTGCTCGTTTTCATTGCTTTACTGGGAAGCTTAGCAGCAGTAGATATTCTCATGTTATTTATGTTAGTGCAGGGTGAGCTGCTCACAGTGGACTTCCTCCTAGGGCACACCGCCTCAGTGCTAACAATATAAATCTGGTTCATAGGCACATTATTACTGCATACATTAGCGGTAGGATCAGCAGAGGGATTCAGGGCAGTTAGAGGGACATAAATTAGGTTAGTTACATTGTGTCTACCATCACCTCTGGTATAATGTGCATTTGCTGAAGCATTATGACAACTCTGCGTCACAATGGTAGGGATTAGCTGAGCTGGGCTTGGGTCACAGCATCATTCAAAGAATGGAGTTTGATACATATTGGATATGACTGAAAAATAAGGTTTCACATAGATTCATACCTGAACCACACCTTTATTTGTCAAGGTAAGAGTACACGATCAGTGAATAATATTCAATGTACAGGCTACAATGTGGGGATCTCATGTGTGGTAATAACTACAGTACATGTATATAGGACTTGCATCCTTGGCACAATAAAGTTTTTATATTCTACTCAATCCATAGGCTTCATTAATGCCATTCAGACTTGACGTCAATACAACCACTATGATAGCTGAGGTTCATAGATTGGTTCTGAACTAATATTCATACCAAACGTTTTAGGGTCCATACACAGATTGGCTACAAACTGTAGCTAGCTACACATCCATAGGCATACAGTTATTTTTAACCTCCACTACACAATAAGCAAATAAATAGTTAACTAGCTATGTTACTAGCTATGTTATTGCATTGAAAATATAAGCAAGGCAAGCAAACCCAATTGTACATTCAATTTGCAGTAAATGCTTTAGCTAGCTAGATTCTTTACATCCACTGTTTCCCAAGATGACAGCCTGGTTTGCAAGGTTTTCTCAGGTGTCCCTAAAACATTAAACAACACAAATTACAAATTCATACTCATGTCATAACACTAGTTATCTAGCTAGTCAGCTAACTTGCTAAATAGCGATTTTCGTAAAAATTAACTTTATGACAAAAGAATATGCACAATCGTTTGTCTCTACATTAACTAACATATTCCTCTCATTTGTAAATGTTTTGCTTGACTCGTAATGCCGTTATAACTACTTACATTTGCTTCCACTATAATGTTTTGTCAGCCGTCTTTGCTGAAGAAAGTCAACAGGGACGGGTGGCTCGCGTCAAATTCGTAATTGGAACCACTCGATATGAATGGTCATATAAAAACCTTGGGACCCAGATGCGTAATGAGTGCTCTAATTCCCCCTTGTGGTGGTCTGGAGCAATGAAGCCATGACGCTAGGCACCTCTAAGTCCTGCTGTGTAAGCTCGCAACATTTAAAGGAGGAACCACTTTAAGTAATTATCTCAACGCAGCCTTATAATGCCGTGAAAAGATACAGGAAAACAAATTACTTGGGTGGATCCCATCCTCCTTATAAAACGTTTTGAAATTGTCAACAACGGTTACACCCATCGAGCTGCAATAATCACGTAGCCAGTAGGGAAGATAAATAATCCTGCTAAAGCACAGGGCCAGTTAAGATGGGTCTTTTGTTAGTGTCTAGCAGAGATTCAATCAGCTCTTTAAAATCCAGTTTCAACTGTTCAGATATGCCTTTCATAATGTCATTAAAACCCACATGGACTAGGACAGAATTGATTTCCATGTCCTGATGTGGGTACATTCGGAAGCAGCTTAGAAATAAAATTTACTCGAGTTCTGGGATAGAAAATTGTTACCACAGAGCTGTCCAAAATCACAGCTGGCAAGAAGGACGATGAAATCCGCACACTTCCATGCTTCATAGAATTTGGAGAACCCTTTATGGACGGGTGAGAGGCAGGTCAAAGCTGTGCGTGTGAAAACCTTGGATTTCTTATTGAGCACCGCCATCCACTACCACCATCCACTAACACAATCCACTACCACAATCCACTACCACAATCCACTACCACAATCCACTACAACCATCCACTACCACTATCCACTACCACCATCCCCTACCACAATCCACTACTGCCATCCACTACCACAATCCCCTACCACCATCCACTACCACCATCAACTACCACCATCCACCACTACCACCATCCACCACTAACACCATCCACTACATGTCAGTAGTATCAGTAGTAACATGGCAGTAGTGTTAGTAGTATTAGTAGTAACATGACAGTAACATTAGTTGTGTTAGTAGTAACATGTCAGTAACTTTAGTATTATTAGTAGTAACATGTCAGTAGTATTAGTAGTAACATGTCAGTAGTATCAGTAGTAACATGTCAGTAGTATTAGTAGTATTAGTAGTAACATGTCAGTAGTATCAGTAGTAACATGTCAGTAGTGTTAGTAGTATTAGTAGTAACATGTCAGTAGTATCAGTAGTAACATGTCAGTAGTATTAGTAGTATTAGTAGTAACATGTCAGTAGTATCAGTAGTAACATGTCAGTAGTGTTAGTAGTATTAGTAGTAAAATGTCAGTAGTATCAGTAGTAACATGGCAGTAGTGTTAGTAGTATTAGTAGTAACATGACAGTAACATTAGTTGTGTTAGTAGTAACATGTCAGTAGTATTAGTAGTAACATGTCAGTAGTATTAGTAGTAACATGTCAGTAGTATCAGTAGTAACATGTCAGTAGTATTAGTAGTATTAGTAGTAACATGTCAGTAGTATCAGTAGTAACATGCCAGTAGTGTTAGTAGTATCAGTAGTAACATGTCAGTAGTATCAGTAGTAACATGTCAGTAGTATTAGTAGTAACATGTCAGTAGTATCAGTAGTAACATGTCAGTAGTATTAGTAGTATTAGTAGTAACATGTCAGTAGTATTAGTAGTATTAGTAGTAACTTGTCAGTAGTATCAGTAGTAACATGTCAGTAGTGTTAGTTGTATTAGTAGTAACATGTCAGTAGTATCAGTAGTAACATGGCAGTAGTGTTAGTAGTATTAGTAGTAACATGACAGTAACATTAGTTGTGTTAGTAGTAACATGTCAGTAACTTTAGTAGTATTTGTAGTAACATGTCAGTAGTTTTAGTAGTAACATGTCAGTAGTATTAGTAGTAACATGGCAGTAGTATCAGTAGTAACATGTCAGTAGTGTTAGTAGTATTAGTAGTAACATGACAGTAACATTAGTTGTGTTATTAGTAACATGTCAGTAGAGTTAGTAGTATTAGTAGTAACATGACAGTAACATTAGTTGTGTTAGTAGTAACATGTCAGTAACTTTAGTAATATTAGTAGTAACATGGCAGTAGTATTAGTAGTATTAGTAGTAACATGTCAGTAGTATCAGTAGTAACATGTCAGTAGTGTTCGTAGTATTAGTAGTAACATGTCAGTAGTATCAGTAGTAACATGGCAGTAGTGTTAGAAGTATTAGTAGTAACATGACAGTAACATTAGTTGTGTTAGTAGTAACATGTCAGTAACTTTAGTATTATTAGTAGTAACATGTCAGTAGTATTAGTAGTAACATGTCAGTAGTATCAGTAGTAACATGTCAGTAGTATTAGTAGTATTAGTAGTAACATGTCAGTAGTAACATGTCAGTAGTGTTAGTAGTATTAGTAGTAACATGTCAGTAGTATCAGTAGTAACATGTCAGTAGTATTAGTAGTAACATGTCAGTAGTATCAGTAGTAACATGTCAGTAGTATTAGTAGTATTAGTAGTAACATGTCAGTAGTATCAGTAGTAACATGTCAGTAGTATTTGTAGTATTAGTAGTAACTTGTCAGTAGTATCAGTAGTAACATGTCAGTAGTGTTAGTTGTATTAGTAGTAACATGTCAGTAGTATCAGTAGTAGCATGGCAGTAGTGTTAGTAGTATTAGTAGTAACATGACAGTAACATTAGTTGTGTTAGTAGTAACATGTCAGTAACTTTAGTATTATTAGTAGCAACATGTCAGTAGTATTAGTAGTAACATGTCAGTAGTATTAGTAGTAACATGGCAGTAGTATCAGTAGTAACATGTCAGTAGTATTAGTAGTATTAGTAGTAACATGTCAGTAGTATCAGTAGTAACATGTCAGTAGTGTTAGTAGTATTAGTAGTAACATGACAGTAACATTAGTTGTGTTAGTAGTAACATGTCAGTAACTTTAGTATTATTAGTAGTAACATGTCAGTAGTATTAGTAGTAACATGTCAGTAGTATCAGTAGTAACATGTCAGTGGTATTAGTAGTATTAGTAGTAACATGTCAGTAGTATCAGTAGTAACATGTCAGTAGTGTTCGTAGTATTAGTAGTAACATGACAGTAGCATTAGTTGTGGTAGTATTAACATGTCAGTAACTTTAGTATTATTAGTAGTTACGTGTCAGTAGAATCAGTAGTAACATGTCAGTAGTATTATTAGAAACAAATCAGTACTAGTAGTAGTAACATGTCAGTAGTATTTGTAATATTTGTATTAACATGTCATTAGTATTAGTAGTAACATGTCAGTACTATTAGTAGTAACATATCAGTCGTATTAGTAGTACCATATCAGTAGTATTAGTAGTAACATGTCAGGAGTATACGTAGTAACATATCAGTAGTATTTGTAGCAACAAATCAGTACTAGTAGTAGTTTCGTGTCAGTAGTATTAGTAGCAACATGTCAGTAGTATTAGTAGTAACATGGCATTAGTATTAGTATTAATGTGTCAGTAGTATTAGCATTAACTTGTCAGTGGTATCCGTAGTTGCATGGCAGTAATATTAGCAGTAACATGTCAGTAGTATTAGTAGTAACATGTCAGTAGTATCAGTAGTAACATGTCAGTAGTATTAGTAGTATTAGTAGTAACATATCAGTAGTATCAGTAGTAACATGTCAGTAGTGTTAGTAGTATTAGTAGTAACATGGCAGTAGCATTAGTTGTGTTAGTAGTAACATGTCAGTAACTTTAGTATTATTAGTAGTTACGTGTCAGTAGAATCAGTAGTAACATGTCAGTAGTATTATTAGAAACAAATCAGTACTAGTAGTAGTACCGTGTCAGTAGTATTATTAGAAACAAATCAGTACTAGTAGTAGTAACATGTCAGTAGTATTTGTAATATTTGTATTAACATGTCAGTAGTATTAGTCGTTTTTGTAGTAACATGTCATTAGGTTTAGTAGTAACATGTCAGTAGTATTAGTAGTACCATATCAGTAGTATTAGTAGTACCATATCAGTAGTATTAGTAGTAACATGTCAGTAGTATACGTAGTAACATGTCAGCAGTATTAGTAGTACAATGTCAGTAGTAATAGTAGTAACATATCAGTAGTATTTGTATTAACAAATCAGTACTAGTAGTAGTTTCGTGTCAGTAGTATTAGTAGTAACATGTCAGTAGTATTAGTAGTAACATGGCAGTAGTATTAGTATTAATGTGTCAGTAGTATTAGCAGTAACTTGTCAGTGGTATTCGTAGTCACATGGCAGTAATATTAGCAGTAACATGTCAGTAGTATTAGCAGTAACATGTCAGTAGTATTAGCAGTAACATGTCAGTAGTATTAGTAGTACCCTGTCAGTAGTATTAGTAGTAACATGCAAGTGGTGTTAGTAGTACCATATCAGTAGTATTAGTAGTAACATGCAAGTAGTGTTAGTAGTAACACGTCAGTAGTATTAGCAGTACCATGTCAGTAAGTAAAACAACCAAACATAATTTTCACAGGAACGCTGACAGGGGGTGTTTTGTCCAACTCTCTCTCAATCTTTTTCTTTCTGTGTCTCAGTCTCAGTCTCAGTCTCAGTCTCAGTCTCAGTCTCTCTCTCTCTCTCTCTCTCTCTCTCTCTCTCTCTCTCTCTCTCTCTCTCTCTCTCTCTCTCTCTCTCTCTCTCTCTCTCTCTCTCTATCTCTCTCAATTTCAATTTCAATTTCAATTTCAGTTTAAATGAAACTTGAGGGGTTTTAATTGGAAAGGAAAAGGAAAGGGGAATACCTAGTCAGTTGCTGAACTGAATTTATTCAACTGAAATGTGTCTTCAGCATTTAACCCAACCCCTTAAGTTTACATTGCCAAGGAAGTGAAATAGATAATAACCAAAAGTTAAATAAACAATAAAAATGAAAGTAAACATTACACTCACAAAACTTTATTAGCATGTTTACATTGCTGAAGCAAGTGATATGAGCATTAAACAACAATGAAATAATAACATTAAACATTGTTCGGACCAATGCCTACTTATTTAATAAAATGTAGTTTTTGTGTTTAATACTATATCAGTCCTCGCTAAAATACACAGGTATAAGTAAATGTTCAGAACCAAATCAGCCAATTTCATGACTTAGCTGGTAACCGCAAGAAGACAGCAGGTGTGTCCTCAGATAGATACAGAATAAAACATTAAAATGAAAGTAAAAACAACAGTGCGGCTGCTCCCTCCCTGCCTGCTTCCCTCTCATCCCTCAATCTCCTTCACTATCATTTTGAAATCCTGTCTTAATCTCTTGCAGTGGGCCCTCTCATTCTTTCATTCCAACCAGGCTCTGGCTGCCTCAACCTCAGCCAAATCTCCATTCAGGATCCACTGCCTCAACATCAGCCAAATACCTCATCAGGATCCACTTCGTCTGTCCCGTTTCGTTTCGCCTCCTCTTCATGAAGACTCATGACAGCTCTGTGAATCTCCCCAGAATTCGACATATTCTACATTGATTTATATGCATCCTTTATTTAACTAGGTAAGTCAGTTAAGATCAACATCGTCTTTACAATGTCAGCCTAGGAACAGTTGGTTAACTGCCTTGTTAAGGAGCAGAAAAACATATTTTTACCTTGTCAGCTCAGGGATTTGATCTAGCAACCTTTCGTTTACTGGCCCAACGCGTGTTGACCACTACGCTACCTGCCGCACCTTGAAGAGGCAGAATGAGCTATGTTGACAAGGCAGACAGAGCTATGTTGACGAGGCAGAATGAGCTATGTTGACGAGGCAGAATGAGCTATGCTGACGAGGCAGAGAAGCAGGCGGTCTTTCACTTTCAAGGCCATCATATCTCTCTCTCCCTCTCTTTCTGTCTCTCACCAACTCTCTCAATCTTTTTCTTTCTCTTTCTGTGTCTCTGTCTGTCTGTCTCGCTCTCTCGCTCTCTCTTTCTCTCTCTGTCTCAGTCTCACCAACTCTTTCTCTTTCTACGACTATCTCTATCTCTCTTTCTCTCTCTAACTCCCCAAGACTATCAACTCCTATTGAGCACCACCATTCACCATCCAATACCACAGTCCACTACCACCATCCAATACCACCGTCCACTACCAACATCCCCTAACACCATCCCCTACCAGCCTCCACTACCAACATCCCCTACCACCGTTCATTACCACCGTCCACTACCACCATCCCCTCCCACCGTCCACTACCACCATCCCCTCCCACCGTCCACTACCACCATCCCCTCCCACCGTCCACTACCACCATCCACTACCACCGTCCACTACCACCATCCACTACCACCATCCCCTACCACCGTCCACTACAACCATCCACTACCACCATCCCCTCCCACCGTCCACTACCACCGTCCACTACCACCGTCCACTACCACCGTCCAATACCACCGTCCACTACCACCGTCCACTACCACCGTCCCCTCCCACCGTCCACTACCACCATCCACTACCACCGTCCCCTACCACCGTCCACTACCACCATCCACTACCACCATCCCCTTCCACCGTCCACTACCACCATCCACTACCACCGTCCACTACCACCGTCCAATACCACCGTCCACTACCACCGTCCACTACCACCATCCACTACCACCATCCCTCCACCATCTACTACCAACATCTCTTTACCACCTGCCTACTACCACCTATCTCTTTCCCACCGCCCACTTTCCTAACATCTCTACCACTGTTTCACTACTACCATCTCTTTACCACCTGCCTACTACTACATCTCTCCCACCTGCCACTACCAACATCTCTTTACCACCGCTCACTACCACCATCCTTTCCCACCGCCCACTACCAACATCTCTTTACCACCGCCCACTACCACCTATCTCTTCCCACCTGCCCACTACCAACATCTCTTTACCACCGCCCACTACCAACATCTCTACCACCTGCCCACTACCACCATCTCTTTCTACCGCCTACTACCAACATCTCTTTACCACCTGCCCACTACCAACATCCCCTACCACCGTCCCCTCCCACCGTCCAATACCACCATCCACTACCACCGTCCACTACCAACATCCCCTACTACCGTCCACTACCACCATCCCCTCCCACCGTCCACTACCACCGTCCCCTACCACCGTCCACTACCACCATCCCCTCCCACCGTCCACTACCACCGTCCCCTACCACCGTCCACTACCACCATCCCCTACCACCGTCCACTACCACCATCCCCTCCCACCGTCCACTACCACCGTCCCCTTCCATCGTCCACTACCACCATCCCCTACCACCGTCCACTACCACCGTCCACTACCAACATCCCCTACCACCGTCCACTACCACCATCCCCTTCCCACCGTCCAATACCACCATCCACTACCACCGTCCACTACCATCGTCCCCTTCCATCGTCCACTACCACCGTCCACTACCACAGTCCCCTCCCATCGTCCACTACCACCGTCCACTACCACTGTCCCCTCCCACAGTCCACCACCACCATCCCCTACCACCGTCCACTACCACCGTCCCTACCACCGTCCACTACCACCGTCCCCTTCCACCGTCCACTACCACCATCCCCTACCACCGTCCACTACCACCATCCCCTTCCACCGTCCACTACCACCATCCACTACCACCGTCCACTACCAACATCCCCTACCACCGTCCACTACCACCATCCCCTTAGAATTAGTAGTAACAGTAGTAGTAGTAGTAGTAGTATTAACAGTAGTAACATGGCAGTATTATCAGTAGTAACATGTCAAACGTATCAGTAGTTTTAGCAGCAACATGTCAGAAGTATTATTAGCATCAGTAGTAACATGTCAGTAGTATTAATAGTATCAGTACTGTTAATAGTAACATGTCAGTAGTGTTAGTAGTAACATGTCAGTAGTATTAGTAGTAACCTGTCAGTTTTATCAGTAGTAACATGAGTGATATTAGTAGTATCAGTACAAACATGTCAGTAGTATTAGTCGTATTAGTAGTAACATGTCAGTAGCATTAGTTGTGTTAGTAGTAACATGTCAGCAGTATTAGTAGTATTAGTAGTAAAATGTCAGTAGCATTAGTAGAGTTAGTAGTAACATGTCAATATTGTTAGTAGTATTAGTAGTAAAAAATCAGTAGTATTTGTATTAACACGTCAGTAATATTAGTAGTAATACATCAGTAGTACTAGTAGTGTAAGTTGTAACATGTCAATAGTGTTAGTTGTGTTACTATTATCATGTCAGTATTATTAGTAGTGACATGTCAGTAGTATTAGTAGTAACATGTCAGTAGTGTTAGTAGTAACATGTCATTAGTATCAGTAGTAACATGTCAGTAGTATTAGTAGTAACATGTCAGTAGTATCAGTAGTAACATGTCAGTAGTATCAGTAGTAACATGTGAGTGGTATTAGTAACTTTTCAGTACAAACATGTCAGTAGCATTAGTTGTGTTACTATTATCATGTCAGTAGTATTAGTAGTGACATGTCAGTAGAATTAGTAGTAACATATCAGTAGTATTAGTAGTAACATGTAAGCAGTATTAGTAGTAACATATCAGTAGTATTAGTAGTAACATATCAGTAGTATTAGTAGTAACATATCAGTAGTATTAGTAGTAACATGTAAGTAGTATTAGTAGTAACATGTCAGTAGTATTAGTAGTACCATGTAAGCAGTATTAGTAGTAACATATCAGTAGTATTAGTAGTAACATGTCAGTAGCATTAGTTGTGTTACTATTATCATGTCAGTAGTATTAGTAGTAACATGTCAGTAGTATTAGTAGTAACATATCAGTAGTATTAGTAGTAACATGTCAGTAGTATCAGTAGTAACATGTGAGTGGTATTAGTAGTTTCAGTACAAACATGTCAGTCGTATTAGTAGTGTCAGTAGTACTAGTAGCATCAGTAGCAACATGTCAGTAGTATAAGTAGTGTTAGTAGTAACATATCAGTAGTATTAGTAGTAACATGTCAGTAGTATTAGTAGTAACATGTCAGAATTATTAGTAGTAACATATCAGTAATATTAGAAGTAACATGTCAATAGTATAAGTAGTAACATGTCAGTAGTATTAGTAGTACCATGTCAGTAGTGTTAGTAGTAACATGTCAGTAGTTTTAGTAGTAACATGTCAGTAGCATTAGTAGTAACATGTCAGCAGTATTAGTAGTAACATATCAGTAGTATTAGTAGTACCATATCAGTAGTATTAGTAGTACCATATCAGTAGTATTAGTAGTAACATGTAAGTAGTATTAGTAGTAACATATCAGTGGTATTAGTAGTAACATATCAGTAGTATTAGTAGTACCATATCAGTAGTATTAGTAGTACCATATCAGTAGTATTAGTAGTAACATGTAAGTAGTATTAGTAGTAACATGTCAGTGATATTAGTAGTAACATGTCAGTAGTATTAGTAGTAACATATCAGTAGTATTAGTAGTACCATATCAGTAGTATTAGTAGTACCATATCAGTAGTATTAGTAGTAACATGTAAGTAGTATTAGTAGTACCATATCAGTAGTATTAGTAGTACCACATCAGTAGTATTAGTAGTACCATATCAGTAGTATGAGTAGTAACATGTAAGTAGTATTAGTAGTAACATGTCAGTAATATTAGTAGTAACATGTAAGCAGTATTAGTAGTAACATATCAGCAGTATTAGTAGTAACATGTCAGTAGTATTAGTAGTAACATGTCAGTAGCATTAGTTGTGTTACTATTATCATGTCAGTAGTATTAGTAGTAACATGTCAGTAGTATTAGTAGTAACATATCAGTAGTATCAGTAGTAACATGTGAGTGGTATTAGTAGTTTCAGTACAAACATGTCAGTCGTATTAGCAGTGTCAGTAGTACTAGTAGTATCAGTAGCAACATGTCAGTAGTATAAGTAGTGTTAGTAGTAACATATCAGTAGTATTAGTAGTAACATGTCAGTAGTATTAGTAGCAACATGTCAGAAGTATTAGTAGTAACATATCAGTAATATTAGAAGTAACATGTCAGTAGTATAAGTAGTAACATGTCAGTAGTATTAGTAGTACCATGTCAGTAGTGTTAGTAGTAACATGTCAGTAGTTTTAGTAGTACCATATCAGTAGTATTAGTAGTAACATGTCAGTAGTATTAGTAGTAACATGTCAGTAGCATTAGTAGTAACATGTCAGTAGTATTAGTAGTAACATATCAGTAGTATTAGTAGTACCATATCAGTAGTATTAGTAGTACCATATCAGTAGTTTTAGTAGTAACATGTAAGTAGTATTAGTAGTAACATGTCAGTAATATTAGTAGTAACATGTAAGCAGTATTAGTAGTAACATATCAGTAGTATTAGTAGTACCATATCAGTAGTATTAGTAGTACCATATCAGTAGTATTAGTAGTAACATGTAAGTAGTATCAGTAGTAACATGTCAGTAGTATTAGTAGTAACATATCAGTAGTATTAGTAGTACCATATCAGTAGTATTAGTAGTACCATATCAGTAGTATTAGTAGTAACATGTAAGTAGTATTAGTAGTAACATGTCAGTAATATTAGTAGTAACATGTCAGTAGTATTAGTAGTAACATATCAGTAGTATTAGTAGTACCATATCAGTAGTATTAGTAGTACCATATCAGTAGTATTAGTAGTAACATGTAAGTAGTATTAGTAGTACCATATCAGTAGTATTAGTAGTACCATATCACTAGTATTAGTAGTACCATATCAGTAGTATGAGTAGTAACATGTAAGTAGTATTAGTAGTACCATGTCAGTAATATTAGTAGTAACATGTAAGCAGTATTAGTTGTAACATATCAGCAGTATTAGTAGTAACATGTCAGTAGTATTAGTAGTAGCATGTCAGTAGCATTAGTTGTGTTACTATTATCATGTCAGTAGTATTTGTAGTGACATGTCAGTAGTATTAGTAGTTACATATGAGTAGTATTAGTAGTAACCTGTCAGTAGTATCAGTAGTAACATGTGAGTGGTATTAGTAGTTTCAGTACAAACATGTCAGTCGTATTAGTAGTGTCAGTAGTACTAGTAGTATCAGTAGCAACATGTCAGTAGTATAAGTAGTGTTAGTAGTAACATATCATTAGTATTAGTAGTAACATGTCAGTAGTATTAGTAGTAACATGTCAGAAGTATTAGTAGTAACATATCAGTAATATTAGAAGTAACATGTCAGTAGTATAAGTAGTAACATGTCAGTAGTATTAGTAGTACCATATCAGTAGTGTTAGTAGTAACATGTCAGTAGTTTTAGTAGTAACATATCAGTAGTATTAGTAGTAACATGTAAGTAGTATTAGTAGTAACATATCAGTAGTACTAGTAGTAACATATCAATATTGTTAGTAGTATCAGTAGTAACATGTCAGTAGTATTAGAAGTAACATATCAGTAGTATCAGTAGTAACATGTAAGTAGTATTAGTAGTAACATATCAGTAGTACTAGTAGTAACATATCCATATTGTTAGTAGTATTAGTAGTAACATATCCATATTGTTAGTAGTATTAGTAGTAACATTTCAGTAGTATCAGTAGTAACATGTAAGTAGTATTAGTAGTAACATATCATTAGTATTAGTAGTAACATGTCAGTAGTGTTAATAGTATTAGTAGTAACATATCAGTAGTATTACTAGTAACATGTAAGTAGTATTAGTAGTAACATATCAGTAGTATCAGTAGTAACATGTAAGTAGTATCAGTAGTAACATGTAAGTAGTATTAGTAGTAACATGTAAGCAGTGTCAGCAACCAAACATAATTTTGTGTATAACAGGAACGCTTTCAGGGGGTGTTTGGTTTCTCTCTCTCTCTCTCTCTCTCTCTCTCTCTCTCTCTCTCTCTCTCTCTCTCTCTCTCTCTCTCTCTCTCTCTCTCTCTCTCTCTCTCTCTCAATTCAATTTAAGGGGCTTTATTAGGAAATGAAAGGGGAAAGGGGAATACCTAGTCAGTTGTATATCTGAACGCATTCAACTGAAATGTGTATTCAGCATTTAACTCGACCCCTCACTTTACATTGCCAAGGCAAGTGAAATCTCTCTCGCTGTCTCTCAATATCAATTAAAATGTACTTTATTAGCATGTTTACATTGCTAAAGCAAGTGTAATTAACAGTAAATTAAAATGAAATAAACAATTAGAAATTAACATTAAATATTGCACTCAAAAGATTTGAAAATCTGAGAATCTCCCTAGCATTCAAACTGGTAGTAGCAAAAAAATGTGGCAATGCAATTAACTTTATGTCCTGAGTACGAAATGTGTTATGTTTGGGGCAAATCCAATACAACACATTACTGGGTTAAATCTACTTGAAAATCTATGACAAAACCTGAAAATGGTTGTCTAGCAATGATCAACAACCAATTTGGCAGAAATGGAAGAATTTTGAAAATAAATAAATAAATGTGCAGTGGTGTTTGTTCTTCATTGGTTGCCCTTTTCTTGTGGCAACAGGTCACAAATCTTGCTGCTGTGATTGCACACTGTGGTAATAGATATGAGAGTTTATCAAAATATGATTTGTTTTCAATTTCTTTGAGGGTCTGTATAATCTGAGGTTAATATGTGGTCTCTAATATGGTCATACGTTTGGCAGGAGGTTAGGAAGTGCAGCTCAGTTTCCACCTCATTTTGTGGGCAGTGGGTACATAGCCTTTCTTCACTTGAGTTTATGGCTGGGTATGTTCCTTTCTAAATGTAATCCATTACAATTACTAGTTACCTGACCAATATCCTAATCAATAACATAATTTTTGGATTACTCAAACTCAGGAGCATAATCGGATTACTTTCAGTTTCTTTTGGATTACTTTCCCCTTAAGAGACATCAGAAGAAGACAATATTTTAGCTGCTAATGTAACAGATTACAGTTAAAGTTAAAAACAATTCTAATTGCCTCCCGAGTGGCGCAGCGGTCTAAGGCACTGCAGCGCTTGACGCAACACTACAGACCCGGGTTCAATCACAGACTGTGTCACACCCGGCTGTGACCGGGAGACCCATGAGGCGGTGCATAATTGGCCCAGCGTCATTCGGGTTAGGGGATGGTTTGGCCGGCTGGGATTTCCTTGTCCCATCGCGCTCTAGTGACTCCTTGTCGCGAGGCTGGATGCCTACAAGCTAACTTCGGATGCCAGTTGGATGTTTTTTTTTTTTTTATAAGCTACTTTATTAACCCGGAGATGATAAAGTGGAGAGGAGGGAGAGAAAAGTTGGAGTGCCACTCTAGCAGGTGGGAGGGGCTGGGAGGAGGGAGGAGGGGCTGGGAGGGGAGGGGCTGGGAGGAGGGAGGAGGGAGGAGGGAGGAGGGAGAGAAAAGTTGGAGTGCCACTCTAGCAGGTGGGAGGGGCTGGGAGGAGGGAGGAGGGAGGGGAGGGAGGAGGGAGAGAAAAGTTGGAGTGCCACTCTAGCAGGTGGGAGGGGCTGGGAGGAGGGAGGAGGGGGGAGGAGGGAGGAGGGAGGGAGAAACGGGGAGCAGGGAGGAGGGAGGGAGAGACAGCAACCAACCAAGCCTACTCACAATGTAGTAGACTATTAGTTGCCATAGCTTAGGTTATTTATCATCAAGTATGATTACGTAGTAGCTGTCATGACTGCATCAAACCGGGAGAAGCTAGTCAACCTTGCTAACGTTAGCTAGCTAAACTAATTGAAGCTGCAGCGTGCGCGTTTTTGGATACAACGTCTGCCTCTCTTTCAACTGCAGCAATCGCGTTCGGATCTGTATGGGTCATTTTAGACAAGTCAGCTAAATGTACACCTAACTGAGACCCGTGACAATCATATCAGTTCTGACCCAGACCTGTGACATTGTTTTGAATTCTGGATCCGGACCCACTCGGATCCCAGATCAGATCTCGGGTATTCAGGTACAGGTGGATCCGTGAAAACCTCTGCTCTCAAGACCCAGGTCTGACAAAATCTGTGCAGATCTCTCTCTCTCTCTCTGTCTGTCTCTGTCTCTCTGTGTCTCTGTGTCTCTGTGTCTCTGTGTCTCTGTGTCTCTGTCTCTCTGTGTCTCTGTCTCTCTGTCTCTCTCTCTCTCTCTCTCTCTCTCTCTCTCTCTCTCTCTCTCTCTCTCTCTCTCTCTCTCTCTCTCTCCCCCTCTCTCCCCAGTGTTTTAGTCTTTCTCTCTCTCTCTCTCTCTCTCTCTCTCTCTCTCTCTCTCTCTCTCTCTCTCTCTCTCTCTCTCTCTCTCTCTCTCTCTCTCTCTCTCTCTCTCACTCTCTCTTCAGGGTCCTGACAGTACAGAGACTTACAACAACAATGGACTGCCAGATCAACAACAGGATACCAGATCAACCCTAATGAAGATATGTCAAATAATCAAGGATAATTCCAATCCTTCAATAATTAAATTTTAGTGATGGCCTATATATATTCTCCAGTTCAGGTATCGTAGCCCTAGGATACATCACAAATGAAACCCTATGTCCAATATAGTGCACTATTTTGACCAGGGTCCTAAAAGTAGTGCACTATATAGGGAATAGGGTGCCGTTTGCGACACAAACCTACAGTCCTCATATTATAAGTGTTCTTGAGGGATTTGCACACATTGTAATTTGCACACAGGAAAGTGGCTTTAGCTACATCAGTTAAAATGACAAATGTGTTGTTAATGTGTTAGCCTGGTGTTGTGTTGTAGGAAAACTAAAACAAAAAGCTGAATATATTAATATTTGTCTGGGGAGGGAATAAGGGAAACAGTGTTCAAAAATACATTAAAGTCACACTTTAATCCTACTTTGTGAACAGAGGTGTCATGCCCACAAGGGGCACAGGGGCACATGCCCCCTCAGATTTGTCCTGTAAAAAATAAATACAAAATTAATAAGGTTTTTTAATTTTTTCTCTGTAATTCTACTAGTCACCTAGCAATTTTATGAAGTTGGTTTAAGTCCAGAGAGGTTCCCAACCTCATAAGAAGGTTGGCTACCAATAAGCCATTTCAGGTTATCACTCATGTTAGAGGTGCTAGCTTGTCTAATTATCTACCAAGAAGCCATTTCAGGTTATCACTCATGTTAGAGGTGCTAGCTTGTCTAACTAGCTACCAAGAAGCCATTTCAGGTTATCACTCATGTTAGAGGTGCTAGCTTGTCTAATTAGCTACCAATAAGCCATTTCAGGTTATCACTCATGTTAGAGGTGCTAGCTTGTCTAATTATCTACCAAGAAGCCATTTCAGGTTATCACTCATGTTAGAGGTGCTAGCTTGTCTAACTAGCTACCAAGAAGCCATTTCAGGTTATCACTCATGTTAGAGGTGCTAGCTTGTCTAATTAGCTACCAATAAGCCATTTCAGGTTATCACTCATGTTAGAGGTGCTAGCTTGTCTAACTAGCTACCAAGAAGCCATTTCAGGTTATCACTCATGTTAGAGGTGCTAGCTTGTCTAATTAGCTACCAAGAAGCCATTTCAGGTTATCACTCATGGTAGAGGTGCTAGCTTGTCTAATTATCTACCAAGAAGCCATTTCAGGTTATCACTCATGTTAGAGGTGCTAGCTTGTCTAATTAGCTACCAAGAAGCCATTTCAGGTTATCACTCATGTTAGAGGTGCTAGCTTGTCTAATTAGCTTAGCTGGCATGCCTGCTGGCAAGGTTGGTAGACTTCAGAAAAGCAAGCAATGCAAGACATGGAATCTGGGGGTGCAGTGAGATGCCCGATGGGTTGGCCGATGCTTTTCTTGTAAATTCTCTTGAAAGAAACGTATACTTAAAAAACTGGATATCAACCAATCCTCCGTCGTTAACACAATGGCAAGGTCAAATGCTTTATTATCTAAGTGTTAAAAGTGTGTGGGCGACGGAGAGATTATTATATATTTTTTTTTAAATGCAGTTTGTGGTCATGTGATGGAGATGGCGGTGTGAGCAGTGCACTACTTTAGGCCAGAGCCCTATGTCTGGGGATGTGTAATCACCTCTTCAAATTAAGGGAAACGGCTGAGCCTAATTTATGTTTTTTTTTAATTTTTATATATTTTTTATTTTATTTAACCTTTATTTAACCAGGCATGTCATTTAAGAACAAATTCTTATTTACAATGACGGCCTACCGCACCGGGCCAAAACCCGGACGACGCTGGGCCAACTGTGCGCCGCCCTATGGGACTCCCAATCACGGCCGGATGTGATACAGCCTGGATTCAAACCAGGGACTGTAGTGACGCCTCTAGCACTGATGCAGTGCCTTAGACCGCTGCGCCACTGGGGTTCAAATTCTCCTATTTCAATCGGCATCTATTATTTGTCAAAACAAAAACACTGAAAGTATACCAAACATTAGAAAGTGGATTTAACAAGTGACATCAATAAGGGATCATAGCTTTGACCTGGATTAACCTGGTCAGTCTTTGTCATGGAAAGAGAAGGCTTTCCTAATGTTTTCTACAGTCAGTGTATATAGGAAGTGAAGAACGGAACCATAGAATCATTGCAATTCTAGGAAGGGAACAGAATGCCATTCTACCACCCTGGCGTTTACTGTCCTTCGAACTCTTAATGAGTGTCTGTGTGCTCTACAGTGGGGGTTTGTTCGCAGCAGCCATGTACAGCCTGCTGTGGCTGTGACTTGAGTCTATAGTGCCCTATTCATGACCTGCCACCAAAAAAACACAGTTTCAGTACAAGCCACTTCATTTAGCCCTGGTCAAAAAGTAGTGGACTATTTGGGGAATAGTGTCCCATTTGAAACGCATTGTGTGTATTGGCCAGACGCCAGCAGTGACACAACAGAAGCAGTAGCTCCATGACTCCTGTTACAATGGGATCATTAAGTGGCAGTAGATCCACGACTAACGCCTCTTAATGAACATTGAGAGGATGTGTCCAGGGAACGGAGCCATCTGTCTGCCTCACTGAACAAACCCCCTCTATCACCCAGGATAACATACATCACCACTGTGACTGGTTAGATAGGTTTTAGCCTCCAGAGATAAGCCTTTTATGTGTCCCAAATGGCACCCTATTCCAATTTTAGTGCACTTCTTTTGACCAGGACCCACAGGGATGTCCATAGGGCTCTGGTCAAAAGTAGTGCACTATGTAGGGAGTAGGGTGCCATTTGGGATGCAGGCTTGACTGTATGTATAGACAGGGCCAGGGAGTGAGGTACTACTTGCTCAGATGCCAGAGATGACGGGGGAGGTATGCTAGGGGTCAGTAGGGGCAGTAAGGTCACAGGGGTGAGAGAGTGAGTGTTGGTCTGCTCTGCAGCTTGTTTGTCTCGTTAGGAAAAGACTGCCACTGTGCCTGGCTGTTCATCTGCTGCAGTCTCTATGTCGGACCTGAGATATACTAGCTCTCTCTCTCTCTCTGCAGAGTATCAGATTTGGGCTTGGATAGTAACGAAGTTGGGGGTATAGGGGGTATTCCTCCTATACTGAGGTATAGGAGGAATACCTCTCTGTGTCTTCAGGGTCACAGAGCAGTTAGACAGGCATTAGCCTCCAGAGACTAGGGAAGGAAACAGCACTGCAGAGATGAAGGGGGAGCTGTGTCAGGGCTCAGTAAGGGCAGGAAGGTCGCAGAGGAGAGGGTGTGTTGGTCTCTGTTGTGTGTGATGCTCCGCAAGTTGTTTGGCTCGTTAGCGAAAGACTGGGGCCTGGCGAGATCATCTTTATGAGATGTGTCTGCTGCACTCTCCTGACCAGACTCTATACAAGGTCAGATTCAGACTTGGATAAAAGTGGGAGATAAGTCAAGTTTAAGTCTCACACTCAATCTGCAGGCTTTTAGATATATACATGGATAGAAGTGAAGTGGGGGTTAGGTATTTCTCTGGACAGTCAAGGGCAATTTCAGGAGAAGAGCGCATCAGTCTGTCTGTCTGTCAGTCAGTCAGTCAGTCTGGGAGGCTGCTGAGACTGGGGCCCAGGCGTTTGCTCCCGTCACTTAACAAGGTATTGGTTGCACTAAGGAAGGAGATTGTCCTCCATTGATTTCTAATTCTCTTTCTCTCTCTCTCTCTCTCTTTCTCTCTCTCTGTCTCTCTGTTTTTGTGTCTCTACCCCGGCTGACGCCTTCTTGGCGCGTGTCAGGGTAACTTATGATGTGATCCTTTCTTACCAGGAGAGTTGGAACGTATGAATGTCATTTAACATGGACACATTTTACAGACCAGCTGTCGCCTTTAGGCTGTGTCTGCAATGGCAACCTATTTACTACAGATGTTGCATTTTAATTTGATCACTCTATTGCTACTGAGATTTTTCCTGCAAACTGTATTCAATGCATTCAAAGTTTAAAAAGGCTTCAGTGTCCACTTTAAAATGTCAGACTTGATTTGCCGTAACCAAAAATGCATCAACCCCCCCCCCAAAATGTCACATTTCCTGTCGCTGTAGGATTATTTTCTAGCTGTAGCAAACTGGATCAAATTAAAATCCAACACCTGTAAAGGGCTCTCCTCTCCCTCTCCTCTACAGTTATCCTCTACTGTCATAACACTACAGCCACAACAGCCATCCTCTACTGTCATAACACTACAGCCTCTACAGCCATCCTCTACTGTCATAACACTACAGCCTCTACCGTCCCCTGCCATCATAACACTAAAGCCCAGCCGTCCTCTACTGTCCCCTTCCGTCATAACACTAAAGCCTCTACTGTCCCCTTCCATCATAACACTAAAGCCTCTACTGTCCCCTTCCATCATAACACTAAAGCCTCTACTGTCCCCTTCCGTCATAACACTACAGCCTCTACTGTCCCCTTCCATCATAACACTACAGCCTCTACCGTCCCCTGCCATCATAACACTAAAGCCCAGCCGTCCTCTACTGTCCCCTTCCGTCATAACACTACAGCCTCTACTGTCCCCTTCCATCATAACACTACAGCCTCTACTGTCCCCTTCCGTCATAACACTAAAGCCTCTACTGTCCCCTTCCGTCATAACACTAAAGCCTCTACTGTCACCTTCCATCATAACACTAAAGCCCAGCTGTCCTCTACTATCCCCTGCCGTCATAACACTACAGCCTCTACTGTCCCCTTCCGTCATAACACTAAAGCCTCTACTGTCCCCTTCCGTCATAACACTAAAGCCTCTACTGTCCCCTGCCATCATAACACTAAAGCCTCTACTGTCCCCTTCCATCATAACACTAAAGCCTCTACTGTCCCCTGCCATCATAACACTAAAGCCTCTACTGTCCCCTGCCATCATAACACTAAAGCCTCTACTGTCCCCTGCCATCATAACACTAAAGCCTCTACTGTCCCCTGCCATCATAACACTAAAGCCTCTACTGTACCCTGCCATCATAACACTAAAGCCTCTACTGTCCCCTGCCATCATAACACTAAAGCCTCTACTGTCCCCTGCCATCATAACACTAAAGCCTCTACTGTCCCTTGCCATCATAACACTAAAGCCTCTACTGTCCCCTGCCATCATAACACTAAAGCCTCTACTGTCCCCTTCCATCATAACACTAAAGCCTCTACTGTCCCCTGCCATCATAACACTAAAGCCTCTACTGTCCCCTGCCATCATAACACTAAAGCCTCTACTGTCCCCTTCCATCATAACACTAAAGCCTCTACTGTCCCCTTCCATCATAACACTAAAGCCTCTACTGTCCCCTTCCATCATAACACTAAAGCCTCTACTGTCCCCTGCCATCATAACACTAAAGCCTCTACTGTCCCCTGCCATCATAACACTAAAGCCTCTACTGTCCCCTTCCATCATAACACTAAAGCCTCTACTGTCCCCTGCCATCATAACACTAAAGCCTCTACTGTCCCCTGCCATCATAACACTAAAGCCTCTACTGTCCCCTTCCATCATAACACTAAAGCCTCTACTGTCCCCTTCCATCATAACACTAAAGCCCAGCCGTCCTCTACTGTCCCCTTCCATCATAACACTACAGCCTCTACTGTCCCCTTCCGTCATAACACTAAAGCCTCTACTGTCCCCTGCCATCATAACACTAAAGCCCAGCCGTCCTCTACTGTCCCCTTCCGTCATAACACTAAAGCCTCTACTGTCCCCTTCCATCATAACACTAAAGCCCAGCCGTCCTCTACTGTCCCCTGCCATCATAACACTAAAGCCCAGCCGTCCTCTACTGTCCCTTTCCGTCATAACAGCTATAATCCCTGCTGCTTGTGTCATATCCTTTCAATGTTTTATATGTCTACTTGATCTGCTGATCCTCTTGTCCACATTGGAGGGAGGGATCAGAATATGGTGTCTTTTGCTGAAATGGAGTTTGAAGGTTTGTTTAATAAATTCCCTATTTTGTACTACGTATTAGAAATACACACATGCTTTTTTAGTACACTTGATGGGAGAAAGGGAATATTTTATGATGTCCTTCTACTATAGATGAAATTATTGCATGAACTCAGTATTGTATTGTACTGTATATGAATTACATAAAGCATGGGGCGGCAGGGTAGCCTAGTGGTTAGAGCATTGGACTAGTAACCGAAAGGTTGCAAGATCGAATCCCTGAGCTGACAAGGTTGTTCTGCCCCTGAACAAAGCACTGTTCCTAGGCCATTATTGAAAATAAGAATTTATTCTTAACTGACTTGCCTAGCTAAAAAATAGGTGATTAACACATTTAAAAATATATATATTCCCTGTCTCAAACCAGAGGGATGGAGACACCTTTTGATGTAATAGGCTTGTGTGTTTGATATATCAACCGTATACTCGTATTAACCATATAGTCATATTAACCGTATACTTCACTACCGTAGACTGCACTACCGTACGTCCTGTGAGACTGTGCTACTGTACGACCTGTGAAACAGTACTGCTGTACGACCTGTGAGACGGAGAGACTGTTCTACTGTACGACCTGTTAGACTGTACGACCTGTGAGACGGAGAGACTGTACTACTGTACGACCTGTTAGACTGTACTACTGTACGACCTGTGAGACTGTACGACCTGTGAGACTGTACTACTGTACGACCTGTGAGACGGAGAGACTGTACTACTGTACGACCTGTGAGACTATACTACTGTACGACCTGTGAGACGGAGAGACTGTACTACTGTACGACATGTGAGACTGTACTACTGTACGACCTGTTAGACTGTTCTACTGTACGACCTGTGAGACTGTACGACCTGTGAGACTGTACTACTGTACGAACTGTGAGACTGTACTACAGTACGACCTGTGAGACTGTACTACTGTACTACCTGTGAGACTGTACTACTGTACGACCTGTGAGACTGTACTACTGTACTACCTGTGAGACTGTACTACTGTACTACCTGTGAGACTGTACTACAGTACGACCTGTGAGACTGTACTACTGTACGACCTGTGAGACTGTACTACTGTACGAACTGTGAGACTGTACTACTGTACGACCTGTGAGACTGTACTACTGTACTACCTGTGAGACTGTACTACAGTACGACCTGTGAGACTGTACTACTGCACGGCCTGTGAGACTGTGAGACTGTACTACTGTACGACCTGTGAGACTGGTCTACTGTACGACCTGTGAGACTGTGATACTGCACGACCTGTGAGACTGTGATACTGTACTACCTGTGATACTGGTCTACTGTACGACCTGTGAGACTGTGATACTGTACGACCTGTGATACTGGTCTACTGTACGACCTGTGAGACTGTGATACTGGTCTACTGTACGACCTGTGAAACTGTGATACTGTACGACCTGTGAGACTGTGATACTGGTCTACTGTACGACCTGTGATACTGTGAGACTGTACGACCTGTGAGACTGTGATACTGGTCTACTGTACGACCTGTGATACTGTGATACTGTACGACCTGTGATATTGTGATACTGTACTACCTGTGATACTGGTCTACTGTACGACCTGTGAGACTGTGAGACTGTACTACTGTACGACCTGTGAGACTGTACTACTGGTCTACTGTACGACCTGTGAGACTGTGATACTGCACGACCTGTGAGACTGTGATACTGGTCTACTATACGACCTGTGAGACTGTGATACTGTACGACCTGTGATATTGTGATACTGTACTACCTGTGATACTGGTCTACTGTACGACCTGTGAGACTTTACTACTGTACGACCTGTGATATTGTGATACTGTACTACCTGTGATACTGGTCTACTGTACGACCTGTGAGACTGTACTACTGTACAACATGTGAGACTGTACTACTGTACGAACTGTGAGACTGTACTACTGTACGACCTGTGAGACTGTACTACTGTACAACATGTGAGACTGTACTACTGTACGAACTGTGAGACTGTACTACTGTACGACCTGTGAGACTGTACTACTGTACGACCTGTGAGACTGTACTACTGTACGACCTGTGAGACTGTACTACTGTACAACATGTGAGACTGTACTACTGTACGAACTGTGAGACTGTACTACTGTACGACCTGTGAGACTGTACTACTGTACGACCTGTGAGACTGTACTACTATACGACCTGTGAGACTGTACTACTATACGACCTGTGAGACTGTACTACTATAGTGCCTAATATAGGGACTATGGTGGCATAATATGTCATTGAGTCTTTCTTTTCATCTCAATGAGATGAGATGAGGAAGTTCATGGATGCATCCAAAATGGCACCCTTATTCCCTAGTGCACTACTTTTAGCCAGAGCCCTATGAGCCCGTGTGTATAGTAGTGCACTACGTAGGGGAAAGGGAACCATGTGGCATAGAGTTCATGGCAGCAACTGCTTTAATAATCTATCTGACTGCTGTAATATAGGACGGAACATCAATGTGCCCAGCTCAGCTAATCGCGTTACGGATCGGACATGTCTACGTGCTTTTACTCTGCAGTCAATTCACATGACTTCACAATAAATATTTTTGACTTCACAATTCATATTATCAACGTCACAATACATTTTAATGACTTCACAAGTCATATAATTGATATCACAATTCAAATTATTGAACTACTGTGTCAAGAAGTTTGTTTAAGTCTAAACAAATGCAAATATCTAGCACAGCTTGTAGTTTAGTAGATACATCAGGATCTCTTTTATTGAGCCATATCTCCTATAAACCCAAGTCATGGTGATGGTAGTGGTGGTGGTAGTGGTGGTACTGATGGTGGGGGTGGTAGTGATGGTGGTGGTGATGGTAGTGGTGATGGTGGGGGTGGTGGTGGTGGTGGTGATGGTAGTGGTGGTATTGATGTTGGTGGTGGTGGTGATGGTAGTGGTGGTGATGGTAGTGGTGGTACTGATGGTGGGGGTGGTAGTATTGATGGTGGTGGTGATGGTGGTGATGGTGGGGGTGGTGATGGTGGTGGTGGTGATGGTGGTGGTAGTGATGGTGGTGGTGACGGTGGTGATGGTGGTGATGGTGTTGATGATGGTGGTGGTGACGGTGGTGGTGGTGGCGGTGGGGATGGTAGTGGTGATGGTGGTGGTGGTGATGGTGGTGGTGGTGGGGATGGTAGTGGTGATGGTGATAGTGATGGTGGTGGTAGTGGTGATGGTGGTAGTGGTGATGGTGGTGGTGATGGTAGTGGTGATGGTGGTAGTGGTGATGGTGGTGGTGGTGATTGTAGTGGTGATGGTGGTAGTGATGGTGGTGGTAGTGGTGATGGTGGTGGGGGTGGTGGTGGTGGGGATGTGGATGGTGATGGTGGTGGTGGTGGTGGTGATGGTAGTGGTGTTGATGGTGTTGGTGGTGTTGGTGATGATGGTGTTGGTGGTGATGGTGGTGGTAGTGGTGTTGTTGATGGTGGTGTTGATGGTGGTGTTGATGATGGTGTTGGTGGTGGTGTTGATGGTGGTGTTGATGGTGGTGGGGATGGTGGTGGGGATGGTGGTGATATTGGTGATGGTGATGGTGGTGGTAGTGATGGTGGTGGTAGTAGTGATATTGGTGATGGTGGTGATGGTGGTAGTGATGGTGGTGGTGGTACTTGTGGTGATAGTGATGATATTGGTGATGGTGGGGATGGTGGTGGTGATGGTGGTGGTGGTAGTGATGGTAGTAGTGGTGGTGGTGATGGTGGTGGTAGTGGTGGTGGTGGTAGTGGTGATGGTGGTGCTGGGGGTGTGGATGGTGATGGTGGTGCTGGTGATAGTGATGGTGCTGATAGTGATGGTGGTAATGGTGGTGGTGATGGTGGTGGTGGTGGTGATGGTTTTGAAGATGTTTTTTATTGTGATGGTGATGGTGGTGATGGTTGTGGAGATGTTGGTTATTGTGGTGGTGATGGTGGTGGTTTGGTGATTGTGATGGTGGTGGTGATTTTTGTTGTGGTGGTGGAGGTCATTCCCTGTGGTCCTGTATCTGATGGTTAGCCCACATTGAGCAGCTGGCATAGCATAAGGCCTGTAGGCAGCTCCTTTATGTAAATATGGTCAGTGTGTTTGTGTCTGTATGTGTGTTCATGTGTTTGGGACTGACTAGCTTGAATAATGCAGCTGATTTGGGCAGAGAAAGAGGCTTTGTCGCCCACTGCTTTTCTTAGCTCAGCTCAGGAGAGGGAAGAGGTAATGCAGTCAGAACAGGAGAGGGAGGAGGTAATGTAGTCCAATCAGGAGAGGGAAGAGGTAATGTAATCCAATCAGGAGAGGGAGGAGGTAATGCAGTCAGAACAGGAGAGGGAGGAGGTAATGTAGTCCAATCAGGAGAGGGAAGAGGCAATGCAGTCAGAACAGGAGAGGGAGGAGGTAATGTAGTCCAATCAGGAGAGGGAGGAGGTAATGCAGTCAGAACAGGAGAGGGAGGAGGTAATGTAGTCCAATCAGGAGAGGGAGGAGGTAATGTAGTCCAATCAGGAGAGGGAGGAGGTAATGCAGTCAGATCAGAAGAAGGAGGAGTTAATGTAGTCCAATCAGGAGAGGGAGGAGGTAATGCAGTCAGATCAGAAGAAGGAGGAGTTAATGTAGTCCAATCAGGAGCGGGAGGAGGTAATGCAGTCATATCTGGACCACATCAGTAGTCCCAGAGAGAGCTTCTATCTCTAGAGGAGACGTCATCAGCCAGGGTATCCATGGTAAACGAGTCCGATCTCTGATGGCATATCAGGGATGCTGCTGCGTGTTGAAGAAAGAGGACTGTGTTTTAACCTGAGTGTCCTGAGAAAGCATTTCGGTCTGATATCAAAGAACTGGAGAGACACTTTATGTGAGCTTAATGCTTGTGTCCCGGCTGAATATACTAGATAACATATGTTAGTTACTAAGTTTCATTGAAGCATGAAAAAATAAATGTGATGATACATTCCAACTGTGTGACACATATTTTTGTTCTTTATTGTGAGTGTTCAGTCTCTAGGCATGTATGACAACATCCTGGGGAGTGTCTAACACTGCTACTGTTTATGTCATTTTGAATCAATCAATCAATCAAACCTTCCAGCATGATCAAAGTGCCATAAACAGGAGCGCTGTTAGACACTGTGTGTACACCTGTAGCATTTTCATCATCCGGAAGGATTGATTTGGGATGAAGGATGAAGGGGTTCTAGAACGAGCAGGTCAATACTGTTTCAGAGTGTGGGTAGAGTAGAATAGCATGTCTGTAAGGTCACAGAACAGCAGACCTTTCTGCACCACAGATCTCCTGTGCGTGCATGAAATTATGTTAAATTATGTTTTTTATTTGACCTTTATTTAACTAGGCAAGTCTTATTTACAATGACGGCCAAAACAAACCTGGGCCAATTGTGCACCGCCCTATGAGACTCCCAATCACTGCCTGTTGTGGTAAAGCCTGGGTTTGAACCAGGGTGTCTATCATGACACCTCTAGCACTGAGATGCAGTGCCTTAGACCACTGTGCCACCCGGGAGCAGAAATTTTTTCCATTGTAAAAAATTTAAAGAATTCGACATTGTTGGACATCGCTTACAGCTACAATGTACACACACAGACACTTTCAAATGATTCCTGAAGTCCTGACTAGCTGAATGAATGACTTATAAGTTATCTCCATTCTAATGCTACATGCAGGATCCAAGCAGATCCTGTGAGCTATCAGATTCAACTCAGGAGAGTGCTGAGATGATCAACAAAAGCACACGCTGCGTTCCAAATGGCACACTATTTTCTATATCGAGCCCTATGAGAGCCCTGGTCAAAAGTAGTACACTATATAGGGAATAGGGTGCCATTTGAGACACATTAAAACAAGTCTTCTGCTCTGCTTGGAGGCGCAAAGGGGTACCACTATATATGTTAAAACGGTTTGTTTATTCACATCAGGATGATAATACGAAGAAGGAAAGACAGGAAAAGAAGGGTTGGGAAAAGCACTCTATTCCCAAACACAGCTGTTTCTCAGCAGGTATTCTATTTACAACAACCTATTGCTGTTCTCATGTTGACCCCACTATCCACTGAATAACCCCTTCTCTGTCATACGGCATGTTGACACCATTGCCCACTGGATAACCCCTTCTCTGTCATACGGCATGTTGACCCCACTTTCCACTGGATAACCCCTTCTCAGTCATATGGCATGTTGACCCCACTGTCCACTGGATAACCCCTTCTCAGTCATATGGCATGTTGACCCCCCTGTCCACTGGATAACCCCTTCTCTGTCATACGGCATGTTGACACCATTGCCCACTGGATAACCCCTTCTCTGTCATACGGCATGTTGATCCACCTGTCCACTGGATAACCCCTTCTCAGTCATATGGCATGTTGACCCCACTGTCCACTGGAAAACCCCTTCTCTGTCATATGGCATGTTGACCCCCCTGCCCACTGGATAACCCCTTCTCTGTCATACGGCATGTTGACCCCACTGTCCACTGGATAACCCCTTCTCTGTCATACAGCATGTTGACACAACTTTCCACTGGATAACCCCTTCTCTGTCATATGGCATGTTGACACCATTGCCCACTGGATAACCCCTTCTCAGTCATATGGCATGTTGACACCATTGCCCACTGGATAACCCATTCTCTGTCATATGGCATGTTGACCCCACTGTCCACTGGATAACCCCTTCTCTGTCATACGACATGTTGACCCCCCTGTCCACTGGATAACCCCTTCTCTGTCATATGGCATGTTGACCCCCCTGTCCAATGGATAACCCCTTCTCTGTCATACGGCATGTTGACCCCCCTGTCCACTGGATAACCCCTTCTCTGTCATATGGCATGTTGACCCCCCTGTCCAATGGATAACCCCATCTCTGTCATACGGCATGTTGACCCCACTGTCCACTGGATAACCCCTTCTCTGTCATATGGCATGTTGACCCCACTTTCCACTGGATAACCCCTTCTCTGTCATACGGCATGTTGACCCCACTGTCCACTGGATAACCCCTTCTCTGTCATGCAGCATGTTGACCCCCCTGTCCACTGGATAACCCCTTCTCTGTCATACCGCATGTTGACACCATTGTCTACTGGATAACCCCTTCTCAGACATATGGCATGTTGACCCCACTGTCCACTGGATAACCCCTTCTCAGTCATATGGCATGTTGACCCCACTGTCCACTGGATAACCCCTTCTCTGTCATACGGCATGTTGACACCATTGCCCACTGGATAACCCCTTCTCTGTCATACGGCATGTTGACCCCCATGTCCACTGGATAACCCCTTCTCTGTCATACGACATGTTGACCCCCCTGTCCACTGGATAACCCCTTCTCTGTCATATGGCATGTTGACCCCCCTGTCCAATGGATAACCCCTTCTCTGTCATATGGCATGTTGATACCATTGTCTACTGGATAACCCCTTCTCAGACATATGGCATGTTGACCCCACTGTCCACTGGATAACCCCTTCTCTGTCATATGGCATGTTGACCCCACTGTCCACTGGATAACCCCTTCTCTGTCATATGGCATGTTGACACCATTGCCAACTGGATAACCCCTTCTCAGTCATATGGCGTGTTGACCCCACTGTCCACTGGATAACCCCTTCTCAGTCATATGGCATGTTGACCCCACTGTCCACTGGATAACCCCTTCTTAGTCATATGGCATGTTGACCCCACTGTCCCCTGGATAACCCCTTCTCTGTCATATGGCATGTTGACCCCACTGTCCACTGGATAACCCCTTCTCTGTCATACGGCATGTTGACACCATTGCCCACTGGATAACCCCTTCTCTGTCATACGGCATGTTGACCCCACTGTCCACTGGATAACCCCTTCTCAGTCATATGGCATGTTGACCCCACTGTCCACTGGATAACCTCTTCTCAGTCATATGGCAGACATATGGCATGTTGACACCATTGCCCACTGGATAACCCCTTCTCAGTCATATGGCGTGTTGACCCCAATGTCCACTGGATAACCCCTTCTCTGTCAAATGGCATGTTGACCCCACTGTCCACTGGATAACCCCTTCTCTGTCATATGGCATGTTGACCCCACTGTCCACTGGATAACCCCTTCTCTGTCATACGGCATGTTGACCCCACTGTCCAATGGATAACCCCTTCTCTGTAATATGGCATGTTGACCCCCCTGTCCACTGGATAACCCCTTCTCTGTCATACCGCATGTTGACACCATTGTCTACTGGATAACCCCTTCTCTGTCATACGGCATGTTGACCCCACTGTCCACTGGATAACCCCTTCTCTGTCTTACAGCATGTTGACCCCCCTGTCCACTGGATAACCCCTTCTCTGTCATACCGCATGTTGATACCATTGTCTACTGGATAACCCCTTCTCAGACATATGGCATGTTGACCCCACTGTCCACTGGATAACCCCTTCTCAGTCATATGGCATGTTGACACCATTGCCCACTAGATAACCCCTTCTCAGACATATGGCATGTTGACACCATTGCCAACTGGATAACCCCTTCTCAGTCATATGGCGTGTTGACCCCAATGTCCACTGGATAACCCCTTCTCTGTCATATGGCATGTTGACCCCACTGTCCACTGGATAACCCCTTCTCAGTCATATGGCATGTTGACCCCACTGTCCACTGGATAACCCCTTCTTAGTCATATGGCATGTTGACCCCACTGTCCCCTGGATAACCCCTTCTCTGTCATATGGCATGTTGACCCCACTGTCCACTGGATAACCCTTTCTCTGTCATACGGCATGTTGACCCCACTGTCCACTGGATAACCCCTTCTCAGTCATATGGCATGTTGACCCCACTGTCCACTGGATAACCCCTTCTCAGTCATACAGCATGTTGACACCATTGCCCACTGGATAACCCCTTCTCTGTCATACGGCATGTTGACCCCCCTGTCCACTGGATAACCCCTTCTCTGTCATACGACATGTTGACCCCCCTGTCCACTGGATAACCCCTTCTCTGTCATATGGCATGTTGACCCCCCTGTCCAATGGATAACCCCTTCTCTGTCATACGGCATGTTGACCCCCCTGTCCACTGGATAAGCCCTTCTCTGTCATATGGCATGTTGACCCCCCTGTCCAATGGATAACCCCATCTCTGTCATACGGCATGTTGACCCCACTGTCCACTGGATAACCCCTTCTCTGTCATGTGGCATGTTGACCCCACTTTCCACTGGATAACCCCTTCTCTGTCATACGGCATGTTGACCCCACTGTCCACTGGATAACCCCTTCTCTGTCATACAGCATGTTGACCCCACTGTCCACTGGATAACCCCTTCTCTGTCATACAACATGTTGACCCCACTGTCCACTGGATAACCCCTTCTCTGTCATACCGCATGTTGACACCATTGTCTACTGGATAACCCCTTCTCAGACATACGGCATGTTGACCCCACTGTCCACTGGATAACCCCTTCTCAGTCATATGGCATGTTGACACCATTGCCCACTAGATAACCCCTTCTCAGTCATATGGCATGTTGACACCATTGCCCACTAGATAACCCCTTCTCAGACATATGGCATGTTGACACCATTGCCCACTGGATAACCCCTTCTCAGTCATATGGCGTGTTGACCCCAATGTCCACTGGATAACCCCTTCTCAGTCATATGGCATGTTGACCCCACTGTCCACTGGATAACCCCTTCTCTGTCATACGGCATATTGACCCCACTGTCCACTGGATAACCCCTTCTCTGTCATATGGCATGTTGACCCCACTGTCCACTGGATAACCCCTTCTCTGTCATACGGCATGTTGACCCCACTGTCCACTGGATAACCCCTTCTCTGTCATATGGCATGTTGACCCCACTGTCCACTGGATAACCCCTTCTCTGTCATACGGCATGTTGACCCCACTGTCCACTGGATAACCCCTTCTCTGTCATACGGCATGTTGACCCCCCTGTCCACTGGATAACCCCTTCTCTGTCATATGGCATGTTGACCCCACTGTCCACTGGATAACCCCTTCTCTGTCATACGGCATGTTGACCCCACTGTCCACTGGATAACCCCTTCTCTGTCATACAGCATGTTGACCCCCCTGTCCACTGGATAACCCCTTCTCTGTCATATGGCATGTTGACCCCACTGTCCACTGGATAACCCCTTCTCTGTCATACGGCATGTTGATCCCACTGTCCACTGGATAACCCCTTCTCTGTCATACCGCATGTTGACACCATTGTCTACTGGATAACCCCTTCTCAGACATATGGCATGTTGACCCCACTGTCCACTGGATAACCCCTTCTCTGTCATACAGCATGTTGACCCCCCTGTCCACTGGATAACCCCTTCTCAGTCATATGGCATGTTGACACCATTGCCCACTAGATAACCCCTTCTCAGACATATGGCATGTTGACACCATTGCCAACTGGATAACCCCTTCTCAGTCATATGGCGTGTTGACCCCAATGTCCACTGGATAACCCCTTCTCTGTAATATGGCATGTTGACCCCACTGTCCACTGGATAACCCCTTCTCAGTCATATGGCATGTTGACCCCACTGTCCACTGGATAACCCCTTCTTAGTCATATGGCATGTTGACCCAACTGTCCCCTGGATAACCCCTTCTCTGTCATATGGCATGTTGACCCCACTGTCCACTGGATAACCCCTTCTCAGTCATATGGCATGTTGACCCCCCTGTCCAATGGATAACCCCATCTCTGTCATACGGCATGTTGACCCCACTGTCCACTGGATAACCCCTTCTCAGTCATATGGCATGTTGACACCATTGCCCACTAGATAACCCCTTCTCAGACAAATGACATGTTGACACCATTGCCCACTGGATAACCCCTTCTCAGTCATATGGCGTGTTGACCCCACTGTCCACTGGATAACCCCTTCTCTGTCATACAGCATGTTGACCCCCCTGTCCACTGGATAACCCCTTCTCAGTCATATGGCATGTTGACACCATTGCCCACTAGATAACCCCTTCTCAGACATATGGCATGTTGACACCATTGCCAACTGGATAACCCCTTCTCAGTCATATGGCGTGTTGACCCCAATGTCCACTGGATAACCCCTTCTCTGTAATATGGCATGTTGACCCCACTGTCCACTGGATAACCCCTTCTCTGTCATACAGCATGTTGACCCCCCTGTCCACTGGATAACCCCTTCTCAGTCATATGGCATGTTGACACCATTGCCCACTAGATAACCCCTTCTCAGACATATGGCATGTTGACACCATTGCCAACTGGATAACCCCTTCTCAGTCATATGGCGTGTTGACCCCAATGTCCACTGGATAACCCCTTCTCTGTCATACAGCATGTTGACCCCCCTGTCCACTGGATAACCCCTTCTCAGTCATATGGCATGTTGACACCATTGCCCACTAGATAACCCCTTCTCAGACATATGGCATGTTGACACCATTGCCAACTGGATAACCCCTTCTCAGTCATATGGCGTGTTGACCCCACTGTCCACTGGATAACCCCTTCTCAGTCATATGGCATGTTGACCCCACTGTCCACTGGATAACCCCTTCTTAGTCATATGGCATGTTGACTCCACTGTCCCCTGGATAACCCCTTCTCTGTCATATGGCATGTTGAACCCACTGTCCACTGGATAACCCCTTCTCTGTCATACGGCATGTTGACACCATTGCCCACTGGATAACCCCTTCTCTGTCATACGGCATGTTGACCCCCCTGTCCACTGGATAACCCCTTCTCTGTTATACGACATGTTGACCCCCCTGTCCACTGGATAACCCCTTCTCTGTCATATGGCATGTTGACCCCCCTGTCCAATGGATAACCCCTTCTCTGTCATACGGCATGTTGACCCCCCTGTCCACTGGATAACCCCTTCTCTGTCATATGGCATGTTGACCCCCCTGTCCAATGGATAACCCCTTCTCTGTCATACGGCATGTTGACCCCCCTGTCCACTGGATAACCCCTTCTCTGTCATATGGCATGTTGACCCCCCTGTCCAATGGATAACCCCATCTCTGTCATACGGCATGTTGACCCCACTGTCCACTGGATAACCCCTTCTCAGTCATATGGCATGTTGACACCATTGCCCACTAGATAACCCCTTCTCAGACATATGGCATGTTGACACCATTGCCCACTGGATAACCCCTTCTCAGTCATATGGCGTGTTGACCCCAATGTCCACTGGATAACCCCTTCTCTGTCATACGGCATGTTGACCCCACTGTCCACTGGATAACCCCTTCTCTGTCATATGGCATGTTGACACCATTGCCCACTAGATAACCCCTTCTCAGACATATGGCATGTTGACACCACTGTCCACTGGATAACCCCTTCTCTGTCATACGGCATGATGACACCATTGCCCACTGGATAACCCCTTCTCTGTCATACGGCATGTTGACCCCCCTGCCCACTGGATAACCCCTTCTCTGTCATACGGCATGTTGACACCATTGCCCACTGGATAACCCCTTCTCAGTCATACGGCATGTTGACCCCCCTGCCCACTGGATAACCCCTTCTCTGTCATACGGCATGTTGACCCCACTGTCCACTGGATAACCCCTTCTCAGTCATATGTCATGTTGACACCATTGCCCACTGGATAACCCCATCTCTGTCATACGGCATGCTGACCCCACTGTCCACTGGATAACCCCTTCTCTGTCATTTGGCATGTTGACCCCACTGTCCACTGGATAACCCCTTCTCTGTCATATGGCATGTTGACCCCACTGTCCACTGGATAACCCCTTCTCTGTCATAGGGCATGTTGACCCCACTGTCCACTGGATAACCCCTTCTCAGACATATGGCATGTTGACACCATTGCCAACTGGATAACCCCTTCTTAGTCATATGGCATGTTGACACCATTGTCTACTGGATAACCCCTTCTCAGACATATGGCATGTTGACCCCATTGTCTACTGGATAACCCCTTCTCTGTCATATGGCATGTTGACCCCACTGTCCACTGGATAACCCCTTCTCTGTCATACGGCATGATGACACCATTGCCCACTGGATAACCCCTTCTCTGTCATACGGCATGTTGACCCCCCTGCCCACTGGATAACCCCTTCTCTGTCATACGGCATGTTGACCCCCCTGTCCACTGGATAACCCCTTCTCAGTCATACGGCATGATGACACCATTGCCCACTGGATAACCCCTACTCTGTCATACGGCATGTTGACCGACCTGCCCACTGGAGAACCCCTTCTCTGTCATATGGCATGTTGACACCATTGCCCACTGGATAACCCCTTCTCTGTCATACGGCATGTTGACCCCCCTGCCCACTGGATAACCCCTTCTCTGTCATACGGCATGTTGACCCCACTGTCCACTGGATAACCCCTTCTCAGTCATATGTCATGTTGACACCATTGCCCACTGGATAACCCCTTCTCAGTCATACGGCATGTTGACCCCACTGTCCACTGGATAACCCCTTCTCAGACATATGGCATGTTGACACCATTGCCCACTGGATAACCCCTTCTCAGACATATGGCATGTTGACACCATTGCCCACTGGATAACCCCTTCTCAGTCATATGGCATGTTGACACCATTGCCCACTGGATAACCCCTTCTCTGTCATACGGCATGTTGACCCCCCTGTCCACTGGATAACCCCTTCTCTGTCATATGGCATGTTGACCCCCCTGTCCACTGGATAACCCCTTCTCTGTCATACGGCATGTTGACCCCCCTGCCCACTGGATAACCCCTTCTCTGTCATGCGGCTAATATGGCATCAATACAGCAATATTGTTTTACTGTTTTATTCCAATATCCCACTGTATAATATATAATAAAATATGTTAAAATAGCATAATCTTTTTACGTCATAACAGGAGGAATAAACTACTAGGTTTATTCTTTGATAACGTTTAATATAAATGACCAATTCTACATGCTTATATAATTATGTATTTATGTCATAACAGGAGGAATAAACTACTAGGTTTATGCTTTGATAACGTTTAATATAAATCACCAATTCTTCATGCTAATATAATTATGTATTTATGTCATAAGAGGAGGAATAGACTAATAGGTTTATTATTTGATAACGTTTAATATAAATTACCAATTCTACATGCTGATATAATTATGTATTTATGTCATAAGAGGATGAATAGACTAATAGCATGTCGTAAACTTTAATTTCTTTTAAGGTTTTGTAATCAACTGTAACTCTATGTGAGAGCAATTAAACAGATTCACTTCGTGTGTGTGTGTGTGTGTGTGTGTGTGTGTGTGCGTGCGTGCGTGCGTTTTAATTAGATCTGCATCAACCTATTGATGTTTTAAAAAACAATAGCTCACTCCTCATTTGAGTTACCTCGGCGACAGTCTCACGGAGAAATGATGGCGTGCTCAGTGCCCAGATCTATTCTGCTGCACTGCCATAACCATCAATCCACTATTTCCACAAGGACATAAAACATTTTTGTAGTTTCTCAAATGTGCTGAAGGAAACAAAGGATCACCTGACTCTTACGAATCTGAATCTCTGCCATCCATTCTGTATTATAATGAAACCAGCATTCACTCAACTGACTCTTACGAATCTGAATCTCTGCCATCCATTCTGTATTATAATGAAACCAGCATTCACTCAACTGACTCTTACGAATCTGAATCTCTGCCATCCATTCTGTAATATAATGAAACCAGCATTCACTCAACTGACTCTTACGAATCTAAATCTCTGCCATCCATTCTGTAATATAATGAAACCAGCATTCACTCAAATGACTCTTACGAATCTGAATCTCTGCCATCCATTCTGTAATATAATGAAACCAGCATTCACTCAACTGACTCTTACGAATCTGAATCTCTGCCATCCATTCTGTATTATATTGAAACCAGCATTCACTCAACTGACTCTTACGAATCTGAATCTCTGCCATCCATTCTGTAATATAATGAAACCAGCATTCACTCAACTGACTCTTACGAATCTGAATCTCTGCCATCCATTCTGTATTATATTGAAACCAGCATTCACTCAACTGACTCTTACGAATCTGAATCTCTGCCATCCATTCTGTATTATATTGAAACCAGCATTCACTCAACTGACTCTTACGAATCTGAATCTCTGCCATCCATTCTGTAATATAATGAAACCAGCATTCACTCAACTGACTCTTACAAATCTGAATCTCTGCCATCCATTCTGTAATATAATGAAACCAGCATTCACTCAACTGACTCTTACGAATCTGAATCTCTGCCATCCATTCTGTATTATATTGAAACCAGCATTCACTCAACTGACTCTTACGAATCTGAATCTCTGCCATCCATTCTGTAATATAATGAAACCAGCATTCACTCAACTGACTCTTACGAGTGAAAGTCAGTGAAAGTCTTATTCCTGGCTCTATCAGTGAAAGTCTTATTCCTGGCTCTATCAGGGAAAGTCTTATTCCTGGCTCTATCAGTGAAAGTCTTATTCCTGGCTCTATCAGTGAAAGTCTTATTCCTGGCTCTATCAGTGAAAGTCTTATTCCTGGCTCTATCAGTGAGGAGGCTCTTGACAGGGCAATGTGAGTGTGTGGCAAACAGCTTCCTATTCCCTTTATAGTGCCTTACTTTTGATAAGGATGATATTATGTACAGTAGTGCACTATACTACATATAGTGCTACATGTAGTACTACATATAGTAGTATAGTGCAACCATATGCCTCTGGTCAACAGTAGTGCACTATAATACATATAGTAGTGTAGTGCACCCATATGCCTCTGGTCAACAGTAGTGCAGTACTTAAGGAATAAGGTGTGATTTGGGACTCATGCATACAGTGGGGCAAAAAAGTATTTAGTCAGCCACCAATTGTGCAAGTTCTCCAACTTAAAAAGATGAGAGAGGCCTGTAATTTTCATCATAGGTACACTTCAACTATGACAGACGAAATGAGAAAAAGAAATCCAGAAAATCACATTGTAGGATTTTTTATTTATTTATTTGCAAATTATGGTGGAAAATAAGTATTTGGTCAATAACAAAAGTTTATATCAATACTTTGTTATATACCCTTTGTTGGCAATGACAGAGGTCAAACGTTTTCTGTAAGTCTTCACAAGGTTTTCACACACTGTTGCTGGTATTTTGGCCCATTCCTCCATGCAGATCTCCTCTAGAGCAGTGATGTTTTGGGGCTGTCGCTGGGCAACACGGACTTTCAACTCCCTCCAAAGATTTTCTATGGGGTTGAGATCTGGAGACTGGCTAGGCCACTCCAGGACCTTGAAATGCTTCTTACGAAGCCACTCCTTCGTTGCCCGGGCGGTGTGTTTGGGATCATTGTCATGCTGAAAGACCCAGCCACGTTTCATCTTCAATGCCCTTGCTGATGGAAGGAGGTTTTCACTCAAAATCTCACGATACATGGCCCCATTCATTCTTTCCTTTACACGGATCAGTCGTCCTGGTCCCTTTGCAGAAAACAGCTCCAAAGCATGATGTTTCCACCCCCATGCTTCACAGTAGGTATGGTGTTCTTTGGATGCAACTCAGCATTCTTTGTCCTCCAAACACGACGAGTTGAGTTTTTACCAAAAAGTTCAATTTTGGTTTCATCTGACCATATGACATTCTCCCAATCCTCATTTGGATCATCCAAATGCTCTCTAGCAAACTTCAGACGGGCCTGAACATGTACTGGCTTAAGCAGGGGACACGTCTGGCACTGCAGGATTTGAGTCCCTGGCGGCGTAGTGTGTTACTGATGGTAGGCTTTGTTACTTTGGTCCCAGCTCTCTGCAGGTCATTCACTAGGTCCCCCGTATGGTTCTGGGATTTCTGCTCACCGTTCTTGTGATCATTTTGACCCCACGGGTGAGATCTTGCGTGGAGCCCCAGATCGAGGAAGATTATCAGTGGTCTTGTATGTCTTCCATTTCCTAATAATTGCTCCCACAGTTGATTTCTTCAAACCAAGCTGCTTACCTATTGCAGATTCAGTCTTCCCAACCTGGTGCAGGTCTACAATTTTGTTTCTGGTGTCCTTTGACAGCTCTTTGGTCTTGGCCATAGTGGAGTTTGGAGTGTGACTGTTTGAGGTTGTGGACAGGTGTCTTTTATACTGATAACAAGTTCAAACAGGTACCATTAATACAGGTAACGAGTGGAGGACAGAGGAGCCTCTTAAAGAAGAAGTTACAGGTCTGTGAGAGCCAGAAATCTTGCTTGTTTGTATGTGACCAAATACTTATTTTCCACCATAATTTGCAAATAAATTCATAAAAAATCCTACAATGTGATTTTCTGGATTTTTTTTCCTCATTTTGTCTGTCATAGTTGAAGTGTACCTATGATGACAATTACAGGCCTCTCTCATCTTTTTAAGTGAGAGAACTTGCACAATTGGTGGCTGACTAAATACTTTTTTGCCCCACTGTAGTTGTACCATAGCCTGCACTGGCATTCAGTTGACGCCTCCGTGGATATTACCATTGTACCTACAGTTGAGAGACAAAATAGGACGGAAAACCAGCAGCATTCATTTTTCCCAGGCTTCGTGTCATTGATCGCAAATCCCCCAACCCCTATGCCTTGAAAGGCTCTCCTGTGCTGTGAGGTGCTGTCTAATGAATTTATCTCATGCACAGAAAGATATGCTGTTCTGCCTGATCCTTCCTTTTCCAGAGAGCTAGGCTGTTCTGCCTGATCCTTCCTTTTCCAGAGAGCTAGGCTGTTCTGCCTGATCCTTCTTTCTCCAGAGAGCTAGGCTGTTCTGCCTGATCCTTCTTTCTCCAGAGAGCTAGGCTGTTCTGCCTGCTCCTTCCTTTTCCAGAGAGCTAGGCTGTTCTGCCTGCTCCTTCCTTTTCCAGAGAGCTAGGCTGTTCTGCCTGCTTCTTCTTTCTCCAGAGAGCTAGGCTGTTCTGCCTGCTTCTTCTTTCTCCAGAGAGCTAGGCTGTTCTGCCTGATCCTTCTTTCTCCAGAGAGCTAGGCTGTTCTGCCTGCTCCTTCCTTTTCCAGAGAGCTAGGCTGTTCTGCCTGCTCCTTCCTTTTCCAGAGAGCTAGGCTGTTCTGCCTGCTTCTTCTTTCTCCAGGGAGCTAGGCTGTTCTGCCTGCTTCCTCTTTCTCCAGAGAGCTAGGCTGTTCTGCCTGCTTCTTCTTTCTCCAGAGAGAGAGCTAGGCTGTTCTGCCTGCTTCCTCTTTCTCCAGAGAGCTAGGCTGTTCTGCCTGCTTCCTCTTTCTCCAGAGAGAGAGCTAGGCTGTTCTGCCTGCTTCTTCTTTCTCCAGAGAGCTAGGCTGTTCTGCCTGATCTTTCCTTTTCCAGAGCTAGGCTGGTCTGCCTGCTCCTTCTTTCTCCAGAGAGCTAGGCTGTTCTGCCTGCTCTTTCTTTCTCTAGAGAGCTAGGCTGTTCTGCCTGCTTCCTCTTTCTCCAGAGAGAGAGCTAGGCTGTTCTGCCTGATCCTTCTTTCTCCAGAGAGCTAGGCTGTTCTGCCTGCTTCTTCTTTCTCCAGAGAGCTAGGCTGTTCTGCCTGCTTCTTCTTTCTCCAGAGAGCTAGGCTGTTCTGCCTGCTCCTTCCTTTTCCAGAGAGCTATGCTGTTCTGCCTGCTTCTTCTTTCTCCAGAGAGCTAGGCTGTTCTGCCTGCTTCTTCTTTCTCCAGAGAGCTAGGCTGTTCTGCCTGATCCTTCTTTCTCCAGAGAGCTAGGCTGTTCTGCCTGCTCCTTCCTTTTCCAGAGAGCTAGGCTGTTCTGCCTGCTCCTTCCTTTTCCAGAGAGCTAGGCTGTTCTGCCTGCTTCTTCTTTCTCCAGGGAGCTAGGCTGTTCTGCCTGCTTCCTCTTTCTCCAGAGAGCTAGGCTGTTCTGCCTGCTTCTTCTTTCTCCAGAGAGAGAGCTAGGCTGTTCTGCATGCTTCCTCTTTCTCCAGAGAGCTAGGCTGTTCTGCCTGCTTCCTCTTTCTCCAGAGAGAGAGCTAGGCTGTTCTGCCTGCTTCTTCTTTCTCCAGAGAGCTAGGCTGTTCTGCCTGCTCCTTCTTTCTCCAGAGAGAGAGCTAGGCTGTTCTGCATGTTCCTTCTTTCTCCAAAGAGAGCTAGGCTGTTCTGCCTGCACCTTCCTTTTCCAGAGAGCTAGGCTGTTCTGAGTGCTCCTTTCTCCAGAGAGAGCAAGGCTGTTCTGCCTGCTCCTTCTTTCACACTTCAGCCACATCATATTTTTAGCATCCACCTTTGCAATCCACCGTTGCCGTGGAAGCTACAGAACACTAATAAACTGGCTTCTACAGTATCTGAGGATTCTAATGACAATGAGAGAACAGCTCTGTGTGTAGCTAACAGGATAGGAGAGGAGAGGACGTTTTGCAGAGAGTACTATACAGATGTAGGATCTTAATTTGAACCAGTCTCTTACAGCACGGAAAAAAACCTGCAGCAACAGGAAATATGAATGTGTTTTTTTAATGTAGGGTTTGATACATTTTTCGATATGGAAAATCTAGTCTGAAATTTCAAAGTGGAAATTATAAACTTCAGAAGCTTTTCAGTTTGAAACACCCCGCATTGCAATGTCCTTCTGCAACAGGGTGACCAAATTAAGACCATACGTTTTTTAATACATTGTTAACAAAAGTAGTCCATTGGGCCGTTACTAGTATTAGCAGACCGGTATAGACATCTTCAGCAAATCAGTAAATAAAAATATCAGCATCTCCGCATTGGCAAAAAAAAGTTAGTGGAGAACAGTACTCTTGCAAAGACACAAAACATCCACATCAAATTAAATATTTTCCTTGATCAAATAACATGGAAAACAATCACTTTTGGTGCAGTATTAATTTACCATCTTTACAAACCACTTAATGTAAATGTACATAATTGTATTGTACATAGACTGGTCATCTAGGTTTCTACCTGTAGACTTTCTATCACCATGGAGATAAAACGTTGCTGTCATGATCTTCTGAAGGGACAGACCAAGGCGCAGCGAGGCATCCAGTATACATTCTTTATTTATCAAACGTAACTGGGAAAAATAACAAGAACGAACAAAGATCGTAACATTGAAACACAACAAAGCCATGCACAAACAATAACCCACAAAACCCCTAGCGAAAACTACAAACATATATATGGTTCCCAATTAGAGATAACGACATACAGCTGCCTCTAATTGGGAACCATTACCCCAACATAGAAATAGATAACCTAGAACAGAAAAAACCCTACACCAAAACAAAACTAAACACGCCAGCCTGTCTTCTCAGGCCTGGACGTGACAGTTGCACAATACAGTAATTGAGTACATTGAAACATCAGATGGTTTGCAAACATGTGATGTGGTAGAGCATGGTACTTGTAATATTAGGGTTGTGGGATTGATTCCCATGCGGGACCAGTACAAAAGATGTATAAAAATGTATGCACTCACTACTGTAAGTTGCGCTGGACAAGAATGTCTACTAAAACGGAAAATGAATGAATACACCATTTCACTTTACACATTGAAATAAGTTGCATTTGCAACTTATTTTTTGTGTTTTTAACAAGGCAAGTCAGTTAAGAACAAATTTGTATTTACAATGACGGCCTACCCCTGGCAAACCCAGACGACGCTGGGCCAATTGTGCGCCGCCCTATGGGACTCCCAATCACGGCCGGATTTGATACAGCCTGGATTTGAATCAGGGACTGTAGTGACACCTCTTGCGGTCGGTGAGATGCAGTGCCTTAGACCGCTGCGCCACTCAGGAAAACTTGGCAAACCTGGAAAACATATCAAGTAATTATTTTTATAACTGTTTTGTACAGATAATTATCAGACTCAAGTTACAAATGTTGGTAAACACTCAAATACATTTAGTTTAAACAAAACAAAAAAGTTGTGCACTGGGCCTTTAATAGTCCTATATTAGCAGACCGACATAGACGGGTAATTGTTTTATTTTGCATTTCCCCCAAACTACTTCCTTTGCCTATGGTGAGAGAGAACAATATGTATGGTTATCGCCCAACAAACCATTCATGTTACTGTACTTTCAATGCTATTTTCTCCCATATTCTTTTTTGTCATTGTGTTATTAGTTTCCATCTTCAATCTGCCATCCTTAGCTTTACAGACACATCCCAGTTCGGGTCTGTTCTCTTTACCTGTTGTCAGATGTCTGGTGTAAGCCTGTCAGAGCAATCGAGAACAGCAGAGACTCTCCTGGGTTGTTTTGTTGCTCAGTTTGTTTCTGTACTGTTCTACTCTGAATTTGCCGTCAAAAGTTATAAAAAAAAAAAAATCTGCAGTGAAGCAAAGCGAATGGGGCCCTTTGAGAATGTGTTTGTGTGTGTGTGTGTGTGTGTTTGTGTGAAACTCCTTCAGTTACATTATATATACGTTTATAAGTATATGAATAAAATCCATTTTGCAGAAGCCTTTATCCAAAGCAACTTACAGTAGTGCATGTATACATTTCTTTAATGTATGGCTGGTCCTGACAATCAGACCAACTATCCTGGCATCGCAAGAGCCATGTTTAACACTATTTCGGTGGGTCGCATATACACACTAAGAAAGTGTTAGATTTAACACAGTCAAAGTTACTGTGTTAAAATAGCTTTCCTGTTGCCGTTAGTAGCAGCTCAGTTTGGGATTGGGGAAGTCAAAGACTCACGCTGATAACAGAGCAGATGGACAGCTGACTGAATCACTTCTAACTGTTTCTACTTGGATAACTGTCTGCAGCAGATCTCTGTTCTTATCACTCCACTGAAAGCTTTGGACCTTACAGGAAATGAAATACATCTCTACCATTCCCATAATCCCGATATTACTTGTAGCCTTTGGTTTTCAATGCCTGTATTTCTTAATGTGTGGTTTACTTTTCACTGTATTGTTTTTGTCTTAATGTGCGGCTGGCGAACGGCAATTATTCTTTTAAAATCGACAGACTGGGTTCTAACAACGAAGGATGGTTTGTTTTACAGGAAATGCATTTTTGTGGTTGTAGTCACTGATTTCACCAGAGGTGTGGCTTGAATGGTTTGGATATCACGTCATAAAAGATAATGATCTGGTGGTCTATCAAAGCACTTGAATGAATAATGAATGATTTTTTGATTGTAGGATTTCAGAGAGTGAAAATATAAAAACGCAACATGTAAAGTTTTGGTGCCATGTTTCATAAGCTGTAATAAAAGATTACAAACCATATTTCTCTCAAATTGTTAACAAATTTGTTAATAGCCAGAGGCTATATATCCACAGCAAATTTGAGATCAGAATTTTAACACCCACAGTGTTAAATGTAACACTTTTTAGTGTGTATACAGTGAGGGAAAAAAGTATTTGATCCCCTGCTGATTTTGTACGTTTGCCCACTGACAAAGAAATGATGAGTCTATAATTTTAATGGTAGGTTTATTTGAACAGTGAGAGACAGAATAACAACCAAAAAATCCAGAAAAACGCCTGTGAAAAATGTTCTAAATGGAATAGCATTTTAATGAGGGAAATAAGTATTTGACCCCCTCTCAATCAGAAAGATTTCTGGCTCCCAGGTGTCTTTTATACAGGTAACGAGCTGAGATTAGGAGCACACTCTTAAAGGGAGTGCTCCTAATCTCAGTTTGTTACCTGTATAAAAGACACCTGTCCACAGAAGCAATCAATCAATCAATCAGATTCCAAACTCTCCACCATGGCCAAGACCAAAGAGCTCTCCAAGGATGCCAGGGACAAGATTGTAGACCTACACAAGGCTGGAATGGGCTACAAGACCATCGCCAAGCAGCTTGGTGAGAAGGTGACAACAGTTGGTGTGATTATTCGCAAATGGAAGAAACACAAAAGAACTGTCAATCTCCATCGGCCAGGGGTTCCATGCAAGATCTCACCTCGTGGAGTTGCAATGATCATGAGAACAGTGAGGAATCAGCCCAGAACTACACGGGAGGATCTTGTCAATGATCTCAAGGCAGCTGGGTCCATAGTCTCCAAGAAAACAATTGGTAACACACTACGCCATGAAGGACTGAAATCCTGCAGCGCCCGCAAGGTCCCCCTGCTCAAGAAAGCACATATACATGCACGTCTGAAGTTTGCCAATGAACATCTGAATGATTCAGAGGACAACTGGGTGAAAGTGTTGTGGTCAGATGAGACCAAAATTGAGCTCTTTGGCATCAACTCAACTCGCCGTGTTTGGAGGAGGAGGAATGCTGCCTATGACCCCAAGAACACCATCCCCACCGTCAAACATGGAGGTGGAAACATTATGCTTTGGGGGTGTTTTTCTGCTAAGGGGACAGGACAACTTCACCGCATCAAAGGGACGATGGACGGGGCCATGTCTTGGCTGAGAACCTCCCTCCCTCAGCCAGTCATTTAAAATGGGTCGTAGATGGGTATTCCAGCATGACAATGACCCAAAACACACGGCCAAGGCAACAAAGGAGTGGCTCAAGAAGAAGCACATTAAGGTCCTGGAGTGGCCTAGCCAGTCTCCAGACTTTAATCCCATAGAAAATCTGTGGAGGGAGCTGAAGGTTCGAGTTGCCAAACGTCAGCCTCGAAACCTTAATGACTTGGAGAAGATCTGCAAAGAGAAGTGGGACAAAATCCCTCCTGAGATGTGTGCAAACCTGGTGGCCAACTACAAGAAATGTCTGACCTCTGTGATTGCCAACAAGGGTTTTGCCACCAAGTTCTAAGTCATGTTTTGCAGAGGGGTCAAATACTTATTTACCTCATTAAAATGCAAATCAATTTATAACATTTCTCACATGCGTTTTTCTGGATTTTGTTGTTGTTATTCTGTCTCTCACTGTTCAAATAAACCTACCATTAAAATGATAGACTGATAATTTCTTTGTCAGTGGGCAAACGTACAAAATCAGCAGGGGATCAAATACTTTTTTCCCTCACTGTATGTGACCCACTGACATAGTGTTAAACTAACTGTGTGTGTTGGTGTCTATTGTTGCAAATTTTGAATGAAATGAAGACTTTATTAGAGATGAAGCAGATACACTTTTTCAGTGATAGAGAATAACACATGTAGAGGGGGTGTCGGATTTGTACATTGTAGGTTGTAAAGCTTTATCTGCATATTTCGCAGTATGCCTTTCGAAGTGAATTTGAGAGCTACTCACCCGTGACTGTGTTTGTTAGTGACTGTGAGAGATACTCACCCGTGACTGTGTTTGTTAGTGAATGTGAGAGAAACCCAACCGTGGCAGTGTTTGTTAGAGACAGAGAAATGGTTATGGATTCAATAACTTCTAGTCCTGTAACCTTTACCAAGTGTCTGCCTAAGAGAATGTGTTTGCGTTTAAAGTAAACCATTCAAGCTCATAAATTCATTAAAAAGGCCTTTAGTTATGGCCTAGTTCTCCTCAACACTGTGGTCTGAAAATCTTAACTCATGGGCCACATCAGACCTGCAAGTAACAGTATGTTATCATCAATAAAACGTCACAATAAGGTGCAGAGCATTCGATTCACCTGCTGGGGGGTCTCCGCTAAAACTATTGACAACTGGGTGCCATTTTCATGGGATTGTTAAATTAATGTAAATCATTTGGTTGTAATACTGTATCCTCACCTCTTTGAGAACTACAAATGTCAGATTATTCCATTCAAAACAATTGCAAACATGTAACATTTATCGTCAGAGTAATACAGCAAGTAACTGCAGGCTTTTTCATCGTCAGTAAACATCAATACGATCATGTCATTTCATACACGTGAAGGTAGCCTGACGATATCTCTCAATATTGGCCACAATTAATTGGATATTTGAGTGATATAAAATAAAAGTGAACTATACCTGACAAGTATGAGTGGTTTCGGTTCATTTCCCATCCTTTGTGGGCTCTGCCTGTCAAGCAGCAGAAGGGTCCATTTACCGATGTACTGTTAGCTGATGGTGCTTACTTTACAAGCTACCGCTAGACACTTTGTACAGTTGGCTAAACATAGTGGTAAGTAGACCTAATGTGTTTTTTTTTCCTCCAACCAATGTAGACCCCTACCTAGCGATGGTAGCATTATCCCCCCTTTCAACATTGTTTAGTCAAGATTGCTGATGACAGACAAGACAGCTAGGCTACATTGATTGATGGACCCTGTCAAATTGGCTAGCTAGCTAATAACAGATCAGTCAATATGGCTAGTTAACAAGCTAACTTTAAGGGGATAAACAAGATGGCTACAGTGTATTTTTCAAAAAGAAATTGTGTTACAGCCTGACTTTAAAATGTACTAAATTCTGGATTTTTTGTCTCTGGCCTATACACAATACCCCATAATGTCAATATAGAATTCTGTTTTGATTAATTTTTATTAATAAAAAATAAAAAGCTGATATGTCTTGAGTAAATACGTTTTCAACCTCTTTGTTATAGCAAGCCTAAACATTTTGAATAACATAATTCCACTTTGACATAATGGGGTAATGTGTGTTCAGGGCTGTTGGGGGACTGGAGTTGGGCTGTTGGGGTTACTGGAGGACTGGAGTTGGGCTGTTGGGGGTACTGGAGGACTGGAGTTGGTAACCACTGCTGTAGGCCTATGGCTGCTTTGACATTGCCATTTAAAAAAAAAAGAATAATAATAATTGGGGAGCTTATAACTGAACAAAAAGGTAATGTTAATTTGAGAATACAACACAAAAACACAGACAACATGGTAGCAACACAACATCGTAGCAGCGCAACGGAACGAACATGGAACAAACGTTATTGGGCACAGTCAAAAGCACAAAGGACAAGGTAGAGACAACAATACATCACACAAGTGTCCATGATCGTCTTTGAATGAAGAGATGGACATAAAACTGTCCAGTTTGAGTGTTTGTTGTAGCTCGTTCCAGTCGCTAGCTGCAGCAAACTGAAAATCAAATCAAGTATGAGTATGTACATATAAATATATGGATGAGCGATGGCTGACCAGCGTAGGCAAGATGCAGTAGATGGTATGGAGTACAGTATATACATATGAGATGAGTAATGTAGGATATGTAAACATTATATAAATGGCATTGTTTAAAGTGGCTAGTGATACATTTATTTCATCCAATTATAATTAGTAAAGTGGCTAGAGATTTGAGTCGATGGCAGAACGGCATAGGCAAGATTCAGTAGATGGTTTAGAGTACAGTGTACACATTTGATATGAATAATGTCGGATATGTAAATATTATATACAACATTGTTTAACTTCTTAGGGAGCGGCTCCCGAGGTGACAGTTTTGGAGAGTCTGGTGTGCCCAAATTAAAATGCCTCCCACTCAGGCCCAGAAAATAGGATATGCACATAATTAGTACTATTGACACATTGCCTCATTTTTAACTCCTCCCTATTGAAAACAGACATAAATGGGAGTAAGATTGCAGTACCTATTGCTTCCACTGGATGTCAACAGTCTCTAGACAGTGTTTGATGATGTTTAGTTGCTCTGGATGGTAATAGAAGAAGAATTTCGAACTGGTCATCAGATGTAAACAGAAGAGGATGCGTGTTCACTGGCTCGCGCGCGCTGTGGTTTTTTTCCTTTCCTATCGTCCAGTTTATAATCTGGTTGAAATATTATAGTAAATATACATAAAAGTGTTCCTAAGGATACATTATCAATGATGTTTGATTGTTCTTGGACAAGTGTATAGGTATAGGTTGAACGAGTTCTGTTCACGGTTCAATGGGCGAGTGGACGCTGTATTTTATGAACATAATGCGCCAACCAAACAGAGATTTATGGATATAATAAATGACTTTTTCTAACAAAAGAACCATTGGATGTCTTCGTTGGACACTTGGGAAGCCCTCAACAGAAGTTATTCAAAAGGTAAGGTATTTGTTTTTGCTGTGAAATGTGTTTTGTGTGAACCGCGATGGTTTATGAATTTATGCTAATGAAAAAAAAGGTTGGAGGTGCTACCCTCAAACAATCAAATGTTGTGCTTTCGCCGTAAAGTCTTTTTGCAACACTTGTATATTGATGAATGTTTAAAAATTCAACTTTTGTATTTTGAATTTGGCGCCTTGCATTTCACCGGGTAGTGTCGGGAGTGCATTTCACCGGGTAGTGCACATTTGGTTGTTTGAGAGTAGCACCTCACATATTTTTCCCATAGCCATGTATCGATTAGCCATCATGGCACACACATAACACATTTCACAGCAAAAACAAATCAATTACCTGTTGAAGAACTTCTGCTGAGGTCATCCTAAGTGTCCAACGAAGACAATCCATGGTTCTTTTGTTAGAAAAAGTAATGTATTTTATCCATAAATCCTACATTTGGTTCGCGCGTTATAATCAGAAATGACAGCTTCCACTACTCCATTAAAACGTGACGCGAACTCGTTCATCTTATACCTATAAACTTGTCCAAGAACAATCAAACATAGTTTTAAATGTATCCTTAGGAACACTTTTACATATATTTACTATTATATATCAACCGGAATATAAACTGATCGATAACTTGACGGTAAAAAAGACACTGCGCGCTTTGTCGGAGCGCCAGCGCTGGGTACTGTTTACATGACAGAGTGACTTCCTTGTTTGCTCTACTTCTCTGGTCTTATTCATCCAAAATGAAAAAAATACACGTCTCGAGACTGTTGACATCTAAAGGAAGCGATGGGTACTGCATTCATATGCCCTTATATGGTCATTTTCATGAGGGAGGGGTGCCCAAATGAGCAATGTGTCAAAATCACTTTTTCCAGGACAGAAATTCCTCGGGGTTTCGCCTGCTATATGCGTTCTGTTTTACTCACAGACAAATGGTTAACAGTTTTGGAAAATTCAGAGTGTTTCCTATCCAATGGTACCAAATATCTGCATATCCTATTTTCTGGGCCTGAATGGGAGGCATTTTACTTTGGGCACGCCAGGCTCTCCAAAACCGACCCCTCAGCTGCCACTCCCTAAATAGTTAACTACTTACGGAGTGGTGTTGCATAGTCATCAAAAGCTCTGCTTCTTGGCAATATCACAGCTTTGTCAGATTTCAAAAAAGCTTTAGGGCGAAAGCACACCATTTGATTGTTTGAGGGTAGCACCTCCAATATTTCTGCATTAGCATTAATTCATAAATCATCGTGGTTCACACAAAACACATTTCACAGTGAAAATAAATCCCTTACCTTTTGAAGAACTTCTGCTGAGGGCTTCCCAATTGTCCAACGAAGACATCCAATGGTTCTTTTTTTAGAAAAAGTCATTTATTAGAACCATAAATCTGTTTGGTTGGCGCGTTATGTTCAGAAAATCCAATGTCGAATTGCCCATTGAAACGTGAAGAGAACGCGTTCAAATATACCTATAAACTTTTCCTAAACAAATCGAATACCAGTTAAATTGCATCCTTAGCTATCCTTTTATGAATATTTGCGATAATATATAATATGTAGTCGATGAACAGCATTCTTACATAGGTATTCCTCTTGTCCAGATGGGTTAGGACACTATGCAGTGTCATTGCGATTGCGTCGTCTGTGGACCTATTGGGACGGTAAGCAAATTGGAGTGGGTCCAGGGTGTCTGGCAGGATGGAGGTGATATGATCCTTGACTAGTCTCTCAAAGCACTTCATGATGACGGAAGTGAGTGCTACGGGGGCAATAGTCATTTAGCTCAGTTACCTTAGCTTTCTTGGGAACAGGAACAATGGTGGCCCACTTGAAGCATGTGGGAACAGCAGACTGGGATAGGGACTGATTGAATATGTCCATAAACACACCAGCCAGCTGGTCTGTGCATGCTCTGAGGACACGGCCAGGGATGCCATCTGGGCCAGCAGCGTTGCGAGGGTTAACACATTTAAATGTTTTCCTCACGTTGGCTGCGGTGAAGGAAAGCCCCACAGGTTTTGGAAGCGGGCCGTGTCGGTGGCACTGTATTGTCCTCAAAGCGAGCAAAGAAGTTGTTTAGTTTGTCTGGGAGCAGGACGTCGTGGTCCGCAACGGGGGCTGGTTTTCTTTTTGTAGTCCGTGATTGACTGTAGACCCTGCCACATTCCTCTCGTGTCTGAGCCATTGAATTGTGACTCTACTTTGTCTCTATATTGACGCTTAGCTTGTTTGATTGCCTTGCGGAGGGAATAGCTACACTGTTTGTATTCAGTCATGTTTCCGTTCGCCTTACCCTGGTTAAAAGCAGTGGTTCGCGCTTTCAGTTTTGCGCAAATGCTGCCATCAATCCACGGGTTCTGGTTGGGGAAGGTTTTAATAGTTGCTATGGGTACCACATCACCAATGCACTTGCTAATAAACTCGCTCACCGAATCAGCGTATACATCAATGTTGTTGTCAGATGCTATCCGGAACATATCCGAGTCCACGTGCTCAAAGCAATCTTGCAGCGTGGAATCAGATTGGTCGGACCAGCGTTGAACAGACCTGAGCACGGGCGTTTCCTGTTTTAGTTTCTGTCTGTAGGCTGGGAGCAACAAAATGGAGTTGTGGTCAGACTTGCCGAAAAGAGGGCGGAGAATAGCCTTGTATGCATCACGGAAGTTAGAATAACAATGATCCAGGATTTTACCAGCCCGGTTGGCACATTCGATATGCTGATAACATTTCGGGAGCCTTGTTTTCAAATTAGCCTTATTAAAATCCCCAGCCACAATAAATGCATCCTCAGGATATGTGGTTTCCAATGTACATAGAGTCCAATGAATTTCTTTCAGTGCCCTCAATGTGTCATCTTGAGGGGGGATGTACACGGCTGTGATTATAATCGAGGAGAATTCTCTTGGTAGATAATGCGGTCGGCATTTGATTGAAAGGAATTCTATGTCAGGTGAACAAAAGGACTTGAGTTCCTGTATGTTGTTATGATCACACCACGTCTCGTTAGTCATAAGACACACACCCCCGGCCTTCTTCTTACCAGATAGATGTTTGTTTCTGTCGGCGCGATGCGTGGAGAAACCAGGTGGCTGTACCGACTCTGATGACGTGTCCTGAGTGAGCCATGTTTCCGTGAAGCAAAGAACGTTGCAGTCTCGGATTTCTCTCTGGAAGGCAATCCTTGCTCTGATTTCGTCCACTTTGTTGTCCAGAGACTGGACATTGGCAAGTAAAATACTCGGGAGAGGTGCACGATGCGCCTGTCTACGTAGCTTGACCAGAAGACCGCCGCGTTTCCCCCTACTCCGGCGCCACCGTTGTTTTGGAGTCGCCGGCTGGGATTTATATGGAGTCGCCGGCTGGGATTTAGTCTTTTGTCCTGGTTGGTGGACCAAACAGAGAATCTGCTTCGGGAAAGTCGTATTCCTGGTCGTGATGTTGGTAAGTTGACGTTGCTCTTACATCCAATAGTTCCTCCCGGTTTTATATAATAAAACGTAATATTTCCCGGGGTAACAATGTAAGAAGTAATACATAAAAAACAAAATACTGCATAGTTTCCTGAGAACGTGAAGCGAGGCGGCCATCTCTGTCGACGCCGGAAGTCAGAGGAGCGACCGAGGGATGTGTGTGCTTTGGGGACTTTTAACAGAATGTGACTGGCAGAACGGGTGTTGTAGGTGGAGGATGAGGGCTGCAGTAGATACCTCAGATACGGGGGAGTGAGGCCTAAGAAGGTTTTATAAATAAGCATCAACCAGTGGGTCCTGCGAGTGCAAGTGGTAGAGTGCAGTGATAGAGTGCAGTGATGTGTCCTATAAGGAGCATTGGCGGCAAATCTGATGGCCGAATGGTAAAGAACATCTAGCCGCTAAAGAGCACCCTTACCTACAGTAAGGCTCTCCAAAGGGTAGTGAGGACTGCACAACGCATCACCGGGGGTAAACTACCTGCCCTTCAGGACACCTACACCACCCGATGTCACAGGAAGGCCAAAAAGATCATCAAAGACAACAAACACCCGAGCCACTGCCTGTTCACCCCGCTATCATCCAGAAGTCGAGGTCAGTACAGGTGCATCAAAGCTGGGACCGAGAGACTGAAAAACAGCTTCTACCTCAAGGCCATCAGACTGTTAAACAGCCATCACTAACATTGAGTGGCTGCTGCCAACATACTGACTTAAATCTCTAGCCACTTAGGAATTGGATGTAACAAATGTATCACTAGCCACTTTAAACAATTTTGTATATAATGTTTACATATCCGACATTACTCATATCAAATGTATACACTGTACTCTAAACCATCTACTGAATCTTGCCTATGCTGTTCGGCCATCGACTCAAATCTCTAGCCACTTTAATAATTATATTTGGATGAAATAAATGTATCACTAGCCACTTTAAACGATGCATTTATATAATGTTTACATATCCTACATTACTCATCTCATATGTATATGCTGTACTCCATACCATCTACTGCATCTTGCCTACGCCGATCAGCCATCGCCCATCCATATATTTATATGTACATACTCGTATTCATTCCTTTACTCTTGTGTGTATAAGGTAGTTGTGAATTTGTTAGATTACTTGTTAGATACTACTGCATGGTCGGAACTAGAAGCACAAGCATTTCGCTACACTCGCATTAACATCTGCTAACCATGTGTATGTGACAAATACAATTTGATTTGATTTGATTTGATCTATAAATTATGTCTCCGTAATCTAGCATGGGTAGGATGGTCATCTGAATTAGGGTTAGTTTGGCAGCTGGGGTGAAAAAGGAACAATTACAATAGAGGAAACCAAGTCTAGATTTACCTTTTACCTGCCTGCAGTTTTGATATGTGCTGAGAGAAGGACAGTGTATTGTCTAGCCATACTCCCAAGTACTGGTATGAGGTGACTACCTCAAGCTCTAAACCCTCAGAGGTAATAATAACACCTGTGGGAAGAGGTGTATTTTTCTTACCAAACCAAATGGCCTTTGTTTTGGAGTTGTTCAGAACAAGGTTAAGGGTAGAGAAAGCTGGTTGAACACTAAAAAAGATTTGTTGTAGAGCATTTAACACAAAATCCGGGGAGGGGCCAGCTGAGTATAAGGCAGTATCATTTGCACATAAATGGATGAGAGAGCTTCCTTATAAAATGTTGAAAATGAATTACAGAAATATCTAATTTACATAAGTATTCACACCCCTGAGTCAATACATGTTAGAATCACCATTGGCAGTGATTCGAGATGTGAGTTTTTCTGGCTAAGTCTCTAAGAGCTTTGCACACGTGGATTGTACAACATTTGCCCATTATTATTGTCTAAATTCTTCAAGCTCTGTCAAATTGGTTGCTGATCATTACTAGACAACCATTTTCAAGTCTTGCCATAGATTTTCAAGCAGATTTAAGTCAAAACTGTAACTCGGCCACTCAGGAACATTCCATGTCATCTTGGTAAACAACTGCGGTGTATATTTGGACTTGTGTTTTAGGTTATTGTCCTGCTGAAAGGTGAATTCATCTCAGTGTCTGTTGGAAAGCAGACTGAACCAGATTATCGTTTAGGATTTTACCTGTGCTAGGCTCCATTCCGTTGATTTTATACAAAAAAACTCCTTAGTCTTTGCCAACGACAAGCATACCCATAACATGATGCAGCCACCACCATGCTTGAATATATAAAGAGTGTTACTCAGTGATGTGTTGTGTTGGATATGGCCCAAACAAAACACTTTGTATTCTGGACATTAAGTTAATTTCTTTGCAATTTGTTTACAGTATTACTTCAGTGCCTTGTTAAAAACAGGATGCATGTATTGGAAAAGTTTTGTTCTGTAAATGCTTCCTTCTTTTCACCCTGTCGTTTAGAATTGTGGAGTAAACTACAATGTTGTTGATCCATCCTCAGTTATCTCCTGTCACAGCCATTACACTCCGTTTTAAAGTCACCATTGGCCTCACGGTGAAACCCTCAGGGATCAAATCTAGATCTAATACAACAAGCCACTTGATGAGGGCCTGAATTCAAATAGTGAACCTGCAATGTTTATGCAATGTGTTTGTTTATAAGCTACTTTCTATGGACACACTTCACCTTATGTTACATGTTGTTGCTTTCCTTCAAGTGATTGAATATTGCTCTTAACACTGTACTTCACATAACAGGAAGAATACTATGTCCATGCCTCAGATTTCCCAGCTGGCATCTCCCACCTTATGCACAAAATTGATTTAAAAAAGTGTTGCTTAGTTACAAGGCATTATTGTTTCTTAAAACGTGAGGGCTTACTCGTGCTATTGCTCTACACCTGGCTGTGCTACTCTACAAGACAACATGGAGCAGATCTCACTCCTATCCATAGTATATGGAGCGGATCTCACTCCTATCCATACTATATGGAGCAGATCTCACTCCTATCCATACAATATGGCACGGATCTCACTCCTATCCATACTATATGGAGCGGATCTCACTCCTATACATACTATATGGAGCGGATCTCACTCTTATACATACTATATGGAGCGGATCTCACTCTTATCCATACTATATGGAGCGGATCTCACTCTTATCCATACTATATGGCACGGATCTCACTCCTATCCATACTATATGGAGCGGATCTCACTCTTATCCATACTAAATGGAGCGGATCTCACTCTTATCAATACTATATGGAGTGGATCTCACTCCTTTCAACACTACATGAACTGGATCTCACTCCTATCAATACTACATGGAGCGGATCTCACTCCTATCAATACTACATGGAGTGGATCTCACTCCTATCAGCACTATATGGAGCGGATCTCACTCCTATCCATACTAAATGGAGCGGATCTCACTCCTATCAATACTATATGGAGTGGATCTCACTCCTTTCAACACTACATGAACTGGATCTCACTCCTATCAATACTATATGGAGCGGATTTCACTCCTATCAATACTATATGGAGTGGATCTCACTCCTTTCAATACTACATGAACAGGATCTCACTCCTATCAATACTATTTTGAGCGGATCTCACTCCTATCAATACTACATGGAGTGGATCTCACTCTTATCAATACTATATGGAGCGGATCTCACTCCTATCAATACCATATGGAGTGGATCTCACTCCTATCCATACTAAATGGAGCGGATCTCACTCCTATCCATACTATATGGAACGTATCTCACTCCTATCCATGCTATATGGAGCGGATCTCACTCCTATCCATACTAAATGGAGCGGATCTCACTCCTATCAATACAATATGAAGTGGATCTAACTCCTTTCAATACTACATGAACAGGATCTCACACCTATCAATACTATATGGAGTGGATCTCACTCCTATCAGCACTATATGGAGCGGATCTCACTCCTATCCATACTAAATGGAGCGGATCTCACTCCTATCAATACTATATGGAGTGGATCTCACTCCTTTCAACACTACATGAACTGGATCTCACTCCTATCAATACTATATGGAGCGGATTTCACTCCTATCAATACTATATGGAGTGGATCTCACTCCTTTCAATACTACATGAACAGGATCTCACTCCTATCAATACTATTTTGAGCGGATCTCACTCCTATCCATACTAAATGGAGCGGATCTCACTCCTATCAATACAATATGAAGTGGATCTAACTCCTTTCAATACTACATGAACAGGATCTCACACCTATCAATACTATATGGAGTGGATCTCACTCCTATCAGCACTATATGGAGCGGATCTCACTCCTATCCATACTAAATGGAGCGGATCTCACTCCTATCAATACTATATGGAGTGGATCTCACTCCTTTCAACACTACATGAACTGGATCTCACTCCTATCAATACTATATGGAGCGGATTTCACTCCTATCAATACTATATGGAGTGGATCTCACTCCTTTCAATACTACATGAACAGGATCTCACTCCTATCAATACTATTTTGAGCGGATCTCACTCCTATCAATACTACATGGAGTGGATCTCACTCTTATCAATACTATATGGAGCGGATCTCACTCCTATCAATACCATATGGAGTGGATCTCACTCCTATCCATACTAAATGGAGCGGATCTCACTCCTATCCATACTATATGGAACGTATCTCACTCCTATCCATGCTATATGGAGCGGATCTCACTCCTATCCATACTAAATGGAGTGGATCTCACTCCTATCAATACAATATGAAGTGGATCTAACTCCTTTCAATACTACATGAACATGATCTCACACCTATCAATACTATATGGAGTGGATCTCACTCCTATCCATACTACATGGAACGGATCTCACTCCTATCAATAGTACATGGAGTGGGTATCACTCCTATCAATACTACATGGAGTGGATCTCACTCCTATTAATACAATTCTGTGCAGATCTCGCTCCAATCCATATTCTATGGAGCGGATCTCACTCTTATACATACTAAATTGAGCGGATCTCCCTCCTATCCATACTATATGGAGTGGATCTCACTCTTATCCATACTACATGGAGCGGATCTCACTCCTACCCATCCTATATGGAGCAGATCTCACTCCTATCAATACTACATGGAGTGGATCTCACTCCTATCAACACTATATGGAGAGGATATCACTCCTATCCATACTATATGAAGCGGATCTCACTCCTATCAATACTACATTGAGCGGATCTCACTCCTATCAATACTACACGGAGTGGATCTCACTCCTATCAGCACTATATGGAGCGGATCTCACTCATATCAATTCCATATGGAGTGGATCTCACTACTATCAATACTACATGGAGTGGATCTCACTCCTATCAGCACTATATGGAGGGGATCTCACTCATATCAATTCCATATGGAGTGGATCTCACTCCTTTCAATGCTACATGAACTGGATCTCACTCCTAACCATACTATAAGGAGCGGATCTCTTTCCTATCCATACTATATGGAGCGGATCTTACTCCTATCCTTACTACATGGAGCGGATCTCACACCTATCCATCCTATATGAAGCGGATCTCACTCCTATCCATACTATATGGAGCGGATGTCACTCCTATCCATCCTATATGGAGCGGATATCACTCCTATCCATACTATATGAAGCGGATCTCACTCCTATCAACACTATATGGAGCGGATCTCACTCATATCAATTCCAAATGGAGTGGATCTCACTACTATCAATACTACATGGTTGGATCTCACTCCTATCAACACTATATGGAGAGGATCTCACTCCTATCCATATTCTATGGAGCGGATCTCACTACTATCAATACTATTTGGAGCAGATCTCACTCCTATCAATACTATATGGAGTGGGTCTCACTCCTTTCAATTCTACATGAACAGGATCTCACTCCTATCAATACTATATGGAGAGGATCTCACTCCTATCAATACTACATGTAGCAGATCTCACTCCTATCAATACTACATGGAGTGGATCTCACTCATGTCCATACTATATGGAGCGGATCTCAATCCTATCAATAGTACATGGAGTGGATATAACTCTTATCAATACTACATGGAGTGGAACTCACTCCTATCAATACAATTCTGTGCAGATCTCACTCCAATACATATTCTATGGAGTGGATCTCACTCTTATACATACTATATTGAGTGGATCTAACTCCTATCCATACTAAATGGAGCGGATCTCACTCTTATCCATACTACATGGAGTGGATCTCACTCCTATCAACACTTTTTGGAGCGGATCTCACTCCTATCAACACTATATGGAGCGGATCTCACTCATATCAATACCATATGTAGTGGATCTCACTCCTATCAATACTACAGGGGGGTGGCAGGTAGCCTAGTGGTTAGAGCGTTGGACTTGTAACCGGCGGGTTGCAAGTTCGAATCCCCGAGCTGACAAGGTAAAAATCTGTCGTTCTGCCCCTGAACAAGGCAGTTAACCCACTGTTCCCCGGGTGCCGTGGATGTCGATTAAGGCAGCCCCCCGCACCTCTCTGATTCAGAGGGGTTGGGTTAAATGCGGAAGACACATTTCGGTTGAAGGCATTTGGTTGTAACTACTGACTAATAATGGTGACTTTGACTTTGGAGTGTATCTCACTCCTATCAATACTATTTGGAGCGGATCTCACTCCTGTCCAGAAAAGGAAGAGCAGATCTCAATTTGGAGAGGATCTCACCCCTATCAATACTACACGGAACGGATCTCACTCCTATCAAAACTACACGTAGCGGATCTCACTTGTATCAATACTACATGGAGCGGAACTCAAACCTATCAATAGTACACGGATCGCACTCCTATAAATACTATATAGTGTGGATCTCACTACAATCCATACTATATGGAGCGGATCTCAGTCCTACCCATAACATTTGGAGCGGATCTCAACCCTATCAATAATACATGGAGCGGATCTCACTCCTGTCAATACTATATTGAGCGGATCTCACTCCTACCCATTCTATTTGGAGCGGATCTCACTCCTATCAGTACAATATGGAGTGGAACTCACTCCTATCAATACTATATGGAGCGGATCTCACTCCTATCAATACTAAATGGAGCGGATCTTACTCTAATAAATACTAAATTTAGAGAGGATCTCAATCCTATCAATACTACATAGAGCGATCTCACTCCCATCAATAGTACACGGAACGGATCTCACTCCTTTCAACACTCTTTGGAGTGGATCTCACTCCTATCAAAACTATTTGGAGTGGATCTCACTCCTATCTAAACTACACGTAGCGTATCTCACTCCAATCAATACAATCAATACAATATGGAGCGGATATTACTCATATCAATCCTATATGGAGCGGATCTCACTCCTATCAATACTACATGGAGCGGAACTCAAACCTATCAATAGTACACGGAGCGGATCTCACTTCTATAAATACTATATAGAGTGGATCTCATTACAATCCATACTATATGGAGCGGATCTCAGTCCTACCCATAACATTTGGAGCGGATCTCAACCCTATCAACAATACATGGAGCGGATCTCACTCCTATCAATACCATATCGAGTAGATCTCACTCCTACCCATTCCATTTGGAGCGGATCTCACTCCTATCAGTACAATATGGAGTGGAACTCACTCCTATCAATACTATATGGAGCGGATGTCACTCCTATCAATACTAAATGGAGCGGATCTTACTCTAATAAATACTATATACAGAGGGATCTCAATCCTATCCATACTACATGGAGCGATCTCTCTCCTATCAACACTATTTGGAGTGGATCTCACTCCTATCAAAACTACAGAGCGGATATCACTCCTATCAATACACAATGGAGTGGATCTCATTCCTATGAATTCTATATGGAGCGGATCTCACTCCTATCGATACTTTATGGAGTGGATCTCACTCTCTCAATACTATATGGAGAGGATCTCACTCCTATCCATACACTATGGAGCGGATCTCACTCTTTTCAATACTATTTGGAGCGGATTCCACTCCTATCCATACAATTCTGTGCGGATCCCACTCCAATCGATACTACATGGATTGGATCTCACTCCTATCCACACTATTTGGAGTGGATCTGACTCCTATCAATACTACATGTAGCGGATCTCACTCCTATCAATACCCTAAGGAGTGGATCTTACTCCTATGAATTCTATATGGAGCGGATCTCACTCCTAACAATACTAAAGGGAGTGGATCTCACTCCTATCAATACTAAAGGGAGTGGATCTCACTCCTAACAATACTATATGGAGCAGATCTCACTCCTATCCATACCCTATGGAGTGGATCTCACTCCTATGAATTCTATATGGAGCGGATCTCACTCCTATCGATACTTTATGGAGTGGATCTCACTCTATCAATACTATATGGAGAGGATCTCACTCCTATCAATACTAAAAGGAGTGGATCTCACTCCTATCCATACCCTATGGAGTGGATCTCACTCCTATGAATTCTATATGGAGCGGATCTCACTCCTATCCATACCCTATGGAGTGGATCTCACTCCTATGAATTATATATGGAGTGGATCTCACTCCTATCAATACTAAAGGGAGTGGATCTCACTCCTATCCATACCCTATGGAGTGGATCTCACTCCTATGAATTCTATATGGAGCGGATCTCACTCCTATCGATACTTTATGGAGTGGATCTCACTCTATCAATACTATATGGAGAGGATCTCACTCCTATCAATACTATTTGGAGCGGATTCCATTCCTATCCATACAATTCTGTGCGGATCTCACTCCAATTGATGCTACATGGAGTGGATCTCACTCCTATCAATACTACATGGAGTAGATCTCACTCCTATCCATAGTATATGGAGTGGATCTCACTTCTATCAATACTATTTGGAGCGGATCTCATTCCTATCCAAAAAATTCTAGGCGGATCTCACTCCTATCAACACCTCATGGAGCGGATCTCACCCCTATCCATACTATATGGAGTGGATCTCACTGCTATCAATACTACATGGGTCGGAACTCACTCCTGCCCAAACTATACAGAGCGGATTTCACTCCTAGCAATACTACATGGAGCGAATCTCACTCCAATCAATACTACATTGAGCGGATCTCACTCCTATAAATACTATATAGAGTGGATCTCATTACAATCCATACTATATGGAGCGGATCTCAGTCCTACCCATAACATTTTGAGCGGATCTCAACCCTATCAACAATACATGGAGCGGATCTCACTCCTATCAAAACTATTTGGAGTGGATCTCACTCCTATCAAAACTACACGTAGCGGATCTCACTCGTATCAATACAATCAATACAATATGGAGCGGATCTTACTCATATCAATTCTATATGGAGCGGATCTCACTCCTATCAATACTACATGGAGCGGAACTCAAACCTATCAATAGTACACGGAGCGGATCTCACTCCCATAAATACTATATAGTGTGGATCTCACTACAATCCATACTATATGGAGCGGATCTCAGTCCTACCCATAACATTTGGAGTGGATCTCAACCCTATCAATAATACATGGAGCGGATCTCACTCCTATCAATACTATATTGAGCGGATCTCACTCCTACCCATTCCATTTGGAGCGGATCTCACTCCTATCAGTACAATATGGAGTGGAACTCACTCCTATCAATACTATATGGAGCGGATCTCACTCCTATCAATACTAAATGGAGCGGATCTTACTCTAATAAATACTAAATTTAGTGAGGATCTCAATCCTATCAATACTACATAGAGCGATCTCACTCCCATCAATAGTACACGGAACGGATCTCATTCCTTTCAACACTCTTTGGAGTGGATCTCACTCCTATCAAAACTATTTGGACGGGATCTCACTCCTATCTAAACTACACGTAGCGTATCTCACTCCAATCAATACAATCAATACAATATGGAGCGGATCTTACTCATATCAATTCTATATGGAGCGGATCTCACTCCTATCAATACTACATGGAGCGGAACTCAAACCTATCAATAGTACACGGAGCGGATCTCACTACTATAAATACTATATCGAGTGGATCTCATTACAATCCATACTATATGGAGCGGATCTCTGTCCTACGCATAACATTTGGAGCGGATCTCAACCCTATCAACAATACATGGAGCGGATCTCACTCCTATCAATACTATATCGAGCAGATCTCACTCCTACCCATTCCATTTGGAGCGGATCTCACTCCTATCAGTACAATATGGAGTGGAACTCACTCCTATCAATACTATATGGAGCGGATGTCACTCCTATCAATACTAAATGGAGCGGATCTCAACCCTATCAACAATACATGGAGCGGATCTCACTCCTATCAATACTATATCGAGCAGATCTCACTCCTACCCATTCCATTTGGAGCGGAACTCACTCCTATCAGTACAATATGGAGTGGAACTCACTCCTATCAATACTATATGGAGCGGATGTCACTCCTATCAATACTAAATGGAGCGGATCTTACTCTAATAAATACTATATTCAGAGAGGATCTCAATCCTATCCATACTACATGGAGCGATCTCTCTCCTATCAACACTATTTGGAGTGGATCTCACTCCTATCAAAACTACACGGAGCGGATATCACTCCTATCAATACACAATGGAGTGGATCTCATTCCTATGAATTCTATATGGAGCGGATCTCACTCCTATCGATACTTTATGGAGTGGATCTCACTCTCTCAATACTATATTGAGAGGATCTCACTCCTATCCATACACTATGGAGCGGATCTCACTCTTTTCAATACTATTTGGAGCGGATTCCACTCCTATCCATACAATTCTGTGCGGATCTCACTCCAATTGATGCTACATGGAGTGGATCTCACTCCTATCAATACTACATGGAGTGGATCTCACTCCTATCCATAGTATATGGAGTGGATCTCACTTCTATCAATACTATTTGGAACGGATCTCATTCCTATCCAAAAAATTCTAGGCGGATCTCACTCCTATCAACACCTCATGGAGCGGATCTCACCCCTATCCATACTATATGGAGTGGATCTCACTGCTATCAATACTACATGGGTCGGAACTCACTCCTGCCCAAACTATACGGAGCGGATTTCACTCCTAGCAATACTACATGGAGCGAATCTCACTCCCATCAATACTACATTGAGCGGATCTCACTCCTATAAATACTATATAGAGTGGATCTCATTACAATCCATACTATATGGAGCGGATCTCAGTCCTACCCATAACATTTTGAGCGGATCTCAACCCTATCAACAATACATGGAGCGGATCTCACTCCTATCAAAACTATTTGGAGTGGATCTCACTCCTATCAAAACTACACGTAGCGGATCTCACTCGTATCAATACAATCAATACAATATGGAGCGGATCTTACTCATATCAATTCTATATGGAGCGGATCTCACTCCTATCAATACTATATAGTGTGGATCTCACTACAATCCATACTATATGGAGCGGATCTCAGTCCTACCCATAACATTTGGAGCGGATCTCAACCCTATCAATAATACATGGAGCGGATCTCACTCCTATCAATACTATATTGAGCGGATCTCACTCCTACCCATTCCATTTGGAGCAGATCTCACTCCTATCAGTACAATATGGAGTGGAACTCACTCCTATCAATACTATATGGAGCGGATCTCACTCCTATCAATACTAAATGGAGCAGATCTTACTCTAATAAATACTAAATTTAGAGAGGATCTCAATCCTATCAATACTACATAGAGCGATCTCACTCCCATCAATAGTACACGGAACGGATCTCATTCCTTTCAACACTCTTTGGAGTGGATCTCACTCCTATCAAAACTATTTGGAGTGGATCTCACTCCTATCTAAACTACACGTAGCGTATCTCACTCCAATCAATACAATCAATACAATATGGAGCGGATCTTACTCATATCAATTCTATATGGAGCGGATCTCACTCCTATCAATACTACATGGAGCGGAACTCAAACCTATCAATAGTACACGGAGCGGATCTCACTACTATAAATACTATATAGAGTGGATCTCATTACAATCCATACTATATGGAGCGGATCTCTGTCCTACCCATAACATTTGGAGCGGATCTCAACCCTATCAACAATACATGGAGCGGATCTCACTCCTATCAATACTATATCGAGCAGATCTCACTCCTACCCATTCCATTTGGAGCGGATCTCACTCCTATCAGTACAATATGGAGTGGAACTCACTCCTATCAATACTATATGGAGCGGATGTCACTCCTATCAATACTAAATGGAGCGGATCTTACTCTAATAAATACTATATTCAGAGAGGATCTCAATCCTATCCATACTACATGGAGCGATCTCTCTCCTATCAACACTATTTGGAGTGGATCTCACTCCTATCAAAACTACATGGAGCGGATATCACTCCTATCAATACACAATGGAGTGGATCTCATTCCTATGAATTCTATATGGAGCGGATCTCACTCCTATCGATACTTTATGGAGTGGATCTCACTCTCTCAATACTATATGGAGAGGATCTCACTCCTATCCATACACTATGGAGCGGATCTCACTCTTTTCAATACCATTTGGAGCGGATTCCACTCCTATCCATACAATTCTGTGCGGATCCCACTCCAATCGATACTACATGGGTTGGATCTCACTCCTATCCACACTATTTGGAGTGGATCTGACTCCTATCAATACTACATGTAGCGGATCTCACTCCTATCAATACCCTAAGGAGTGGATCTTACTCCTATGAATTCTATATGGAGCGGATCTCACTCCTAACAATACTAAAGGGAGTGGATCTCACTCCTATCAATACTAAAGGGGGTGGATCTCACTCCTATCCATACCCTATGGAGTGGATCTCACTCCTATCCATACCCTATGGAGTGGATCTCACTCCTATGAATTCTATATGGAGCGGATCTCACTCCTATCGATACTTTATGGAGTGGATCTCACTCAATCAATACTATATGGAGAGGATCTCACTCCTATCAATACTATTTGGAGCGGATTCCATTCCTATCCATACAATTCTGTGCGGATCTCACTCCAATTGATGCTACATGAAGTGGATCTCACTCCTATCAATACTACATGGAGTGGATCTCACTCCTATCCATAGTATATGGAGTGGATCTCACTTCTATCAATACTATTTGGAGCGGATCTCACTCCTATCCAAAAAAATCTAGGCGGATCTCACTCCTATCAACACCTCATGGAGCGGATATCACCCCTATCCATACTATATGGAGTGGATCTCACTGCTATCAATACTACATGGGTCGGAACTCACTCCTGCCCAAACTATACGGAGCGGATCTCACTCCTAGCAATACTACATGGAGCGAATCTCACTCCCATCAATACTACATTGAGCGGATCTCACTCCTATAAATACTATATAGTGTGGATCTCATTACAATCCATACTATATGGAGCGGATCTCAGTCCTACCCATAACATTTTGAGCGGATCTCAACCCTATCAACAATACATGGAGCGGATCTCACTCCTATCAAAACTATTTGGAGTGGATCTCACTCCTATCAAAACTACACATAGCGGATCTCACTCGTATCAATACAATCAATACAATATGGAGCGGATCTTACTCATATCAATTCTATATGGAGCGGATCTCACTCCTATCAATACTACATGGAGCGGAACTCAAACCTATCAATAGTACACGGAGCGGATCTCACTCCTATAAATACTATATAGTGTGGATCTCACTATAATCCATACTATATGGAGCGGATCTCAGTCCTACCCATAACATTTGGAGTGGATCTCAACCCTATCAATAATACATGGAGCGGATCTCACTCCTATCAATACTATATTGAGCGGATCTCACTCCTACCCATTCCATTTGGAGCGGATCTCACTCCTATCAGTACAATATGGAGTGGAACTCACTCCTATCAATACTAAATGGAGCGGATCTCACTCCTATCAATACAAAATGGAGCGGATCTTACTCTAATAAATACTAAATTTAGAGAGGATCTCAATCCTATCAATACTACATAGAGCGATCTCACTCCCATCAATAGTACACGGAACGGATCTCACTCCTTTCAACACTCTTTGGAGTGGATCTCACTCCTATCAAAACTATTTGGAGTGGATCTCACTCCTATCTAAACTACACGTAGCGTATCCCACTCCAATCAATACAATCAATACAATATGGAGCGGATCTTACTCATATCAATCCTATATGGAGCGGATCTCACTCCTATCAATACTACATGGAGCGGAACTCAAACCTATCAATAGTACACGGAGCGGATCTCACTTCTATAAATACTATATAGAGTGGATCTCATTACAATCCATACTATATGGAGCGGATCTCAGTCCTACCCATAACATTTGGAGCGGATCTCAACCCTATCAACAATACATGGAGCGGATCTCACTCCTATCAATACCATATCGAGTAGATCTCACTCCTACCCATTCCATTTGGAGCGGATCTCACTCCTATCAGTACAATATGGAGTGGAACTCACTCCTATCAATACTATATGGAGCGGATGTCACTCCTATCAATACTAAATGGAGCGGATCTTACTCTAATAAATACTATATACAGAGAGGATCTCAATCCTATCCATACTACATGGAGCGATCTCTCTCCTATCAACACTATTTGGAGTGGATCTCACTCCTATCAAAACTACACGGAGCGGATATCACTCCTATCAATACACAATGGAGTGGATCTCATTCCTATGAATTCTATATGGAGCGGATCTCACTCCTATCGATACTTTATGGAGTGGATCTCACTCTCTCAATACTATATGGAGAGGATCTCACTCCTATCCATACACTATGGAGTGGATCTCACTCTTTTCAATACTATTTGGAGCGGATTCCACTCCTATCCATACAATTCTGTGCGGATCCCACTCCAATCGATACTACATGGATTGGATCTCACTCCTATCCACACTATTTGGAGTGGATCTGACTCCTATCAATACTACATGTAGCGGATCTCACTCCTATCAATACCCTAAGGAGTGGATCTTACTCCTATGAATTCTATATGGAGCGGATCTCACTCCTAACAATACTAAAGGGAGTGGATCTCACTCCTATCAATACTAAAGGGAGTGGATCTCACTCCTATCCATACTAAAGGGAGTGGATCTCACTCCTAACAATACTAAAGGGAGTGGATCTCACTCCTAACAATACTAAAGGGAGTGGATCTCACTCCTAACAATACTAAAGGGAGTGGATCTCACTCCTATCAATACTAAAGGGAGTGGATCTCACTCCTATCCATACCCTATGGAGTGGATCTCACTCCTATGAATTCTATATGGAGCGGATCTCACTCCTATCGATACTTTATGGAGTGGATCTCACTCTATCAATACTATATGGAGAGGATCTCACTCCTATCAATACTATTTGGAGCGGATTCCATTCCTATCCATACAATTCTGTACGGATCTCACTCTATCAATACTATATGGAGAGTTTCTCACTCCTATCAATACTAAAGGGAGTGGATCTCACTCCTATGAATTCTATATGGAGCGGATCTCACTCCTATCCATACCCTATGGAGTGGATCTCACTCCTATGAATTATATATGGAGTGGATCTCACTCCTATCAATACTAAAGGGAGTGGATCTCACTCCTATCCATACCCTATGGAGTGGATCTCACTCCTATGAATTCTATATGGAGCGGATCTCACTCCTATCGATACTTTATGGAGTGGATCTCACTCTATCAATACTATATGGAGAGGATCTCACTCCTATCAATACTATTTGGAGCGGATTCCATTCCTATCCATACAATTCTGTGCGGATCTCACTCCAATTGATGCTACATGGAGTGGATCTCACTCCTATCAATACTACATGGAGTGGATCTCACTCCTATCCATAGTATATGGAGTGGATCTCACTTCTATCAATACTATTTGGAGCGGATCTCGCTCCTATCCAAAAAAATCTAGGCGGATCTCACTCCTATCAACACCTCATGGAGCGGATCTCACCCCTATCCATACTATATGGAGTGGATCTCACTGCTATCAATACTACATGGGTCGGAACTCACTCCTGCCCAAACTATACGGAGCGGATCTCACTCCTAGCAATACTACATGGAGCGAATCTCACTCCCATCAATACTACATTGAGCGGATCTCACTCCTATAAATACTATATAGAGTGGATCTCATTACAATCCATACTATATGGAGCGGATCTCAGTCCTACCCATAACATTTGGAGCGGATCTCAACCCTATCAATAATACATGGAGCAGATCTCACTCCTGTCAATACTATTTTGGAGTGAATCTCACGAAATCCATACTATATGGAGCGGATCTCACTCCTACCCATTCCATTTGGAGCGGATCTCACTCCTATCAATACTATATGGAGCGGTTCTCACTCCAATGCATTCTATATGTAGTGGATCTCACTCCTATAGATACTATAAGGAGTCGATCTCACTCCTATCCATTCTATGTGGAGTGGATCTCAGTCCTATTTATTCTATGTTGAGTGGATCTCACTCCTATCCTTTCTATTTGGAGTGGATCTCACTCCTATCCATACTATTTGTAGTGGATCTCACTCCTATCAATGCGATATGGAGTGGATCTCACTCCTACCAATACTATATGGAGTGGATCTCACTCTTATCCATTCTATATGGTGCAGATCTCACTATATGGTGCAGATCTCAGATCTCACTCAATCCATTTTTACTTGTCAAATTCACATGGTTAGTAGATGTTAATGTGAGTGTAGCGAAATGCTTGTTCCTCTGGCCCTGACAGTACAGTAATATCTAACAAGTAATGTAAAAACATGCACAACAACTACCGTATTCAAACAAATGTAAATGGATGGAATAAGAATATGTACTTATAAATATATGGATGAGCGATGGCCTTGCTGCATAGGCAAGATACAATAGATGGTATGAAATACAGTATATAGACTTGAGATGAGTAATGTAGGATATGTAAACATTATTAAAGTGACATTATTTCAAGTGACTAGTGATATCTTTATTAAATCCATTTATTAAAGTGGACAGTTATTTGGGTCTGTATGTTGGCAGCAGCCTCTCTATGTTAGTGATGTCTGATGGCCTTAAAAGAAGCTGTTTTTCTGTCTCTCGGTCCCAGCGTTGATGCACCGTAGTTTGCCCTCGGTGATGCGTTGTGCAGACCGCACTACCTTCTGGAGAGCCTTGCGGTTGTGGGCGGTGCAGTTGCCGTACCAGGCGGTGATACAGCCCGACAGGATGCTCTTGATTGTGCATCTGTAAAGGTTTGTGAGGGTTTAGGTGACAAGACACATTTTTTCAACCTCCTGAGGTTGAAGAAGCAATGTTGGGCCTTCTTCACCACGCTATCTGTGTGGGTGGACCATTTCAGTTTGTATTGATGTGTACGGCGAGGAACTTAAAACTATATGGAGCGGATCTCACTCCTATCCATACTATTTGGAGTGGATCTCAGTCCTATCCTTACCATATGGAGTGGATCTCACTCCTATCAATACTATATGGAGTGGATCTTAGTCCTATCCATACTATATGGAGCGGATTTCACTCCTATCAATACTATATGGAGTGGATCACAGTCCTATCCATACTATTTGGAGTGGATCTCAGTCCTATCCATACTATTTGGAGTGGATCACAGTCTTATCCATACTATTTGGAGTGGATCACAGTCCTATCCATACTATTTGGAGTGGATCTCAGTCCTATCCATACTATATGGAGCGGATCACAGTCCTATCCATACTATTTGGAGTGGATCACAGTCCTATCCATACTATTTGGAGTGGATCTCAGTCCTATCCATACTATATGGAGCGGATCTCAGTCCTATCCATACTATATGGAGCGGATCTCAGTCCTATCCATACTATATGGAGCGGATCTCAGTCCTATCCATACTATATGGAGCGGATCTCAGTCCTATCCATACTATATGGAGCGGATCTCAGTCCTATCCATACTATATGGAGCGGATCTCAGTCCTATCAATACTATTTGGAGTGGATCTCAGTCCTATCCATACTATATAAGGCTTAAGTTAGGGTAAGGGTTAAGGTTAGCGCTAGAGTTAGGGTAAGGGTTACATTAGGGTAACGGTTAAGTTTAGGGCTAGAGTTAGGGTAAGGGTTACATTAGGGTTAGGGCTAGAGTAAGGGTTTAGTTAGGGTAAGGGTTACATTAGGGTTAGGGCTAGAGTAAGGGTTTAGTTAGGGTAAGGGTTATGTTAGGGTTAGGGTAAGGGTAAGGGTAAGGGTTAAGTTTAGGTCAAGAGTTAGGATACAGGTTAAGTTATGGCTAGGGTTAAGGTTAGGGCTAGAGTTAAGGTAAGGCTTATGTTAAGTTTTGGGTTAGGGTTAGGGTTAGGGTTAGTGTAAAGGTTAAGTTAGGGTGAGAGCTAGGATTAGTAGATGTTAGTCTGTAGAGCATTAACATAACATAGTATAAACATTATGTAGCATCTCATACAGATTAACATAATAGAGTATCTCATACAGATTAACATAATAGAGTATCTCATACAGACTAACATAATATAGTATCTCCTACAGATTAACATACTACAGTATCTCCTACAGATTAACATACTGGAGTATCTTCCACAGATTAACATAATATAGTATCTCCTACAGATTAACATCCTATAGCATCTCCTACAGATTAACATACTAGAGAATCTCCTACAGATTAAAATAATGTAGTAACTCCTACAGATTAACATAATATAGTATCTAATAAAGATTAACATAATACAGTATCACGTAGATTAACATAATAGAGTATCTCGAACAGATTAACATACTAGAGTATGTCCTACATATTAACACGATATAGTATCTCATACTGATTAACATCCTAGAGCATCTCTACCAAATTAACATACTATAGTAACTCACAAGGATTAACATAATATAGAATCTCATACAGATTAACATACTAGAGTATCTCCTACAGATTAACATAATATAGTATCTCCTACAAATTAACATACTAGAGTATCTCCTACATATTGAAATACTAGAGATTCTCCAACAGATTAACACACTAGAGTATCTCCTAAAGATTAACATAATATAGTATCTCATACAGACTAACATAATAGAGTATCTCCTACAGACTAACATAATATAGCATCTCATACAGATTAACATAATATAGCATCTCATACAGATTAACATACTACAGTATCTCCTACAGATGAACATAATACAGTTTATCCTACAGATTAACAAACTAGAGTATCTCCTATAGATTGAAATACTAGAGAATCTCTAACAGATTGACAGAATAGAGTATCTCCTACAGATTAACATAATATAGTATCTCCTACAGATTAACATTATGTAGTATCTCAAACAGATTAACATAATAGAGTATCTCATACAGATTAACATAACATAGTATCTCCTACAAATAAACATTATGTAGCATCTCAAACAGATTAACATAATAGAGTATCTCATACAGACTAACATAATAGAGTATCTCCTACAGATTAACATTATATAGTATCTCATACAGATCAACATAATAGACTATCTCCTACAGATTAACATAAAATAGTATCTCATACAGTCTAACATAATAGAGCATCTCATACAGACGAACATAATATAGTATCTCATACAGATGAACAAACTAGAGAATTTCCTACAGATTAACATAATGTAGTTTCTCCTGCAGATTAACATTATATATTATCTCACACAGATTAACATAATATAGTATATCATACAGATGAACATACTAGAGGATCTCATACAGATTAACATAATATAGTTTCTCCTACAGATAAACATACTAGAGTATCTGCTACAGATTAACATAATACAGTTTCTCCTACAGATTAACATACTAGAGTATCTGCTACAGATTAACATAATATAGTTTCTCCTACAGATTAACATACAAGAGTATCTCCTACAGATTGAAATACTAGAGAATCTCCAATAGATTAACATACTAGAGTATCTCCTACAGAATAACATAATATAGTATCTCTTGCAGATTAACATAATATAGTATCTCCTGCAGATTAATACAATAGAGTATCTCCTGCAGATTAACATAATATAGTATCTCCTACAGATTAACATAATATCTCCTGCATATTAAAATACTAGAGTATCTCCTACAGATTAACATACTAGAGAATCTCCAACAGATTGACAGAATAGAGTATCTCATACAGACTAACATAATAGAGTATCTCCTACAGATTAACATAATATAGTATCTCATACAGACTAACATAATAGAGTATCTCCTACAGATTAACATAAAATAGTATCTCATACAGTCTAACATAATAGAGTATCTCATACAGATGAACATAATAAAGTATCTCCTACAGATGAACATAACATAGTATCTCCTACAAATTAACATCCTATAGTATCTCCTACAGATTAACATACTAGAGAATTTCCTACAGTTGAACATAATGTAGTATCTCCTGCAGATGAACATTATATTGTATCTCACACAGATTAACATAATATAGTATATCATACAGATTAACATACTAGAGGATCTCATACAGATTATCATACAAGAGTATCTGCTACAGATTAACATAATACAGTTTCTCCTACAGATTAACATACTAGAGTATCTTCTACAGATTAACATAATATAGTTTCTCCTACAGATTAACATACAAGAGTATCTCATACAGATTAACATAATATAGTATCTCCTACAAATTAACATTATGTAGTATCTCATACAGATTAACATAATAGAGAATCTCATACAGACTAAAATAATAGAGTATCTCATACAGTGTAACATAATAGAGTATCTCATACAGACTAACATAATATAGCATCTCATACAGATTAACATACTACAGTATCAAATCAAAATCAAATCAAATCAAATTTATTTATAAAGCCCCCCTTACATCAGCTGATGTCACAGAGTGCTGTACAGAAACCCAGCCTAAAACCCCAAACAGCAAGCAATGCAGGTGTAAAAGCAATATCTCCTACAGATTTACATAATATAGTATCTCCTACAGATTAACATAATTTCGTATCTCATGCAGATTAACATAATATAGTATCTCCTACAGATTAACATAATATAGTATATCATACAGATTAACATACTAGAGGATCTCCTACAGATTAACATAATTAGGTATCTCCTACAGATTAACATAATAGAGTATCTCCTACAGAATAACATAATATAGTATCTCTTGCAGATTAACATAATATAGTATCTCCTGCAGATTAATACACTAGAGTATCTCCTGCAGATTAACATAATATAGTATCTCCTACAGATTAACATAATATAATATCTCCTGCAGATTAAAATACTAGAGTATCTCCTACAGATTAACATAATAATGTATCTCCAACAGATTGACATAATAGAGTATCTCCTACAGATTAACATAATATAGTATCTCCTAAAGTTTAACATGCTAGAGTATCTCATACAGATTAACATACTAGAGTATCTAATTTTATTAATTTATTTAACCTTTATCTAACCAGGAAGGGCTCATTGAGATTTGAAATCTCTTTTTCAAGAGCGTCCTGGCCAAGATAGGCAGCACCAAGTCAATTACAGACAAACAACCTAAACAACTACAAGTAAACCATAGAATTCACAAAAGTATAACAAAATCATAAAAAAGCTAATTTAAAACATTGACAGGTCTCATACAGGTTAATATAATCAAAGATGGACGACAGAGTAGGTAACAAATATTCTCAGAAGCATTTGTGCCTTCCTGAGCTAGCAGCATCAGTCCTCCCTTCTGCCTGCTTCTTCACATCTACTGCCTCCGCTTCTTACAGCCAAATTAGAGAGAGAGAGAGAGAGAGGGAGGGGAGAGGAGAGAGAGAGAGAGAGAGAGAGAGAGAGAGAGAGAGAGAGAGAGAGAGAGGGGGAGAAGGAGAGGGAGTGAGAGAGGGAGTGAGAAATGGAGAGGGAGGGAGAGAGGGAGGAGGGGAGAGTGTCTGTGTGTCTGTGTGTGTGTGCGTTTGTGTGTGTGTGTGTGTGTGTGTGTGTGTGTGTGTGTGTGGTGTGCGTGTGTGCGCATGTGCGCGTGTGTGAAGAAAGCAGTGCGATACACGGCAAGAGAGAGGGAGAGAAACTGCTGAATCCTGGTTGGCTGGGGAGCAAGGGCTGACTCAGTGGATCTAGAGATAGACAGAGAGAGAGTGAGAGAGAGAGAGAGAGAGAGAGAGAGAGAGAGAGAGAGAGACAGGGAGAGACACAGAGAGCCCTTTCCTCGACCAGTGGCTCTCTTTCATTGGCTCGGTGCACTGGACCGGCAAACAGCAAACACTACAACACCATGCCTGTTTCTGTCGCTACATCAAGTCTCTACCACTACCGCTGCTACTACCTCTCAGCATCTTCACTAGAACCAGCCAGCACTCAGACAGAGGATCAGAGACAGAGAACGGAGCGGGAAGCACCCTGAAGACAGGCTCAGCGGAGTGAAGAAACAGAGACTGTGGCTGAGGCTGGACCAGGGCTACGGCGCTACAGAGTGAAGCCAAGCAGCTGCTGTGTTTCTGTTCCTGCTCCCTGCTGCTGGAGCTCCATGCGAGAGGAGAAAAGTGGAGCGGCGGAAAGAGAGAACTGCTGTTGAGAGTCTGGAAGAGCTGGAAGACGGAAACAAATCCCACATAGCAACACGGCTCTGAAGTGGCTCAGAGAGACAAGACTGACTGCTGCTCCAGTGATGCACAAGTCCACGTTGTGATGCTCCAAGAGTCTTCTCTTCACTGACACGAGGAAGGCTTCTCTCAACCCCCTCTGACTGAAGGACTGACCCTAGGGTTGTGATCAGAGCAGTGGCTTATTCTGACCACACACAGCAGGACTTAAAAGGAGATCTAACATAGTTATTCTCGACCTATAGAATTCTCTTGACGTCTGACTGTCAGTGCACGGAACACTTAACGGCCCCGTCAAAAGGACTTTGGTACCGGTTCTGTAGCTCTACGGTCAGACTCTTGTAGATGTCAGACTTCTTCGTTTGCTTCTCTTGATTCTGACTGTTTGTCTGTGCACTCAGTGGAAGCCCCCCCAGCACGTGCCTCATGGCTTGCTACTATATTGTCATCAGCTCTACTCACCTTAGCAACGGCCACTTCAGGAACATCAAGGGAGTTTTCCGCGGCCCCCTCAGCAAGAATGGCAACAAGAACTTGGTAAGTACTCTACATCTTACTTTGTCTCGTGTTACTTTCTCCTTGTGTCTGAGTGAGTATCTGGTACTTTCGCTTTGTCTCTGCTATCTGATACTTTCTCCTTGTGTCTGAATGAATATCTGGTACTTTCGCCTTGTGTCTGCTATCTGATACTTTCTCCTTGTGTCTGAATGAATATCTGGTACTTTCGCCTTGTGTCTGAATGAATATCTGGTACTTTCGCCTTGTGTCTGCTATCTGCTACTTTCTCCTTGTGTCTGAATGAATATCTGCTACTTTCTCCTTGTGTCTGAATGAATATCTGGTACTTTCGCCTTGTGTCTGAGTGAATATCTGCTACTTTCTCCTTGTGTCTGAATGAATATCTGCTACTTTCTCCTTGTGTCTGAATGAATATCTGGTACTTTCGCCTTGTGTCTGAGTGAATATCTGCTACTTTGTGTTCTCTGCTACGCCAGGCTGGAGGGAGGCATTCCAGAACTTGTAACTGTAGTATTTAATATTTATTATGATCCTGGATTCCCAATATGATTAAAACTATGACATCACAATAACAGCCTACATCATAAATAACGCTATACATCATTATTACCTTATTCCTCTCTTATTACAGAGGTACAATATCATATCCACAATACCACAATGTGTGTGTGTAGAATGTGTGTGTTAGAGCGTGTGTGAGTATACGTGTGTGTGTGTGTGTGTGTGTGTGTGTGTGTGTGTGTGTGTGTGTGTGTGTGTGTGTGTGTGTGTGTGTGTGTGTAGAATGTGTGTGTATATTTGTGTGTCTTCAAAAGTCAAGATGGAAAATTGGAGCTAAAATTAACTATATGGTTTGTGACACTCACCATTCTATTCTGTCCATAAGAACATTGGAACTAAATTATCGCTTAACTTTGAACTTTTAACTTAGTTGTACTTGGAAGCAAACAGTAAGACTCTCTACCTTACTCTTTTTGGGGGCCTTTGCCTCTTTCTTAAAAATATATATATTTCTGTAGTGGGGTTGGATCAGTTTAGAATCTTTGCTATTCTCCGCAAGAAAAAAAGTTATTTCTTGACTGTTGACAGAACAGAACATAATGGGTAATGTTTCGCAGATGGACATGTTCTGACCAGTGGCCGTGTCTAAATTCCTACCAGATGGATGGCGAGGATGCTGCTAATCTCTCTACACGCAGTCATATTCCTTAATCATCCTTTTACTACAGCTAGGAGTTTAGTCTGATGCCAATGAATCGTTCTATTTGTCCAACCAGATACTGGCATTCTAGAATACACTATTAATCCTTCTGTTTGTCCAACCAGATACTGGCATTCTAGAATACACTATTAATCCTTCTGTTTGTCCAACCAGATACTGGCATTCTAGAATACACTATTAATCCTTCTGTTTGTCCAACCAGATACTGGCATTCTAGAATACACTATTAATCCTTCTGTTTGTCCAACCAGATACTGGCATTCTAGAATACACTATTAATCCTTCTGTTTGACCAACCAGATACTGGCATTCTAGAATACACTATTAATCCTTCTGTTTGTCCAACCAGATACTGGCATTCTAGAATACACTATTAATCCTTCTGTTTGTCCAACCAGAGACTAGCATTCTAGAATAAACATTCCAAGTTCCACAATCAGAACTCCGGAAATCTGGGGTAACACAGTGGGGAAATTAAGGAAGAAGAGAACTACGTCTAGAGATGCGCTCGGATAGATTTCCTGGCTATTAATTATGTAAACAAAAGTGTGATCTTGCCATTGTTTGTCATATTTAGGAAGATCATCGCCCACACTAGATATTATCAGTGACGCTGCCCTGATTACTCACTACACACAGTAATCTAATTAAAATGCAAGAGTTCCTGAAAGGAAGAAATGCCTTAACTTGTTAAGCTTTGAATATGAATATAAATATGCTACTGATGAAATTGCTTATGTTCTCCCTCAAAACATTCATCAGCCGAGCAGAACAGAGCTTTCCTGACAGCCGACTCTCCCTCTTTAAACAATCGGAAATGATTTGATATAAAATATTGAAGCACTCTATTCCCACTCATGTAGTAGTAGCATGCAGCCTCCCGCTTCCTCCTGTCTCCCGCCACCTCCTGCCTCTCTCCTTATTCCTCCCTCCCCCCTCCTCCTGCCTCTCTCTTCCTCCCTCTCTCCTCCTCCCTCCCGCCTCCTCCTGCCTCTCTCCTCCTCCCTCCCTCCCGCCTCCTCTTGCCTCTCTCTTCCTCCCTCTCTCCTCCTCCCTCCCGCCACCTCCTGCCTACTGCCTCTCTCCTCCTCCCTCCCCCCTCCTCCTGCCTCTCTCTTCCTCCCTCTCTCCTCCTCCCTCCCGCCTCCTCCTGCCTCTCTCCTCCTCCCTCCCTCCCGCCTCCTCTTGCCTCTCTCCTCCTCCTGCCTCTCTCCTTCTTCCTCTCTCCTCCTCCCTCCCTCCCACCTCCTCCTTCCTCTCTCCTCCTCCCTCTCGCCTCTTCCCTATCGCCTCCTACACCATCACTCCATCATCTCTCCTCCTCCCTCTCGCCTCCTTCCTCTTGCCTCCTGCATCCTGTTTAAAAGAATAACATAGCCGGCGCGTCAGGTGGCACGGCACTGAGAAGGGAGCAGGCAGCGGCAGCGGCAGCAACATATTGTTTAAAGACAATAGGAAAGAATAGAGTTACTCCTCCGCTCCTCACTGTGGCCAGGACTGGCTGCTGTGGGCCATTACCCAGGCTCCAAAACCCCCTCCACCCCTCACCGCTATCGCTTCACTCCATCGTTCACCGGGAGACCTGATGTCATTTAATCTAGAATTACTGAGGCCGGGTAGCAGGGGAGGGGAGTGATGGGGGATGTCCCTTCCTGGCACCACACAGACAGTCACTGTAAATATACCTCCCTGCTCTGCTCTGCTCTCTCTCTCTCTCTCTCTCTCTCTCTCTCTCTCTCTCTCTCTCTCTCTCTCTCTCTCTCTCTCTCTCTCTCTCTCTCTCTCTCTCTCTCTCTCTCTCTCTCTCTCTCTCTCTCTCTCTCTCTTCTCTCTTCTCTCTCTCTCTCTCTCTCTCTCTCTCTCTCTCTCTCTCTCTCTCTCTCTCTCTCTCTCTCTCTCTCTCTCTCTCTCTCTCTCTCTCCCTCCCTCTCTCTCTGTTGTTAATCTGCTGCTGTGGCTCCAGAGTGTACACAATAACACAACCAGACACACTGCATGGGAATGTAACTCTTTGTAAGAGCTCTGCTTATCCCTCCGTTGGTGCAGTGCCATCTGGCTACAAACAGCATAGCACAGCGAGAGCAGCACAGAGCTGAGATTTCCATCCAAAGAAAATATGCGGCCATACAACAATTTGTTACAGCAGGTTTAGTGGTTCCAGCTACGGCATTAAGCAAGGAGGAGGAGAGGAGGAGAGAGAGAGAGCGGAGAGTGAGGAGAGGAGGAGAGGGGGAGAAAAGGAGGATAGGAGGGGAGGCTTCCTTCACATTAAGCTTGGCAGAGACCTACAGCAGAAAGAGAGAGAGAGAGAGAGAGACAGAGAGAGAAATATATATAGATAGAGAGGAAAATATTTTCATGCCAATAAAGCAGCTTGAATTTGAGAGAGAGAGAGAGAGAGAGAGAGAGAGAGAGAGAGAGAGAGAGAGAGAGAGAGAGAGAGAGAGAGAGAGAGAGAGACAGGGTGTGAGAGAGAGAGAAAGACAGGGAGTGAGAGAGAAAGACAGGGAGTGAGAGAGAAAGACAGGGAGTGAGAGAGAATGAGAGAGGAGAGAGTGAGAGACAGAGAAAGAGAGGGAGAGGGAGAAATAACTAGAGAAAAAAGAGGAGAGAGATAGAGAGACAAAGAGCAAGAGAGAGGGGATGGCAGGGATGGAAGGGGGAAAGGAGATCGGGGAGGCTCCTCCAGTGGTCATTATACTCTGGTGGTCATGATGCTGCTGCTTGGTGGTAATGGAGAGCCTCTCAGAGAGAGACGGAGAACTGGAATTAGAGGTACTTACTATGTGAGCAGCCACTGGATTGCTGCTATGCCCGCCCACTCAGTATATCAACACGCATCACAGGGCACAGTACGGCTCGACGGAATAATCACCACCACATTAGAAACAAAAAACAAACGAGAGGATATAGTGAACGCTCATGTGGCCAAGGTTCAATTCTTCAAGGTTCAATTCTTCAAGGTTCAATTATTTCCGCTGGTGTTTTGAAATGTGTCCGTAAATGAGTGCTGTCATTGTGGATTGTTGAATTAATATGTCTGGAGGCATTTGAAGCCATGTAGGACTGATGTAAACGTAATGTATGGGTGTTATCTGAAGTGGTAGAAAAAGTACCCAAAAAGGACTCAAGTAAAAAGTGAATGTCACCCAGTAAAATAAAACTTAAGTAAAAAGTCAAAAAGTATTTGGTTTTAAATATACTTATTCATCAAAAGTATTTGGTTTTAAATATACGTATTCATCAAAAGTATTTGGTTCTAAATATACTTATTCATCAAAAGTATTTGGTTTTAAATAGACTTATTCATCAAAAGTATTTGGTTTTAAATATACTTATTCATCAAAGTATTTGGTTTTAAATATACTTATTCATCAAAGTATTTGGTTTTAAGTATACTTATTCATCAAAGTATTTGGTTTTAAGTATACTTATTCATCAAAGTATTTGGTTTTAAGTATACTTATTCATCAAAAGTACAAGTATACATTATTTCCTATTCCTTGAACCAGACGGCACAATTGTCTAATTAAATTTTTTATTTACTGATAGCCAGGAGCACACTCTAACACTCAGACATAATTTAGAAATGAAGCATGTGTGTTTTGTGAGTCCGCCAGATCAGAGGCAGTAGGGATGACCAGGGATGTTCTCTTGATAAGTGTGTGAATTAGACAATTTCCTGTCCTCTCCTGCTAAGCATTCAAAATGTAAGAAGTACTTTTGGGTGTCAGGGAAAATGTATGGAGATAAAACTATATCATTTTCTTTAGGAATGTAGTGAAGTAAAAGTAAAAGTTATAAATAGTAAAATAGTAAGTCAAAAATATAAATAGTGAAGTACAGATATCTCCCAAAACAACTTAAGTTGTACATTAAGGTACTGTACACCACTGGTTATCCTAATGTGATATAGTGACATTTAAATGAAGTTCATCATTGAGGGATTTTACAGTTCGCTTAAATCTGGGTGCGTTTGAAACTTTGCAGTGCTGGACTGATGGTATAGACGTTAGATTGAGTTGCTGGTAACTCTGGCTGGCTGTGAAGTAGAGAGAAAAAGAGAAACCTAATCCCTAGAGAGACGTCATTCCTAGAGAGACCTCATCCCTAGAGTGACGTCATCCCTAGAGAGACCTCATCCCTAGAGAGATGTCATCCCTAGAGAAACCTCATCCCTAGAGATATGTCATCCCTAGAGAAACATCATCCCTAGAGAGACCTCGTCCTTAGAGAGACCTCATCCCTAGAGAGATGTCATCTTTAGAGAAACATCCCTAGAGAGATGTTATCCCTAGAGAGATGTCATCCCTAGAGAAACCTCATCCCTAGAGAGACCTAATCCCTAGAGAGATGTCATCCGTAGAGAAACCTCATCCCTAAAGCTTTGTCATCCCTAGAGAGGTCATCACTACAGAAACCTCATCCCTAGAGAGATGTCATCCCTAGAGAAACCTCATCCCTAGAGAAACCTCATCCCTAGAGAGTTGTCATCCCTAGAGAAACCTCATCCCTAGAGAGAGGTCATCCCTAGAGAAACCTCATCCCTAGAGAGATGTCATCCCTAGAGAAACCTCATCCCTAGAGAGAGGTCATCCCTAGAGAAACCTCATCCTTAGAGAAATGTCAGAAGACAGCAGCAACGCTGGAACGATCTCAAACTGTTATTAGGGGCAATAGACTTCAGTCCAAATAGTAGGACTACAGCTTCTATCGTATGGCTTAACAACTGGCGGTTTAACACAAGAGAGAGAGTAAACAGTTAGACATATCATATGGCTTAACAACTGGCGGTTTAACACAAGAGAGAGAGTAAACAGTTAGACATATCATATGGCTTAACAACTGGCGGTTTAACACAAGAGAGAGAGTAAACAGTTAGACATATCATATGGCTTAACAACTGGCGGTTTAACACAAGAGAGAGAGTAAACAGTTAGACATATCATATGGCTTAACAACTGGCGGTTTAACACAAGAGAGAGAGTAAACAGTTAGACATATCATTTTGCTTAAGAACTGGCGGTTTAACACAAGAGAGAGAGTAAACAGTTAGACATATCATATGGCTTAACAACTGGCGGTTTAACACAAGAGAGAGAGTAAACAGTTAGACATATCATATGGCTTAACAACTGGCGGTTTAACACAAGAGAGAGCGTAAACAGTTAGACATATCATATGGCTTAACAACTGGCGGTTTAACACAAGAGAGAGAGTAAACAGTTAGACATATCATATGGCTTAACAACTGGCGGTTTACCACAAGAGAGAGAGTAAACAGTTAGACATATCATATGGCTTAACAACTGGCGGTTTACCACAAGAGAGAGAGTAAACAGTTAGACATATCATATGGCTTAACAACTGGCGGTTTAACACAAGAGAGAGAGTAAACAGTTAGACATATCATATGGCTTAACAACTGGCGGTTTAACACAAGAGAGAGAGTAAACAGTTAGACATATCATATGGCTTAACAACTGGCGGTTTAACACAAGAGAGAGAGTAAACAGTTAGACTTATCATATGGCTTAACAACTGGCGGTTTAACACAAGAGAGAGAGTAAACAGTTAGACATATCATATGGCTTAACAACTGGCGGTTTAACACAAGAGAGAGAGTAAACAGTTAGACTTATCATATGGCTTAACAACTGGCGGTTTAACACAAGAGAGAGAGTAAACAGTTAGACATATCATATGGCTTAACAACTGGCGGTTTAACACAAGAGAGAGAGTAAAGACTGAGGCTCTTCTCATCCCTTTCTAAGTTACATCTGTAACACTAGTTACATTACATAGATGTCATTTCAAAGAGTAGGACTAGTATCAAATCCCTTACGACTAGTGGTTTTACAAAAGACTTCCCACTTTAATTTAACCTACACTCATCACTCTGATCTTCAGGCAACATTCATTTGATAGGAGCACGATATACTGGCCTGTGCTGCAGAGAATAGTAACTAATTTTGATTTAAATAATTATAGTGAGGTAAGAAAGTATTCACAACCCCTGACTTTTTCCAGCTTTTGTTGTGTTACAGCCTGAATTTAAAATGGATTAGATTGATATTTTGTGTCACTTGGCTAAACAAAAGAAACATCATATCAAAGTGGAATAATGCTTTTAGACATTTTTACAAATTAAGAAAAAATGAAAAGCTTAAATGTCTTGAGTCAACCCCTTTTGTTATGGCAAGCTTAAATAAATGAATTACTGAATATCTGCTTAACAAGTCACATAACAAGTTGCGTGGACTCATTCTGATCGCAATAATAGTGTTTAACATTATTTTCTGTACTCTCTGTACCCCACACATACAACTATCTGCAAGGTCCAAGAAGCAGAGCACCATCTTTGGATGGTGTATCAATACACCCAGTCACTTCAAAGATACAGGCTTCCTTCCTAACTCAGTTGCCGGAGAGGAAGGAAACCACTCAGGGATTTCACCATGACGCCAATTGTGACTTTAATGGCTGTGATAGGAGAAAACTGATGATGGATCAACAACTTTGTAGTTACTCTACTGTACTAACTTAAATGACAGATTGAAAAGATGGAAGCCTGTATAGAATAAAACATATTCCAAAACATGCATTCTGCTTGCTATAGGGCACAAAAATAATACTGCCAAAAATGTGGTAAAGAAATGCACTTTTTGTCCTGAATATGAAGTGTTATGTTTGCAAATCCAACACAACACATCACTGAGTACCACTCTTCATTTTGTCAAGCATGGTGGTGGCTGCATCATGTTATGGGTATGCTTGTCATTGGCAAGGAATGGGGAGTTTTTTAGGATAAAAAAACGGAATAGAGCTATGCACAGGTAAAATCCTAGAGGAAAACCTGGTTCATTCTGCTATCCACCAGACACTAGGAGACAAATTCACCTTTCAGCAAGACAACACAAATCTACACTGGAGTTGTTTACCAAGATGACAGTGAATGTTCCTGAGAAGCCTAGATACCGTTTTGACTTAAATCAGCTTGTAAATCTATGGCAACACTTGAAAATGGCTGTCTAGCAATGATCAACAACCAACTTTACAGAGCTGGAAAATTAAAAAAAAAAAAATAATGTGCAAATAGTGTACAATCCAGGTGTGCAAAGCTCTTAGAGATTTACCCAGAAAGACTCACATCTGTAATCACAGCTAAAGGTGCTTCTAACATCTATTGGCTAAGGGGGGTTGAATACTTTAAGTCAATGAGATATTTCTGAATTTCATTTTCCATATCCTTTTTTAAAAACATGTTTTCACTTATGGCGTACAGTGTGTAGACGGGGGAGAAAAAAAAACCTAGATTTAATCAATTTTAAATTCAGGCTGTAAACTGTGGAGTCGAGGGGTACTTTCTGAAGACGCTGTAGTAACAGGCGCAGATGGCTTATAAGTGACCCCCCCACCCCTATTTTGTCCGGCCCCCCAATATTTTAATAGGAAAATAATAATTTTATAATTATTGTATTTGTTTCCCTCTGTTCTGCATATTGTGCTGTCAGAAAAAAGGGAAAATAATCAAGTTACTGTTTTATCGCTCTGTGATGCTGCGTTGCGTTCTGTGCTGTCTGTAATGTATTTGTATTTGTATTTATTATGGATCCCAATTAGCTGCTGCCAAGACTCTTCCTGGGGTCCAGCAAAATTAACACATTCATAACAGATTTCCCAACACACTAAGTGTGTGCCCTCAGGCCCCTACTCCACTGTGTGTATAGTGCATATGTTATTACGTGTGTGTATGCATGCGTCTGTGCCAATGTTTGTGTTGTTTCACAGTCCCCGCTGTTCAATAAGGTGTATTTTTATCTGTTTTTCAAATCTGATTCTACTGCTTGCATCAGTTACCTGATGTGGAATAGAGTTCCATATATTCATGGCTCTGTGTAGTACTGTGTGCCTCCCTGTGTGTCTGTTCTGGACTCGGGGACTGTGATGAGACCACTGGTGGTATGTCTTGTGGGGTATGCATGGGTGTCTGAGCTGTGTGCTAATTGTTTAAGCAGACAGCTCAATGCTTTCAACAATAACTGTCACAAATACAAGTAGTGATGAAGACAATCTCTCAGAGGAGAGATTAACATGCATATTTTTTTATGTTTGCACTCTATGTACAACCAAGCTGACCTGTTCTGAGCCAATTGCAATTTTCCTATGGCCCTCTTTGTGGCACCTGACCACACGACTGAACAGTAGTCCAGGTGCGACAAAACTAGGGCCAGTAGGACCTGCCTTGTTGATAGTGCTGTTAAGAAGGTAGAGCAGTGCTTCATTATGGACAGACTTCTCCCCATTTTAGCTACTGTTGTATCAATACATTTTGACCATGATAGTGTATAATCCAGGGTTACTCCAAGCAGCCACCTCAACTTATTCAATTTCCACAATATGTATTACAAGATGTAGTTGAGGTTTAGGGCTTAGTGAACGATTTGTCCCAAATACAATGCTTTTACTTTTTTAAATATTTAGGACTAATTTATTCCTTGCCACCCATTCTGAAACTAACTGCAGCTCTTTGTTAAGTGTTGCAGTAATTTCAGTCGCTGTAATAGCTGACATCTATAGTATTGAGTCATCCGCATACATAGACATTCTGGCTTTACTCAAAGCCAGTGGCATGTCGTTAGAAAAGATTGAAAAAAGTAATGGGCCTAGACAGCTGCCCTGGGGAATTCCTGATTCTACCTGGATTATGTTGGAGAGGCTTCCATTAAAAAACACCCTCTGTGTTCTTTTAGACAGGTAACTCTTTATCTCAGCCAGTCATCAGTCTTTTGTGTAGGTGCTGTTCCCTATAAGTTTGTTGTCAATTTGTTTACTGTAAAATAGCATTGTATCTGGTCAAAACCATTTTTTCCAAAAATGTACTAAGGGTTGGTAACAGGCTAATTGGTAGGCTATTCGAGCGAGTAAAGGGGACTTTACTATTGTTAGGTAGTGGAATGACTTTTGCTTCCCTCCAAGCCTGGGGAAACTCACTTTCTAGTAGGCTTAAATGTAATCCTTTATCCACAATACAGCAGGGGGTGTAAAGCCAGAACACATACGTTTCTTCAGCAGCAGACTATTGATCAATAATGTCAAAAGCCGCACTGAAGTCTATAAAAACAGCCCCCACAATTTTTTCTCATCAATTTCTCTCAGCCAATCATCAGTAATTTGTGTAAGTGGTGTACTTGTTGAATGTCCTTACCTACCAGCGTGCTGAAAGTCTGTTGTCAATTTGTTTACTGTAAAGGAGCATTGTATCTGATCAAACACAATTATTTTGAAAACTTTACTAAAGGTTGGTAACAGGTTGACTGGTCGGCTATTTGAGCCAGAAAAGGGGGCTTTACTATTTTTGGGAAGCTGAATGACTTTTGCTTCCCTCCAGGCTTGGGGGCATACATTTTATAGTAGTCTAAAATTGATGAAATGGCAAATAAGAGTGTCAATATCGTCCACTATTATCCTCAGTAATTCTCCATCCAAGTTGTCAGAACCCGGTGGCTTGTCATTGTTGATAGACAACAATCATTTTTTTCTTCTCTTCCACACTCACTTTCAGAATTTAAAATTACAATTATTGTCTTTCATGATTTGGTCAGATATACCTGGGTGTGTAGTGTCAGCGTTTGTTGCTGGTCATGCCTAAGTTTGCTAATTTTGCCAATTAAAAAATCATTAAAGTAATTGGCAATATCAGTCAGTTTTGTAATGAATGAGCCATCTGATTCATTGAATGATGGAGCTGAGTTTGTATTTTTTCCCAGAATTTCATTTAAGGTGCTCCAAGACTTTTTACTATCATTCTTTATGTCATTTATCTTTGTGTAGTTTCTTCTTCTTTTTGTTCAGTTTAGTCACATGATTTCTCAATTTGCAGTCTGTTTGTCAATTGGTTGTGAAGCAAGACATATTTGCCATTCCTTTTGGTTTCATCCCTCTCAACCATAACATTTTTCAATTCCTCATCAATCCATGGTGATTTTACAATCATTTATGTAATGTGTCATTGATAAGTCATTGTTTCAATGCAGCCTTATAATGCTGTGAAAGGATCCAGGAACACAAATTATTTGGGTGGATCCTTATTAAACGTGTTCTGTGGCCTACCGAGTTGCGCAGAGGTCTAAGGCACTGTGCCATATTCTAGTCAGCTGTGCCTTTAGAGATTCTGGGTTCGAGTCCAGGCTCTGTTGCAGCCAGCCACGACCCGGGAGACTCATGGGTCGGTGCACAATTTGGTTGGCACGTTCTGTTCAGAAAATCCACCGTCCACTCGTCCCATTATACAAGACAAATAATATACCTATCAACTTTGTCTTAACAAATCAAACATCGTTTCTAATCGATCCTTAGCTACACTATTATGTTTATTAACTATAATATTTCACACGGATAATATCCTGAACGATAGTAAAGTAAAATACCGAGGTGCGCGCTCCCGGGTCCCTCGCGCCACAGACAGAAATCACTTCCTTACTCCACTTACATAATCTTCTTATATTTGGCTGTTTTTCAAGGTAAACTCTTGAAACCTTGTCTAAAGACGGTTGACATCTAGTGGAAGCCATAGGTACTGCAACCTGGGAGCTGGAATCCAGCAGATCCCATAGACAACCATTGGAAAAGAAGGCATGTCAGAAAAAACATTTTTCCGGATGGATTTTGCGCGGGTTTTTGCCTGCCATATCAGTTCTGTTATACTCACATAAAAAAATGTAACAGTTGTAGAAACGTCAGAGTGTTTTCTATCCAATAATACTAATTATGTGCAAATCATAGTTTCTGGGCCTGAGTGGCAGGCATTTTACTCTGGGCACGCCAGACTCTCCAAAACTCCCAACACTGCCACCTCTCCCTAACTAGTTTTAACTAACTAGTCGGTTAGCTTATCTAAAGCTAGCTAGAGGGGATACCTTTTAGGTTAAACAACTCAATGCATTCAACCAAAATGTGTCTTCCGCATTTAATCCAAACCCTAAGAATCAGTTAATCGTTTAACCCAAACATCATAGGCGGCCGGGGAGCATTTGTTGTTGGGGGTTAACTACCTTGCTCAAGGGCAGAATGGCAGAATTCTCCATCTTGTGAGCTCGGTTGTTCAAACTAGCAACCTTTCAGTTACTGGCCTACCTCTCTTAACTGCTAGGCTACCTGCCGCATCAGCGCAGTTGAAGTTGCATTTTTCCTTGTTAATAAATGTTACTGGACATGACTAGCAACTGGCTAGTCCTGGTTATATATGCATCTATGTTTGCTGGAGTTATAGTTATAAATATTATTTGCATGGCTAGTTTGATTAATAGGCAGCCAGTGAGTGGCTGCGATACAGCGGTGCGTGGCGTGATGAAGAGAAAAGGCGCAGATGTCTAACTTTAAGAACAGAATAGTAAGTGTAAGCATTTATACTGTCTTTCAGCTAACCCCAATTCATTCAATACCCCTCTCTTTTGGAACAATCACCAGCTTTCAAATAATATGTAGCAATATGATGATGTGATTCAGGAGAGCGAGGGTTTCAGTCAACATGACCATGTATGATGAAAACACTTACCACTTCTAGATGATGTAACTGATAATTGTTTGAAGATTGAGATCCACTCTGGAAATTGGAACAAAATATTACAGTACCCCACCTAAAAGTATACATCAATAGCTTCTGTTCTGTCACTGGCCCACTACTGTACGTCTCACGTCTGTTGTCGGCTGTAATGAAGCACCCTGAGAGTGAGGATCCATTTGCAGTTTTATTACAATCTTGGTCGTACGAACAGGGTCAATCGCCAGCAAACACAACAGCAGGGATAAGGCAAATCGTAATCCAGGTACAGGCATGAGGTCAGGGCAGGCAGCAAGCTTACAAAAATCAGTCCAGTAAAGAATATAGTCCAGGGCAGGCAGCAAGAATCAAAACGGGAAAACAGTCCAGAGTATAACCACGAAATGACAGACACGGGAGAAAACGCTCAGAATTGATCACCAGGGAATACAAGACTTCGCAAGGAGAGAAAGGAGAGAGAGCCTAAATAGTCTATTAATGGGAGACAGGTGCAACGGTGATTGGAACCAGGTATGTGGGAGTTGTAGTCCAGGGCTTAATATTCAGGAGAGGGTTCCCTCTGGTGGTGAGCAGGAGGAACCGCGGGAGTCTCGTTTGTTACAGAGCCCCCTGTGAGCGGCTCCTGACGCGAAGAGGCAACGACGCCGGGTCTTCCTCGAGGTCGGGGGCCGGTTTCTCCGGTGCGTCCTATGGAACTCAGTCATGAGTGCGGGGTTGAGTATGTCCTCTGCATTAACCCAGGATCGCTCCTCCGGTCCGTACCCCTCCCAATCTACCAGATATTGGAGGAGCCTGCCCGGCGTCTGGAATCGAGTAGATCTCGGCCGATATACCTCCTCGCCGTCCACCAGGATGGGTGGGGGCCCTGCTCACTGGTCTGCTCCTCCTCCTCCGCTCTCGGACCACCAGCGGGTTTGAGAAGAGATACATGGAAAGTTGGAGAGATACGGTAATTAGCGGGTAATGCCAAACGGAAGGAAACTGGTGTGATTTGTTTGACTATTTGGAAAGGACCCACATACCTGGGACTGAGTTTCTTGCAGGGGAGTTTGAGGCGTAGGTCTCGAGTGGATAGCCAAACCCATTGACCTGGAGTATATTCGGGTTGGGGCGGCGGTGGCGATTGGCCTGCACCCTCTGTCTCCTGACTGCATGTAGTAAGTGGGTATGGGCCTGACTCCAGATGTCCTCGCTTCTCTGGAGCCAGTCATTGACAGAGGGTACCTCGGTGGGTTCCCCTGACCAGGGAAACAGGGGAGGTTGGAAGCCCATTACACACTGGAATGGGGTTAAACCGGTGGAGGGTTTCTGGAGTGAGTTCTGTGCATACTCCGCCCACATGAGGAATCGACTCCAGTCTGCTTGGTTCTGATGACAGTAGGATCTGAGAAACCGGGTGATTTCTTGATTGAGGCGTTCTGTTTGACCGTTAGATTGTGGGTGATACCCAGAAGTGAGGCTAATGTTGATGTTGAGTTGTTGGAAGAATGCTGACCATACTCTGGATGTGAATTGGGGCCCTCGGTCCGACACGATGTCCTCTGGCAGACCATAGAAGCGGAACACCAGGTTGCACATGAGTTCGGCAGTTTCCAATGCTGTAGGCAGTTTGGGAGTGGAATCAACCGGCAAGCCTTGGAGAAGCGATCTATGACAGTGAGTATTGTGGTATTCCCATTGGACTTGGGGAGATCGGTAATGAAGTCTATGGCGAGATGGGACCATGGTCGGTGGGGAACTGGTAGTGGTTGCAGTAGGCCCGATGGTAGTTGTCTGAGATGTTTATTTGTGTTACAGATGGTGCAGTCGTTAATGAACTTTATTGCGTCTGCCCGCAAGGTTGGCCACCAGAAGCTGTTCTGAAGCAGGTGAACCGTGGCGCGATTCCCGGATGACCGGAGCTGAGTGCGGAGTGAACTTGCTTTAGCACTTTCTGACAGAGGTCCTGAGGTACAAACGTTTTGTTAGGAGGGCATTCGGGCGGAGGGGTCCTTTGTGAGTTGGCTTGAGTGAGCTCTGTCATGATGTCCCACTGAATCGGGCCACGATTAACGATTCAGGAAGCAGGGTTTCCTTGGGTTCAGTGGGCGCTATACCGTCGTGTTGGCGTGATAATGCGTCTGCCTTGGTGTTCTTGGAACCGGGACGATAGGTAACAGTGAAGTCAAATCGTGTGAAGAAGAGTGCCCACCTCGCTTGTCTGGGGTTCAGTCTCTTGGCAGACCTCAAGTATTCCAGGTTCTTGTGGTCCGTTAGAATCACGAAGGGATGTTTAGCTCCCTCCAGCCAATGACGCCACTCCTCCATAGCTGCTTTCATGGCCAACAGTTCCCGGTTTCCGGCGTCGTAGTTCTGCTCGGCTGGACTAAGTTTGCGGGAATAATAGGCGCACGGATAGAGCTTGAGTGGGGATCCGTGCGCTGTGAAAGAATAGCTCCAATGCCCGTATTAGATGCGTCTACCTCAACTGTAAACGGGAGTTCAGGATTAGGTGGTGGAGGATGGGAGCCGATGTGAAGCGTGCCTTGAGTTCTGCGAAAGCCTCCTGTGCTGTAGTTGACCAGGTGAGGTGTGATGAGTTTCTTTTAGTCATAGAGGTTAAGGGAGCGGCTACCGAGCTGGAAATTCCTGATGAAGCGTCGGTAAAGTTAGCAAATCCCAAGAAGCGCTGTAACTCCTTTAAGGTTACTGGCAGGGGCCAGTCTAGAACGGCCTTGACCTTCTTCTCGTCCATGGCAACTCCCTCCTGGCTGATGATGTAGCCCAAAAAGGATGTGGAAGTCTGGTGAAATTCGCACTTCTCTGCTTTGGCGTATAGCTGGTGATCTATGAGTCGTTGCAATACTGTTCTCACATGTTGCACATGTTCTTCATAGGTGTGGGAATAGATGAGAATGTCATCAATGTACACAATTACCCAGCGATTCAGCATGTCCCGAAAGACGTCATTGATAAATGATTGAAACACGGAGGGACTATTAGACAGCCCGAAAGGCATAACCAGATACTCATAGTGCCCAGTGCTGGTAGAAAAGGCTGTCATCCATTCATCACCGTCCCGGATGCGAATGAGGTTGTAGGCGCTGCGGAGGTCCAGTTTGGAGAAGTACTTGGCTTGGCGGAGTTGTTCTAGGGCAGCTGGAACCAGCGGTAACGGATATCGAAACTTGACAGTGATGTCGTTGAGACCCGGTAGTCAATACAGGGGCGTAAACCACCGTCTTTCTTTTAACAAAGAAGAAGCCCGGGCTGCAGGTGATGTCGATGCTCTAATGAACCCCTTCGATAGTTCTTCCTCGATGTAGTTCTTCATGGCTTCTGATTCGGGTTGAGATAGGGAAAGATTCGGCCCTTGGGTGGCTTTGTACCTGGTAGCAGCTCGATGGCACAGTCGCTTGATCGGTGAGGGGTAGTTCCATCGCCTTGGTCTTGCTGAAAGCTTCGATGAGGTCAGAGTATTCAATGGGTAGAGTGGGGAAAAGAGCTGGCTCGTCCTTTACCGTAACGGCCTGAATGGAGAGTGAAGAGCTGCCCGTTAAGCAGTTGGAGTGGCATGACGGGTCCCATTTGATGATACGACCCTCCCTCCATGAGATGAGCGGGTTATGTTGCCGTGAGCCAGGAAGCCCAAGGATTACTGGGTTATGGGGTGATGTGATGACGTAGAAGCGAATTACCTCCGTGTGGCGGGTCCCGGTCTGGAGTCGGAGGTCCACGGTGGTGTGCAGGACCCTCCCATCGCCGAGAGGTCGTCCATCTAGCGCCTCCACTGCCAATTGAGAGTCACAGGTGATTAATGGAATTTGTTGTTGTTGGGCAAATTCATGAGACATAAAGTTGCCGGCTGCTCCGGAGTCTAATAGTGCTGATGTGGTTATATGATTGTCCTCTAGAGATAATACAATCGGCACTTTGATACAAGAACTGGAGTGGTGTGCTTGGATGCACGGACTCACCGAAGAGGGATTACGAGGAGGTGGTCTAGTGGGGCAGAACGCCCTTAGATGGCCAGGTTGACCACAATAGAGGCAGAGATGTTGACGTATGCGGCGTTCACGTTCCTCCGGAGTCAGGTGAGTATATCCGAGCTGCATGGGTTCGGTTGGAGGCAGAGTCACGGGACATTGTGTGCTGGTGGGTCCCGTTCTGAGTGGGCGCCGTGATCGAATCAGATTGTCAAGCTGTATGGTGAGTTCGATGAATTGATTCAGCGATCTCCCTCATCTCGGCAGGCCAGTTCAGACTGTAATTCCAAGCTGAGTCCCTTGCGAAAGAGCAGTTTAAGCGTGCTCTCAACCCAGTCGGTTTGAGCTGCCAGAGTGCGAAATGTCAAGGCATATTCTGCTGCAGTATTTCCGCCCTGGTTCAATGCGAGTAGTCGGTCACCAGCTCTCATGCCTCCTCCGGTGTTCAAATACCTCCCGGAAGCGTTGTAGAAAGGCACCGAACGAGGGAAAAGCCGTGCCATCCTCTCTCCAAACCGCTGTTACCCACTCTAACGCTCTGCCAGTGAGGAGAGAACATACCAGGGAAATCTTGCTAGTGTCAGTGACATACATCGCTGGTTGTTGATCAATGAATAATGAACATTGCAGTAGAAATCCCTTACTCTTAGGGGTTACCGTCGAATTTATCAGGGAGAGCCAGACGTGGGTTAACTGTGGGTGCCGGTGGTGGAGAGGTGCCCATACCTGCGTTCGGCTGAGGAGGGGCTGAGTTCGGCGACATCTGTAACCTCTGTAGCGTCGGACGAGTTCCTCCGTTACCGTAGTTAGATGGGTTAGCTGCTGTTGATGAACGGCGAGCTGGTTTGCTTGAGTGGAGATCTCCGTGGACATTTGGACCAGAGCTGCTGGATCGCGAAGTGGCGAAGTCTTCTGTAATGAAGCACCCTGAGAGTGAGGATCCATTTGCAGTTTTATTACAATCTTGGTCGTACGAACAGGGTCAATCGCCAGCAAACACAACAGCAGGGATAAGGCAAATCGTAATCCAGGTACAGGCATGAGGTCAGGGCAGGCAGCAAGCTTACAAAAATCAGTCCAGTAAAGAATATAGTCCAGGGCAGGCAGCAAGAATCAAAACGGGAAAACAGTCCAGAGTATAACCACGAAATGACAGACACGGGAGAAAACGCTCAGAATTGATCACCAGGGAATACAAGACTTCGCAAGGAGAGAAAGGGAGAGAGAGCCTAAATAGTCTATTAATGGGAGACAGGTGCAACGGTGATTGGAACCAGGTATGTGGGAGTTGTAGTCCAGGGCTTAATATTCAGGAGAGGGTTCCCTCTGGTGGTGAGCAGGAGGAACCGCGGGAGTCTCGTTTGTTACATCGGCTATGTTAGGCAACAGGAGAATCAGACCAGAGTGAGGAAAGAACAGGCCGATGATCGTTGTCTCACGGGAGAGCAAACCACCTGCCACATTTTCAAAAAATCTGTGGTTGGCAAGCCAACCCAATAAATGTTTTATTTTGAACAAAAAAATATCTTGGTTAGTGTTTTTGGCTTTGACTTGGAAATTTAATTGGTAAACATTTTCACACCATTGTCTTTCCTATATTGTTCTGAAAACACCAATCAAACATATCTTTCCTATCTTAATATGTTTTCTGCAAACCTTCCAGGGGCCTTGAGTAATATTAAAGGCCCAGTGTAGTAAGAATTCTCTTTTCCCATGACCCTAACGTTGCAAGAGCCATGCTCTACCAACTGAGCTTCACAGAAATACACTATAAGCAATATAAATACTCTATAAGCAATATAAATTATCTATAAACAATATAAATACTCCATAAGCAATATAAATACTCTATAAACAATATAAATACTCCATAAGCAATATCAATAATCTATAAACAACATAAATACTTTACAAACAATATGTGCTCTCTAAGCAATATTAATACTCTATAAACAATATAAATACTCTATACGCAATATAAATACTCTACAAAACATATAAATAGTCTATAAACAATATACATACTCTATAAGAAATGTAAATACTCTATAAACAATATAAATGCTCCATAAACAATATAAATGCTCCATACACGATACAAATACTATTTAAACAATATAAATAATCTATAGAGAATATAAATACTCTATAAAGAATATGTATATGCTCTATAAGCAATATAATTACACTATAAGCAATATATATACTATATAAGCAATATAATTATTCTATAAACAATAAAATTACTCCATAAACAATCGAAATACTCCATAAACAATATAAATACTCTATAAACAATATAAATACTCTATACGTGATATAAATACCATATAAACAATATGCTTTTACACCTGCATTGCTTGCTGTTTGGGGTTTTAGGCTGGGTTTCTGTACAGCACTCTGTGACATCAGCTGATGTAAGGGGGGCTTTATAAATAAATTTGATTTGATTTGATTTGATAAAGAATATAAACATTCTGTAAGCAATACAAATACACTATAAGCAAAATACATAATCTATAAAATATATAAATACTATATAAGCAATCTAAATACTCTATAAATAATATATAAAATTATAAATACTCTATAAACAATATAAATATTACATAAACAATATAAATACTCTAAAATGAATATAAATAATCTGTACCCATTATAAATACTCTATAAACAATAGAAATACCCAATATAGAATATAAATACTCCGTAAACAATCCAAATACTCTATAGATGTACTGTAACTCAATGCTAAACGTAATAATGAATACCTGTTTCAACCTAGCTATGGACACATACATCACCTCTGCCATTTATAGATACCCTCTGTCAGAAAGAGAAAGAACAACGTCGTCTGTGTCTCTCTCTCTCTCTCTCTCTCTCTCTCTCTCTCAGTCTCTCTCTCTCTCTCTCTCTCTCTCTCTCTCTCTCTCTCAGTCTCTCTCTCTCTCTCTCTCTCTCTCTCTCTCTCTCTCTCTCTCTCTCTCTCTCTCTCTCTCTCTCAGTCCAGGCTGTCCATGGTGTGTTTCAGTGTTATTTCTCTCTCTCAGTCCAGGCTGTCGTGAAAATGCATATGTCAGGAGGTTATTTCCATGGCCTTATCGATTTCCTTTCTGAGTCATTTGGCCGGCTGCCAGGTCGGAGGGAGAGGAGCGTTATCGTGCTGAGCTGGGGATGTGATCCTGCACTGCAGGTCCTATCACACAACTAAATACTCTGGATTTTCATTTTAAGACTCTTTTTGTATCTTTTGTAGTTAATTAAAAGATTATGTCAAGCTGAGATACAGTTTAACATCACAAGTGGATATGTATCTCAGTCAGTCAATCAATCAATCAATCAATCAATCAATCAATCAAATGTATATGTTTTGCACCCCTCCTCCGTCATGTTGTTTGCTGATACGCCTTTCAGAACTAAAATCTCTAAAGCCCTTTTTGAGTGTTACGCTGAATGGCTCCAGTAGGTTCACTGGAGATCTCTTACGAGAGCGGTATCAGGCAGGTCTAGGATGTGGTGCTCTGTCCTTGTCCAACATGACCCCTCTGGTCATTATCTAACATGAGCCTCTACTGAGAGCTGACAGCTGAGAGCTGAGAAAGGGAGAGAGAGAGAGAGAGAGAGAGAGAGAGAGAGAGTGTGCAGAGGACCTTTCTGCTTTGGCAGTTCGTCCCCAACTCCTTACTCCCTACCCCCTTCTCCCAACTCCTTACTCCTTTCTCCCTACCCCCTAGTCCCTAACCCCTACTCTCTACCCCAAACTCCCTACCCCCTTCTCCCAACTTCTCACTCCTTACTCCCTACCCCCTAGTCCCTACTCCCTACCCCATACCCCATACCCCCTAGTCCCTACTCCCAACTCCTTACTCCCTATCCCATACCCCCTAGTCCCTAGTCCCTAGTCCCTACTCCCAACTCCCTACTCCTTACTCCCTATCCCATACCCCCTAGTCCCTAGTCCCTACTCCCTATCCCATACCCCCTACTCCCTACCCCCTAGTCCCTAGTCCCTAGTCCCTAGTCCCAACTCCTTACTTCCTACCCCAAACTCCCTACCCCCTTCTCCCAACTCCTCACTCCTTACTCCCTACCCCATACCCCCTAGTCCCTAGTCCCTACTCCCTACCCCATACCCCATACCCCCTAGTCCCTACTCCCTACTCCCAACTCCTTACTCCCTATCCCATACCCCCTAGTCCCTAGTCCCTACTCCCAACTCCTTACTTCCTATCCCATACCCCCTAGTCCCTAGTCCCTACTCCCAACTCCTTACTTCCTATCCCATACCCCCTAGTCCCTAGTCCCTACTCCCAACTCCCTACTCCTTACTCCCTATCCCATACCCCCTAGTCCCTAGTCCCTAGTCCCTAGTCCCTACTCCCTACTCCCTATCCCATACCCCCTACTCCCTACCCCCTAGTCCCTAGTCCCTACTCCCTACTCCCAACTCCTTACTTCCTATCCCATACCCCCTAGTCCCTACTCCCAACTCCCTACTCCTTACTCCCTATCCCATACCCCCTAGTCCCTAGTCCCTACTCCCTACTCCCTACCCCATACCCCCTAGTCCCTACTCCATACCCCCTAGTCCCTACTCCCTACTCCCTTCTCCCAACTCCTTACTCCTTACTCCCCATCCCTTACCCCCTAGTCCCTACTCCCTACTCCCTACCCCCATACCCCCTAGTCCCTACTCCCTACCCCCTAGTCCCTAGTCCATACTCCCTACTCCCTACTCCCAACTCCTTACTCCTTACTCCCTATCCCATACCCCCTAGTCCCTACTCCCAACTCCCTACTCCCTACTCCCTATCCCATACCCCCTACCCCCTAGTCCCTAGTCCCTACTCCCTACTCCCAACTCCTTACTTCCTATCCCATACCCCCTAGTCCCTACTCCCAACTCCCTACTCCTTACTCCCTATCCCATACCCCCTAGTCCCTAGTCCCTACTCCCTACTCCCTACTCCCTACCCCATACCCCCTACCCCCTAGTCCCTACTCCATACCCCCTAGTCCCTACTCCCTACTCCCTTCTCCCAACTCCTTACTCCTTACTCCCCATCCCTTACCCCCTAGTCCCTACTCCCTACTCCCTACTCCCTACCCCATACCCCCTAGTCCCTACTCCCTACCCCCTAGTCCCTAGTCCATACTCCCTACTCCCTACTCCCGACTCCTTACTCCTTACTCCCTATCCCATACCCCCTAGTCCCTACTCCCAACTCCCTACTCCCTACTCCCTATCCCATACCCCCTACCCCCTACCCCCTACACCCTACTCCCTACTCCCAACTCCTTACTCCTTACTCCCTATCCCATACCCCCCAGTCCCTAGTCCCTAGTCCCTAGTCCCTAGTCCCTACTTCCAACTCCTTACTCCTTACTCCCTAGCCCATACCCCCTAGTCCCTAGTCCCTAGTCCCTAGTCCCTACTTCCAACTCCTTACTCCTTACTCCCTATCCCATACCCCCTAGTCCCTACTCCCTACTCCCAACTCCCTACTCCTTACTCCCTATCCCATACCCCCTACTCCCTACTCCCAACTCCTTACTCCTTACTCCCTATCCCATACCCCCTAGTCCCTACCCCCTAGTCCCAACTCCTTACTCCTTTCTCCCTACCCCCTAGTCCCTAACCCCTACCCCATACCCCCTAGTCCCTACCCCCTACTCCTTACTCCCTACTCCCTACTCCTTACCTGTTAATAATGCTGTGGTGACTGTCCAACTGCTATAACTAACTGGCTGCTGCTTCACTGTTACACATGTGCTGCGTGGAGCACTCAGCTGAGGTAGATCATTTAGAGGATTAATCACGCCTGTCACACCAATTAGTCAACACCTGTCCTGAACAGAGGGTGTTTATGCTACCGCTCAACTACTAGTCGGTTAGGGAAAAATCCATTGCAGATGTTATGCACACATCAATGCTAATTCCATACTGGCATACCGTATATCTCCGTTGATACGACTTACATGGGAACATGCTATGCAGATTTTCTGAACACATAACCGGAGGGGAGTAGACAGTGGTTCAACCAAAGTCAGATGAGGTGTAGACAGTGGTTCCACCAACATGAGATGAGGTGTAGACAGTGGTTCAACCAACATGAGATGAGGTGTAGACAGTGGTTCAACCAAAGTCAGATGAGGTGTAGACAGTGGTTCAACCAAAGTGAGATGAGGTGTAGACAGTGGTTCAACCAAAGTGAGACGAGGTGTAGACAGTGGTTCAACCAAAGTCAGATGAGGTGTAGACAGTGGTTCAACCAAAGTGAGATGAGGTGTAGACAGTGGTTCAACCAAAGTGAGACGAGGTGTAGACAGTGGTTCAACCAAAGTCAGATGAGGTGTAGACAGTGGTTCAACCAAAGTGAGACGAGGTGTAGACTGGTTCAACCAACGTGAGATGAGGTGTAGACAGTGGTTCAACCAAAGTCAGATGAGGTGTAGACAGTGGTTCTACCATTCTAAAGAGGTTTATTCTACCTGTAAGATTTATGGGAACATAATTCCATTTAATTAGATCTGCTTTCATTTTTTTGATTAATGGAATAAAGTTTTATATATTTGTTTTTTGTTGTCACTTATTTTTCATCCAAAGTATTTAATATTTTTTGTGGTCCATTTAAAGGTATTGCTGTAGATTGTGTTATTATTTTTATTTTTCCTATTGCCAATATTTAGTTTTTTTCCATGTTCATTTAACTTCTTTGGGAGCAGCGCACGAGGTGACTGTTTTGGAGACCCTGGCGTGCCCAAAGTAAAATGCCTCCCATTCAGGCCCAGAAAATAGGAAACACTCTGAATTTTCTAAAAGTGTTAACATTTTGTCTGTGAGTATAACAGAACGGATATGGGAGGCGAAAAACCGAGGAATTTCTGTCCTGGAAAAAGTGGTTTTGACAGATTGCCTCATTTAGAACCCCTCCCTTATGGAAATGCCCATATAAGGGCATATGAATGCAGTACCTATTGCTTCCTCTGGATGTCAACAGTCTCGAGAAAGTATTCTGATTCTTTTTAGATGCTTTTAGAGCAGAGAAGAAGAGGAATAAGGAAGTGTCCACGCAGGTGTCAATAAAAGTAAATGCGCGCTCCCGGCTGGCGCGTTCTTTGTTTTTTTCCTTTCTTATCGCCCAGTTTATATTCCGATTGAAATATTATGCTATTTATACATAAAAGTGTTCCTAAGGATACATTTACAATTATGTTTGAAGTTTATAGGTATAAGTTGAATGAGTTCTCTTCACGTTTCAATGGAGGAGTCGACGCTCTATTTTCTCATTATAACGCGCCAACCAAACAGAGATTTATGGATATAATACATTACTTTTTCTAACAAAAGAACCATGGATTGTCTTCGTTGGACACTTGGGAAGCCCTTAGCAGAAGTTCTTCAAACGGTAATTGATTTGTTTTCGCTGTGAAATGTGTTTTGTGTGAACCGTGATAGCTTATGAATTCATGGTAATGGTAAAAATATGTTAGGTGCTACCCTCAAACAATCAAATGTGGTGCTTTCGCGGGTAAAGCCTTTTTGAAGTCTGACAACGCTGTGATATTGCCAAGAAGCAGAGATTTTGATGACTATGAAACACTTGTATATTGGTGCATGTTTAATAATTAAACTTTTGGATTTTGAATTTGGCGCCTTGCATTTCACCTGATAGTGTCGCGCTAGCGCCCCACCGCTCCCTAATTAATATCCTGAGCTTTTTTATTATTCTGATTTTTTTTTTAAATCAGAATTGGCATTGGTCCGGTATATCAGGAGATCATCAGCAAATATTTTTTGTTTGTATTCATGTTTACAAATACTGATTCCTGTTACGTTTGGGTACTATCTAATTCTTTCTGCAAGCAGTTAAATTGCCAGTGCAAACAGGAGGGGGGAGAGGGGACATCCCTGTCATAGGCCTCTTTCGAAAGCAATTAGGACAATATATTTATTCAATGTATTATTTCAGCAGGAAAGGGACACGATTCTGAGGCCTTAAAATGTGCAAATCCAGTGTCATCCTTCCCACACCCATTTCCTGAAAATACACCCTTGAATAAACTAGGTATTCATGAGTCACAAAAGCACGGCAGGAGAGGATACTGCTAAGCTATAATAGCACAATTACACAGTTTCATGGACACATTACCTTTCTACAATATCTACTAGAACCACCTGATACTGTCAGGGTTCTGCATTCCAAATGGTGTCCTATTCCCTAAGGGCCCTGGTCAAAAGTTGTGCACTATAGGGAATAGGGTGCCATTTGTGATGCAGACACCGTCAGGGGTGAAATGTCTCGTGTGATGCTCGGCTCAGTAGTGGGTCTGACTACATCCCCAATTCCATTTCTTTTTCATAAATATTTAAATCATTCTCAAACGATGTGAATCTTAACTGAATATCTATCGTTTGGCCCCCTGTTAGGGATGTAATCTTCTGTCAGTGAGAGCTAAATGTTGACTTTGAAATACTTTTCAGGGAAAACATAATATAGACTCCACCTGTGTCCAAAATGACACCCTATTCCCTATGTAGTGCACTACTTTTGACCAGAGTAATGGTCAAAAGAAGTGCACAACATGATGAAAAGTGTACCACTTCAAACGCAACCTCTGTGTGATGTGAATTTAATGTTCCTTTCATTTAAAAATGTCAACACTCAAGTGCTAGAAAGCAAGCCACAAACCTCTTTAGGCCTCAACCCAACGTGTTCTGCTGTGTATCTGAAGGGCGAAGCGAAGCCTCGAGGTCGGCCTCGTCCAATATTGTCCTCAGGGACCACCACTTACATCGCCGCCAGGGACCAATCCGCTGTGACCTCTGGAGCATGCTCCCTCCACATCAAAGCCCCTAAAGCCCACCACTTTTAGATTTTAGGTTAAATAATTCAGTGCAAATAAAAAATGGCTGAAGTAGAATAACAATACTATTTGGAATGCTGAAAAGTTTTTTTGTGGCTGGAGAGGTAAGTGCTTGATGAGAGAGAGAGAGAGAGAGAGAGAGAGAGAGAGAGAGAGAGAGAGAGAGAGAGAGAGAGAGGCTTCTCCTCGGTGGAGAGAGAGCTTGAGACACTCTCTTTCTATAACTAGAGACAATCTATTCTTTCTATATCTATAGACACTATTCTTTCAATAACTAGAGACAATCTATTCTTTCTATATCTATAGACACTATTCTTTCTATAACTAGAGAACCCCTATACTTTCTATATCTAGAGACACTCTTATTTCTATATCTAGAGACACTCTATTCTTTCTATATCTAGAGACACTCTATTATTTCTATATCTAGAGACACTCTATTATTTCTATATCTAGAGACACTCTATTCTTTTCCATAGCTAAAGACACTCTTCTTTCTATATCTAGAGACACTATCTTCTTTCTATATCTAGAGACACTCTATTCTTTCTATATCTAGAGACACTCTATTATTTCTATATCTAGAGACACTCTATTATTTCTAAATATAGAGACACTCTATTCTTTCTATATCTAGAGACACTCTTATTTCTATATCTAGAGACACTCTATTCTTTCTATATCTAGAGACACTCTATTCTTTCTATATCTAGAGACACTATCTTCTTTCTATATCTAGAGACACTCTATTCTTTCTATATCTAGAGACACTCTTATTTCTATATCTAGAGACACTCTATTCTTTCTATATCTAGAGACACACTCTTTCTATAACTAGAGACACTCTATTCTTTCTATATCTAGAGACTCTCTTCTTTCTATATCTAGAGATTCTCTCTTCTTTATCTAGATACACTATATTCTTTCTATATCTAGAGACACTCACTTCTTTCTATATATAGAGACCCTCTCTTCTCTATCTAGAGACACTCTATTCTTTCTATAACTAGAGACACTCTATTCTTTCTATACCTAGAGACACTCTCTTCTTTCTATATCTATCTTTTTATCGCTATAGACACTTTTTCCATCGCTAAAGACACTCTCCACAATAAGATCTTTTTTGTTGTTTGCCTGATTCCTTTGAGTGATATTCTAATGTAAAGTGCGCGGCCAGTGTCCCCCTGTCTTCTACAGATTAGATCAATGCTACAAGCACAGAACACGTTTCAGAGTCTCAAGCTTTTATTCCCAAAGTTTTGACAGACTGACAAAGTGCCAGTGAACATAATGCATTCACAAGGACATTTCCAAAAAAACTTCGAAAGCCGATACCGATTAACTTCTTGGGGATGGGTGCATGAGGTGACCGTTTTGGAGAGCCTGGCGTGCCCAAAGTAAAATGCCTCCCATTCAGGCCCAGAAAATAGGATATGCAGATATGTGGTACCATTGGATAGGAAACACTCTGAACTTTCCAAAACTGTTAACCATTTGTCTGTGCGTGAAACAGAACGCATATAGCAGGCGAAACCCGAGGAATTTCTGTCCTGGAAAAAGTGATTTTGACACATTGCTCATTAGGGAACCCCTCCCTAATGAAAATGACCATATAAGGGCATATGAATGCAGTACACGTCGCTTCCTTATGATGTCAACAGTCTCGAGACAGTGTATTTTTTCCATTTTGGATGAATTAGACCAGAGAAAAAGACCAAACAAGGAAGTCCCCCCTTGATGACAACAGTAGGCTGGGCTCGTTCCCGTGAAAGCGCGCAGTGTCTTTTTTACCGTCGTTATTGATCAGTTTATATATTTATACTCAGGGATCACTGGGGCGCTAGCGGGCTGCTCCCAACACTACCAGGTAAAATGTAAGGCGCCAAATTCAAAATGCAAAAGTTGAATTATTAAACATCCACCAATATACAAGTGTTCCATACTCATCAAAAGCTCTGTTTCTTGGAAATATCACAGCGTTGTCAGATTTCAAAAAGGCTTTACGGCAAAAGCAGCACATTTGATTGTTTGAGAGTAGCACCCCGCATATTTTTCCCATAGCCATGAATCGATTAGCCATCATGGCACACACATAACACATTTCACAGCAAAAACAAATCAATTACCTGTTGAATAACTTCTGCTGAGGTCATCCTAAGTGTCCAACGAAGACAATCCATGGTTCTTTTGTTAGAAAAAGTAATGTATTTTATCCATAAATCCTCCATTTGGTTTGCGCGTTATAATCAGAAACGACAGCCTCCACTAGTCCATTGAAACGTGAACTCGTTCATCTTATACCTATAAACTTGTCCAAGAACAATCAAACATAGTTTTAAATGTATCCTTAGGAACACTTTTACGTATATTTACTATTATAAATATAAACTGATCAATAACGACGGTAAAAAAGACACTGCGTGACTTCTCGGGAGCGCGCGTTCCATTCTGTTTACATGAAAGAGTGACTTCCTTGTTTGCTCTTCTTCTCTGGTCTAATTCATCCAAAAGGAAAAAAATACACTGTCTCGAGACTGTTGACATCTAAAGGAAGCGATGGGTACTGCATTCATATGCCCTTATATGGTCATTTTCATGAGGGAGGGGTGCCCAAATGAGCAATGTGTCAAAATCACTTTTTCCAGGACAGAAATTCCTCGGGGTTTCACCTGCTATATGCGTTCTGTTTTACTCACAGACAAATGGTTAACAGTTTTGGAAAATTCAGAGTGTTTCCTATCCAATGGTACCAAATATCTGCATATCCTATTTTCTGGGCCTGAATGGGAGGCATTTTACTTTGGGAACGCCAGGCTCTCCAAAACCGACCCCTCTGCTGCCACTCCCTAACAAGTTAATACGTTTTAGGTTGTAGTTATTATAGGACTATTTCTCTCTATACCATTTGTATTTCATATACCTTTGACTATTGGATGTTCTTATAGGCACTATGCCAGCCTAATCTCGGGAGTTGATAGGCTTGAAGTCAGAAACAGCGCAATGCTTGAAGCACAGCGAAGAGCTGCTGGCAAACGCAGGAAAGTGCTGTTTGAATGAATGCTTACGAGCCTGCTGCTGCCTACCACCGTCAGACTGCTCTATCAAATATCAAATCATAGACTTAATTATAATATAATAAACACACAGAAATACGAGCCTTAGGTCATTAATATGGTAAAATCCGGAAACTATCATTTCGAAAACAAAATGTTTATTCTTTCAGTGAAATAAGGAACCGTTCCATATTTTAGGAAACGGGCGGCAACCCTAAGTCTAAATATTGCTGTTACATTGCATAACCTTCAATGTTATGTCATAATTATGCAAAATTCTGGCAAATTAATGATGGTCTTTGTTAGGAAGAAATGGTCTTCACACAGTTCGCAACGAGCCAGGCGGCCCAAAAGTTAAAATAAATTCATGTTAGCAGGCAATATTAACTAAATATGCAGGTTTAAAAAAATGAAAGGCATTGATGTTAATGGTTAGGTGCACATTGGTGCAACACGAATGTGCTTGTTTTTCTCGAATGTGCTTGTTAATTAAATCATCACCAGTTTGGCGAAGTAGGCTGTGATTCTATAAATTAACAGGCACCGCATTGACTATATGCAACTTAGGACAAGCTAGATAAACTAGTAATATCAACCATGTGTAGTTAACTAGTGATTATGTTAAGATTGATAGTTTTTTATAAGATAAGTTTAATGCTAGCTAGCAACTTGGCTCCTTGCACTCGCGTAACAGGTGGTCAGCCTGCCACGCAGTCTCCTCGTGGAGTCCAATGTAATTGGTCATAATCGGCGTCCAAAAATGCAGATTACCGATTGTTATGAAAACTTGAAATCGGCCCTAATTAATCAGCCATGCCGATTAATCGGTCGACCTCTGATATGTGTGTACAGTGTTACTACATGTGTAGGTGTTACTTTCCCACTGCCCTCATCTCACCTGTGCTTCAGCATGGCTGGCTGTTCAGTGGCTATGAGATCTGATGACTCTGTACTCAACCCGAGACAATACAGAGCAGATCAATAGCCAATTAGGAAAAAGAGAGGCATTCTTTAAGAAATATCAGACCTTGAAAAGGAAAGTTGAAAAACTAAAAAAAAAAGTTGCACACCAAGAATTACATGAAGTGGCGCTGTAGGGATATTGGCACAACAAAAGAGTCCCAAGAGAATTGCGCATTAAACCACATTAAACTGTATTAAACCACATTAAACCGTATTAAACCACATTAAACCGTATTAAACCGCATTAAACTGTATTAAACCACATTAAACCGTATTAAACCACATTAAACTGTATTAAACCACATTAAACCGTATTAAACCACATTAAACCGCATTAAACCGCATTAAACCACATGAAACCGCATTAAACCGCATTAAACCACTTTAAACTGTATTAAACCACATTAAACTGTATTAAACCACATTAAACCACATTAAACCGTATTAAACCACATTAAACCGGATTAAACCGCATTAAACCACATTAAACCCCATTAAACCACATTAAACCACATTAAATCGTATTAAACCGCATTAAACCGCATTAAACCACATTAAACCGCATTAAACTGCATTAAATCGTATTAAACGCACTCTAAGAAGACCTTAATTTCTTAAAAGTCTAAGTCGTTGGGGAGGGTGGGGGGGTTCTAAACTGACATATTGAATTGTTTTAAGACGGTCAATCTATGGATCACTTAGCTATTTTGAATTAGAATTCTAAGACCCCTTTAGGTATGGAAAAATATACAAAAATGATTTAAGAAAATATTGATTTTGGCCTTTACTACAAAAGCCAATAGAAACGCATTGAATAACACATTCACTATGGACTTTAGCACTGACCGAGTCAATTTTCTTGACCTCATCAAAAACACCACTACCTTGAAAAGAAAATAAACTGACCATAACACGTTACTATTGGCCACCAGATACCACGTGAACAAACTCAAAGAAAACCTTCCTATTGGACACGTTACTATTGGCCACCAGATACCACGTGAACAAACTCAAAGACAACCTTCCTATTGGACAGTTGGCACATCTCAGGATGCATGGATAGAAATTAGGTCATTGAAAAAGCGAATGATATGAAAGCAAGGTTAAATAAAAACAGCGTACAAGAGATCATTGTATTCACATAGAAACAGAATGAACAAAAACAACAGTCTGACTGACTTGTATGCCATATCCAACAAAATACGTAGTCCTACACAGACATTGGCATGTACTGCAACTACACAACTATTTTATTGACAAACTTCTTGTGGCTTTCAGAAGGAATTACCGATCTCAGAGACAAACGGGTGCACTCTGTACACAATACTTACCGACCGACACAAAACACTATGGATGTTCTCCCACCCCGCCTCTGGACCATTACCCGTGTGTCTGCACACTGTTCCTGTTGCACACCATCTCAAAAACTGAAAGCAATTTCCCCATCCAAAAAAACAACAAAACCATCACCTTAGCTATTACTCATCTACGCTATCCGTTGACCATGCCCTAAACCAATGGTTCCCAAACTGTGGAGCGTGCCCCCTGTAGGGAACGCCCCCTAGAACTCAGTACGACTGTCAACTTACTCTTAAAAGTTGTAAAGGTAGAATGCAAAGGTGCAATTTCTAAATTGGGTAGTGCATCATCAGTTCCTCTTGTCATATCAGTCATTACAGACCTTAGAGAGATATTTATAACTGGTCAGAAATATCCAGATCAACTAGCCCATGTCAGTCATTACAGACCTTAGAGAGATATTTATAACTGGTCAGAAATATCCAGATCAACTAGCCCATGTCAGTCATTACAGACCTTAGAGAGATATTTATAACTGGTCAGAAATATCCAGATCAACTAGCCCATGTCAGTCATTACAGACCTTAGAGAGATATTTATAACTGGTCAGAAATATCCAGATCAACTAGCCCATGTAAGCTATCGCTTTTTAAGCTAGGTGTTTTAGCCCATAGATTTTGTATAAATGTTCAAGTCACTCAAGTATAATATGAATACACAATAGACATGGCAAAATGCATATTATTGCAAGTAAATGTGTTTTTAAACTGCTAATTTGTCTCTCCACCCCATGATAGAATGTGTGGAATTGTAGGAAATAAGCAACGATTTGGGGCTGCAGGTAGCCTAGTAGTTAAAGCGTTGGGCCAGTAACCGAAAGGTGGATCGCAATCCCCGAGCTGACAAAGTAAAAATCTGTCGTCCTGCTCCTGAACAAGGCAGTTAACCCACTGTTCCTGGGCCGTCATTGTAAATAAGAATTTGTTCTTAACTGACTGGCCTAGTTAAATAAAAAATAAAAAGTAATAAAACTGTCCTCCTCACGGAACTAAACAAACAACTCTAGAATCCCTAGGCCTTCCTAGATTTGACCAATATCTAGCCTTTTGCTTATTTTCCTAGTTCTTCTGAGTTTTTGATAATCTCCATGGTGTGCTTCTTGTTTTTTGGTTTTTTTATAGAATGCGCACCAGTGCATATTTAACACTTTTATTGGTTCATGGGTTACAAAAATATTCAAATAATGATTGACATATTTTCATTAAAAACATTATTTTGAATGAATTTATTCATACTATTTCATCTTTCCACAAGATATAGTCCACTCTTTTTGTTCTGTATCTATGGACGCGACCCAGTCGTTCATTCTTTTTGTTCTGTGTCTATGTACGCGACCCAGTCGTTCACTCTTTTTGTTCTGTATCTATGGACGCGACCCAGTCGTTCATTCTTTTTGTTCTGTGTCTATGTACGCGACCCAGTCGTTCACTCTTTTGTTCTGTATCTATGGACGCGACCCAGTCGTTCATTCTTTTTGTTCTGTGTCTATGTACGCGACCCAGTCGTTCACTCTTTTGTTCTGTATCTATGGACGCGACCCTAGTCGTTCATTCTTTGTTCTGTGTCTATGTACGCGACCCAGTCGTTCACTCTTTTTGTTCTGTATCTATGGACGCGACCCAGTCGTTCATTCTTTTTGTTCTGTGTCTATGTACGCGACCCAGTCGTTCACTCTTTTTGTTCTGTATCTATGGACGCGACCCAGTCGTTCATTCTTTTTGTTCTGTGTCTATGTACGCGACCCAGTCGTTCACTCTTTTTGTTCTGTATCTATGGACGCGACCCAGTCGTTCGTTCTAAATGTTCCATTACCATACTAGCTGGCAACTTTAATATCCCATGCTCGCCAGCCAGCCAACTACGGCTAACTTACAGACACGTCAAAATGTGCAGGCAGAATAACAGCAAAGTTGCTGTTTTCTAGATTTTTTGGGGGTACATCCATAACAATGAGCTAATGATGCGCTATTTTGCCTGGCAGAGAAAATGTGCTTCGTGGCCTCGTATATGTAAGAGTGATGTATCTGAGAGAGAGAAAGAGAGAGAGAACGCGTTGCTATAAATTTGTTTTCCAATAGCCTAATTACGAGTGCAACTTAGAAATAACACAAGCAGGCTATGAACAACATACCTTAGACCGTTCTCATCTGTTTTTACGAGGAATGAGTTGGGCTTTAGTTGTCTGTTCCCCTCTTTCCCTCTTCGACCCAGATGTAACTGGAGGTCGAACCACACTTTCTGGACCAGACCCCTTGGTGTACCAGGATTCAGAGCCTGGGAGTTTTGGAGCTGGGCCATGTCCTTATCGGTGATGGGAGGGTGGCTGTTTGTGATATCTCTTCCTTGCCTTCTTAGCTGTTTGATGTTGCCCAGAAACACATGATTCGAGGTGGTAAATTCAGTGTCCTTCGTAGTGCACCAGCTGCGACCGATGGGTGGGTCATTTAGAAACCTGTTGAGCCCACTACAGAGTGCCAGGTATCTACTTATACTGTACTGCTCCCCCTTCCCATTTCCTACATTTCCATGAAACTGTCAGAGAAGGATATTAAACACTTCCTTAGTGACACTTTTTGAAGTCAACAAATGTTTTCTTCTCTGCTAGCCAGCCCGCACAGCCCAGTTTGTATTCTTAACTGTATGTGTTGTTGTTGCGGCTTTTCTCTCAGGTATTAAATGCAGTATCCTCCAAATCTACATGCCTGGGTATTACTGCCATATCTTTCTCCCATGTATCTATAGTCATGTCGCCGAAAATATCAATATAAATGTTCCAATCATCCATTTTAGTTTTCGCAAACAAAGTTTCAATTTAGCCAGTCAACTGAAAACAAGTTGTTTATGTTGAGATCTCCACCGTCCTATATAAAGTGAATGGGTCGTTCGAACCCATTCACTTTATATGGGACGGTGGAGATCGCAATTTGATATTGAAACAATATTGAAAAGGTCGGAGAGACAGACAGCAAGGTTTATACAATTCTCCTCTGTTGAAAACCAAATGCTAGTCTAAAAGAAATGTGAGATAATGTCCAGATGCTTTTTATAGTGGAGATCAAGTTTAAAAATTGCCTGGCTGGGCTGATGAGACAGTGGATTGTGCAGTCAGATGGAACAGAGTAAATAGGTATTTCAAAGTAATAGATTTAGCTGGTGGTAATTTGTGAAATAGACACTGTCTGGAATGCAGTTTTAACCAACCAGCATTCAGGATTAGACCCACCCGTTGTATAAAGTTAGATGAACGCTATACAGTTAGATCAGTGCTGTACTGTTAGATAAATGCGGTTTGATATACCATGGCTGTCAGGCAATCAGCATTCAGGGCTCGAACCACACAGTTTATAATGCATTTTATTCACTCTACCATGATAGATCATCCTTTTACCCACTTCCATGGTATAAATCCGTGTGCATAATTTTTCATGTCGCCTTTATTATTCATGTTGTTTCTATACACTGACGTGACTATGTTCTACACATATTTGTATGTAGTTTATTTTCCTAACATGTGACATTTACTTGTGCCAACCTCAATTTCTACAGACATGTCAGCTTCCATTTACAACACCGCCTGAGGAAGACTAGTCCTTAAAACGTGTTGCAGTTATGTGTCCTGATATACTAGGCTGACTCCTCCGGTATGTATTGTTTTGTAAATATATTCTGGCAATAGTTCACTGAAGTTTATTGCATCTTACTCATCTTCTTTCCTCTAGGTGTTACTGGCATTCAGCCTCTTAATGTGGAGGCCAAGTAAAGACAATACTAAAACAAAACAATACACACAAATAATATTTAAAAACATTTATTTAAGAAATATCACAATGAGCCCTTAATGTAAATACAGTGCATATATATATATATATATATATATATATATATATATATATATATATATATATATATATATATATCCCACCCCCTCAGAACGGCCTCTGTCAGGCATGGACTCTACAAGGTGTTGAAAGCGTTCCACAGGGATGCTGGCCCATGTTGACTCCAATGCTTCCCATAGTTGTGTCAAGTTGGCTGTATATCCATTGGTTGGTGGACCATTCTTGATACACACGGGAAACAGTTGAGTGTTAAAAACCCAGCAGCGTTGCAGATCTGGACACAAACCGTTGCGCCTGGCACCTACTACCATACCCTGTTCAAAGGCACTTTTTAAAAAATGTATTTTCTTGCACATTCACCCTCTGAATGGCACACATACACAATCCATGTCTCAACTAGCTCAAGGCTTGAAAATCCTTGTTTAATCTGTCTCCTCTCCTTCGTCTACTCTGATTGAAGTCGATTAAACAAGTGATATCAGTAAGGGATCATAGCTTTCACCTGGATTAACCTGGTCAGTCTACATCATGGAAAGAGCAGGTGTTCTTAATGTTTTGTACACTCAATGTATGTTCTAGCTTATAATTAGATTTGGATGAATTACAGTGGGGCAAAAAAGTATTTAGTCAGCCACCAATTGTGCAAGTTCTCTCACTTAAAAAGATGAAAGAGGCCTGTAATTTTCATCATAGGTACACTTCAACTATGACAGACAAAATGAGGAAAAAAAATCCAGAAAATCACATTGTAGGATTTTTAATGAATTTATTTGCAAATTATGGTGGAAAATAAGTATTTGGTCACATACAAACAAGCAAGATTTCTGGCTCTCACAGACCTGTAACTTCTTCTTTAAGAGGCTCCTCTGTCCTCCACTGCTACCTGTATTAATGGCACCTGTTTGAACTTGTTATCAGTATAAAAGACACCTGTCCACAACCTCAAACAGTCACACTCCAAACTCCACTATGGCCAAGACCAAAGAGCTGTCAAAGGACACCAGAAACAAAATTGTAGACCTGCACCAGGTTGGGAAGACTGAATCTGCAATAGGTAAGCAGCTTGGTTTGAAGAAATACCAGCAACAGTGTGTGAAAACCTTGTGAAGACTTACAGAAAACGTTTGACCTCTGTCATTGCCAACAAAGGGTATATAACAAAGTATTGAGATAAACTTTTGTTATTGACCAAATACTTATTTTCCACCATAATTTGCAAATAAATAAATAAAAAATCCTACAATGTGATTTTCTGGATTTCTTTTTCTCATTTCGTCTGTCATAGTTGAAGTGTACCTATGATGAAAATTACAGGTCTCTCTCATCTTTTTAAGTTGGAGAACTTGCACAATTGGTGGCTGACTAAATACTTTTTTGCCCCACTGTATATGCACATATGTTCTAGCTTTAACTTACCTAACCAAGTATTCAACGATGAGTCGCAATATAAACATTGATGTCAGACTGTGCTAACAGTAACTGTTTCATATATATAGTTATATATTAAAGTTATTATTTGGAAATCAGTCTACAATGTAGTACCTGTTAAACTCTATACCTAAGGGAAGGTGATTTGGTCCAGAGATTTGAATACTGAGTGCATTATTCACTCTCTCTCAATTCAATTTCAATTCAAGGGGCTTTATTGGCATGGGAAACATATGTTAACATTGACAAAGCAAGTGAAGTAGATAATATACAAAAGTGAAATAAACAAAAAAATTGAACAGTAAACATTAGACTCACAGAAGTTCCAAAAGAATAAATACATTACAAATGTCATATTATGTATATATACAGTGTTGTAACAATGTACAAATGGTTAAAGTACAAAAGGGAAAATAAATAAGAATAAAGTTGGTTATATTTACAATGGTGTTTGTTCTTCACTGGTTGACCTTTTCTTGTGGCAAAAGGTCACAAATCTTGCTGCTGTAATGGCACACTGTGATATTTCACCCAGTAGATATGGGAGTTTGGGACAAAATCGGATATGTTTTCAAATTCTTTGTGGGTCTAAGTAATCTGAGGGAAATATGTGTCTCTAATATGGTCATACGTTTGGCAGGAGGTTAGGAAGTGCAGCTCAGTTTCCACCTCATTTGGTGGGCAGTGTGCACATAGCCTGTCTTCTCTTGAGAACCAGGTCTGCCTACGGCGGCCTTTCTCAATAGCAAGGCTATGCTCACTGAGTCTGTACATAGTACATCTCTCTCAAATGAATCCTGGCGACCGTCCCCTCTCATGTCTCCAGACGGTTAGAGGTCTTCATCAGACCCTCTCCACTGACTCTCATCCCAAATGGCACCCTATTCCCCCCCCTCCTCCCTTCGCTCTCTATCTCTCTTTCCCTTTATCTCTTTCTCTCATCTCTCTTTCTTTAGCACACTATATAAGGAACAGAGTGCTATTTGGGCCGGTGACTCTGGGTCAGCTCTTGGCAGCGTCCCCCGTGACTTACTGGCACTAGCATTTAGTATCAAGTGATTTGTGTGATGCAAAGAGATAACGTGTGATGTTCCTCTAGACAGTAAAGTGCTTGGAGGCTTATTGACCAGCAGGACCTAATGATTCATTACTGAACGGAAAGAAAGCTTTAGGGAAGATAAAATATTACAATGTTATTGTACAAAAGCCAGAATAGTCACATTCAGAAGAAAATTGCTATAGTTGACTCAGATGTGTTGGTGTGGTGTTGCTAAAACAACCATTTGTAGCAACATTTGACCTTGCAGGACACAATCTGTCATTGCAGAAACAAATACCAGATGCTGCTGTTGATGAAACCCCAGAATAGTCACATTCCCAGTATGACATTTTTTTTAATTGTAAGTATACATGTGTAAATAATACAGTGCAAGAAACATGAATGCATCTTACTGACATAACAGTCATTACTCTCTTTAATTGGTCTGGGTTTTCAATAGCCACGACTTAATTCAACAAAAGAAGGAATTGCTTCATTAGGTCAATTCTTCACACCCCTAGAGCATTTTAAGAAAGATTTGACTTGTGTTATTAAGAACACTTGACAATCTAATTTCTAGTGCAATTGATGGAACCAACTTACTGTAAACATACAGTAGATCTATTACTGGACCAGTGAAGAAGGAAGCAATTTGGAATTGCGTTTGACATGTTGTGCATTCTATTTTGTATAGAGTGCTCAATGAGAAAAAGGTAAGATCCAATTAGTCCCTCTCTCTGGTACCGTAGCTGTTATACTTGTAACGTATACGCTGGGAGTTGGAAAGCAAGAGCGGTGGTGAGTTTAGTAATAAACAGAACATCGAACGATATAACAAACATGAGTAGCGTATGGACATGAAACGCATAAACAATACTGACTGGGGAAGAACCTAAGGAAGTGCCGGATATATGGGGAGGTAATGAGTGAGGTAATGGAGTCCAGGTGTGTCTGATGATGATGTGCAGGTGTGCATAATGATGGATGCCAGGTGTGCGTTATGATGGATCCCAGGACCGGCGGTTAGTATTCCGGCAACGTGGAACGCCGGAGGGGAAGAGCTGGAGTAGACGTGACATGTTCTATTCTAATTTAGCCACTGTCACCTTCATTCCTGACTATTCCTACCTTCCTAGTTGTCTCTAGAAAATGTACCTCCATATTTATTCCTCTGGCAGATAAACACGGCCCTTTTAAACAATTCAGAGTCAAAGATCTAACCTTGTTTTTGTTTTTTTTGGAGCTACAGTCCTGGATCTGTAAACGTTGCCAAAGGTGCTTCAACAAAGTACTGAGTAAAGGTTCTGAATACTTATGTAAATGTGATATTTCAGTTTTTTTGTTTTATGCTTTATTACGGGCAAGCATTTTAGTACTCATCATTGCACTCTCTACCAGAACGTTGGTTGGCCCTGTTTGATGTATTCTTTTTTGTTTAATTTAACCTTTTTTAACTAGGCAATGATGGCCAAGGAACAGTGGGTTAACTGCCTTGTTCAGGGGCAGAACGACCGATTTTTACCTTGTCATCTTGGGGATTCGATCTCTTCGGTTCGTGGCCCAATGCCACTAGGCTACTTGTCACCCTCTTTGATGTCACATAGGTTGATACATTACTAACATTATTACTAAACTTTAGACATGGGAGTTACGCCGCTTATCATGTCTGTTGATTGAGGATCTTATTACTGATGAATGGTTTTTTTATGACCGTGTTGTTCTGTCTGTTTGCCTTTTGGATTCATATTTTGATGTGTTTTTTCTGTAATTTATGTTATTCAGGGTTCATCTGTGAAAGCGACCTGGGTCTTAGTATAACTCCCTGATAGAGGTTTAAACAAACATACAATAACCTATTGTGGAAGCTATGACTACCTGATCTTCAGCATAATGCACAGCTGATGGTATTTCTATAAAGGAGAACAGCTATTGATAGTAACAAAGTAAAGCAGTTGACTCCTGACCAGCAGAATTTAGGGCCTGCTATCATATTAGTGTAAGTTGAAAGCCTACTGTGTTTCCTTTTCAGATTATTTGAAGTGAATGTGATTGCAGCAATTACATGCCATGGTGATTCTGTGCCTCAAAACTCAATCCGTTTTTTTATAATCTGGGGATAGAGAGAGAGAGAGAGAATGAAAGAGAGAGAGAGAGATAACGAAAGAGAGCGAGAGAGAGAGAAAGAAACAGAGAGAGCGAGAAAGAATGAGAGAGAAAGAATGAAAGAGAGAGAACGAAAGAGAGAGAGAGAGAGGGAGAGAAGGAGAGAAAGAATGTAAGAGAGAGAGAGATAGGAGAGAGAGGTTGAAAGAGAGAGAGAGAGAGAGAATGAAAACGAGAGACAGAGAGAGAGAGAGAGAGAGAGAGAGAGAGAGAGAGAGAGAGAGAGAGAGAGAGAGAGAGAGAGAGAGTAAGGAAGCTTAAATAGCAAGAGAAGAGAAAATCCATAGTCAACTCTTCCAGTATAGAGTGTTATAGTCAAGACCACATATTGAGTGTCTAGGTCTTGTCTCGTTGTCAGATACATTTGTACTAGGTCTTCACTCCTCTCGGTCTCGGAGAGTGAGGACTCAGAGACCAGCAGAGACCAGGAGACCAGCAGAGTAAAAGAAAACTCATAATTATCAGCTTCCATTCAGTCAGCGCATAAAACCGATTCGCCAGCCAAATATATACACTCCTTTCTTGAAACTTGAATATCTTAAAAGCCTATATATAAATATGCCCAGTGGTGAACCTATAGGCCTTCAGTGTGTGACAGGTTCGTGATTCTGAAAGGACAGCAACCCTAAAGCCAGCGCACTCATGTAGGAGAGTGTACTTTGTGTAAAACACAAAGGTCCAGTGGTTTAGTGGAGGGTATACGCAGGTATAAGACGTATCCTCACTTTTTTTTCAGTGGTCAAAGTAGTGTAGTGGAGGGTATATACGATTTATCAATAACCTAGTGGAATAGAGAAATCATGCACAAAGTAGCCTAAACAATCGCAAAGCACGTGAAATATATTCACACGGGCACCACACACAGACAGCGGAACATCGACTGCAGGCAGCTGCAGCTCTCAACTGTTTTTTTTTTTTTAGGCGTGGAGCAGCTGACAGAAGAATGACATCGGTAGCCGGTAGGAAAATACGTTTCAGCTGTATGATATCTAGCATTAAATGCTAACTAAGGCAACAAATACAAAACAAGGTGTTGAAAAAGTTTGGTCCAAAGTGTTGATTAGTAGGCTATTTGTGATGTGAAATTTGTCATCATGCGCCGTTTGTGTCAGGGGGCGTAGACATGGATTGGTCATGGTCGACAGAGGCCCTGACATATTAGTAATGTCCATGATTTTGGAACGAGATGTTCGACGAGCAGGTTTCCACATACTTTTGGTCAAGTAGTGTTTTTTTTTTCTCCAATAGATCACACAGACCCACAAAGAATTTGAAAACAAATCAAACATTGATAAACTCCCACATCTGTTGGGCACAATAACACTGTGTGCACTCACAGCAGCAAGATTTGTGGCCCGTTTTCATGACAAAAGAGCAACCAGTGGAGCACAAACAACATTGTAAATACAACCTATGTTTATCTGTTTATTTATTTTCCCTTTCATACTTCAGCTAATTGCACATCTTAATCACACTGTACATAGCCAATAATATACCATTTGAAATGTCTATATTCTTTAAAAACTTTTGTGAGAGTAATGTTTACTAATGTTTCCTTCGTTTACTTACCCTTTTGTTCATTGTCGATTCCATTTGCTTTGGCAATGTAAACATATGTTTCACATGCCAATAAGGACCCTTTGAATTGAATTGAGAGAGAGTGAGAGAGAGAGAGACCGACAGATCGAGGTAGAGAGAGAGAGACAGAGCGACAGAGAGAGGTAGAGAGAGAGGTAGAGAGAGAGGTAGAGAGAGAGGTAGAGAGAGAGGTAGAGAGAGAGAGAGAGAGAGAGAAAAAGCGCTGAGCACTTTAGAGTGGTCATATTTTTCTATCTGTAGAAATTACAGAGTGTGAAGCTTGTTGAAAGACGGTGATTGGAGAGCCTGGCAGAAGAGAGGTTTAGCTGCCTGAGGTCCAGGGGGGTCTGGGAGACTCTCATAGTGGAAGGACAGGGACAGGGTAAGCTGTCGTGTCGACGAAGACTGAATCCCAAAAGGCCCCTTATCCTCTATATAGTGGATTACTATGGCCAGGGCCCTATGCGACAGCGCCCTACGTTTTGGGACACAGAAGTAATCTCTCTCTCTTAGGGTGCACACCAAGGCTACGTTGTCCCTACTGCTACCTCTCTCTTTCTCTCTCTCTCGCTCTCTCTCTCGCTCTCTCGCTCTCTCTCTCGCTCTCTCGCTCTCTCGCTCTCTCTGTTAGTCGTTGTAGCTATCATGTCTGTTGAAGTTGACTGCAGCCCCTCCCTGCCCTCCATTCTGGGGCGCTGGACTGCTGCTGCCTGTGTGCTTTTCAACGCGCATATGTGTGTATCTGGGGGTCTTGGGAAATGCAGAAGACACATTTTCATTCTAACCAATGGACAAATATCTATTCCTCTGTTAGTTTCTTCTCATAGCTAACATCTTTGTGTCCTTGGTGATCAAATGGTTAGGATTTGGCTAGCAATGGACAGAAGTCACACCCCGTACTGAGGCCCTTACTTCCTGTACTGTAGCTAGCATCACAGGGATTGTCTGTAGCCCCCCCTCTATCCTAATGCCTGACATGTCTGTTTTAGAGGAGGTGATGTGTTCCAGGAGCTAGCCTGGCACGTCTGTTTTAGAGGAGGTGATGTGTTCCAGGAGCTAGCCTGGCACGTCTGTTTTAGAGGAGGAGATGTGTTCCAGGAGCTAGCCTGGCACGTCTGTTTTAGAGGAGGTGATGTGTTCCATCAGCTAGCCTGGCACGTCTGTTTTAGAGGAGGTGATGTGTTCTTGGAGCTAGCATGGCATGTCTGTTTAAGAGGAGGTGATGTGTTCCATGAGCTAGCCTGGCACGTCTGTTTAAGAGGAGGAGATGTGTTCCTGGAGCTAGCCTGGCATGTCTGTTTAAGAGGAGGTGATGTGTTCCAGGAGCTAGACTGGCATGTCTGTTTAAGAGGAGGAGATGTGTTCCTGGAGCTAGCCTGGCATGTCTGTTTAAGAGGAGGTGATGTGTTCCAGGAGCTAACCTGGCATGTCTGTTTAAGAGGAGGAGATGTGTTCCATGAGCTAGCCTGGCATGTCTGTTTAACTTAGGGAGCAGCTCCCGAGGTGACGGTTTTGGAGAGTCTGGCGTGCCCAAAGTAAAATGCCTCCCACTCAGGCCCAGAAAATAGGATATGCATACATTTAGTACCATTGGATAGGAAACATGCTGACGTTTCTAAGAGTGTTAAAATGTTGTCTGTGAGTATAACAGAACGGATATGGCAGGCAAGAACCCGAGGAATTTCTGTCCTGGAAAAAGTGATTTTTTACACATTGCCTCATTTGAACCCCTCCCTTAATGAAAATGCCCATATAAGGGAGTATTAATGCAGTACCTATTGCTTCCTCTGGATGTCAACAGTCTCGAGACACTGTTTTGATTCTATTTAGTTGCTTTAGATGGCAGAAGAAGAAGAATTAGGAAGTGGTCACAGAAGTACTTCCGGCGATGACAGAGATGGCAGCCTCGCATCACGTTCTCAGGAAACTATGCAATATTTTGTTTTTTTTATGTATTACTTCTTACATTGTTACCCCGGGAAATATTAAGTTTTATTACATACAACCGGGAGGAACTATTGGATATAAGAGCAACGTCAACTTACCAACATTACGACCAGGAATACGACTTTCCCAAAGAGGATTCTCTGTTTGTTACCCCAACCAGGACAATAGACTGGATAGCACCCAGCGACTCAAAACAACAGCGGCGCCGGAGAAGAGGGAAACGCGCCGGTCTTTTGGTCAAGCTACGTCGACGGGCGCATCGTGCACCTCTCCCGAGTATTTTAATCGCCAATGTACAGTCTCTTGACAACAAAGTAGACGAAATCCGATCGAGGGTTGCCTTTCAGAGAGACATCCGAGACTGCAACATTCTTTGCTTCACGGAAACATGGCTCACTCAGCCACCTGGTTTCTCCACGCATCGCGCCGACAGAAACAAACATCTGTCTGGTAAGAAGAAGGGTGGGGGTGTGTGTCTTATGATTAATGAGACGTGGTGTGATCATAACAACATACAGGAACTCAAGTCCTTTTGTTCACCTGACATAGAATTCCTTACAATCAAATGCAGACCGCATTATCTACCAAGAGAATTCTCCTCGATTATAATCACAGCCGTGTACATCCCCCCTCAAGCTGACACATCGACGGCACTGAAAGAAATTCATTTCACTCTAGGTAAATTGCAAACCACATATCCTGAGGCTGCATTTATTGTGGCTGGGGAAGAGGAATACTTATGTAAGAATGCTGTTCATCAACTACAGCTCAGCATTTAACACCATAGTTCCCTCCAAGCTTGTCATTAAGCTCGAGACCCTGGGTCTCGACCCAGCCCTGTGCAACTGGGTCCTGGACTTCCTGACGGGCCGGCCCCAGGTGGTGAGGGAAGGAAACAACATCTCCACCCCGCTGATCCTCAACACTGGGGCCCCACAAGGGTGCGTTCTCAGCCCTCTCCTGTACTCATGTACTTTTTTTTTTCGCCGTGAAGCCTTTTTGAAATCTGACAACGCTGTGATATTGCCAAGAAGCAGAGCTTTTGATGACTATGCAACACTTGTATATTGATGAATGTTTAATAATTCAACTTTTGGATTTTGAATTTGGCGCCTTGCATTTCACCGGGTAGCGTCGGGAGTGGGGCGCTAGCGCGCCACCGCTCCTTAAAAAGTTAAGAGGAGGTGATGTGTTCCTGGAGCTAGCCTGGCATGTCTGTTTAACTACTTAGGGAGTGGTGGGGTGCTAGCGCCCCACTCTCGACACTACCCGGTGAAATGCAAGGCGCCAAATTCAAAATCCAAAAGTTGAATTATTAAACATTCATCAATATACAAGTGTTGCATAGTCATCAAAAGCTCTGCTTCTTGGCAATATCACAGCGTTGTCAGATTTCAAAAAGGCTTCACGGCGAAAGCACTACATTTGATTGTTTGAGGGTAGCACCTCCATTATGTTCATAAAATACAGCGTCCACTCGCCCATTGAACCGTGAAGAGAACTCGTTCAACCTATACCTATACACTTGTCCAAGAACAATCAAACATCATTGATAATGTAATCCTTAGGAACACTTTTATGTATATTTTGTATAATATTTCAACCGGATTATAAACTGGGCGATAGGAAAGGAAAAAACCACAGCGCGCGCGAGCCCGTGAACGCGCATCCTCTTCTGTTTACATCCGATGACCACTTCGAAATTCTTCTTCTATTACCATCCAGAGCAACTATAACATCAAACACTGTCTAGAGACTGTTGACATCCAGTGGAAGCAATAGATACTGCAATCTTACTCCCATTTATGGTCATTTTCAATAGGGAGGGGTTCCAAATGAGGCAATGTGTCAAATACACTTTTTCCAGGACAGAAATTCCTCGGGTTTTCGCCTGCTATATCCGTTATGTTATACTCACAGACAATATTTTAACACACTTAGAAACGTCAGAGTGTTTCCTATCCAATAGTAATTATGTGCATATCCCATTTTATGGCCTGAGTGAGAGGCATTTTACTTTGGGCATGCCAGACTCTCCAAAACCGTCACCTCGGGAGCTGCTCCCTAAGAAGTTAAGAGGAGGTGGACGGGCTGGAGTTTGTGTGTCTTGTCAGTAAATTCACCCGGATCCGATACGTGCGTGGGGCTGTAAATCACTAGATTGATGTGTCTATGTATCACGGAGAGATTGACTGGTCTCATTTGTGACAAGGGTTAGTAAATGCACGCGTTTGACGGACGACTGATGGAACACACAGAAGCACACATATGAACAATACACACACACAGTACACACACACACACACACACACAGTATCAAATCAAATCAAATCAAATGTATTTATAAAGCCCCCCTTACATCAGCTGATGTCACAGAGTGCTGTACAGAAACCCAGCCTAAAACCCCAAACAGCAAGCAATGCAGGTGTAAAAGCACGGTGGCTAGGAAAAACTCCCTAGAAAGGCCAAAACCTAGGACGAAACCTAGAGAGGAACCAGGCTGTGAGGGGTGGCCAGTCCTCTTCTGGCTGTGACGGGTGCAGATTATAACAGAACATGGACAAGATTTTAAAATGTTCATAAAACAGGCAGAACAGTTGAAACTGGAGAAGCAGCACGGCCAGGTGGACTCGGGACATCAAGGAGTCATCAGGCCAGGTAGGCCTTGAGGAATGGTCCTAATGCTCAGGTCCTCCGAGAGAGAGAGAGAGAGAGAGAGAGAGAGAGAGAGAGAGAGAGAGAGAGAGAGAGAGAGAGAGAGAGAGAGAGAGAGAGAGAGAGCAAACTTAAATTCGCACAGGACACCAGATACACACAGTACACACACACAAACACACACACACACACACAGCAGAAACCTGCCAGTGATTCGTACAGACCAGAGCAACTGTCTAGAATCCTCCCATAGATTTAAAACATAGATGTTATAATCCGAGCAGATCCTTAGAATCTGTCTTCCTCTCATATAATCTGAGTTTGAAGCAACAGTGGCGGTAATAGCTTTGTTTGGGTCCTTTGTGAATGCGCGTGGTGTACAGTCCGATGTAGGCTACCTCCGCTGTGCTTTCTGATGCAGGGGGCTCATCCACACACACTGCTCATCGGGGAGGCTGCACCTCACCACCACCAGTCTCCTATGCTACACCACCGGTGGTGGTGGTGAGGCGTTCCTTATGTCTGACTCAGTCTGACTTGACTTTCATTGTACAATAAGAAGACAGTGTATTTTTGACATTGTGTTTCATTTGAGCGTGTGTTACAGTTTCTCAATTGTTTACATGCAATTTTGAAAACCGGGTTCTTTTTTTCAAAATATAATCACAATTATCCAAACACCACACTCAATTTGCATAATTCCTAGATTGTTTGCAAAATGACACACTTCAGTCAAAACATATACACATATTTGTGAAAATGCTATTAGTTTTCATTTAACCAACAGTCCTCAATGATCAGACACTATTGCAGCCAGTTTCACACTGCTGTGATAAATAAAAAACACAATTGTAAAAAAAAGAATTTTAGGAAATAGCATGTGCTAGATTTTTGGCCAGAAATTGTTATGTAAGGGATAATTTAGTGACAAATAGTGACAAACCCACAACATTCTTCATGATTAGTTTGAGATATAGGGAGAATGTACACAAATAGGCCTACTATAAACTTACCAAGCACTGCACAACACTGATGCTGCAGACTGAATATTTCAAGTATTTATTTCAATACTTACAGTATTTCTTACCATAATCAGTTACAGTAATCAACCAACAATGAAATCAATGAAACAAATAAAATCTGTAGACAAATAAAAATTACTGCATGAAGTACATACACTTTGACTCTGAAGAAAAACTACTGTAAAAGCAACAATACTGTAACTATTCATCATCTCTCCGTCTGGCTGGATCAGGCCATAAGATTTCATCCACATCACAGGCTATGTCTTCATTGGCAAGGCACCGTTGGAAGAATCGCCTCGTGACGAATCCACCCTGCACAGAAGCTGCTTCGATATGATCACAGGCCTGCTCCATGGCCTGAATGAGGGGCAAACGGTCATAGGGCCGCAGGTCGTATACCTTCCACCGCCATGCTGAAAAAAACTATTCTATTGGATTCAGGAAGGGGGAGTATGGGGGAAGGTATAAGACTTCAAATTCAGGGTGCTCATGGAACCAATTCTGGACCAGAGCAGCCCGATGGAATGAGACATTGTCCCAAACGACAATGTACCACATCTGGTCCACTTGGTTTAATGCTGTGACAATCTCGTGCAATCTGTCAAGAAATGCAAGTATTAGATTTGCATTATAGGGTCCCAGATTTGCATGGTGGTGGAGGACCCCATTTTGTGTAATAGCAGCGCAAAGGGTGATGTTACCCTCGCTGCCCTGGCACATTGGTGATTGCCCTGTGTCCAATTACATTTCTCCCTCTTCTTCTTGTTTTCGCAAGGTTAAATCCAGCCTCATCCACATATATAAATTCATGTTGAATTTCTGCAGCATCCATTTGCAAGACTCTCTGAAACACAGTAAAATACAATAGGATGCTATTCAATATCTATTGCACAGTATTTTTTGTGCCAGAACATTATGAGCAGTGCACAATACCACACCATAGTAAGATGAACAATACATACCTCCACATACTCATTGCGCAGATGTTTCGCTCTCTAAGAATTTCTGTCAAATGGTACCCGATACAGTTGCTTCATGTATATTTGATTTTTCTTGAGGATTCGACCTAATGTTGACAGAGAGACTCGTTGGATGTTATTGAAAATATGGTCATCATTGATGATATTGGCTTGGATTTCTCGCAGCCTGATACAATTATTGGTCAAAACCATGTTCACAATGGCGGCCTCTTGTGCACGAGTGAACATAGGGCCCCTTCCACCTTGGTGTCCTCGACCCTCAATCCTATGTAAAACAAATATTTAAAAAAATACACATGCAGCCTACTGTCAAATGTCACAGTAAACAATATTGATGTACAGCAAGCTTCAGTTTCAATGTACTGTGTGGTTAGCTTACCTGTTTTCTCGATGAAATGTCCGAATTACTGACGCAACAGTATTTCTGCTGAGATTTGGTTGAACTCTTTGTCCAGCTTCCATCAGTGTCAGTCCATGGTTGATAACATGGTCAATAAGTGTTGCACGGATTTCTTGAGTCAAATTTGGTCCTCGTCTTCTTTGTTCAGGTTCTATCAACTCTTTAAGTCCTTCTCTACCTCTTCCTCTACCTAGGCCACTTCCTCTACCTCCTTCTCCTCTTCCTCTACCTCCTTCTCCTCTTCCTCTACCTCCTTCTCCATCTCCTTCTCCTCTTCCTCCATCTCCTCTTTGAGCTCCCCCTCTCATTCTCACTCTTCTTCTTCTTCTTCTTCTTCTTCTTCTTCTAGCTCCTTCCATTTTTGTTGAAGACAGGTGAACTCACCTGCTGCCTTTTATAGCACACCTGAGTGCTGCGTTTTCAAATTTGCACATGTGTGCTTCCACACCTGGTGGATGTGATTATCCAATTCGTTCATTAGTGTGGTCATTGGCAATCCGGGGCTTTGTAATGACAAGGAAGTAACCTCAAAATACTTATCTGTGTCTAAGGTGTGAAAATGTGTGTAGAGTTTTACAAATCACTGTGTGTAATGTTTTGCAAAAAGTGTGAAGCAGACATTGTGTGTAATGTTGTGCAAATCTGTGGAGGTGTTTTGCTCATTGGAGTAGAATTTTGCAAATTGTGTGGAAATTTTTATTTTAGTGTGTAAACAATCGTAAAAAACTGTAATATCCTGTAGTTGTCATTTCAGTGATTCCTCCTAGCTGGTTACTTTTCACCCCCATTCAGTCATTTTAATGATTCCTCCTAGCTGGTTACTTTTCACCCCCATTCAGTCATTTTAATGATTCCTCCTAGCTGGTTACTTTTCGACCACATTCAGTCATTTTAATGATTCCTCCTAGCTGGTTACTTTTCACCCCCATTCAGTCATTTTAATGATTCCTCCTAGCTGGTTACTTTTCACCCCCATTCAGTCATTTTAATGATTCCTCCTAGCTGGTTACTTTTCACCCCCATTCAGTCATTTTAATGATTCCTCCTAGCTGGTTACTTTTCACCCCCATTCAGTCATTTTAATGATTCCTCCTAGCTGGTTACTTTTTTTAAAATACTGTATCTTTCGTCTCTCTGTGTTTCATCATTTTCCTTCAATTCGAAAGAGGCTGAATGTATCTCACAGGAGAAAGCATCCTAGTGAGTGAAACAGCGCCCCTCTGTCTCTCTATGTGTAGCCCATGTATCTGATGCTGTCTGGTCAAAAACAGTATGACCTTGTTGCCGCCCGTAGCATTGAAGGCTAGGGAAGTCAGTGAGCATCAAATCAAATCAAAAAAACTTTATTTGTTACATGCGTCGAATACAACAAGTGTAGATTTTACTGTGAAATGCTTACTTACCTGCCCTTAACCATCAGTGCACTTCAAGAATATGAACATATTTACCAAGTAGACTAAAATAAAAAGTAACTGTCAGACGTCTCTGTGTAGCAGGTAGGCAGAGGCGCAGGACAGCGGAGATGAGTAAATCACGTATCTTTACAAAAATTTCAAACTACCAAAATAGGTAGTAAAATCCAAGCTCACATAAAAAGAACATATAACATATAACAAACACGCACAAAACCATGAGGGAAACAGAGGGTTTAAATAAGGAACAAATATTTAAGTGATTGGAGACCAGGTGTGTATAATGAAGACAAAAATATAAAAAATTTAAAGTAGATTGGCAGTTGTTAGAAAACCAGTGACTTCGACCGCCGAAAGACGCCCGAACAAGGAGAGGGACCAACTTCGGCTGAAGTCGTGACAGTAACACAATAACAATAACGTAACAAGGCTATATACAGGGGGCACCGGTACCGAGTCAGTGTGCACGGGAACAGGCTAGTTGAGGTAATCTGTACATGTAGGTGGGGGTGAAGTGACTATGCATAGGTAACAAACCAACAGCGAGTAGCAGCAGTGTACAAAAGATGGAGGTCAATGTAAATTGTCCGGTGGTAATTTTATGAATTGTTCAGCAGTCTTATGTCTTGGGGGTAGAAGCTGTTGAGGAGCCTTTTGGTCCTAGACTTGGCGCTCCAGTACCGCTTGCTGTGCGGTAGCAGAGAGAACAGTCTATAACTTGGGTGACTGGAGTCTCTGACAATTTTATGGGCTTTCCTCTGACACCGCCTGGTATAAAGGTCCTGGATGTCAGGAAGCTTGGCCCCAGTGATGTACTGGGCCGTACGTACTACCCTCTGTAGCGCCTTACGGTCAGATGCCGAGCAGTTACCATACCAGGCGGTGATGCAACCGGTCAGGATGCTCTCGATGGTGCAGCTGTAGAACCCTTTGAGGATCTGGGGACCCATGCCAAACATTTTCAGTCTCCTGAGGGGGAAAAGGTTTTGTCGTGCCCTCTTCACGATCGTCTTGGTATGTGTGGACCATGATAGTTTGTTGGTGGTGTGGACACCAAGGAACTTGAAACTTTCTAACAGCTCCACCACAGCCCCGTCTATGTTAATGTTACCATCACCAAAAGGTATAGAAAATGTGCCAGTCAGCATTGAACTGTGATTGGTCCTGGCGCAACAAAAAACACAGTTTCAAGTGAAGCCATCAAGGATCTGGCATCACTCCTGTAATATCCCATCGGGAGCGGAACGTAATTTACAGAAAAAACTTTGAATTGTTGCATGTCGTTGTGTTGTTGTCCTCCGGTGGCTAGCTAGCTAAAGTCATCCCTTTCCTAAATTTGCCATGGATGGAGATCGGGATTTGGACTTGAGGTTTAACTTAATTTTCCGTACAGGCCAATGATTATAAAGTCAATCCTGATCCAACCATTAATTCATACATTGTTCTGCCCCCTGGCCTGAGAGGATGGAAGTTCAATATGTAAATAGATGTAGTATGCTAATGTTAACAAGCTGGCTCATTGATGCACATGAATGGAAGTTAGGCTAGCGAGCAAGCGTTTTAGCCAGGTAGCCCAGGACAACAACAAATAAAAGTGTGTACTGTATGACCGAGTCATCGACCGTTTAGACAACACGAACGAGAGGAGGATAATGGCATATGTGTTTCTCTACAAGTAGGGTGAGTCAACATGTTTTTTCTACTTTTACAAACACGCACACGCACACACACACACACACACACACACAAAACGCACACAGAAATCAGTACCATGGACAGCCACATCATATTTAGCTTACGTTGATTGGACTAAATTGTTTTGGGTATCTTTTCGTTGTCACTGTATTAGACTAAGCATAGATTTGATGATGTTGAAGTTGAAGTGGTGCTGGAATAGTGGAGGCAGCTCCTGTTTTTTAGTGGTCAGAAAATGTCAGAATCATTAACTTGATTGATCATGCTGTAGGTCATGTAACTGTCTGTTACTGTACATGCAATATGCTTTGTGGAGATTGCTCTCCGGTTTTGTGATGAAACAAAGGTGTGGTTGAATTTCTTCTGCCAATGTGTCTTCTTATTGTCTCTGCCTTCTTATTGTCTCTGCCTTCTTATTGTCTCTGCCTTCTTATTGTCTCAGGCCTTCTTATTGTCTCTGTCTTCTTATTGTCTCAGGTCTTCTTATTGTCTCAGGCCTTCTTATTGTCTCTGTCTTCTTATTGTCTCTGTCTTCTTATTGTCTTTGCCTTCTTATTGTGTCAGGCATTCTTATTGTCTCTGTCTTCTTATTGTCTTTGCCTTCTTATTGTCTCTGCCTTCTTATTGTCTCAGGCCTTCTTATTGTCTCAGGCCTTCTTATTGTCTTTGACTTCTTATTGTCTCTGTCTTCTTATTGTCTCTGTCTTCTTATTGTCTCTGTCTTCTTATTGTCTCGGCCTTCTTATTGTCTTTGCCTTCTTATTGTCTCGGCACGTTTGTGGTAGATGGTGGCAGATTGTGGTAAATTGCGTCATTCTGGCAACAATGGCTGACACTTAAATAACGTTCCATAGAGTTCTGCGGCACCCCGCAAGCTGTGCTGCAGTACACCGCAACTTTTAAAGGAAGAACCATTGTACATATCATGGTGGCAAGGCATATTTGGCTCCCGAGTGGCGCAGCGGTCTACGGCATTGCATCTCAGTGCAAGAGGCATTACTACAGTCCCTTGTTCGTATCCAGGCTGTATCACGTCTGGCCGTGATTGGGAGTCCAATGGGGTGGCGCACAATTGGCCCAGCGTCGTCCGAGTATGCCGGGGTAGGCCGTCATTGTAAAAAAGAATTTGTTTTGAACTGACCTGCCTTGCTAAATAAAGGTTAAATTTAAAAATATATAAAAATAAATAAATAATAATATGAACTAACATGTGGTTTGTTTGTTTGGTTGCTGTAGGACGTTATAGCCATGTTCTCTGTAATGTACAGTACAGTGGTATTAGATGTTCTCTGTAATGAACAGTACTGTGGTATTAGATGTTCTCTGTAATGTACAGTACAGTGGTATTTGATGTTCTGTGTCATGTACAGTACGGTGGTATTTGATGTTCTCTGTAATGAACAGTACAGTGGTATTAGATGTTCTCTGTAATGTACAGTACAGTGGTATTAGATGTTCTCTGTAATGTACAGTACTGTGGTATTAGATGTTCTCTGTAATGAACAGTACAGTGGTATTTGATGTTCTCTGTAATGTACAGTGGTATTAGATGTTCTCTGTAATGTACAGTACAGTGGTATTAGATGTTCTCTGTAATGTACAGTACTGTGGTATTAGATGTTCTCTGTAATGAACAGTACAGTGGTATTTGATGTTCTCTGTAATGTACAGTGGTATTTGATGTTCTCTGTAATGTACAGTACAGTGGTATTTGATGTTCTCTGTAATGTACAGTGGTATTAGATGTTCTCTGTAATGTACAGTACAGTGGTATTTGATGTTCTCTGTAATGTACAGTACAGTGGTATTTGATGTTCTCTGTAATGTACAGTACAGTGGTATTTGATGTTCTCTGTAATGTACAGTGGTATTAGATTTTCTCTGTAATGAACAGTACAGTGGTATTAGATGTTCTCTGTAATGTACAGTACTGTGGTATTAGATGTTCTCTTTAATGTACAGTACAGTGGTATTTGATGTTCTCTGTAATGTACAGTGGTATTAGATGTTCTCTGTAATGTACAGTACAGTGGTATTAGATGTTCTCTGTAATGTACAGTACAGTGGTATTAGATGTTCTCTGTAATGTACAGTGGTATTAGATGTTCTCTGTAATGTACAGTACTGTGGTATTAGATGTTCTCTGTAATGAACAGTACTGTGGTATTAGATGTTCTCTGTAATGTACAGTGGTATTAGATGTTCTCTGTAATGTACAGTACTGTGGTATTAGATGTTCTCTGTAATGAACAGTACTGTGGTATTAGATGTTCTCTGTAATGTACAGTACTGTGGTATTAGATGTTCTCTGTAATGTACAGTACAGTGGTATTAGATGTTCTCTGTAATGTACAGTACGGTGGTATTAGATGTTAGATAGCGAGGGACATCATGGCCTTGCTCTCCCAGCACAACATAGCATCGGTACAGTCTTGTTCTTGGATGTTAGATGGTAGATAAGACTAGGATTACAGTAGGGGTGCAGGTGGCAGGCCGGACCCCAGGGAGAGCTCAGGTTGAGTTCTGGGTACAGGCCGGAACCCAGGGAGAGCTCAGGTTGAGTTCTGGGTACAGGCCGGGTGTCAGCAGCTGTTATACAGGCCTGATATAAAACAGCTTCCCATCCTCACACGAGACCTCCCATCCACACACGAGACCTCCCATCCAAACACAATGCCTCCCACACACACTCTAGGCTTCCCACCCACACACTAGGCCTCCCATCCACACACTAGGCCTCCCATCCACACACTAGGCCTCCCACCCACACACTAGGCCTCCCATTTACACACTAGGCCTCCCATTTACACACTAGGCCTCCCATTCACACACTAGGCCTCCCACCCACACACTAGGCCTCCCATCCACACACTAGGCCTCCCATCCACACACTAGGCCTCCCTTTGTTGCGAGAATTATGTTCTCAATGTTCATAAACTGAACAATTAAAGTCTGTAACCCAGAATTTGTAAGATACTGGTTAAATGAAACAGACAGAAGCCCAGTCTACAATTGTCAGAGGTTTATTCGCGAGAGCTCTGAACATTATACCATGCACATTAGTTTATATATCACACATAGCGTCATACATTTCCCTCCTCCTCTCTGACAATGACAATGCTGTTTGAAACGTTTCTTCCAACACATACATTGCTTATCATCTTCTGTAACATGTTTCATAATCTATTTGCAAGCCTGACGGTTTCTCCCCTTCCTGGGTGGGGAGACCTCCTTCCTGTTATCAGTTTCACAGTGGTCACAAGTTGTCTGTCACAAACTGTCTGTCAACAGTTCCTACTTTCTTATGCACAAACATTCAAGCCATTATACAGAGACAAGGCAAAATACTGTCCTATCATTACTTTAAACGCATTACTTTAAACTTATAAATCATTTAGTCATTAAACATATAAATCATATGAATTTATTCATAACACCCTTCCACAAGCTAGGCCTCCCACCCACACACTAGGCCTCCCACCCACACACTATGCCTCCCACATACACACTAGGCCTCCCATCCACACACTAGGCCTCCCACCCACACAATAGGCCTCCCACCCACACACTAGGCCTCCCACCCACACACTAGGCCTCCCATCCACACACTAGGCCTCCCATCCACATACTAGGCCTCCCACCCACACAATAAGCCTCCCACCCACACACTAGGCCTCCCATCCACACAATAGGCCTCCCATTCATCCAGAGCACTTTTCTACAGCTACATCCTGTACATTGAGAGTTCAGATGTGTACATTACCCTGTACATGTCTAATTGCTGGTAGGCATTGTTGTTTTAAGAGGGTGTTGCAACTGTGGAGGAAGATTCTTTATTTAGAGACCCACACGACTCTCTCCCTCCTCTTCCTCATCTTCCTCCACTTCCTCCTTCTTCTTCGTCTCTTTCTCCTCCTTTTCTTTTTCCATCCCTTCTTCAGAGTTGTCAGAGGAACAGCAGCTTACTGTATCACAATGCTTAATTAACACCTTAATCATTTCATTAGCTAGTGCGTCTTAACAGCTAGCAGACTAATTATGTTCTTGAAGTGCATGTCAAAGAAGTAAGGAGAGGAATGTTCTACAGCATGACGAAGGCTGCTCCTGTGATGGATAAAGCACGCTGGCTGAAATAATAGAATTATTCTCTCACAAATACTAATTAACATACTCTTTATCTAAAAAGTAAAGTGTTCCTATTCCACTGTAAGCCAACAATTAGATGATTGATTAAACAGTCCAATAAATGCATCATGACCTGCTAAGGGAATAAAGCCTTAAAGACAGTAAAACAAAGCTACATTTTATTTTCTTATCTAAAAAAATGTTATCTCTGCCTTGGCTCCTCCTCATTGACTCCTCCTCATTGGCTCCTCCTCATTGACTCCTCCTCATTGACTACTCCTCCTTGACTTTTCCTCCTTTAGGCCTCTCCCTTGACTAGTCCTTTGCTTTGACTCTTCTGCCTTGACTCCTCTGTCTTGAGTCCTCCTCTGCCTTGACTCCTCCTCTGCCTTGACTCCTCTGCCTTGACTCCTCTGCCTAGACTCCTCTGCCTTGACTCCTCTGTCTTGAGTCCTCCTCTGCCTTGACTCCTCTGCCTTGACTCCTCTGTCTTGAGTCCTCCTCTGCCTTGACTCCTCTGCCTTGACTCCTCTGTCTTGAGTCCTCCTCTGCCTTGACTCCTCCTCTGCCTTGACTCCTCTGCCTTGACTCCTCTGTCTTGAGTCCTCCTCTGCCTTGACTCCTCCTCTGCCTTGACTCCTCTGCCTTGACTCCTCTGTCTTGAGTCCTCCTCTGCCTTGACTCCTCCTCTGCCTTGACTCATCTGCCTTGACTCCTCTTCATTGACTCCTCCTCTGTCTTGACTTCTCTGCCTTGACTCCTCTGCCTTGACTCCTCTTCATTGACTCCTCCTCTGCCTTGACTCCTCCTCCTCACCTTGAAATTGATTTTATATTCATAGAACAACCCAAAGAGGTAAAGACAACACAGTTCTGTACAGGCGGTAGGCCAGGGCACATACCCAGAGAACCGTCCAAATTTATCTCCACTTTAGTTATGCTTAAGGGGGCTATATCTGAGGGTATGATAGCATCTGCTCTATGCTGCCGAGGTACGACTGAAATCCCCATTGACTCGCTCCTGTTCAATATTTAATGTGTGGCCAGTGTTTCTCCAGCACTTAAAGGGGAGAGTAAAAGGTGATTTGATTTGCTCTTTTGGAATGCACCAATCAGAGAGTAGCGAGAGGCAACGGCAAAGTAAACCTAACATGTTACGTGGAGCAAAATGCCAGAATGTTTCAAATGCGCAGTATCTTGGCTTCCAGCCAGAGGAGATGGGGAGTGGGGTAGAGGGGCCTGGGTTATTATACTAGATGATGAGTCTGGGCTATTGGGAAAGCTGTTTGACGTCCCAAACGGCATCCTTTTTATCACGTGGTGTATTATATATGTAGAGCCCTATGGGCCCTGGTCAAAAGTAGTGCACTACATAGGGAATAGGGTGCCATTTGAGAGTCAGATCCTCTGATAATGTGATTCATCTTAGAAGGATAGTAACAATAAACAGCAGGAGAGAGAGGATGTGAACCCGCGGTTGACTTCTACTCACAGCCATAAAAACAGAGCCTGGATATAAAGAGAGGCCGGCTGAACAGCACAGGATGTGATAATAATAGGTACTGGATGACTCTGAATTCCAAAGTGTAGACGGTGGCCTCTCTGTCAAAAAAACAAAAGTAGCGAATACAATGGAAGAGTGGTCTAATTAGGTTAACTATGTACGTTCCCTTTTTTTTATATGTTTACATAAAACCTGGTCCACAGTAAATCGCAGCATACATCTATATTACATACGCAGTGTTAGCAATGATGTGAAAACAGAAATAGTGTATCACGATAAATATAGATGTGAGGACTTTCTCCGTGAGATAATTGGGCCTATTCCATTCACATAGACGTGAAGACTTTATCGTAGAGATGATTGGGCCTATTCCATTAATATAGATGTGAAGACTGTATCCATGAGACGACTGGGCCTATTCCAGTCATATAACCACATGGATTGAAGTGCTCTTTTAAAGGTCAATAGAAGCGGGGCATTTCCACTATGTCTTTATCTCTGCTTTTAGGATCCTATCTTGTCTGTTCCAGACGTTCACTACATGACCAGAAGTATGTGAACATCTCATTGTCGAACATCTCATTCCAAAATCATGGTCATTAATATAGAGTTGGTTCCCCCCTTTGCTGCTATAAACAGCCTCCACTTTTCTGGGAAGGCTTTCTACTAGATGTTGGAACATTGCTATGGGGATTTGCTTCCATTCAGCCCGAAGAGCATTAGTGAGGTCGGGCACTGATGTTGGGCGATTAGGTCTGGCTCGCAGTCGGCGTTCCAATTCATCCCAAAGGTGTTCGAAGAGTTTGAGGTCAGGGCTCTGTGTAGGCCAATCAAGTTCTTCCACACTGATCTCCACAAACCATTTATTAACGGACCTCGCTTTGTGCACAGGGGGCACTGTCGTGCTGAAACAGGAAAGGCCCTTCCCTAAATTGTTTCCACAAAGTTGGTAGCACAGAATGTCATTGTTAGCGTTAAGATTTCCCTTCACTGGAACTATGAAAAAACACTCCCAGACCATTATTTTTACTCCACCAAACTTTACAATTATCACTATTCACTGGGGCAGGTAGTGTTCTCCTGGCATGCGCCAAAAACCCAGATTCGTCCGTCGGACTGCCAGATGGTAAAGCGTGATTCATCACTCCAGAGAACGTGTTTCCACTGCTCCAGAGTCCAATGGCGGCGAGCTTTACACTACTCCAGCCGACGCTTGGTATTGCGCATGTTAGGCTTGTGTGCTGCTGCTCGGCCATGGAAACTCATTTAAATTTTGCTACTGACGTTGCTTCCGTAGGCAGTTTGGAACTTGGTAGTTAGTGTTGCAACCGAGGACAGACGATTTTAACGTGCCACGAGCTTCAGCACTTGGCGGTGCCGTTCTGTGAGATTGTGTGGCCTACCACATCGCAGCTGAGCTATTGTTGCTCCTAGACATTTCCACTTCACAGTAAAAGCACCTACAGTTGACCAGGGCAGCTCTAGCAGGGCAGAAATTTTACGAACTAACTTGTTGGAAAGGTGGCATCCTATGACGGTGCCACGTTGAAAGTCACTGAGCTCTTCAGTAAGGTCATTCTACTGTCAATGTTTGATTGCATGGCTGTGTGCTCAATTTTAAACACCTGTGTGCAATGGGTGTGGCAGAAATAGTCGAATCCACTCATTTGAAGGGGTGTTCACATACCTTTGTATAGATATATAGTGTAGCTGAAAGACACAATGGTAGGTAGATAGCTACGCTCCTTGGTCTGATGAAAGACACAATGGTAGGTAGATAGGTAGCTCCCCGTTCTGATGAAAGACAATGGTAATTAGTTAGCAATGCTCCCTGTTCTGATGACAGGCACAATGGTAGGTAGATAGCTCTGTTCCCTGTTCTGATGAAAGACACAATGGTAGGTAAATAGCTACGCTCCCTGTTCCTGATCCCAGACAGAGGGTCCAGTCCCAGTCACCATGACTCTGCGTCTGATTGATGTCACTCCCTAATCAAAGCTTCTCAATTCCTGCCAATTGCCAAATTGGATCTATTTGCCTGGCACGGGGAACAAGGAGAGGGGGGTGCCGGAGCGAAGAGATATGATGCCCAGTCACAAACGCACACAAGCATGCCCCCACACTCACACACACACACACACACACACAAGCACGCACAAACACACACAAACACCTAGACGCCGGTTTCGTCTCGCGTTGCCCTGGGGGAGTTAATTAATGTGGAGAGTGTCTGCACCACAAAGTGCTTATTACTGTTGATTTTAGGTCGTGTGACATTTACAACCGCGGTTATTTTTTTCTCCCTGACGAAATTGGTGACATTTGGTTCTCATTTAGAGGGGGGTAAAGCACTTACCTGATAGCTGATTAAAAGGGAAACTCGATACCATGATGCCGGGTGAAAAGGGGGCAAATCCCAAACTTCTCTAAAATAAGAAGAAATCTTGATGTGTTTTAGAATGAATTGTACCTTCTGAATGCGGATCTGATATCTTTTAACCCACCGGATTAACATTAAACACACCTTCATGAACAGACTGGGTTACCATTAAACACACCTTCATGAACAGACTGGGTTACCATTAAACACACCTTCATCAACAGACTGGGTTACCATTAAACACACCTTCATGAACAGACTGGGTTACCATTAAACACATCTTCATGAACAGACTGGGTTACCATTAAACACACCTTCATGAACAGACTGGGTTACCATTAAACACACCTTCATGAACAGACTGGGTTACCATTAAACACACCTTCATGAACAGACTGGGTTACCATTAAACAAACCTTCATGAACAGACTGGGTTACCATTAAACACACCTTCATGAACAGACTGGGTTACCATTAACTTGTTAGGGAGTGGCAGCTGAGGGGTCGGTTTTGGAGAGCCTGGCGTGCCCAAAGTAAAATGCCTCCCATTCAGGCCCAGAAGATAGGATATGCACATATTTTCCAAAAGTGTTAACCCTTTGTCTGTGAGTGAAACAGAACGCATATGGCAGACGAAACCCCGAGTAATTTCTGTCCTGGAAAAAGTGATTTTGACACATTGCTCATTTGGAACCCCTCCCTCATGAAAATGACCATATAAGGGCATATAAATGCAGTACCCATCGCTTCCTTTAGATGTCAACAGTCTCGAGACAGTGTAAATTTTCATTTTGGATGCTTTAGACCAGAGAAGAAGAGCAAACCAGGAAGTGACCTTTTTATGTAAACAGTACCCAGCGCGCGCCCCCGACAAGGCACGCAGTGTCTTTTTTACCGTCTTTATCGATCAGTTTATATTCCGGTTGATTTATAATAGTAAATATACGTAAAAGTGTTCCTAAGGATACATTTAAAACTATGGGTGTATTTTCATATATGAACAAATTACCATAACTGGGCGGAACAGGGCTGCAACCACCAAACACTTGCTCTGTCTACCCTACCTGTGCTCAGCTGTGCTGTCTAGACTGCCTCATTCATTACTGTTGTTATGTTCTGTTGCATTATTCAACATGTGTGTCAATAGCAGGATACCCTCGGATTAACAATCAACAGCTTGACTCTAGATTACACCTCTATACATACTTTACATTGTGAGATCAGACACAATGTCACTATCATCCCAGTGAACAGAATGGGTTACAATTTACTAAGAGCAGGCTAGCCATTATTGTCCTGGAGGAGGAACTAAACATATCCCTGCTATTATAGATAAAAATCGAATCATATCCAAATGTATTTGTCGCATGCGCCGAAAACAACAGGTGTACCTTACAGTGAAATGCTGAATACAACAGGTGTACCTTACAGTGAAATGCTGAATACAACAGGTGTAGACCTTACAGTGAAATGCTGAATACAACAGGTGTAGACCTTACAGTGAAATGCTGAATACAACAGGTGTACCTTACAGTGAAATGCTGAATACAACAGGTGTAGACCTTACAGTGGAATGCTGAATACAACAGGTGTAGACCTTACAGTGAAATGCTGAATACAACAGGTGTAGACCTTACAGTGAAATGCTGAATACAACAGGTGTACCTTACAGTGAAATGCTGAATACAACAGGTGTAGACCTTACAGTGAAATGCTGAATACAACAGGTGTACCTTACAGTGAAATGCTGAATACAACAGGTGTAGACCTTACAGTGAAATGCTTACTCACAAGCCCATAACCAACAACGCAGTTTTAAGAAAATACCTACAAAAAAGCAAGAGATAAGAATAACAAATAATTAAAGTGCAGCAGTAAATAACAATAGTAAATAACAATAGTAAATAACAATTGCGGTAGCAGAGACAACAGTCTATGACTAGGGTGGCTGGAGTCTTTGACAATTTTTAGGGCCTTCCTCTGACACCACCTGGTATGGAGGTCCTGGGTGGCAGGAAGCTTGGCCCCAGTGATGTACTGGGCCGTACGCAATGCCCTCTGTAGTGTCTTGCGGTCGGAGGGCGAGCAGTTGCCATAACTGGCAGTGATGCAACCAGTCAGGATGCTCTCGATGGTGCAGCTGTAAAACCTTTTGCGGATATGAGGACCCATGCCAAATCTTTTCAGTCTCCTGAGGGGGAAAAGGTTTTGTCGTGCCCTCTTCACGACTGTTTTGGTGTGCTTGGACCATGTTAGTTTGTTGGTGATGTGGACGCCAAGGAAGTTGAAGCTCTCAACCTGCTCCACTACAGCCCCAAAGATGAGAATGGGGACGTGCTCGGTCCTCCTTTTTCTGTAGTCTCCAATCATCTCCTTTGTCTTGATCACGTTGAGGGAGAGGTTGTTGTCCTTGCACCACACTGTCAGGCGCCACACTCTTACCTCCTCCCTATATGCTGTCTTATCGTTGTCGGTGATCAGGCCTACCACTGTTGTGTCATCAGCAAACTTAACTTCTTAAGGAGCAGCAAGGTGCGCTGGGGCGCTAGCGCCCCACTCCCGACACTACCAGGTGAAATGCAAGGCGCCAAATTCAAAATCCAAAAGTTGAATTATTAAACATGCATCAATATACAAGTGTTTCATAGTCATCAAAAGCTCTGCTTCTTGGCAATATCACAGCATTGTCAGATTTCAAAAAGGCTTTTAGGCGAAAGCACCACATATTTTTCCATTATCATGAATGCATTAGCCTTCACGGTTCACACAAAACACATTTCACAGCGAAAACAAATCTCTTACCTGTTGAATAACTTCTGCTGAGGGCTTCCCAAGTGTCCATCGAAGACAATCCATGGTTATTTTGTTAGAAAAAGTAATGTTTTATATCCTTAAGATTTACTTTGGGCACGCCAGGGTCTCCAAAACGGTCACCTCGTGCGCTGCTCCCTAAGAAGTTAATGATGGTGTTGGGGTTGTGCCTGGCCTACAGTCATGAGTGAACAGGGAGTACAGGAGGGGACTGAGCACACACCCCTGAGGGACCCCGTGTTGAGGATCAGCATGGGGGATGTGTTGTTACCTACCCTTACCATCTGGGGGCGACCCGTCAGGAATTTCAGGATCCAGTTGCAGAGGGAGGTGTTTAGTCCCAGGATCCTTAGCTTAGTGATGAGCTTTGAGGGCACTATGTTATTGAACTCTAAGCTGTAGTCAATGAATAGCATTCTCACATATGTGTTCCTTTTGCCCAGGTGGGAAAGGGCAGTGTGGAATGCAATAGAGATTGTATCATCTGTGGATCTGGTAATGCGGTATGCAAATAGAGTGGGTTTAGGGTTTCTGGGATAATGGTGTTGTGAGCCATTACCAGCCTTTCAAAGCATTTCATGTTTACAGATGTGAGTGCTAGTGGTCAGTAGTCATTTAGGCATGTTACCTTGTTCGTGGGCACAGGGACTATGGTGGTCTGTTTGAAACATGTTGGTATTACAGACTCAGACAGGGAGAGGTTGAAAATGCCAGTGAAGACACTTGGCAGTTGGTCAGCGCATGCTCTGAGTACACGTCCTCGTCTCGTCTGGCCCTGCAGCCTTGTGAATGTTGACCTGTTTAAAGGTCTTACTCACATCGTCTGCGGAGAGCGTGATCACAAAGTCGTCCGGAACAGCTGATGCACTCATGCATGTTTCAGTGTTACTTGCCTCGAAGCGAGCATAGAGGTTATTTAGTTCATCTGGTAGGCTTGTGTCACTGGGCAGCTGTCGGCTGTGCTTCCCTTTGTAGTCTGTAATAGTTTGCAAGCCCTGCCACATCCGATGAGCGTCGGAGCCGGTGCAATGCGATTTGATCTTAGTCCTGTATTGACGCTTTGCCTGTTTGATGGTTCGTTGGAGGGCTTAGCGGGATTTCTTACAAGATTCTGGGTTAGAGTCCCGCTCCTTTAAAGCGGCAGCTCTACCCTTTAGCTCAGTACAAATGTTGCCTGTAACCCATGGCTTCTGGTTGGGGTATGTGCGTACAGTCACTGGTTGGACTACCCCTCTATGTTATGGTCCTAGCAGGACTCTAGCTCTCAGTGTGCCAAACTCTCCCACAAGAGATACATAGAGAGTGAGATTGCAGTCTTAAATATCAGCCGTCTGCTCTCCCTCTCACAATGTCAGGCCCAAGATCCGATGTGTGGAAGAAATGGCTTTCAGTGATTTACAAGACCCGGCAAAGAGCTCTGCAACCTATCAGCCCCTTGCAGGTTTTTCATCTAGCATTGCTTGTCCCGTTTCTAAATAATGTGCATTATATTCTTCCGCGTACGTGAGAGGGGAAAAGCAATCCTCCTCTGGTTGATAGATTTTTGTCCTCAAACAATACTATCTCTCTGACTCCTTTCAGCCTGGATGGAGTGAAAAGCTATAATTTACTGATTACATAGAACTCACAACATAGTGCCAGCTAGCATCTAGTGTTGGAAGGAGTATCCATGGAATTTAAGAGCAGGAGTGTGTTTGTACCTGGGGTACAACCTAAATGGCACCCTATTCCCTAGATTGTTTGACCAATGTAAATGAAACAGGGTGCTATTTGCGACCTAGCCGAGGAGGGTATTTTCAACAGGAAGTGACAGCTTTCTGTTGGAGAAACAAATGACTGTGTAGGAGGAAAGAGGTTACAATAAGTATTGATTTTTTCCTTTGTGATGGGAATTAATTTAGCCACAACTGGTAGCAGATTGTCTCATTGTCTCTGAGAGTTGCCTTTCCATTAAGACTCACCTTGGCTGCCCTTTGGTTCTAATGCTCATTCCTGGGGTGAGGTGGAGTGGACTGACTTTCTGTGTTTGTGCTGGTGCTACCAATGTTACAGAGAGACAACGATTACATGTCAGAGCTATAGGACCATAGAGATAAAACAATTCCATCCATATGGCTAGGACAAACTCCTGTTTCCCCTGGTGGTGAGGATACCTCTCTTATCTCTCAGGCCTTGTTGAACCATGGTGTTGTTGTTTCTCTAAAGATGAGTAATGACTCCTTTCAGATGGTTTAATGGTGAGGAGGGACTGTTGTGTGCCCTAACAAACATGGAGAGACCCGTATACGGAGAGCAGATGGGTTACAGCTCTGGAGACTTGGCTGATTATACAGTGAAACAGCAGAGACACAGAAACCTTCATTCAGAGAGCTGATGGGTTATACCGTGAAACAGTGCAGACTTGTGTAGAGACAGCTGTAAACACAGAGACACATATAAACCACGATCCACAGAGTCCTACTCCTGAACCATTGCACATAAAAACCAAGCCAGCCAACCAATTGTGCCTAGCCAAGGAGCACTGAAGTTTACAGTAGTCAAGGGATCCCCCCCTTGCCCCCCGCATCCATCTCAAATGGCACCCCGTTCCTTATAAAGTGCACTACTTTTGACCAGAGCCCAATGGGCCAATAGGGTGGTATTTGGGATGCACACAGGGGGATACACACAAGCACTGTTAATGTTTAAAATTTCACATGTCGTGCTGGTTAAGGGCATGTCACGGTGAGTGTTGGAATTTAGTTTTCAGTAGTCAAATTAAATCCACGATGCAAATTTAACAGAGCAAATGAAACAGACAGGAGACAGATCTTGTTTTCCTTCTTTCACATCCAACTGATGTCATCAACCAAGCTGTTCTCAGTTCAACAGTATAACACATTGCAGTGTGGTGTTTTTATCCTTCAAACTGTGGTCTCCTTATCTCAGGACTTTCACAAGACAGAGATACTACAAATGATGAAAAACCTTCACCTCTATGCACTGTTGCTACTGTTGTCTGTAGTGTCTTTCTGTAGTGTTCTGTCTGTAGTGTCCTGTCTGTTGTGTTCTGCCTGTAGTGTTCTGCACGGCGTTGCATTTTTCATTATGGAGTTAGAATTGTACTTAAGCATTGAATACATTGCAAGTTTGTCCTTTTTGGCCATTAGGCTACACTTTACAATAGGACTCAACTCTGACTGACCGCAGCATCTATCAGTAGTCTAAACTGTGGCACAAATTGGGGGATTTTTCACACCTAGCCGAGCTATTAGACTATCCTTTTGTAAATTAATGGAGGTGTGAATGTTTCAGTCTCTCTCCTATGTCACTAGAGTCCTGCATAAGGCAAAAATAATCATCTGGCGGGTGGTCTCGGAGTTGAGAGAGAACTTGGACTGACGATTTTCAGAAAATAGGATACTTTTGCCTTACAGCCCATTACATACTGTAAACAAAGAGGGAAAGCTATACACGCAGACAAATTAATTGATGCAGGAAAAGAGGAATAATAGCCTACTGTTTGTAGTCATCAAAACAATGAGGCTAACTAAAATTATTTTATTTTGTTGAGTAACGGATCGGCTCTCCGAACTCATTGAGAGGTGGCTTCTATCTTCTATGCAATCATTCATTCATAAGGTTAAACCCATAGGTCTTAGGCCCGCAGTAACAAAATTTTTCACTAGGTTATAATAATTCACGCCTGCTGGGAATGTTATAAAATCCAACAGTTATGGGTGGAGTTAGAAATGTGTCTGTCAGAAGTATTACAATGGAAATTTACTTTTAATTCGTATGTCTGCACACAGTATTTCAAGACATGGCACGTACTGTAAGGGTGCCGTGAAATACATTATGGGTTGAACAATACTTTTCTCGCCAATCATCTTTAAAAGAATGTATTCTTAAAAAGGGAAAAAACAACCAATGTCAGCCTTTAAATGCTTTATTTTTTAAATGTTAAAAGGGCTTGTGGGCGACGGAGAGAAACAAAATGGTGCAGTTTGAGGTCGTGTGGCGGAGAGTGATGCGGCCGCTGGACATGGGGGTGTGAGCAGGTGGGTCTGGACAGGTGTGACGTACGTGTTGTTTGTATGTCTATGTTTTGTATTGTCTAAAAATATAAAATAAAATCGTACAAAAAAATCTGATCATTCATAATAAATAGGATTTATTAGATTTTTTTCACTTACATTCTTCATTTTAACCACAATGACACAAATAATTGAACACACACAACATGAGCAGATTAACTTGGTCAAAACATGTCTTTATTAAAGACTATCCGAAAGAATGTTGGTACTTATTTATTATGATCAAAAGCCATGAATGAGTGAGTCACTCAGCTTTCACACTGTGGTAAATAAAGCCAGTTTGTTATTTAGAATAATTTATTTCTGTTTTTAGAGGGAGAGAAACCAAATGCTCACCATGCCAATTTTTTTTTTTTATCGTCATTGTATTTACCCAAGTTTACCCAAGTTCTCTCTCAACTCCGGGACCACCCGCCAGCAACACAAACAGACCTCACCGAGCCAAAGGACAGCAACACAATTAGACCCAACCAAATCATGAGAAAACAGAAAGCCAGCAGTTCTTTTTTTGTTATTGCCTGATGCAGAACATTCACACCTCCATTAATTTACAAAAATTTGAAAAAAAGATATTGCACTTCAAAATATTGCACTTCATGGTTGTGAGGTCTGGGGTCCACTCACCATCCAAGAATTCCCAAAATGGGACAAACATCAAATTGAGACGCTGCAGAATTCTGCCAAAGAATATCCTCTGTGGACACTGTAAAATACCAAATAACACATGCAGAGCAAAATTATCAAAATCCAGAAAAGAGCTGTTAAATTCTACAACCACCTAAAAGGTAGAAATTCCCAAACCTTCGATAACAACGCCATCACCTACAGAGAGATGAACCAGGCGAAGATTCTCCCAAGCAAGCAGGTCCAAACACAAACAGACTTCACCGAGCAAAAGGACAGCAACACAATTAGACCCAAGCAAATCATGAGAAAACAAAAAGATATTTACTTGACACATTGGAAAGAATTAACAAAAAAACAGATCAAACTACAATGCTATTTGGCCCTAAACAGAGACATAGTGGCAGAATACCTGACCACTGTGACTGACCCAAAACTAAGGAAAGCTTTGACTATGTACAGACTCAGAGAGCATAGCCTTGGTATTGAGAGAGGCCGCCGTAGGCAGACCTGGCTCTCAAGAGAAGATGTGCACACTGCCCACAATATGAGGTGGAAACTGAGCTCCGCTTCCTATCTTCCTGCCAAACGTATAACCATATTAGAGACACGTATTTCCCTCAGATTAAACAGACCCACAAAGAATTTGAAAACAGATCAAATTTTTATAAACTTACATATCTGTTGGGTGATATACCACAGTGTTACATCACAGCAGCAAGATGTGTGACCTGTTGCCACAAGAAAAAGGCAACCAGTGAAGAACAAACACCATTGTAAATAATTGTTTTAAGAGAGTTGATGTCCGAAGTGCTTCAGGAGAACACCTTCGTTCAGTGGCTGTCAGTTCTACAGACTACCGTGGTCTGCTCTGAGCTTGCTCTCAGACACAATGGCATTCTGTCTCTGCCAAAGCAACAACTTTAATCGCAAGATAGAGAGATTGTTTTTCTCTTTCCCTTTCTTTGATTGTTATCCTTTTTTAGAACAAAGAGGAGAGGAGAAGAAAAGAGAGAACAAGAGAGGGGAAGAGAGAAGAGGACAGGAGAGGAGAATAGAATAGAGGAGAGGAGATCAGAAGTGGACAGAAAAAGAGAGGACAGGAGATGAGAAGAGAAGAGGAGAGGAGAGGAGAGGTGAAGAGAAGAGAAGAGAAGAGGAGAGGTGAAGAGAAGAGAAGAGAAGAGAAGAGAAGAGAGGAGAGGAGAGGAGAGGTGAAGAGAAGAGGAGAGGAGAGATGAAGAGAAGAGAAGAGAAGAGAAGAGAGGAGAGGACAGGACAGGAGAGGAGAGGTGAAGAGAAGAGAGGACAAGAGAGGAGAAGAGAGGAGAGGAGAGAACAGGAGAAGAGAAGAGAGGACGGGACAGGTGAGGAGAGGAGAGGAGAGAACAGAAGAGGAGAGATGAGGAGAGGAGGAGCTGAACTATGCTAGAGACATAATCATTACAGGACAGTGCTGTGAGTGTGACCACCTGAAAGGCTACAGCTAAGAGGCTTCAGCCTTCACATAAAGCAGACAAATCCCAAAGAAGTGTAAAGACTCCTAAAGAAGTGTCTAAAATATAACTCATAGAGCAAAGCTTCTGTATAAGCTATCCATCAATGAACCTGGTGATATAGTCTACCATGAACCTGGTGATATAGTCTACAATGAACCTGGTGATATAGTCTACAATGGACCTGGTGATATAGTCTACCATGAACCTGGTGATATAGTCTACCATGAACCTGGTGATATAGTATACCATGAACCTGGTGATATAGTCTACCATGAACCTGGTGATATAGTCTACCATGAACCTGGTGATATAGTCTACCATGAACCTGGTGATATAGTCTACCATGAACCTGGTGATATAGTCTACAATGGACCTGGTGATATAGTCTACCATGAACCTGGTGATATAGTCTACCATGAACCTGGTGATATAGTATACCATGAACCTGGTGATATAGTCTACAATGGACCTGGTGATATAGTCTACCATGAACCTGGTGATATAGTCTACCATGAACCTGGTGATATAGTATACCATGAACCTGGTGATATAGTATACCATGAACTTGGTGATATAGTCTACAATGGACCTGGTGATATAGTCTACAATGAACCTGGTGATATAGTCTACAATGGACCTGGTGATATAGTCTACCATGAACCTGGTGATATAGTCTACAATGGACCTGGTGATATAGTCTACAATGGACCTAGTGATATAGTCTACAATGGACCTGGTGATATAGTCTACAATGGACCTGGTAATATAGTCTACAATGGACCTGGTGATATAGTCTACAATGAACCTGGTGATATAGTCTACCGTGAACCTGGTGATATAGTCTACCATGAACCTGGTGATATAGTCTACAATGGACCTGGTGATATAGTCTACAATGAACCTGGTGATATAGTCTACGTGAACCTGGTGATATAGTCTACCATGAACCTGGTGATATAGTCTACCATGAACCTGGTGATATAGTATACCATGAACCTGGTGATATAGTCTACAATGGACCTGGTGATATAGTCTACCATGAACCTGGTGATATAGTCTACCATGAACCTGGTGATATAGTCTACCATGAACCTGGTGATATAGTATACCATGAACCTGGTGATATAGTCTACAATGGACCTGGTGATATAGTCTACAATGAACCTGGTGATATAGTCTACAATGGACCTGGTGATATAGTCTACCATGAACCTGGTGATATAGTCTACAATGGACCTGGTGATATAGTCTACAATGGACCTGGTGACATAGTCTACCATGGACCTGGTGATATAGTCTACCATGAACCTGGTGATATAGTCTACAATGGACCTGGTGATATAGTTTACAATGGACCTGGTGATATAGTCTACCATGGACCTGGTGATATAGTCTACAATGGACCTGGTGATATAGTCTACAATGGACCTGGTGATACAGTCTACAATGGACCTGGTGATATAGTCTACAATGGACCTGGTGATATAGTCTACAATGGACCTGGTGATATAGTATACAATGGACCTGGTGATATTGTCTACAACGGACCTGGTGAAATAGTCTACAAAGGACCTGGTGATATAGTATACCATGGACCTGGTGATATAGTCTACAATGAACCTGGTGATATAGTCTACAATGGACCTGGTGATATAGTCTACAATGGACCTGGTGATATAGTCTACAATGGACCTGGTGATATAGTCTACAATGAACCTGTTGATATAGTCTACAATGGACCTGGTGATATAGTCTACAATGAAAGAGAAGAGCAGTATGTTTCCAGCGAGACACGCACTACACATTTTGCATGCTAATGTCTGAAGAGGACGTGTCTCAATAATATTGTACTGCTCCCAAATGACATCCTATCACCTAATGTCTGAAGGAGACCAGATCTCAAAAATATTGTACTGGTCCCAAATGACATCCTATCACCTAATGTCTGAAGGGGACGTGTCTCTGTAGTATTCCACATGTCCCAAATGACATCCTTTCACCTTTAAAGTACACTACATTTGGCCAGGGCCCGTATGTTAGTCCACTAAAAAGTGAATAGAGTGCCACTTGGGACACATCCATAAACCCTCCTCTCTTAGTGAGTTGTTAAAACAGATTAGACCAGTCTGTCACTAAGGACCTCTTGTTAAAACAGGTGTAGGCCTGTGAATGGTGGATTAATAAATTCCATGAGAAACCATATGCCGGCTGATGAGATTGATTCAGGGGCACCAATGAGTTTTAATTTCTAAGCTGGTCTTATTGGGGTGGCAGGTATTCCTGGGGCGGCAGGTAGCCTATTGGTTAGAGTTTTGGGCCAGTAACCCCTAGGTTTCAGGATCGAATCCCCAAGCTGACAAGTTAAAAATCTGTCGTTCTGCCCCTCATGTTTATTAAGGCAGCTCCCAGCAGCTCTCTGATTCAGAAAGGGTTGGGTTAAATGCTGTAGACACATTTCAGGTAAAGATATTCAGTTACACAACTGTCTAGGTATCCTCTTTCCTTTCCCTTATTGGCACATTTGGATACAGCCATTCTGAGGATCCCAGAATGAGCTTTATTAAATGGCACCCTATCAATACAGAGCTTTATTAAATGGCATCCAATCAATACAGAGCTTTATTAAACGGCACCCTATCAATACAGAGCTTTATTAAATGGCACCTCATCAATACAGAGCTATATTAAATGGCACCTTATCAATACAGAGCTATATTAAATGGCACCTCATCAATACAGAGCTATATTAAATGGCACCTTATCAATACAGAGCTTCATTAAATGGCACTGTATCAATACAGAGCTTTATTGAAATAGAACCTTATCAATACCGAGCTTTATTAATTGGCACCTTATCAATACAGAGCTATATTAAATGGCATCCTATCAATACAGAGCTTTATTAAATGGCACCTTAGCAATACAGAGCTTTATTAAATGGCACCTTATCAATACAGAGCTTCATTAAATGGCACCCTATTTCCTATACAGTGCTCTACTTTGGACTTAGGCCCATGGTATGTGATTTGGGCCTCATGCCTGGCAGTGAGATATAACAATAGAATGTTGTTCCATCCTCAGACAAGGGAGATGATTAGATATGCAGTTAACAAGAGCTAGATTCATAGCTTGAAGCGTCATGTAAAAACCTTAAAAAAGTGGTGCTAGGCTATATTATGGTCACAGCTTTGCTGGAGCTAGTGAACCTACTGATGTCAAGCGTCACGAGGAAAGAAGCTTTGTTTTTCTCAGTCACAGACCTACAGCCAGCCAAATAGTCTACATACAAGGGAATTCCTGCACAGCTACTGTCAACACCATCAGAGAACAACCTGAAAAAGGCCACGGAACAGAATGCTATTATTACAGTTCATTCTTAGAACATAAAGAACACACCAAGGTTCCACATAGTGTCAGTTTTCCTGCCTTTAATTCTGGTGACCTTTTAGATTTCGCCAGAGGTTGAGCTTGTGAGTTCCAAGGCTACAGCTGAATCCCAAACGACTATCCTGTTCCCTACATGGTGCACTACTTTTGACCAGAGCTCTACGGGCCCTGGTCAAAACTAGTGCAGTGCATAGGGAACAGGGTGCTATTGGGGACACAAACCCAGGTCTTGCTGGGGACCTACTGTAGTACCATTAACTCTCTGTCTCTGTGAGCTATAGCAGAGATGTGAGCTAACATCCATATCGTCCATATCAAAGTGAGGAAAGAAAAATATTCGGTCGCTCCGGCTGCATGCATGGCAAAGAAACCAGAAACTATGGGCTCTATTTAATCCATAAAGCGGATGTTCAGCGTTACAACGTGATCGAAATTTAAAGGCAATGTTCCCGCGTTAGCAGAGACTGCATTCACGGTAAACTCTGCATTTGTCGGCTCAATCGGAAATGATATTTAATTTCTATCGTGCAATCTGTAACGCTTCAGCGAATAGAGCCTTTTATTCATCTGCCTTCTTTGGTATTTTTCTCAGCTGTTGCCATATTAATATTTAACCAATAACTGAGGAAGCATTTGTGTTTAGAGAAAACAGGCTGCGAGGCAAGAGGAACATACAGTTTACGGAGTGAAAAAATAGTCACTGTTCAAATATTTCACATAAACTGGTCCTGTTGCAACCAATAATGTAATAAAAATATGATGAGACCACAGAGTAACTCAGAATGCTGCCGTGTGTTTTCACGTGACCCTCTGAAAGGGATATTCGAGGAGACAATACTGTCTAACAATATTGCGTAACAAACTATTTTTCTCTCACAAACCAGAATACTGTTTAGGACCTCTACTACTTTTTCTCTGTCACAGAACATGTATAAAGAGTTGTTCATTCTGTCTAAAGATATGTTTATCAGAGGTGAAGAAATAATTTTTTTAAAAGCTGTTCGGCTTGCAGAAATGGAACTGTTTGCATGAACGGAACATTCATCAACACTTACACCAACCAAACTCACTGCATAAAGTATAATATTTAATAATAACATGTTATTTATCTCATAGGTTTCTTACAGGCCACAAATAAGCATATGTCTGAGAAAAAAAAACCAAAACATACAATATGTAATATACAATATGTGATATACAATATGTAATATACAGTGTGATATACAATATGTAATATACAATATGTAATATACAACATGTAATATACAATATGTGATATACAGTGTGATATACAATATGTAATATACAATATGTGATATACAATATGTAATATACAATATGCAATATACAATATGTAATACACAATATGCAACATGTAATATACAATATGTGATATACAACATGTAATATACAACATGCAATATACAATATGTAATACACAATATGTACTATACAATATGTGATATACAATATGTGATATACAATATGTGATATACAACATGTAATATACAATATGCAATATACAATATGTAATACACAATATGTGATATACAATATGTGATATACAATATGTGATATACAACATGTAATATAGAATATGCAATATACAATATGTAATACACAATATGTAATATACAATATGTGATATACAATATGTAATATACAATATGTAATATACAATATGTGATATACAGTGTGATATACAATATGTAATATACACTATGTAATATACAATATGTGATATACAATATGTGATATACAATATGTGATATACAGTGTGATATACAATATGTAATACACAATATGTAATATACAGTGTAATATACAATATGTAATATACAATATGTAATATAAAATATGTGATATACAATATGTGATATACAATATGTAATATACAATATGTGATATACAATATCTAATATACAATATGTGATATACAATATGTAATATACAATATGTAATATACAATATGTGATATACAATATGTGATATACAATATGTGATATACAATATGTAATATACAATATGTGATATACAATATGTGATATACAGTGTGATATACAATATGCAATATACAATATGTGATATACAATATGTGATATACAATATGTGATATACAGTGTGATATACAGTGTGATATACAATATGTAATATACAATATGTAATATACAATTTGTGATATACAATATGTAATATGCAATATGTGATATACAATATGTAATATACAATATGTGATATACAATATGTGATATACAGTGTGATATACAATATGCAATATACAATATGTGATATACAATATGTAATATACAATATGTGATATACAGTGTGATATACAATATGTAATATACAATATGTGATATACAATATGTAATATACAATATGTAATATACAATTTGTGATATACAATATATAATATACAATATGTGATATACAATATGTAATATACAATATGTAATATACCATTTGTGATATACAATATGTAATATGCAATATGTGATATACAATATGTAATATACAATATGTGATATACAATATGTGATATACAGTGTGATATACAATATGCAATATACAATATGTGATATACAATATGTAATATACAATATGTGATATACAATATGTAATATACAATATGTGATATACAATATGTGATATACAATATGTGATATACAATATGCAATATACAATATGTGATATACAATATGTAATATACAATATGTGATATACAATATGTAATATACAATATGTAATATACAATATGTGATATACAATATGCAATATACAATATGTGATATACAATATGTAATAGACAGTATGTGATATACAATATGTAATAGACAGTATGTGATATACAATATGTGATATACAGTATGTGATATACAGTGTGATATACAATATGTAATATATATATAATATGTGATATACAATATGTGATATGCAGTGTTATATACAATATGTAATATATATAATATGTGATATACAATACGTAATATACAATATGTAACATACAATATGTAACACACAATATGTAATATACAATATGTAACACACAATATGTAATATACAATATGTGATATACAATATGTAATATACAATATGTAATATATAATATGTAATATACAATATGTGATATACAATATGTGATATACAATATGTAATATACAATATGTGATATACAGTGTGATATACAATATGTAATATACAATATGTGATATACAAAATGTAATATACAATATGTAATATACAATATGTGATATACAATATGTAATATGCAATATGTGATATACAATATGTAATATACAATATGTGATATACAATATGTGATATACAGTGTGATATACAATATGTAATATATATATAATATGTGATATACAATATGTTATATACAGTGTGATATACAATATGTAATATATATAATATGTGATATACAATACGTAACATACAATATGTAACATACAATATGTAATATACAATATGTGATATACAATATGTAATATACAATATGTAATATATAATATGTGATATACAATATGTAACATACAATATTTAACATACAATATGTAATATACAATATGTAATATACAATATGTAACATACAATATGTAATATACAATATGTAATATATAATATGTGATATACAATATGTAATATACAATATGTAACATACAATATGTAACATACAATATGTAATATATAATATGTAACATACAATATGTAACATCTATATGTAATATACAATATGTAATATACAATATGTAATATACAATATGTAATATGTGATATACAATATGTAATATACAATATGTGATATACAATATGTAACATACAACATGTAATATACAATATGTGATATACAGTGTGATATACAATATGTAACATACAATATGTAACATACAATATGTAATATACAATATGTAATATATAATATGTGATATACAATATGTAATATACAATATGTAACATACAATATGTAATATACAATATGTAACATACAATATTTAACATACAATATGTAATATACAATATGTAATATACAATATGTAACATACAACATGTAATATACAATATGTGATATACAGTGTGATATACAATATGTAATATACAATATGTAACATACAATATGTAACATACAATATGTGATATACAATATGTGTAAAATGTTATTGTTAAAGAAGAACAATACGTTGTTTTCATCTTTACAGCAGAGCACCGCATAAGAAGAAAAAGCCTCTGCTCACCCCAGGTACACTTGCTATTGTTTTTGTTTTGTTTACTAAACGGTGAAGAGGAGCTCCGGCATCAAGTTAAAAAATATCGTAGTACAATGCTCCGCTGTTCTGTGGCTCGTGCAAAAAAACAAAAAGCAGTGCTCGTTGTTTTAAGTAACGTCTTTGTTGTTGTGACATCACAAACGAAAGAGGCAGTTTCAGCGTTACGGGATTCCATCGTTAATGTTTTCTCTCCAGTTTTTATTCTTCAGCTCAGAGTTTCAATGCTAGTTTTTTTTTTTACCAGCAACAGAATAACGTTCTTCATAAGACACATTGTAACGTTTGACTCGAGAGAAAATGTCATAAATGTCCTAGGGTGTATAACTCTAAAGTCTCTTTCAAATCCATTGTTGAGAGCTGGTCAGACTTTCACACATTCCAAATCCTCTGTCAGACCACAAAATGAGATTCAACCCTCAGTTCAAAAGCTTCCTCTTCTCTCACCCAGTTTGACTTTGAGTTCAACACACTTCACAGAGCTTTCACCTTTAACCTCCTATCTGAATGGGTGAGATGGGACATTGCAGGAGCAAATTATTTTGTGGCTGCCAAAACAGTGCTGACATATATATATATATAAAAAAAAACTAAGCGTGAAATCGATGCAGTCAAAAGGGAGCACATATTTTAAATCGACAGCTGGTCAATGCTATTAACAAGTAATCTCCACATTCCTCTCCACCCTCCCCCCTCCTCTCCCACTCCCCCTCCCCTCCCCCTCCTCTCCACTGTCTTCTCCACCCTCCATCCCTCCTATCCAACCTCCACACTCCTCTCCACCCTCCTCTCCATCCTTCACCCTCTTCTTCACCCTCCACCCTCCTCTCCACCCTCCACTCCATACTCCACCCTTCTCTCCACCCTCCCTTCCCCCCTCTACCCTCCACTCCATCCTCCACTCTCCTCTCCACCTCCCACCCTCCTCTCCACCCTCCTCTCCACCCTAAACTCCACCCTCCTCTCCACCCTCCACCCTTCTCTCCACCCTCCCCTCCCACTCCACCCTCCCCTCCCCCTCATCTCTACCCTCCAAACACATGCTAGTGCATACTGTACAGTGAGGACTCAAAGTAAAGGAGAATTTGGGTTCATGCATAGGGGCCAACTGATCTGCAACGACTCCACTCATGTAGCCGTGTCTCTCTGAAGGGACAGACTAGTCCAGACTGGGATCTAGCAGGCTCAGCTTGGCCTGGCTGTTATCTGGCAAGTCTTCGAACCCGGGTGTCATGTATTCCAGAACAAAGCATTAGCTCGCTTAGCCAAAGCCTAGGAATTGATGAAACTGTTCAGGTCAAGACATTTTATCCACGCATTCCAAATTGATAGGCCCTTAATCTCTAACAGATTAAAGCAACATTGGCTCAGGTGGTGTGGTCTCCCAGGCCAGGCTGGACTGTCACTGTGCTAGAGAGCACACGGTGGTGAGGCTGAATCAGCTCCAAAACTTTTCCAGACGGGGCCCCACTTCCCCAGAGAACCATCCCCCTGATGGGTCCACCATGGCTGGGCGCAGAGCACTGCTGGATGGGCCCCTGATGGAGCCCTGGATCTCACGCCTCATGGAGCAGAGCCCTGCTGTGTCTAATTCCTCCTGACATGATCCCAAACAACAGCACACTGAGCCACGGCTCCACGGCTGAGGTCCCAGATTCACCCGTACTTCATGTAACTAGGATGTTGATCTCTTCTGACACCTGACTCCTGTTGTCCTTGGGACTCATTAGGGCAACGACGCTTATTCACACAGTGTTTGAGTGTCCCAAATGGCACGCTATTCCCTACGCAGTGCATTACTTTTAACCAAAGCCCAATGGGGGAAAAAGGAATGGGGTGCCATTTGGGACCGTCTGTCCCCGACCGCGCCAACCGCGATCACTCTGACAGTTTAATATCTCCCCAAATATTGTCTTTGATTTCTCAATTTACCACAGTCTCTGTCAGGGTAATTGAATTCCCCCAGCAGTGGTATCTGATTATACAGATAACAGAAAAGTTAACGAGATTGTCTATTGTAGACAAATAAGGCCGTTGACGATGCTGAGCATCTCTTTGACTGTAATGGGTTCTGTCAAACATCTGGAGACGGTTAATTTTGTACATACAGTCATACTTGACATAGAACATTTAAATCAAATCAAGTCAAATTTTATTTGTCGCATGCGCCGAATACAATAGGTAGACCTTACAGTGAAATGCGTACTTGCAAGCGCTTAACCAACAGTGCTTAAAGAAGTTAATAAAAATAAAAATAAAAAAAATATAAATCAAAAGTGTTAAGTAAAAAATTTAAAAGAGAAAATAAAAGTAACAAATAATTAAACAGCAGCAGTAAAATAACAATAGGGGGTACCAGTACAGAGTCAATGTGGAGGCTATATACAGGGGGTACCAGTACAGAGTCAATGTGGAGGCTATATACAGGGGGTACCGGTACAGAGTCAATGTGGAGGCTATATACAGGGGGTACCAGTACAGAGTCAATGTGGAGACTATATACAGGGGGTACCGGTACAGAGTCAATGTGGAGGCTATATACAGGGGGTACCGGTACAGAGTCAATGTGGAGGCTATATACAGGGGGCAGTACAGAGTCAATGTGGAGACTATATACAGGGGGTACTGCAGAGTCAATGTGGAGGCTATATACAGGGGGTACCTGGTACAGAGTCAATGTGGAGGCTATATACAGGAGGTACTGTACAGAGTCAATGTGGAGGCTATATACAGGGGGTACCTGTACAGAGTCAATGTGGAGGCTATATACAGGGTACCTGTACAGAGTCAATGTGGAGGCTATATACAGGGGGTACCTGTACAGAGTCAATGTGGAGGCTATATACAGGGGGTACTGCACAGAGTCAATGTGGAGGCTATATACAGGGGGTACCGGTACAGAGTCAATGTGGAGGCTATATACAGGGGGTACCGGTACAGAGTCAATGTGGAGGCTATATACAGGGGGTACCGGTACAGAGTCAATGTGGAGGCTATATACAGGGGGTACCGGTACAGAGTCAATGTGGAGGCTATATACAGGGGGTACTGCACTGAGTCAATGTGGAGGCTATATACAGGGGGTACCGGTACAGAGTCAATGTGGAGGCTATATACAGGGGTACCGGTACAGAGTCAATGTGGAGGTTATATACAGGGGTACCTGTACAGAGTCAATGTGGAGGCTATATACAGGGGTACTGTACAGAGTCAATGTGGAGGCTATATACAGGGGTACGGTACAGAGTCAATGTGGAGGCTATATACAGGGTACCGGTACAGAGTCAATGTGGAGGCTATATACAGGGGGTACCGGTACAGAGTCAATGTGGAGGCTATATACAGGGGGTACCGGTACAGAGTCAATGTGGAGGCTATATACAGGGGGTACCGGTACAGAGTCAATGTGGAGGCTATATACAGGGGGTACCGGTACAGAGTCAATGTGTGGGGGGCACCGGTTAGTCGAGTTAATTGAGATAATATGCTCATGTAGATAGAATTAATGTGACTATGCAGAGATTATTAACAGAGAGCAGCACAGTAAAAGAGGGGTCCGGGTAGCCCTTTGATTAGCTGTTCAGGAGTCTTATGGCTTGTGGGGTAGAAGCTGTTAAATAGCCTTTTGGACCTCGACCTGGCGCTCCTGTACCGCTTGCCGTGCGGTAGCAGAGAGAACAGTCTATGACTAGAGTGGCTGGAGTCTTTGACATTTTTTAAGGGCTACCTCTGACACCGCCTGGTATAGAAGCCCTGGATGCCCTGTTCAAAGGTCTTACTCACATCGACTACGTAGAGCGTGATCACACAGTCACCCGGAACAGCTGGTGCTCTCATGCATGTTTCAGTGTTACTTGTCTCGAAGCGAGCATTGAAGTGATTTAGCTCGTCTGGTCGTGTCACTGGGCAGCTCTCGGCTGTGCTTCCCTTTGTAGTCTGTAATAGTTTGCAAGCCCTGCCCCATCCGACGAGCGTCGGAGACGGTGTAGTACGATTCAATCGTAGTCCTGTATTGACGGTTTGCCTGTTTGATGGTTTGTCGGAGGGCATAGCGGGATTTCTTATAAGCTTCCAGGTTAGTTTCCCGCTCCTTGAAAGAGCCAGCTTTAACCTTTAGCTCAGTGCGGAGGTTGCCTTTAATCCATGGCTTCTGGTTGGGGTATGTATGTACGGTCACTGTGGGGACGACTTCATCGATGCACTTACTGATGAAGCCAGTGACTGATGTGGTGTACTCAAGGCCATCAGAAGAATCCCGGAACATATTCCAGTCTGTGTTAGCAAAACAGTCTGTAGCATAGCATCTGCTTCATCTGACCAAGTCCTGCTTAATTATTTTGCTTGTAAGCAGGAATCAGGAGGATAGAACTGTGGTCAGATTAACGAAATGGAGGGCGAAGGAGAGCTTTGTGCTCTTCTCTGTGTGTGGAGTAAAGGTGGTCTAGTGTTTTTTCCCTCTGGTTGCACATTTAACATGCTGATAGAAATGAGGTAAAACTGATTTGGGTTTCCCTGCATTAAATTCCCCTGGCCACTAGGAGCGCCACCTCTGGATGAATGTTTTCCTGTTTGCTTATGGCAGTGTACAGCTCATTGAGTGCAGTCTAAGTGCCAGCATCGGTCTGCAGTGGTATATAGACAGCTACAGAAAATATAGATGAAAACTCTTGATAAATAGTGTGGTCTACAGCTTATCATGAGATACTCTACCTCATACTAGCAAAACCTTGAGACTTCCTTAGATTCCGTGCGCCAGCTGTTGTTTAAAAATATGCATAGGACGCCGCCCGCCCCTTGTCTTACCAGAGGCCGCTGTTCTATCCTGCCGAAAAACCTTAAAACCTGCCAGCTGTATGTTAATCATGTCGTCGTTCAGCCACGACTCGGTGAAACATAAGATATTACCGTTTTTAATGTCCCGTTGGTAGGATATACGTGATCGTAGTTTGTCTATTTTATTATAGATTGTCTAATAGGACCGATGGTAAAGGTAGATCACCCTCTCGGCGATGGATCCTTACAAAGCACCCGGACCGTCGTCCACGATACCTCTGTCTTTTCCTCCTGCGAATGACAGGGATGAAAGCTCTGTCGGGTGTCTGGAGTAAATCCTTCCCGTCCGACTCGTTGAAGACAAAGAATTCCTCCAATCGCTGCCCTGATATCAAGAAGCTCTTTAAGACACGGTGGCAGAGACATTATTACCTGTTCTGTATATCCCAATGTTCATTATCTATTATTATTGATTTGACTTTTTATTACTTGTTATTATTGATTTGACTGCTATACAGTAGGTTGATCATTGTACTGTAAAGTTGAGAGAGCACACAAGTGTTTCACTGTACCTTTTATACCTGCTGGAAACTGTTTAAGATTTGATTCGATGTTGGGTATTTGGTTCAATAAATTATAGTGTAGGTGCTGTGGGTGGTTGGTTGGTTAGGTGGGTGGTTAGTTGGTTGGTTGGTTAGGTGGGTGTTTATTTGGGTGGGTGGTTGGTTGGTTGGTGGGTGGATGGTTGGTTGGTTGGGTGATAGGTTAGGTGGGTGGTTAGTTGGGTGGGTGGGTGGTTGGTTGGTTAGGTGGGTGTTTATTTGGGTGGGTGGTTGGTTGGTTGGTTGGTGGGTGGGTGGATGGTTAGGTGGTTGGTTAGTTGGGTGGGTGGTTGGTTAGGTGGGTGTTTATTTGGGTGGGTGGTTGGTTGGTTGGTTGGTTGGGTGATTGGTTAGGTGGGGGGTTAGTTGGGTGGTTGGTTGGGTGGTTGGTTAGTTGGGTGGTTGGTTCGGTGGTTGTTTAGTTGGGTGGGTGGCTCTTTGGTTAGGTGGGTGTTTATTTGGGTGGGTGGTTGGTTGGTTGGTTGGTTGGTTGGTTGGTGGTGGATGGTTGGTTGGTTGGGTGATTGGTTAGGTGGGTGGTTAGTTGGGTGGTTGGTTGGGTGGTTGGTTAGTTGGGTGGTTGGGTGGTTGGTTGGTTGTTTGGGTGGGTGGTTGTTTGGGTGGGTGGCTGGTTGGTTGGTTAGGTGGGTGGTTAGTTGGGTGGTTGGTTGGGTGGTATGTTGGTTGGTTGGTTGGTTGGTTGGGTGGCTGGGTGGGTGGTAGGTTGGGTGGTTGGGTGGTTGGTTGGTTGTTTGGGTGGTGGGTGGTTGGGTGGTTGATTAGTTGGGTGGTTAGTTGGGTGGTTGGGTGCGTGGTTGGTTAGGTTGGTGTTTATTTGGGTGGGTGGTTGGTTGGTTGGTTAGGGGTGGTTAGTTGGGTGGGTGGTTGGTTGGTTGTTTGGGTGGGTGGTTGGTTGGTTAGGTGGGTGGTTAGTTGGGTGGTTGGGTAGTTGGTTGTTTGTTTCGGTGGTGGTTGGTTGGTTGTGTGGGTGGTTAGTTGGGTGGTTGGGTGCGGTGTTGGTTGGTTGTGTGGGTGGTTAGTTGGGTGATTGGGTGGTAGGTTGGTTGGTTGTGTGGGTGGGTGGTTGGTTTGTTGGTAATGTGTGTGTGGTTGTTTAGGTGGGTGGGTGGTTTGGGTGGTTGGTTGGTTATTTGTTTGGTTGAATGATTGAGTGGTTTATTGATTGATTAGCAGGCATAGTCAGTCAATAACAACTTTTAAACAACAATAACTCAATAATATAATTGACATAATTTATTTCGGTTGACTGAAACAGTTCCTCTCTACTTTCATTTACAAGCGTTAAGCTTGGGTTTTTCTACAAATCCCTCAAACAATTGAAAACGTTTTGGATCTTGTTACGTTTGAGCCAGTGAATCTTCTAACCAAACCTCATCACCGTAAAATCTGCAAATGCATTTCTGTCTCTCGCTCTCATACTCAATCATCACATTAGAAGGATGGGATGAGACAGTCAGTTACATAGGTCTTGATGCCAATCCAAAATAAAAGTAATTGTAGAGACTGACACTGGGACACTATGTCATAATTGCCTTATAGGATATCTGAGGCCCAGCTGACTGACTCGCTTGAGGAAAATGTTTTTTTACAAGCAATTAGCTATGCAGCCTCATTTAGTTTGGGTTGGAGAGAGAGAGTCAGCACAGCGTATCATGCAGACACGCCAGTGGGGGGACGAAGCCTGTGGAGAGAGACAGTGAAAGAGAGGGGAGAGGAGAGGAGGGAAGAGGAGAGGAAGGGCCGAGGAGAGGAGCGGGAAGGAGAGGAAAGAGGAGAATGGGGAAGAGAGGAGAGGGAAGGAGAGGAGGAGAGGAGGAGAGGAGGAGGGAAAGGAGGGGGAGAGAAGAGGGGGAGAAGAGGGGAGGAGGAGGAGGAAGATGAGAAGCGGGAGGAGGAAGAGAGGAAGAGGAGGAGGAAGAGGAGAAGAGCAGGGAGGAGAGGAAATAAAAGAATGGGGAGGAGAGGAGAGGAGAGAGGAGGAAAGGAGAAGGGAAGGAGGAGGAGGAGAGAAGAGGAGGAGGAGGAGGAAGAGGAAGAGCAGGAGGAGGACAAGGAAGAGGAGAGGAGCAGGGAGGAGAGGAAAGAAGGGAATGTTGAGGAGAGGAGAGGGGAGGAGAGGAGAGGGGAAGGAGCAAGAGAGAAGAGGGGCAGAAGAGGGGGAGGAGGAGGAAGATGATGAGGATGAGGAGGAGGAGGAGAGGAAATGGGAGAAGAGATGAGAAAAGGAGAGGAGGAGATGAGGATGGGGGAGATGAGTAGAATGGAAAGGACGAGAAGAGAGAAGAGTAAACGTCACATACCTCCTTTCTCAATGCCCACCTGGACATTTACTTACGCTCAACACTGCATGACAAGTCTTATCTATGCAGCTTGTAATTACAGCATCTATCTTTCGGCATGGTTAAACGAACATGTGAACATATTCCCTCCCTCACAGTGTTCACGCACGAGGAACAAGGAGAGGGGGGTGCCGAGCGGAGAGATATGACGACCAGACACACACAAGTATGCACACACACACACACACACGCAAGCACACACACACACACACACACACACAAACACACACGTACATTAAGCTTTGTATTATATTGTTGACGCTGCGCAAAAGAAGACTTGGGAACAATCCTAGTTGTAGTATAGAAAGGTTGTTCTGATGCAACCGAGTCCTGCTTTTACCGAAGTCATGTATAAAACACTGCTATGCCAATTATAAATATGAATCTTATTTTAGCGTCCTATAGCTTAAAACCTTTGGCTCAGAACCTAAGGACCATAAGTGCCTTAGAGACAAGAGAGAGGGGAGCATCCTCCTCAGATGTTAGAAGAAAAGCCAACCGCCGTCACGATTCAGTTTGCGGAGGCTATATGTTTGCAGAGGCTATATGATTTCAGAGGCTATATGTTTTCAGAGGCTATTTGTTTGCAGAAACAATATGTTTTCAGAGGCTACATGTTATCAGAGGCTGTATGTTTTAGAGGCTATATTCTTTCAGAGGCTATATGCTATCAGAGGCTATATGTTTTCAGAGGCTATATGTTTTCAGAGGCTGCATGCTTTCAGAGGCTATATGTTTTCAGAGGCTACATGCTTTCAGAGGTTATATTCTGTCAGAGGCTATATGTTGGCAGAGGCTATATGTTTCAGGGGTTATATGTTTTCAGGCACTATATGTTTTTAGAGGCTATATGTTTTCAGAGACTATATGTTTTGAGAGGCTAAATGTTTTCAGAGGCTATATTCTTTCAGAGGCTATATGTTTTCTTTTCAGGGGTTATATGTTTTCAGAGGCTATATGTTTTCAGAGACTATATGTTTTGAGAGGCTATGTGCTTTCAGAGGCTATATGTTTTCAGAAGCTATATGTTTTCAGAGGCTAAATGCTTTCAGAGGTTATATTCTTTCAGAGTCTATACCCTTTCAGTGGCTATATGCTTTCAGAGGCTATATGCTTTCAGAGGCTATATTTTTTGAGAGGCTATATTCTTTCAGAGGTTATATGCTTTTTGAGTTTTTCTGCTTTCAGATGCTATATGTTGGCAGAGGCTATATGTTTTCTTTTCAGGGGTTATATGTTTTCAGAGACTATATGTTTTCAGAGACTATATGTTTTCAGAGGCTATATGTTTTCAGAGTCTATATTCTTGCAGAGGCTATATGTTTTCAGAGGCTAAATGCTTTCAGAGGTTATATTCTTTCAGAGGCTATACCCTTTCAGAGGCTATATGTTTTCTTTTCAGGGGTTATATGTTTTCAGAGGCTATATGTTTTCAGAGACTATATGTTTTGAGAGGCTAAATGTTTTCAGAGGCCACATGTTTTCAGAGGCTATATGTTTTCAGAGGCTATATGCTTTCAGAGACTATATGCTTTCAGAGGCTATATGTTTTCAGAAGCTATATGTTTTCAGAGGCTAAATGCTTTCAGAGGTTATATTCTTTCAGAGTCTATACCCTTTCAGTGGCTATATGCTTTCAGAGGCTATATGCTTTCAGAGGCTATATTTTTTGAGAGGCTATATTCTTTCAGAGGCTATATGTTTTGATAGGCTATATGTTTTCAGAGGCTATATGTTTTCAGAGGTTATATGCTTTTTTGAGTTTTTATGCTTTCAGAGGCTATATGTTGGCAGAGGCTATATGTTTTCTTTTCAGGGGTTATATGTTTTCAGAGACTATATGTTTTCAGAGACTATATGTTTTCAGAGGCTATATGTTTTCAGAGACTATATGTTTTCAGAGGCTATATGCTTTCAGAGGCTATATGTTTTCAGAGGCTATGTATGTTTTCAGAAGCTATATGTTTTCAGAGGCTAAATGCTTTCAGAGGTTATATTCTTTCAGAGGCTATACCCTTTCAGAGGCTGTATGCTTTCAGAGGCTATATTCTTTCAGAGGCTATATGTTTTGAGAGGCTATATGTTTTCAGAGGCTATATGCTTTCAGAGGCTATATGCTTTCAGAGGTTATATTCTTTCAGAGGCTATACGCTTTCAGAGGCTATATGCTTTCACAGGCTATATGCTTTCAGAGGCTATATGTTTTCAGAGGTTATATTCTTTCAGAGGCTATACCCTTTCAGAGGCTGTATGCTTTCAGAAGCTATATGCTTTCAGAGGCTATATGTTTTGAGAGGCTATATTCTTTCAGAGGCTGTACCCTTTCAGAGGCTGTATGCTTTCAGAGGCTATGTTTTTTGAAAGGCTATATTCTTTCAGAGGCTATAAGTTTGGAGAGGTTATATGTTTGCAGAGGGTATATGTTTGCAGAGGGTATATGTTTGCAGAGGCTATATGTTTGCAGAGGCTATATGTTTGCAGTGGCTATATGTTTGCAGAGGCTATATGTTTGCAGAGGTTATATGTTTGCAGAGGCTATATGTTTGCAGAGGTTATATGTTTGCAGAGGCTATATGTTTGCAGAGGTTATATGCTTTCAGAGGCTGTATGCTTTCAGAGGCTATATGCTTTCAGAGGAAATATGTTTTCAGATATCATATGTTTTCAGAGGCTATATGTTTGCAGAGTCTAAATGCTTTCAGAGGCCATATGTTTTCAGAGGCTATATGTTTCCAAAGGCTATATGTTTTCAGAGGCTATATGTTTGCAGAGTCTATATGCTTTCAGAGGCCATATGTTTTCAGAAGCCATATGTTTTCAAAGGCTATATGTTTTCAAAGGCTATATGTTTTCAGAGGCTTTATGTTTGCAGAGGCTATATGTTTTCAGTGGCTATATGTTTGCAGAGGGTATATGTTTGCAGAGGCTATATGTTTGCAGAGGTTATTTGTTTGCAGAGGCTATATGTTTGCAGAGGTTATATGTTTGCAGAGGTTATATGTTTGCAGAGGCTATATGTTTGCAGAGGCTATATGTTTGCAGAGGGTATATTTGTTTTCAGAGGCTATATGTTTGCAGAGGCTATATGTTTGCAGAGGCTATATGCTTTCAGAGGCTATATGTTTGCAGAGGCTATATGTTTTCAGAGGCTATGTATGTATTCAGAAGCTATATGTTTTCAGAGGCTATATGCTTTCAGAGGATATATTCTTTCAGAGGCTATATGTTTGCAGAGGGTATATGTTTGCAGAGGGTATACGTTTGCAGATGCCATATGTTTTCAAAGGCTATATGTTTTCAGAGGCTATATGTTTGCAGAGGCTATATGTTTGCAGAGGCTATATGCTTTCAGAGGCTATATGTTTTCAGAGGCTATGTATGTTTTCAGAAGCTATATGTTTTCAGAGGCTAAATGCTTTCAGAGGTTATATTCTTTCAGAGGCTATACCCTTTCAGAGGCTGTATGCTTTCAGAGGCTATATTCTTTCAGAGGCTATATGTTTTGAGAGGCTATATGTTTTCAGAGGCTATATGCTTTCAGAGGCTATATGCTTTCAGAGGTTATATTCTTTCAGAGGCTATATGCTTTCAGAGGCTATATGCTTTCAGAGGCTATATGCTTTCAGAGGCTATATGTTTTCAGAGGTTATATTCTTTCAGAGGCTATACCCTTTCAGAGGCTGTATGCTTTCAGAAGCTATATGCTTTCAGAGGCTATATGTTTTGAGAGGCTATATTCTTTCAGAGGCTGTACCCTTTCAGAGGCTGTATGCTTTCAGAGGCTATATGCTTTCAGAGGCTATGTTTTTTGAAAGGCTATATTCTTTCAGAGGCTATAAGTTTGGAGAGGTTATATGTTTGCAGAGGGTATATGTTTGCAGAGGGTATATGTTTGCAGAGGCTATATGTTTGCAGAGGCTATATGTTTGCAGTGGCTATATGTTTGCAGAGGCTATATGTTTGCAGAGGTTATATGTTTGCAGAGGCTATATGTTTGCAGAGGTTATATGTTTGCAGAGGCTATATGTTTGCAGAGGTTATATGCTTTCAGAGGCTATATGCTTTCAGAGGCTATGTTTTTTGAAAGGCTATATTCTTTCAGAGGCTATAAGTTTGGAGAGGTTATATGTTTGCAGAGGGTATATGTTTGCAGAGGGTATATGTTTGCAGAGGCTATATGTTTGCAGAGGCTATATGTTTGCAGTGGCTATATGTTTGCAGAGGCTATATGTTTGCAGAGGTTATATGTTTGCAGAGGCTATATGTTTGCAGAGGTTATATGTTTGCAGAGGTTATATGTTTGCAGAGGCTATATCTTTGCAGAGGTTATATGTTTGCAGAGGTTATATTCTTTCAGAGGCTGTATGCTTTCAGAGGCTATATGCTTTCAGAGGAAATATGTTTTCAGATATCATATGTTTTCAGAGGCTATATGTTTGCAGAGTCTAAATGCTTTCAGAGGCCATATGTTTTCAGAGGCTATATGTTTCCAAAGGCTATATGTTTTCAGAGGCTATATGTTTGCAGAGTCTATATGCTTTCAGAGGCCATATGTTTTCAGAAGCCATATGTTTTCAAAGGCTATATGTTTTCAAAGGCTATATGTTTTCAGAGGCTTTATGTTTGCAGAGGCTATATGTTTTCAGTGGCTATATGTTTGCAGAGGGTATATGTTTGCAGAGGCTATATGTTTGCAGAGGTTATTTGTTTGCAGAAGCTATATGTTTGCAGAGGTTATATGTTTGCAGAGGTTATATGTTTGCAGAGGCTAAATGCTTTCAGAGGTTATATTCTTTCAGAGGCTATACCCTTTCAGAGGCTATATGTTTTCTTTTCAGGGGTTATATGTTTTCAGAGGCTATATGTTTTCAGAGACTATATGTTTTGAGAGGCTAAATGTTTTCAGAGGCCACATGTTTTCAGAGGCTATATGTTTTCAGAGGCTATATGCTTTCAGAGACTATATGCTTTCAGAGGCTATATGTTTTCAGAAGCTATATGTTTTCAGAGGCTAAATGCTTTCAGAGGTTATATTCTTTCAGAGTCTATACCCTTTCAGTGGCTATATGCTTTCAGAGGCTATATGCTTTCAGAGGCTATATTTTTTGAGAGGCTATATTCTTTCAGAGGCTATATGTTTTGATAGGCTATATGTTTTCAGAGGCTATATGTTTTCAGAGGTTATATGCTTTTTGAGTTTTTATGCTTTCAGAGGCTATATGTTGGCAGAGGCTATATGTTTTCTTTTCAGGGTTATATGTTTTCAGAGACTATATGTTTTCAGAGACTATATGTTTTCAGAGGCTATATGTTTTCAGAGACTATATGTTTTCAGAGGCTATATGCTTTCAGAGGCTATATGTTTTCAGAGGCTATGTATGTTTTCAGAAGCTATATGTTTTCAGAGGCTAAATGCTTTCAGAGGTTATATTCTTTCAGAGGTTATATTCTTTCCAGAGGCTATATGTTTTGAGAGGCTATATGTTTTCAGAGGCTATATGCTTTCAGAGGCTATATGCTTTCAGAGGTTATATTCTTTCAGAGGCTATACCCTTTCAGAGGCTGTATGCTTTCAGAAGCTATATGCTTTCAGAGGCTATATGTTTTGAGAGGCTATATTCTTTCAGAGGCTGTACCCTTTCAGAGGCTGTATGCTTTCAGAGGCTATATGCTTTCAGAGGCTATGTTTTTTGAAAGGCTATATTCTTTCAGAGGCTATAAGTTTGGAGAGGTTATATGTTTGCAGAGGGTATATGTTTGCAGAGGGTATATGTTTGCAGAGGCTATATGTTTGCAGAGGCTATATGCTTTCAGAGGCTATATGTTTGCAGTGGCTACATGTTTGCAGAGGCTATATGTTTGCAGAGGTTATATGTTTGCAGAGGCTATATGTTTGCAGAGGTTATATGTTTGCAGAGGCTATATGTTTGCAGAGGTTATATGCTTTCAGAGGCTATATGCTTTCAGAGGCTATGTTTTTTGAAAGGCTATATTCTTTCAGAGGCTATAAGTTTGGAGAGGTTATATGTTTGCAGAGGGTATATGTTTGCAGAGGGTATATGTTTGCAGAGGGTATATGTTTGCAGAGGCTATATGCTTTCAGAGGCTATATGTTTTCAGAGGCTATGTATGTTTTCAGAAGCTATATGTTTTCAGAGGCTAAATGCTTTCAGAGGTTATATTCTTTCAGAGGCTATACCCTTTCAGAGGCTGTATGCTTTCAGAGGCTATATGCTTTCAGAGGCTATATGCTTTCAGAGGCTATATGCTTTCAGAGGTTATATTCTTTCAGAGGCTATACGCTTTCAGAGGCTATATGCTTTCAGAGGCTATATGCTTTCAGAGGCTATATGTTTTCAGAGGTTATATTCTTTCAGAGGCTATACCCTTTCAGAGGCTGTATGCTTTCAGAAGCTATATGCTTTCAGAGGCTATATGTTTTGAGAGGCTATATTCTTTCAGAGGCTGTACCCTTTCAGAGGCTGTATGCTTTCAGAGGCTATATGCTTTCAGAGGCTATGTTTTTTGAAAGGCTATATTCTTTCAGAGGCTATAAGTTTGGAGAGGTTATATGTTTGCAGAGGGTATATGTTTGCAGAGGCTATATGTTTGCAGAGGCTATATGTTTGCAGTGGCTATATGTTTGCAGAGGCTATATGTTTGCAGAGGTTATATGTTTGCAGAGGCTATATGTTTGCAGAGGCTATATGTTTGCAGAGGCTATATGTTTGCAGAGGCTTTATGCTTTCAGAGGCTATATGCTTTCAGAGGCTATGTTTTTTGAAAGGCTATATTCTTTCAGAGGCTATAAGTTTGGAGAGGTTATATGTTTGCAGAGGGTATATGTTTGCAGAGGGTATATGTTTGCAGAGCTATATGTTTTGCAGAGGCTATATATGTTTTGCAGTGGCTATATGTTTGCAGAGGCTATATGTTTGCAGAGGTTATATGTTTGCAGAGGCTATATGTTTGCAGAGGTTATATGTTTGCAGAGGTTATATTCTTTCAGAGGCTATACGCTTTCAGAGGCTATATGCTTTCAGGCTATATGCTTTCAGAGGCTATATGTTTTCAGAGGTTATATTCTTTCAGAGGCTATACCCTTTCAGAGGCTGTATGCTTTCAGAAGCTATATGCTTTCAGAGGCTATATGTTTTTAGAGGCTATATTCTTTCAGAGGCTGTACCCTTTCAGAGGCTGTATGCTTTCAGAGGCTATATGCTTTCAGAGGCTATGTGTTTTTGAAAGGCTATATTCTTTCTCAGAGGCTATAAGTTTGGAGAGGTTATATGTTTGCAGAGGGTATATGTTTGCAGAGGGTATATGTTTGCAGAGGCTATATGTTTGCAGAGGCTATATGTTTGCAGTGGCTATATGTTTGCAGAGGCTATATGTTTGCAGAGGTTATATGTTTGCAGAGGCTATATGTTTGCAGAGGTTATATGTTTGCAGAGGCTATATGTTTGCAGAGGTTATATGCTTTCAGAGGCTATATGCTTTCAGAGGCTATGTTTTTTGAAAGGCTATATTCTTTCAGAGGCTATAAGTTTGGAGAGGTTATATGTTTGCAGAGGGTATATGTTTGCAGAGGCTATATGTTTGCAGAGGCTATATGCTTTCAGAGGCTATATGTTTTCAGAGGCTATGTATGTTTTCAGAAGCTATATGTTTTCAGAGGCTAAATGCTTTCAGAGGTTATATTCTTTCAGAGGCTATATGCTTTCAGAGGCTGTATGCTTTCAGAGGCTATATTCTTTCAGAGGCTATATGTTTTGAGAGGCTATATGTTTTCAGAGGCTATATGCTTTCAGAGGCTATATGCTTTCAGAGGTTATATTCTTTCAGAGGCTATACGCTTTCAGAGGCTATATGCTTTCAGAGGCTATATGCTTTCAGAGGCTATATGTTTTCAGAGGTTATATTCTTTCAGAGGCTATACCCTTTCAGAGGCTGTATGCTTTCAGAAGCTATATGCTTTCAGAGGCTATATGTTTTGAGAGGCTATATTCTTTCAGAGGCTGTACCCTTTCAGAGGCTGTACCCTTTCAGAGGCTGTATGCTTTCAGAGGCTATATGCTTTCAGAGGCTATGTTTTTTGAAAGGCTATATTCTTTCAGAGGCTATAAGTTTGGAGAGGTTATATGTTTGCAGAGGGTATATGTTTGCAGAGGCTATATGTTTGCAGAGGCTATATGTTTGCAGAGGCTATATGTTTGCAGTGGCTATATGTTTGCAGAGGCTATATGTTTGCAGAGGTTATATGTTTGCAGAGGCTATATGTTTGCAGAGGTTATATGTTTGCAGAGGTTATATGTTTGCAGAGGCTATATCTTTGCAGAGGTTATATGTTTGCAGAGGTTATATTCTTTCAGAGGCTGTATGCTTTCAGAGGCTATATGCTTTCAGAGGAAATATGTTTTCAGATATCATATGTTTTCAGAGGCTATATGTTTGCAGAGTCTAAATGCTTTCAGAGGCCATTTGTTTTCAGAGGCTATATGTTTCCAAAGGCTATATGTTTTCAGAGGCTATATGTTTGCAGAGTCTATATGCTTTCAGAGGCCATATGTTTTCAGAAGCCATATGTTTTCAAAGGCTATATGTTTTCAAAGGCTATATGTTTTCAGAGGCTTTATGTTTGCAGAGGCTATATGTTTTCAGTGGCTATATGTTTGCAGAGGGTATATGTTTGCAGAGGCTATATGTTTGCAGAGGTTATTTGTTTGCAGAGGCTATATGTTTGCAGAGGTTATATGTTTGCAGAGGTTATATGTTTGCAGAGGCTAAATGCTTTCAGAGGTTATATTCTTTCAGAGGCTATACCCTTTCAGAGGCTATATGTTTTCTTTTCAGGGGTTATATGTTTTCAGAGGCTATATGTTTTCAGAGACTATATGTTTTGAGAGGCTAAATGTTTTCAGAGGCCACATGTTTTCAGAGGCTATATGTTTTCAGAGGCTATATGCTTTCAGAGACTATATGCTTTCAGAGGCTATATGTTTTCAGAAGCTATATGTTTTCAGAGGCTAAATGCTTTCAGAGGTTATATTCTTTCAGAGTCTATACCCTTTCAGTGGCTATATGCTTTCAGAGGCTATATGCTTTCAGAGGCTATATTTTTTGAGAGGCTATATTCTTTCAGAGGCTATATGTTTTGATAGGCTATATGTTTTCAGAGGCTATATGTTTTCAGAGGTTATATGCTTTTTGAGTTTTTATGCTTTCAGAGGCTATATGTTGGCAGAGGCTATATGTTTTCTTTTCAGGGGTTATATGTTTTCAGAGACTATATGTTTTCAGAGACTATATGTTTTCAGAGGCTATATGTTTTCAGAGACTATATGTTTTCAGAGGCTATATGCTTTCAGAGGCTATATGTTTTCAGAGGCTATGTATGTTTTCAGAAGCTATATGTTTTCAGAGGCTAAATGCTTTCAGAGGTTATATTCTTTCAGAGGTTATATTCTTTCAGAGGCTATATGTTTTGAGAGGCTATATGTTTTCAGAGGCTATATGCTTTCAGAGGCTATATGCTTTCAGAGGTTATATTCTTTCAGAGGCTATACGCTTTCAGAGGCTATATGCTTTCAGAGGCTATATGCTTTCAGAGGCTATATGTTTTCAGAGGTTATATTCTTTCAGAGGCTATACCCTTTCAGAGGCTGTATGCTTTCAGAAGCTATATGCTTTCAGAGGCTATATGTTTTGAGAGGCTATATTCTTTCAGAGGCTGTACCCTTTCAGAGGCTGTATGCTTTCAGAGGCTATATGCTTTCAGAGGCTATGTTTTTTGAAAGGCTATATTCTTTCAGAGGCTATAAGTTTGGAGAGGTTATATGTTTGCAGAGGGTATATGTTTGCAGAGGGTATATGTTTGCAGAGGGTATATGTTTGCAGAGGCTATATGTTTGCAGAGGCTATATGTTTGCAGTGGCTATATGTTTGCAGAGGCTATATGTTTGCAGAGGTTATATGTTTGCAGAGGCTATATGTTTGCAGAGGTTATATGTTTGCAGAGGCTATATGTTTGCAGAGGTTATATGCTTTCAGAGGCTATATGCTTTCAGAGGCTATGTTTTTTGAAAGGCTATATTCTTTCAGAGGCTATAAGTTTGGAGAGGTTATATGTTTGCAGAGGGTATATGTTTGCAGAGGGTATATGTTTGCAGAGGCTATATGTTTGCAGAGGCTATATGTTTGCAGTGGCTATATGTTTGCAGAGGCTATATGTTTGCAGAGGTTATATGTTTGCAGAGGCTATATGTTTGCAGAGGTTATATGTTTGCAGAGGTTATATGTTTGCAGAGGCTATATCTTTGCAGAGGTTATATGTTTGCAGAGGTTATATTCTTTCAGAGGCTGTATGCTTTCAGAGGCTATATGCTTTCAGAGGAAATATGTTTTCAGATATCATATGTTTTCAGAGGCTATATGTTTGCAGAGTCTAAATGCTTTCAGAGGCCATATGTTTTCAGAGGCTATATGTTTCAAAGGCTATATGTTTTCAGAGGCTATATGTTTGCAGAGTCTATATGCTTTCAGAGGCCATATGTTTTCAGAAGCCATATGTTTTCAAAGGCTATATGTTTTCAAAGGCTATATGTTTTCAGAGGCTTTATGTTTGCAGAGGCTATATGTTTTCAGTGGCTATATGTTTGCAGAGGGTATATGTTTGCAGAGGCTATATGTTTGCAGAGGTTATTTGTTTGCAGAGGCTATATGTTTGCAGAGGTTATATGTTTGCAGAGGTTATATGTTTGCAGAGGCTATATGTTTGCAGAGGCTATATGTTTGCAGAGGGTATATTTGTTTTCAGAGGCTATATGTTTGCAGAGGCTATATGTTTGCAGAGGCTATATGCTTTCAGAGGCTATATGTTTGCAGAGGCTATATGTTTTCAGAGGCTATGTATGTATTCAGAAGCTATATGTTTTCAGAGGCTATATGCTTTCAGAGGATATATTCTTTCAGAGGCTATATGTTTGCAGAGGGTATATGTTTGCAGAGGGTATACGTTTGCAGATGCCATATGTTTTCAAAGGCTATATGTTTTCAGAGGCTATATGTTTGCAGAGGCTATATGTTTGCAGAGGGTATATGTTTGCAGAGGCTATATGTTTTCAGAGGCTATATGTTTGCAAAGGCTATATGTTTTCAGAGGCTATATGTTTGCAGAGTCTATATGCTTTCAGAGGCCATATGTTTTCAGAGGCCATATGTTTTCAGAGGCCATATGTTTTCAAAGGCTATATGTTTTCAGAGGCTATATTTTTGCAGAGGCTATATGTTTTCAGTGGCTATATGTTTGCAGAGGGTATATGTTTGCAGAGGCTATATGTTTGCAGAGGTTATTTGTTTGCAGAGGCTATATGTTTGCAGAGGTTATATGTTTGCAGAGGTTATATGTTTGCAGAGGCTATATGTTTGCAGAGGCTATATGTTTGCAGAGGGTATATGTTTTCAGAGGCTATATGTTTGCAGAGGCTATATGTTTGCAAAGGCTATATGTTTTCAGAGGCTATATGTATTCAGAGGCTATATGCTTTCAGAGGCTATATGTTTTCAGAGGCTATATGTTTTCAGAGGCTATGTATGTTTTCAGAAGCTATATGTTTTCAGAGGCTATATGCTTTCAGAGGATATATTCTTTCAGACGCTATATGTTTGCAGAGGGTATATGTTTGCAGAGGGTATATGTTTGCAGAGGCCATATGTTTCTTTCAGAGGCTATACCCTTTCAGAGGCTAAATGCTTTCAGAGGCTATATTTTTTGAGAGGCTATATTCTTTCAGAGGCTATATGCTTTCAGAGGCTATATGTTTTCAGAGGCCATATGTTTTCAGAGGCCATATGTTTGCAGAGGCTATATGTTTGCAGAGGCTACATGTTTGCAGAGGCTATACCCTTTCAGAGGTTATATGTTGGCAGAGGCCATATGTTTTCAGAGGCCATATGTTTTCAGAGGCCATATGTTTTCAGAGGCCATATGTTTTCAGAGGCTATATGTTTTCAGAGGGTATATGTTTTCAGAGGCCACATGTTTTCAGAGGTTATATGTTTGCAGAGGCTATATGTTTTCAGAGGCTATATGTTTTCAGAGGCTATATGTTTGCAGAGGTTATATGTTGGCAGAGGCCATATGAAAATATTGTTCATAACAAGATTGCTTAGATCATAACTTTTTTACGGCAGACCAATCATTTCAATTGACAGATTCCATCATTGTGTCAAGATGTGTGAATTGACGTGACACAGACATCAGCCATTGTAGAATTGATGCGGAAATAGATGAATAGCATACCGTCGGATATAGCCAAACTGGTATCAAGTAGAAATGCCTTGATTTGCATTGTCTGTTTTATTTGACTTTCATTACTTCTCACCCATTTCCTACAATACAGTACACTGCTGTACCTAGACACTCAGCTGTTGTTATTCTGCATTCTGCAGGCTGCAGGCTGCTGGAATAGATTGCTCCAGGGGTACAACTGAAGTAGGTCATTAGAATGATTTTAGAATTCTAGAATTCTCCACATTCCTTCCCTCCTCTCTGCTCTAGGGGGATGGGAGGGGGACTTGCTGACAGAACTTGGGGGGACATGGAAACAGAATATAAAAAATAGTACTTTATTGTCCATCCAGGATGGACATTTTTTCTTTGTTATCACCTTCCATTAAAAGTATTTACATGACATCATACACATGTATTCGTCAGACACATTTCAAACCAGTCAGTCCGTCATACTGCATACACTAAAAACATAGAGGACATTGATACATTCACTCACCACTGACTGCTGCCCCAAACTGTTAAATAGATAAGTACATTTACCGATACAATTAACGTTGCATTTAGTTGTACAACGGCACAAGGTACGAAGTGCCGGCCAGAGGGAAGCGGTCGACAGCCAGTGTCGTCCTTTTTCTCTAAGCCAAGGATTGGCTTCAGCACCCTTTGAAGTGTATGTGCAGCAGTTTGGCCTTCTGCGGGATTACTGGGCCCTGTGTAGTTTTAACAGGGAGACCCACGGTCGGCCCCAGAGTCAAAGGATGTGGAGAGAGAGAGAGAAAGAGAGAGAGAGAGAGAGAGAGACAGAGAGACAGAGAGAGAGAGAGAGAGAGAGAGAGAGAGAGAGAGAGAGAGAGAGAGAGAGAGAGAGAGAGAGAGAGACAGAGGGACAGAGACACGGGGGAATTGTGTTCAGTTGGAGTAACCATCGGAAGTCCTGTATGTGAAGGATAGCGGGAGACATGGGTTAAAAGAGCACTGATAAAGTGGTTATCCAAACAAGAAAAATAAATGTAAATCGGAAATACTTTTTCAATTAATTTAAATCTACATTTTTACAAAGGAGAATTAGACTCATTCCACTTGATTTGATTTGATTTACAGTCACACTGGGCAACAAATAGTATTAACCCCCTCTCTCCTTGTGGTATTTCTCCCTCTCTTCCTTACTCTGTCTCTGTGGTTAATGAGCTGGACCTTCTTCAGCCATTATCAGACAACTCCCTTTTAATGGCCTTACATTTTCCCAGAGGGGAAATGAAGTGTTTACATCGTAGGACAAAATAATATCTCCAAAACAAAAAAAACATCAAGCCAACAAAATGTTGAGTGATGAACACAACATCCATGTATTTTTTTGTGTTTCTCTATACCTCCACAGTCCTCATCCTCACTGCAATAACAAAAAATAACCTTAATGACAGATGTGAAGTGGAACAAATTAGATGAAAGCCTTGATTCAATCAGATCAAGTGTTAAACCCGGCGATAACCTCACAACCGCAGGGTTGATGTTTTCTTCAAGGTGGTGACAGACGTGTAACTGCTTTGGGAACTGTCAAATCGCTGAGCAACTGCTTTTTTTCATCATATTTTACTAAGCCACACTCATCCCACTCCCTTAGAAGTTCAGAACAACAAAAGTGTAGGCTGTAGAGAAATAATGACGCTGAAATTGAAAATTATTAATCGAAGTAATTATGATTTCTATCAGCCTAATGGAGGTGTAGATTGCATCTCACATTCAAGTGTTTAAACTGGTAAACAAGACTGCATGGGATTTCTCTTACTGCGTCTCCATGCAGCCAATGGCAATGCCCGCTTTAGGTATAACGCCGGAAGCCGCTTGTTGATTTGACAGCTCTAATACAGTTTCACCGGCGGATGTTGGCTAAAGCGAATCTGATTGAACAGAGCCCTAAAAGCTACCCACAAACTGCAGAGACGTTTTTTTCTGAGAGATGGCTAATTTGCTTCATTCCGTTCTTCTCGGGCAGCAGTGGTGGGCAGCTAGCTGTGAGTGGTAAATGAGGACTCTTTTTTACGTTTCACAGCAGACCTGGGTGGGTTCAAATACGATTAAAAATAATTTTGAATACTTAATCTGTGCTTGATTGAGCTTCCCTGGCTTAATGGAGCAATGGAATAGTCACAAAACGTAAAAACCGCACCCATCTTGCACTCCAGGCAGACTAGAGCAAACTGTGTGAGTATTTGAAAGATTTCAAATAGGATTTGAACCCAGGTCTGTTTCTCTGCGCTTCATTGACTCTCTTCTTTACACCTTCACTTAAGCCACAGAATGCCTTATCATCGAGGCATCATTTGATTTGACTATTGAGCGATAGCTGAAGGAAGTGTTTTTAATAACATTTTAATAGATGTAAAGTCCCCTGTGTAGGGGACCTGAGTGGTTCTGGTACCGGTTTCGACTTTCGCTTATAAGTTGATCTATGGACACCGTAGATGGAAATGGCTCGCATTGAGCTTTTTTTTCCCCGACTGTGCGATGTAGGATGTGAAATCTGACACTACTAAAAAAGCTGGGATGTCTATCCTACCATTTCATTTGCTATTCCCGACTTTCCATCAACTCCGGGCTGAACCGTATGTCACAGCCACTGACAAAGCACATGCCTGCAATCCCTGGATTCATCACTCTAGCACATTCAGAGATTGATTAATAGCCGACTTTATCAAAGTTAATTATTAAAACAAAAACAAAAATCATAGATTTGTTTGTCATTGATGGACACGGTTAATATGAGATGAAAGACGAGTTCCTAACGAGTTCAGGAAGCCAGAGCTCTTTGTGATGTTCACAGTGGTGGGGGTAGACGTTTAGATCAATAGACCTTTAGAAAATATGCACATTTTCTCTAACACTAAACATACAAATAAACTCCCTTTTTCAGGACCCTGTCTTTCAAAGATAATTCGTAAAAATCTGAATAACTTCACGGATCTTCATTGTAAAGAGTTTAAACACTGTTTCCCATGCTTGTTCAACGAACCTTAAACAATGAATGAACATGCACCTGTGGACCGGTCCTTAAGACACTAACAGCTTACAGACGGTAGGCAATTAAGGTCACAGTTATGAAAACTTAGGACACTAAAGAGGCCTTTCTACTGACTCTGAAAAACACCAAAAGAAAGATGCCCAGGGTCCCTGCTCATCTGCATGAACGTGCCTTAGGCATGCTGCAAGGAGGCATGAGGACTGCATATGTGGTCAGGGAAATAAATGTCAATGTCCGTACTGTGAGACGCCTAAGACAGCGTTACAAGGAGACAGGATGGACAGCTGATCGTCCTCGCAGTGGCAGACCACGTGTAACAACACCTGCACAGGATCGGTACATCCAAACAACATCATGGACTGAGGCCTTATAGGCCTGTTGTAAGGCAGGTCCTCACAAGACATCAACAGCAACAACGTTGCCAATGGGCACAAACCCACCGTCGCTGGACCAGACAGGACTGGCAAAAAGTGCTCTTCACTGACGAGTCGCGGTCTTGTCTCACCAGGGGTGATGTTCGGATTCGTGTTGATCGTCGAAGGAATGAGCGTTACACCGAGGCCTGTGCTCTGGAGCGGGATCGATTTGGAGCTGGAGGGTCCGTCATGGTCTGGAGCGATGTGTCACAGCATCCTCAGACTTTGTATAGGGACACATTATTCCATTTCTGTTAGTCACATGTCTGTGGAACTTGTTCAGTTTATGTCTCTGTTGTTGAATCTTGTTATGTTCATACCAATATTTACACGTTTACACATCTCTCTCTCTCTCTCTCTCTCTCTCTCTCTCTCTCTCTCTCTCTCTCTCTCTCTCTCTCTCTCTCTCTCTCTCTCTCTCTCTCTCTCTCTCTCTCTCCCCATCTTTCTATCTCTCTCTCTCCTTATATATAATAAAAATAGTACTGTTCTTTTCTCCGTAAACTCAGTAGATTGCAGATGATAATTGTCACGTTGGCCCCCTCTTCACAATGGGAGGTCAACAGGAGGAAAATTAGCAGCTGTCAGATGAAGCCACATCTCCAATGAATACCTGTCATTAATGCTTCCCTCTCTTCCCTTCCCATTCCTCCCTTATCCTTCATGTTACTTCTTGAGTTTTTTCTTTGTCTTTCTCTCACGCAACCTAGCTAACCCTGTGCGGAAATACAGGTTTAATGTCAAGAGCTCCTAATGGCAAGTATTTTAAAGCGAATTCATTAATTTAATTCCTTCCTCTGTCTCCAAATCCATACGCATCCATACGCATTACATTATGGAGCCCTGTGCCTAGCCGTGCCTGTGTGTGATTCATCCAATCACCCCCCCTCACCCCTCCCTTAATTCAGATCGGTGTACTTGATGCTGCTCACTTCAGTGCTGAGGCCCAGGGCTAGAGAAGAGAGAAGAGAGCGAGTAGAGAGAGCCCCAGCAGAGAAAGAAAGTGAATTACAATACTGCTATTGAACACTGTCTGTCTGTCACACCCAGGAGATACCCAGGTCCCTGATTTCACTAACACAGACAGAGAAGGAGTAGCTTTGTTTCTCAGATATAACTGGGAGGCTGTGGACTGAAGTCTCTCCTGATAAATCTACACCCCAGTAACAAAACCATTAGAATACCATGAACAAAAAAAAAATCAAACCACATTGTTTTTGTCACACGCTCCAAACACAGGTGTAGACCTTACAGTGAAATGCTTACTTACAAGCCCTTAACCAACAATTCAGTTTTAAGAAAATACCTAAAAAAAAGTAAGAAAGAAGAATAACAAATAATTTAACAGCATCAGTAAATAACAATAGCGGGGCTATATACAGGGGGTACCGGTCAATGTGCGGCGGGGGTGCCGTTGTTGAGGTAATTGAGGTAATATGTACATGTAGGTAGAGTTATTAAAGTGAAAATGCAAAATGAATAACAGAGAGTAGCAGCAGTGTAGAAGGGGAGCACTACAAATAGTATGAGTAGCCATTTGATTAGATGTTCAGGAGTCTTATAGCTTGGCGGTAGAAGCTGCTTAGCAGCCTCTTGGACCTACACTTGGCGCTCCGGTACAGTTTGCCGTACGGTAGCAGACAGAACAGTCTATGACTAGGGTGGCTGGAGTCTTTGACAATTTTTAGGGCCTACCTCTGACACCGCCTGGTATAGAGGTCCTGGATGGCAGGAAGCCTGGCCCCGGTGATGTACTGGGCCGTACGCAATACCCTCTGTAGTGCCTTGCGGTCGGAGGCCGAGCTGTTGCCATACCAGGGAGTGATGCAACCCGTCAGGATGCTCTCGATGGTGCAGCTGTAGAACCTTTTGAAGATCTGAGGTCCCATGCAAAATCTTTTCAGTCTCTTGAGGGGAAATATGTTATGTCGTGCCCTTTTCATGACTGTCTTGGTGTGCTTGGACCATGTTAGTTTGTTGGTGATACGGACATCAAGGAACTTGAAGCTCTCAACCTGCTCCACTACAGCCCCTTCTATGAGAATGGGGACGTGCTCGGTCCTCCTTTTCCTGTAGTCTAAAATCATCTCCTTGGTTTTGATCACGTTGAGGGAGAGGTTGTTGTCCTTGCACCACACTTTCAGGTCTCTGACCTCCTCCCTATAGGCTGTCTCATCATTGTTGGTGATCAGGCCTTACCACTGTTGTGTCATCGGAAAACTTAATGATGGTGTTGGAGTTGTTCCTGGCTGTCCAGTCATGAGTGAACAGGGAATGGGGGCGGCCCGTCAAAGTCCAGGATCCAGTTGCGGAGGGAGATGTTTAGTCCCAGGGTCCTTAGCTTAGTCATGAGCTTTGAGGGCACTATGGTGTTGAAATTTGAGCTGTAGTCAATGAATAGCATTCTCACATAGGTGTTCCTTCTGTCCAGGTGGGAGAGGGCACTGTGGAGTGCAATAGAAATTGCAACATCTGTGGATCTGTTGGGGCGGTATGCAAATTGGAGTGGGTTTAGGGTTTCTTGGATAATGGTGTTGATGTGAGCCATGACCTGTCTTTCAAAGCACTTCATGGCTACAGACATGAGTGCTATGGGTCGGTAGTCATTTAGGCAGGTTACCTTAGTGCTCTTGGGCACAGGGACTATGGTGGTCTGCTTGAAACATGTTGGTATTACAGACTCAGACATGGAGAAGTTTAAAATGTCAGTGAAGACTCTTTGCCAGTTGGTCAGAGCATGCTCGGAGTACACGTTCTGGTAATCCGTCTGGCCCAGCGGCCTTGTGAATGTTGACCTGTTTAAAGGTCTTACTCACATCGGCTACGGAGAGCGTGATCACGCAGTCGTCCAGAACAGCTGATGCTCTCATGCATGTTTCAGTGTTACTCGCCTCGAAGCGAGCATAGAAGATATTTAGCTCGTCTGGTAGTCTCGTGTCACTGGGCAGCACTCGGCTGTTCTTCCCCTTGTAGTCTGTAATAGTTTGCAAGCCCTGCCACATCTGATGAGCGTCAGAGCCGGTGTAGTACGATTCGATCTTAGTCCTGTATCGACTCTTTTCCTGTTTGATGGTTCGTCGGAGGGCATAGTGGGATTTCTGATAAGCTTCCGGATTAGAATCCCGCTCCTTGAAAGCTGCAGCTCTACCCTTTAGCTCAGTGTGAATGTTTCCTGTAATCCATGGCTTCTGGTTGGGGTATGTACGTACAGTCACTGTGGGGACGATGTCGTCTATGCACTTATTGATGAAGCCAGTGACTGATGTGGTGTACTCCTCAAGGCCATCGGAAGAATCCCGGAACATATTCCAGTCTGTGCTAGCACAACAGTCCAGCAGTTTAGCATCTGCTTCATCTGACCACTTTTTTATTGGCCGAGTCACTGGTGCTTTCTGCTTAAATCAGGAGGATAGAATTATGGTCAGATTTGCCAAATGGAGGGCGAGGGAGAGCTTTGCATGTGTCTCTGTTTGTGAAGTAAAGGTGGTCTAGAGATTTTTTTAACCTCTGGTTACACATTTAACATGCTGATAGAAATTAGGTAGATTCATCGGCTGGTTTACCCAAGGTTTACATTTTGAGTAGAACAGAGCGATTGCACAGAGATCCCTTTAGCTCAGTTTGAAATCCGTTTTAAGTGTCACACTGGATGAATGTCAATATCTAAATCACGGAGAAGTTGTTGTTTTCCCAGAGTAGAAAAAAAAACATGACTTTTCAACAAAAACTATCGCTAATTATCCTGATATCCATAATTACTGCAATCAAGGATGTAAATGAAGCAGGATATCTCGTTACATTTCAACAGCTAGGAAAACCAAAGATGATAATCACTAGTTCTTTTGATTGCATCTCTCGGCTACTAAGTCTCTCTGTGCTGCTCAGAAGGTGGTTCAGAGATTATTTGTATCAATAATTGATGACATGATGAAGCATTAATAAGATGCTATGATGATTGTATTTATTTTACTGAGATATTAGTTCAGACCGCATAATGCTCATAGGCCTAAGGTTTCCTAGGTGGTAGATGTACACAGTTAGTAAATGCTCCCTGATACATTCCATCGAGTAACGATTGTTTTGCAATCAGGGCTTGATAGTGATTGTCAGCAGTGTGGAGGAGGAGCAGGCAAATGCTTCACATAGTCTCTTGCCCTCTAGAAGGAACAACTGGTCTCCAGTCAATAACTGGAGATGGATTCTCTGTATCTCAGCAATTTAGAGGCAACAGCTCCGACGTTGAAGGAGAAGCTGTACGATTAATTGTGACAGCCAAAATGTTGAACTCAGCATCGAACCACTCCATTCCCTTCCCTTCCAGCCTTTTGTCAGACATAACATATCATCATTAAGGTAGTGTCAGCCAGTTTGTCATTCTAAAGCTGTAGTCCAAGGTGTCATTAAAAAGCTGTAGTACAAGGTGTCATTCTATATCTGTAGTCCAAGCTTTCATTCTGAATCTGTAGTCCAAGGTGTCATTCTAAAGCTGTAGTCCATGTCATACTAAAGCTGTAGTCCAAGGTGTCATTCTATATCTGTAGTCCAAGGTGTCATTCTAAAGCTTGTAGTCCAAGGTGTCCTTCAAACGCTGTAGTCCAAGGTGTCATTCTATATGTGCAGTCCAAGGTGTCATTCTAAAGCTGTAGTCCAATGTGTAATTCTGTATCTGTAGTCCAAGGTGTCATTCTAAAGCTGTAGTCCAAGGTGTCATTCTAAAGCTATAGTCCAAGGTGTCATTCCGTATTTGTAGTCCAAGGTGTCAATCTAAAGCTGTAGACCAATGTGTCATTCTGTAGCTGAGGACGAAGGTGTCATTCTGTTTCTGAAGTCAATGGTGTCATTCTAAACCTGTAGACCAAGGTGTCATTCTAAAGCTGTGAACAAGGGTGTCATTCTGTATCTGAAGTACAAGGTGTCATTCTAAAGCTGCAGTCCAAGGATTCATTCTGTATCTGTAGTCCAAGGTGTCATTCTATAGCTGTGGACCAAGGTGTCATTCTAAAGCTGTTGTCCAAGGAGTCATTCTGTATCTGTTGTCCAATGAGTCATTCCAAAGTTGTAGTCCAATATATCATTCTGTGTCTGTAGTCCAAGGTGTCATTCTAAAGCAGTAGTCGAAGGTGTCATTCTGTAGCTGTGGACCAAGGTGTCTTTCTGTATCTGTAGTCCAAGGTGTCATTCAAAAGCTGTGGACCAAGGAGTCATTCAAAAGCTGTAGTCCAAGGTGTCATTCTGTATCTGTAGTCCAAGGTGTCATTCTAAAGCTGTAGTGCATGGTGTCAATATTTAGCTGTCGACCAAGGTGCCATTTTGTATCTGTTGTCCAAGGTCTCATTCTAAAGCTGTAGTCCAGGATGTCATTATATAGCTGTGGACCAAAGTGTCATTCTGTATCTGTAGTCCAATGTGTCATTCTTTAGCTGTGGACCAAGGTCTCATTCAAAGTTGTAGTCCAAGGTGTCATTCTATAGCTGTGGACAGATGTGTCATTCTAAAGCTGTGGACCAAGGTGTCATTCTAAAGCTGTGAACCAAGGTGTCATTCTGAAGCTGTAGTCCAAGGTGTTATTCTATAGCTGATGTCCAAGGTCTCATTCTAATGCTGTAGTCCAAGGTGTCATTATATAGCTGTGGACCAAGGTGTCACTCTAAAGCTGTAGTCCAAGGGGTCATTCTAAAGCTGTAGTCCAAGGTGTCATTCTATATCTGTATTCCAAGGTGTCATTCTATATCTGTAGTCCAAGGTGTCATGCTTTAGCTGTGGACAAATGTGTCATTATAATGCAGTGGGCCAAGGTGTCATTCTAAAGCTGTAGTCCAAGGTGTCGTTCTATATCTGTAGTCCAAGGTTTCATTCTTTATCTGTGGACCAAGGTGTCATTCTAATGCTGTGGGCCAAGGTGTCATTTTATTACTGTAGTCCAAGGTGTCATTGTGAAGTTGTAGTCCAAGGTGTCATTCTGTATCCGCAGCCCAAGGTGTCATTCTTAAGCTGTAGTACAAGGTAGCATTCTAAAGCTGTGGACAGAAAGGTGTCATTCTAAAGTTGTGTACCAAGGTATCATTCTAAAGCTGTGTATCAAGGTGTCATTCTAAAGCTGTGGATCAAGGTGTCATTCTATATCTGTATTCCAAGGTGTCATTCTATATCTGTAGTCCAAGGTGTCATGCTTTAGCTGTGGACAAATGTGTCATTATAATGCTGTGGGCCAAGGTGTCATTCTAAAGCTGTAGTCCAAGGTGTCGTTCTATATCTGTAGTCCAAGGTTTCATTCTTTATCTGTGGACCAAGGTGTCATTCTAATGCTGTGGGCCAAGGTGTCATTTTATGACTGTAGTCCAAGGTGTCATTGTGAAGTTGTGGACCAAGGTGTCATTCTGATTCTGTAGTCCAGGGTGTCATCCTAAGGCTGTGGACCAAGGTGTCATTCTATATATGTAGTCCAAGGTGTCATTCTAAAGCTGTAGTCCAAGGTGTCATTCTGTATCCGCAGCCCAAGGTGTCATTCTTAAGCTGTAGTACAAGGTAGCATTCTAAAGCTGTGGACAGAAAGGTGTCATTCTAAAGTTGTGTACCAAGGTATCATTCTAAAGCTGTGTATCAAGGTGTCATTCTAAAGCTGTGGATCAAGGTGTCATTCTAAATCTGTGGTCCAAGGCTTCATTCTAAAACTGTGTACCAAGGTGTCATTCTATATCTGTAGTCCAAGGTGTCATGCTTTAGCTGTGGACAAAGGTGTCATTATAATGCTGTGGTCCAAGGAGTCATTCTTTATCTTTGGACCAAGGTGTCATTCTAATGCTCTGGACCAAGGTGTAATTTTATCACTGTGGTCCAAGGTGTCATTGTGAAGTTGTGGACAAAGGTGTCATTCTGATTCTGTAGTCTAGGGTGTCATCCTAAGGCTGTGGACCAAGGTGTCATTCTATATATGTAGTCCAAGGTGTCATTATAAAGCTGTAGTCCAAGGTGTCATTCTGTATCTGCAGCCCAAGGTGTCATTCTTAAGCTGTAGTACAAGGTATCATTCTAAAGTTGTGGACAAAGGTGTCATTCTAAAGTTGTGTACCAAGGTGTCATTCTTTAGCTGTGGACCAAGGTGTCATTCTAAATCTGTAATCCAAGGTGTCATGATTTAGCTGTGGACAAAGGTGTCATTATAATGCTGTGAGCCAAGGTGTCATTCTAAAGCTGTAGTCCAAGGTGTCTTTCTGTATCTGCAGCCCAAGGTGTCATTCTAAAACTGTGGTCCAAGGCTTCATTCTAAAACTGTGTACCAAGGTGTCATTCTTTAGCTGTGGACAAAGGTGTCATTATAATGCTGTGGGCCAAGGTGTCATTCTAAAGCTGTAGTCCAAGGTGTCTTTCTATATCTGTATTCCAAGGTGTCATTCTAAAGCTGTAGTCCAATGTGTCATTCTATATATGTAGTCCAAGGTGTCATTCTAAAGCTGTTGTCCAAGGTGTCATTCTATATCTGTAGTCCAAGGTGTCATTCTAAAGCTGTAGTACAAGGTATCATTCTGAAGCTGTGGACAAAGGTGTCATTCTAAAGCTATGTACCAAGGTGTCATTCTTTAGCTGTGGAACAAGGTGTCATTCTATACCTGGAGTCCAATGTGTCATTCTAAAGCTGTGGATCAAGGTGTCATTCTAAAACTGTTGATCAAAGTGTCATTCTGAATCTTTGGATCAAGGTGTCATTCTAAAGCTGTGGACCAAGGTGTCATTCTAAAGCTGTGGACCACGGTGTCATTCTAATGTTATAGTCCATGGTGTCATTCTATAGCTGTGGACCAAAATGTCATTCTAAATCTGTGGACCATCGTGTAATTCTAAAGCTGTTGTCCAAGGCGTAATTCTAAAGCTGTGGATCAAGGTGTCGTTCTATATCTGTAGTCCAAGTTGTCATTTTAAATGTGTGGACCGAGGTGTCACGCTATATTTATAGACCAAGGTGTCATTCGAAAGCTGTAGTACAAGGTGTCATTTTAATAGTGTGGACCAAGGTGTCATTCTATATCTGTAGACTATTGTGTCATTCTATATCGCCAGTCCAAGGTGTCATTCTAAAGCTGTAGTCCAAGGTGTCATTCTAAAGCTTTGGATCAAGGTGTCATTCTAATGTTGTTGTCCATGGTGTCATTCTATAGCTGTGGACCAAAATGTCATTCTAGAGCTGTGGACCAAGATGTCAATCTAAAGCTGAGGTCAAAGGTGTCATTCTAAAGCTGTGGATCAAAGTGTCATTCTAAAGATGTGGACCAAAGTGTCATTCTAATGTTATAGTCCATGGTGTCATTCTATTGCTGTGGACCAAAATGTGATTCTAAAGCTGTGGACCAAGGTGTCATTCTATATCTGTAGTCCAATTTGTCATTTTTTAATGTGTGGACCGAGGTGTCATTCTATATCTGTAGTCCAATTTGTCATTTTAAATGTGTGGACCGAGGTGTCATGCTATATCTGTGGATCAAGGCGTCATTCTAAAGCTGTGTATCATGGTGCCACTCTATATCTGTTGTCCAAGGTGTCGTTCTAAAGCTGTAGTAAAAGGTGTCATTCTAAAGGAATGGACCAAGGTGCCATTCTATATCTGTAGACCAAGGTGTCATTCTAAATCGCCAGTCCAAGGTGTCATTCTAAAGCTGTAGTCCAAGGTGTCTTTCTAAAGCTGTGGATCAAGGTGTCAATCTAAAGCTGTAGTCCATGTTGTCATTCTATTTCTGTAGTCCAAGGTGTCATTTTTTAGCAGTGGACCAAGGTGTCATTCTATCACTGTAGTCCAAGGTGTCATTGTAAAGCTGTATTCCAATGTGTCATTCTATATCTGTAGTCCAAGGTGTCATCCTAAAGCTGTGGAACAAGGTGTCATTCTATATATGTAGTCCAAGGTGTCATTCAATATCTGCAGTCCAATGTGTCATTCTAAAGCTGTATTCCAAGGTGTCATTCTAAAGCTGTGGACCAAGGTGTCGTTCTAAAGCTGTGGATCAAGGTGTCATTCTATAGCTTTGGAACAAGGTGTCATTCTAAAGCTGCGGACCAAGGTGTCCTTCTATAGCTTTGGAACAAGGTGTCATTCTAAAGCTGTGGATCAAAGTGTCCTTCTATAGCTTTGGAACAAGGTGTCATTCTAAAGCTGCGGACCAAGGTGTCATTATATATCTGTAGTCCAAGGTGTCATTCTAAAGCTGTGGACCAAGGTGTCAATCTATATCTGTAGTCCAAGGTGTCATTCGAAAGGTGTAGTCCAAGGTGTCATTCTAAAGCTGTGGATCAAGGTGTCTTTCTATATCTGTACTCCAAGGTGTCATTCTAAAGCTGTAGTCCAAGGTGTCATTCTAAAGCTGTAGTCCAAGGTGTCATTCTATAGCTTTGGATCAAGCTGCAACAGCAAATCGCCCCTAAAGGATTTGTTTAAGAGCATGTCGACTAAGTATATAATGCTCTACCTCTACCAATACCCTATACACTGGTGAAACGTTTTAGAACACCTACTCATTCACGGGTTTTTCTTTATTTTCACAATTTTCTACATTGTAGAATAGTAGTGAAGACATTCAAACTATGAAATAACACATTTGGAATTATGTAGTAACCAAAAAAGTGTTAAGGGAGTAGCAACAACATCCGGTAAAATGCAGAGCGACAAATTCAAATGTCAAAAATAGTAATATTAAACATTCATGAAAATACAAGTGTTGCATACCATTCCAACACTTAGAATCTTGGTAATCTCACAGCATTGTCAAAAAGGCTTTACGGCGAAAGCATAGCATTTGATTCTCTGAGGACAGCGCCCTGCAAACATATTCAATTAGCATAATAACATAACGGGTGTCACAAAACTAAAGATAGCGATAAAGTAAATCGCTTACCTTTGAAGATCTTCCTCTGATGGCAATCCAAAGGGTCCCAGCTACACAATAAATTGTCCTTTTGTTCGATAAAGTCCCTCTAAGTATCCCAAAAGCTCAGTTTGGTTGGCACGTTTTGTTCGCTAATCCACCATTCCACTCGTTCAATATGCAAGACATAGAAAACGTAAAACAGTTACCCATAAACCCAAACAACTCAAACAAAGTTTCTAATCAAGCCTGTTATGTGTATAAACGATAATATTTCAGAAGTAAATTAACCTGCTCAATAGAAAAGTAAAAAAACGAATTTGCACGCTCTCTGTCACGCGTGCAAATCAGTACAGGTCACGGTTTGATCCACTTGGAAAAATAGCTCTTACTCGTTGGTTTTTCCAAAAACAAGCCTGAAACCTTGTCTAATGACTGTTTACATCTAGTGGAAGCCATAGGACCTGCAATCTGGGAGCTAAATCCCCTTGCTTTGAATAGTATCTCAAAAGAAAAAGTGTGACATCCCAAAATCACATTTTCCGGATGGATTTTCCTCTGGTTTTCGCCAGCCAAATCAGTTCTGTTATACTCACAGACATTATATGCATATCCTAGCTTCTGGGCCTGAGTAACAGCCAGTTTACATTGGGCATGCCAGACTCTCCGAACATCCGAATTCTTCAAATTACCATAATTTTCCTTGATGACAGCTTTGCTCACTCTTGGCATTCTCTCAACCAGCTTCACTTGGAATGCTTTTCCAACGGTTTGAAGTAGTTACCACATATGCTGAGCACTTGTTGGCTGCCTTTCCTTCACTCTGCGATCCGACTCATCCCAAACCATCTCAGTTTGGTTAAGGTCAGGGGATTGTGTAGGCCAGGTCATCTGATGCTGCACTCCATCGCTCTCCTTCTTGGTAAAATATCCCACAGCCTGGAGTTGTTTTGGGTCATTTATATATTTGTTTAACACTTTTTTGGTTTCTACATGGTTCCATAAGTGTTATTTCATAGTTTGGATGTCTTCACTATTATTCTACAATGTAGAAAATAGTAAGAATAAAGAAAAACCCTTGAATTAGTAGGTATTCTAAAACCTTTGACCGGTAGTACATAAGGGTATTGTTGTTCAATTAAACAATATAGCTTCCAAGTTTGTTGTAGTATGTAACCTAGATGAGTCAACAGTTTTCATATTATGCAGTCTGTTTGACTGGTGACTCCTGATGAAAAACGTCTTGATGTAGTTTGATCAGACAGAACTCTGAGGATCCAGATCCAGGGAGCTTTGTGGAAACTCCAGACTTGAAATGCTATCTAATGTACAACAGTACCAGCCAAGTTCCAGACTGTTTTGAGTCACTAGGCAGGTTTCCGTTGACCCACGATTATTCGACAAATCCAATGTGGGAAAAAAAACAACACCATCAGCCGTAGGTGAAATGTTCTGAAAATCAACAACACTTCTGTTTGACAGGGGTGACAAGTCCTAATTGCGACAAATTATGATGGAAACCTTGTTTTTTCAAAATAAATTGGATTGCCAAATAATTTTGAAAGTACGCGGGGCAGGTGATGTCATCACGTAACTATAAAACTCAACTCTGTATTTAATTTTAAACGCGTACTACTTGCTAAATCATCTTATTTAAAAAATATATAGATATATTTGCAGGACAAGGATTGTCCTGACTTTCAAGAATGCCTGAATTGCTTCACATTGCTTTTCTGGTTGGCTGGATGTAAGTTTCACCACCCAATTACATCAGATCTACAAGGAGTGCAAGTCTCCCCATGGAAACGGGAACGGACCTTTGCCAATACGTTAGCGCATGAGAATTATGACTCATATATTAGGATTTTTTTGCATTTTATCCATACTGGCTTTTTCTGGCTACCTGAGACATGAAAAAGGTGGGAGGGCAATTAATAAGCAATTTGCCCGAAATTGATATTTAAAACTAGGTTTTTGAGGAATGATGAATATTTTTTGGGTACGACGTCATTACGCTCACAAAGACAGTTCCATGGTAACGCATTGCAGCAGGAAATTGTTGAATCCATTTTTTAAATGTAAAAGAAAAACACTAGCACAAGCTAATGGAAACATAAAGGAAACATTGCTCCAGACTGTTTGATAGGTTAATGATCTAAGGAGATCTTTCTTCTAGGTTTAAATCAAATTAAATTGTATAAAATTTTATTTAATACATGTGTTTAGCAGATGTTACTGCGGGGTGTAGCGAAATGCTTGTGTTTCTAGCTCCGACAGTGCAGCAATAACTACTATCTAACAATATCACAACATATGCCAAATACACACAAATCTAAGTAAAGGAATGTAATTAAGAATATATAAATATATGGACGAGCATTGTCAGAGAAGCATAGTCTAAGATACAGTAGAATAGAATAGAATACAGTATATACATATTGAGATGAGAAATGCAAAATATGTACGCTAAAGCTATCCCATAGTTTTCTCCCTCTGCAGAGGCTAATGCTAATACACAGGTTTGTCTCTTTGCAGAGCGCTATAGCTAACCCATATGTTTCTCCATCTGCAGAGCGCAATAGCTAACACTACCCATAGGCTTGTCCCTCTGCAGAGCTCTAGGGCTAACCCACAGGGACAATGCACGGCTCCAGCCCAGCCTCTCTCTCCCTCTGAGAGAAGTGTATTATTATCAATCAAGGTAACTGTGTTATTCCCCTGGGCTAGGAGTACAGAGAGGTCCCCGACTATGGACTATTAGACTACAATGACACGTAATCTCACTGTTTAACCCCATCTCATTGACTAAAGCTGAGGCCAGGTGAAAAATGAATATGTTTAGTGAACCGTTTTATGAGGGGAGACATTTTGCCGATTTTCTTTATTTTCAGTTTGAGCTATTTCCAATGACATTAGAACGTCAAAATATGTTCTACACTGAACAAAAGTGTAAATGCAACATACAACAATTTAAACGTTTTTACTGAGTTAAAAAAATTAATTAGGTCCTAATCTATTGTTTTCACGTGACTGAGAATACAGATATGCATCTGTTGGTCACAGATACCTTTAAAAAAAGGTAGAGGCGTGGATCAGTATCTGGTGTTACCACCATTTGCCTCACGCAGCACAACACATCTCCTTCGCATAGAGTTGATCAGGCTGTTGATTGTGGCCTGTGGGAATGTTGTCCCCACTCCTCTTCAACGGCTGCGTGAAGTTGCTGGTTATTGGCGGTAACTGGAACACGTTGTCATACACGTCAATCCAGAGCATCCCACACTTGCTCAATGGGTGTCATGTCTGGTGAGGATGCAGGCCACGGAAGATCTGGGACATTTTCAGCTTCCAGGAATTGTGTACAGATCCTTGCAACATGGGGCCGTGCATTATCATGCTGAAATGTGAGGGGATGGCGTCGGATGAATGGCATAACAATGGGCCTCAGGATCTCGTCACGGTATCTCTGTACATTCAAATTGTGTTGGTTGTCAGTAGCTTATGCCTGCCCAAATCATAACCCCACTTCCACCATGGGGCACTCTGTTCACAACATTGACGTCAGCAAACCGTTCGCACACGTAACGCCATGCACAATGTCTGACGTCTGCCTGGTACAGTTAAAACCGGGACTCATCCGTGAAGAGCACACTTATCCAGCGTGCCAGTGGCCATCGAAGGAGAGCATTTGTCCACTGAAGTTGGTTAAGATGCCAAAATGCAGTCAGGTCAAGACCCTGGTGAGGACGATGAGCACGTAGATGAGTTTACATGAGACGGTTTCCGTGGTTACACGTGGTCTGTGGTTGTGAGGCCCGTTGGACATACTCTAAACAAAAGTCTCTAAAACAACGTTGGAGGCGGCTTATGGTAGAACAATTTACATTCAATTATATGGCAACAGCTCTAGTGGACATTCCTGCAGTCAGCATGTCAATTGCACACTCACTCAAAACTTGAGACATCTGTCGTATTGTGTTGTGTGACAAAACTGCACATTTTAGACTGGCCTTTTGTTGACCCCAGCACAAGGTGCACCTGTGTAATGATCAGCTTCTTGACATGCCACACCTGTCAGGTGGATGGATTATCTTGGCAAAGGAGAAATGCACAGGGATGTAAACAAAGTTGTGCCCAACATTTGAGAGAAATAAGCTTTTTGTGTGTATATAAAATTTCAGGGATCTTTTATTTAATCTCATGAAACATGGGACCAACACTACATTTTGAGTTCATATTTTTGTTCAGTTTATGTTATATATAGCTATGTTCTCCTTTCCTGCTACAAAGGTAGCCTGAATACCCTTGAGAGTCCAGACCCCCTGTGTTTTGTAATTTAGTGACTGGGTGAAGGGGGGTGTTGGAGGGGACCGTGTCTTGGCGTAGCTCAGCGGGGTGACTGGGTGAAGGGGGGTGTTGGAGGGGACCGTGTCTCGGCGTAGCTCAGCTGGGTGACTGGGTGAAGGGGGGTGTTGGAGGGGACCGTGTCGCAGCGGTTTAGAGGGGTAGAGGTATGGCTCAACGGAGTGACTGGGTGGAGGGGAGGTGTAGAAGAGGGAGAGAGGGGAGAGCAGGAGAGAGGGGGAGAGAGGGGGAGAGCAGGAGAGAGGGGGAGAGAGGGGGAGAGAGGGAGAGAGGGGGAGAGTGGTGGCTCAGACGGTTAGCCTCTCTCCCAGCACCCCACCGAGCCTTGGTTCACTAACGGTGAATATATCTATCTGCAGTGTAAATTACTTCACAGCTTCACACCACTTCTGCGCCATGTTTTGTGGTTGTTTAATTGCCTAAGCTCTGCCCCCCACCCCCGCCCACCACCCCCGCCACGTGTTTGAAAGGTAACGTATATTGAGGTTAATACGTCCTCGTTACAGATCTACTGATCCATTTCCCTTTTTGAACTTGCATAAACTTCATATCAGATGAAAATTATCTTTCCCCACTAATTTCTCTGATCTTCCATATAAACTTTTTAATTTATGCTATTAAAAGAGCATTAATTAGAGCTCTTGAGAGTAAGATATGATTGCATATATGATCATTAAATTATAGAGGCCAAAGGTGCCTGGATCCAATCTTGAGACTTGAAACCATAATTTGAAACTTTAGATCCACCATTCTAATGAACCATTGATACAGGCCAGTCCCAACCTAACCAACAAATCAACACATATTTCCAGGGTTACTTGTTATGAATACCTTCGATGCATTGATTTTCCATTCCACATTTAAGCCACCTATGTATTATGACCAATTGTCTGGTTTATAGATTCACAGTATACCTCAGCAAGGACTGATAATGAATTGTGTTGATGATGAAGTGTGTTGCTACTGGTTTCAATCAGTATCACTTGTTTAGTCTGTAATATTTAGGCCCAGAAGGCATTTTCACAGCTCATCAGCTCATCTGAACACTTGACACAGGCACGCAGGCATGCACACACACACACACACACACACACACACACACACACACACACACACAAACACACATACACGCACAGGCACAAACACACACCATTACACCTATCTGGGTCTGTAATGGACTGTGATATCAGCGTAAAGTGGTGAGGTCCATGTCGGGACTGACCCAACACAATGGCCTGAGTGTGTTCTCTCCCCATTAATGAAAATATTATTGTACAGCAATTTGAGCCACTTTGCGTCCTGCAGTCATTGATGAAAAAATAACCACTAAGCCTCCTGCATTCATTGAGGGATATAGAACCATTAAGCCTCCTGCACTCATTGAGGGATATAGAACCATTAAGCCTCCTGCACTCATTGAGGGATATAGAACCATTAAACCTCCTGCACTGATTAACGGGTAGAGAACCATTAAACCTGAACTGATTAACGGGTATAGAACCATTAAACCTCCTGAACTAATTAACGGGTATAGAACCATTAAACCTCCTGAACTAATTAACAGGTATAGAACCATTAAGCCTCCTGAACTGATTGACGGGTATAGAACCATTAAGCCTCCTGAACTGATTAACGGGTATAGAACCATTAAGCCTCCTGAACTAATTAGCGGGTATAGAACCATTAAGCCTCCTGAACTAATTAACGGGTATAGAACCATTAAGCCTCCTGAACTAATTAACGGGCATAGAACCATTATACCTCCTGAACTAATTAACGGGTATAGAACCATTATACCTCCTGAACTGATTAACGGGTATAGAACCATTATACCTCCTGAACTGATTAACGGGTATAGAACCATTAAGCCTCCTGCACTCATTGAGGGATATAGAACCATTAAGCCTCCTGCACTCATTGAGGGATATAGAACCATTAAGCCTCCTGAACTGATTAACGGGTATAGAACCATTAAGCCTCCTGAACTAATTAACGGGTATTGAACCATTAAAACTCCTGAACTAATTAACGGGTATAGAACCATTAAACCTCCTGAACTAATTAACGGGTATAGAACCATTAAGCCTCCTGAACTAATTAACGGGTATAGAACCATTAAACCTCCTGAACTAATTAACAGTTAGAGAACCATTAAGCCTCCTGAACTAATTAACGGGTAGAGAACCATTATACCTCCTGAACTGATTAACAGTTAGAGAACCATTATACCTCCTGAACTGATTAACAGTTAGAGAACCATTAAGCCTCCTGAACTGATTGACGGGTATAGAACCACTAAGCATCTTCAGTTGGACAATGGACAGATGACGCAATATTTTTAAAGCAGAAGGTTTAACTTTAACACGAGGGGTGCGTCTGATACGACACCCTGTTCACCGTATAGGAACCCATAAGGCTCTGTTCAAAAGTAGTGCACTATATAGCAAATAGGGTGTCATTTTAAACATCGATGAAAGTTCGTTCAACTATAGCTGTTTGAAGTCTAATCGCATACCTTTGTGAAAATGCAACCATTGAATTACGTTTCAGAAAATAAAATCATGAGAAGGTCTATTGTCCGCCGGGCATCTAGGCTATTACTTTAATATTTGGTGACGGTGTGATTTCACCTTTCAGGAGGATCTATCCAGGTCTTCATTGTGGTAGTGGTTTTCATGTCAGCACTAAGGATGAGTTATAGTGTAAATAGATTCAATTGCATGAATGACGTTACTTTCTTCTTCTCTAGCCTCGGGGATGTTTAAACATGAGACCTTTTGGGGGGAATTGGAGGTTTAATACATCTCTTTAGCCAACAGAGCTTTGAATGTAGAAGTTTACATATATCCTAAGAGTTAAAGTGGCAATCCGCAATTGAAACAATAACAAAGTGTAATCCCAGCCACTGTTTTTGGTAATAATCTCAGGGATGAGCCTGGAGAAATGTAGCTACTTTCAAATTCATAGAGTTACGGATGCAAGGACTGGCCATCCATGATATCAAAGTGATCGTTTTAAACACGTTTTGAGGCTATACATTGTTTTGTTTACATTAACTTTGTTTACAAACATTAGAGTGAAACAAGCTGATATTTTGGGTTTATGATGGGCTTCGACAGTTGAACTAAACTCGTAAGGCATCTATAGGTAATATTCTTCAAGAATCAATGGGTACATATCATTAATTATAAGTCCAAATTTAGATGTAGCAACTGCAGATTGCCCCTTTGAATAAAATAGATGTCAAATATGATCTGCCCCTAGCGAAATTACACTCATCCCCCGTTTTTTCTGAAAATCAATATTTAATACCAAACATCAAAAGGAGAAAAATAGGATCCAGGTGAAACAGATGAATTGGGGTTTTCAAGGAGCATTATTTCGAAATGAGACGTACCACTACAAACATCCCACTTTGCAAATTATGCATAGAAATCAAGATGATGTGAACAACGTGTCTGTTATTAAATCTGAGGGTAAATAGTATACCCCCGGAGAGTCATCTGTTTCTGATAAAGTTGTCTCACGCCGGCCAACACCAAGTATGGACATGCACATAGAAGCAGCACTTTGCGATGCATCTCAAATTAACGGGCAGAATTTCTTTTTAAATTGTGGTGTATTCATTTAGAATATGAGGAAGAAAGAGAGCATGTTGTCATTCGTGTGTATAGGGAAATCACTACAGGGAAATCACTACCATACAGTATACAGTATTCTATAGGGATATCACTGCCACACAGTATACAATATTCAATAGGGAAATCACTACCATACAGGATAAGGTATTCTATAGTGAAATCAATACCATACAGCATAAGGTATTCTATAGGGATATCACTACCATACAGTATAAGGTATTCTATAGGGAAATCACTGCCATACAGTATAAGGTATTCTATAGGGAAATCACTGCCATACAGTATAAGGTATTCTATAGGGAAATCACTACCATACAGTATAAGGTATTCTATAGGGAAATCACTGCCATACAGTATAAGGTATTCTATAGGGAAATCATTGCCACACAGTATAAGGTATTCTATAGGGAAATCATTGCCACACAGTATAAGGTATTCTATAGGGAAATCACTACCATACAGTATAAGGTATTATATAGTGGAATCACTACCATACAGTATAAGGTATTATATAGTGAAATCACTACTATACATTATAAGGTATTCTATAGGGATATCACTACCATACAGTATAAGGTATTATATAGGGAAATCACTACCATACAGTATAAGGTATTATATAGGGAACTCACTGCCATACAGTATAAGGTATTCTATAGGGAAATCACTGCCATACATTATAAGGTATTATATAGGGAAATCACTGCCATACAGTATAAGGTATTCTATAGGGAAATCACTGCCATACAGTATAAGGTATTATATAGGGAACTCACTGCCATACAGTATAAGGTATTATATAGGGAACTCACTGCCATACAGTATAAGGTATTCTATAGGGAAATCACTACCATACAGTATAAGGTATTCTATAGGGAAATCACTGCCATACAGTATAAGGTATTCTATAGGGAAATCACTACCATACAGTATAAGGTATTATATAGGGAAATCACTGCCATACATTATAAGGTATTCTATAGGGATATCACTACCACACAGTATAAGGTATAATATAGGGAAATCACTGCCACACAGTATAAGGTATTCTATAGGGATATCACTACCACACAGTATAAGGTATTATATAGGGAAATCACTGCCATACAGTATAAGGTATTCTATAGGGATATCACTACCATACAGTATAAGGTATTCTATAGGGATATCACTACCACACAGTATAAGGTATTATATAGTGAAATCACTGCCATGCAGTATAAGGTATTCTATAGGGATATCACTACCATACAGTATAAGGTATTCTATAGGGATATCACTACCATACAGTATAAGGTATTCTATAGGGATATCACTACCATACAGTATAAGGTATTCTATAGGGATATCACTACTATACAGTATAAGGTATAATATAGGGAAATCACTGCCATACTGTATAAGGTATAATATAGGGATATCACTACCATACAGTATAAGGTATTATATAGGGAAATCACTGCACATGTTTTCCTCTTGTCACCTTTCCAGCACTGATATGCGGTGCCCCTAAGGGACCTCCTGGTCTGATCTGAATATGGAACACTTTTCCATGGAGATTGACGTCATTAAAACCTACAGGTTAAGGTCGTCATTACAATCTACTGGTTATTATCCACTTGTAAGGATTTAATTTCAACCAGCTTTGCTTCCTTCCCTGACACTGAGCTGATATAGAATTAGATTCCTTCCCTGGCACTGAGCTGATATAGAATTAGATTCCTTCCCTGACACTGAGCTGATATAGAATTATATTCTTTCCCTGACACTGAGCTGATATAGAATTAGTTTCCATCCCTGACACTGAGCTGATATAGGATTAGATTCCTTCCCTGGCACTGAGTTGATATAGAATTAGATTCCTTCCCTGACACTGAGCTGAGATAGAATTAGATTCCTTCCCTGACACTGAGCTGATATAGAATTAGTTTCCATCCCTGACACTGAGCTGATATAGAATTAGATTCCTTCCCTGACACTGAGCTGAGATAGAATTAGATTCCTTCCCTGACACTGAGCTGATATAGAATTAGTTTCCATCCCTGACACTGAGCTGATATAGAATTAGATTCCCTCCCTGACACTGAGCTGATATAGAATTAGATTTCCTCCCTGACACTGAGCTGATATAGAATTAGATTCCTTCCCTGACACTGAGCTGATATAGAATTAGATTCCTTCCCTGGCACTGAGCTGATATAGAATTAGATTCCTTCCCTGACACTGAGCTGATATAGAATTAGATTCCTTCCCTGACACTGAGCTGATATAGAATTAGATTCCTTCCCTGACACTGAGCTGATATAGAATTAGTTTCCTTCCCTGGCACTGAGCTGATATAGAATTAGAGTCCTTCCCTGGCACTGAGCTGATATAGAATTAGTTTCCTTCCCTGGCACTGAGCTGATATAGAATTAGTTTCCTTCCCTGGCACTGAGCTGATATAGAATTAGTTTCCTTCCCTGACACTGAGATGATATAGAATTAGAGTCCTTCCCTGGCACTGAGCTGATATAGAATTAGTTTCCTTCCCTGACACTGAGCTGATATAGAATTAGTTTCCATCCCTGACACTGAGCTGATATAGAATTAGTTTCCTTCCCTGGCACTGAGCTGATATAGAATTAGTTTCCTTCCCTGACACTGAGATGATATAGAATTAGATTCCTTCCCTGACACTGAGCTGATATAGAATTAGTTTCCATCCCTGACACTGAGCTGATATAGAATTAGTTTCCTTCCCTGGCACTGAGCTGATATAGAATTAGTTTCCTTCCCTGACACTGAGATGATATAGAATTAGATTCCTTCCCTGACACTGAGCTGATATAGAATTAGTTTCCATCCCTGACACTGAGCTGATATAGAATTAGTTTCCTTCCCTGACACTGAGCTGATATAGAATTAGATTCCCTCCCTGACACTGACCTGATATAGATTTAGATTCCCTCTCTGACACTGAGCTGATATCGCAAAAACATCTGCTAATCATGTGTATGTGACCAATACACTTTGATTTGAGTTGAGATATAATTAGATTCCCTCCCTGACACTGAGGTGGTCTTGTCCTTGTTGTTTCTTGCAGGACTATGCGGAGAAGGAGAGGACGACGACCATGGCCAAAGCCTTGGAGGACCTGAAGGCCAACTTCTACTGTGATCTGTGTGACAAGCAGTACTACAAGCACCAGGAGTTTGACAACCACATCAACTCGTACGACCATGCTCACAAACAGGTAATGGACCTGTGAACGCACACGCACACAATTGTACCGCATTGGATTCAACCTTAAGATTTAACAAGGAATACCAGTACTGAGTCAGTATTGTTTCATTGTTTTTTAATCTTTTGCACTCAAAATTGAAGTGTTCATTGACTAGACAAATGTCAAAGTCACCATTATTTGTCAGTTGTACAACCAAATGCCTTCAACCGAAATGTGTCTTCCGCATTTAACCCAACCCCTCTGAATCAGAGAGGTGCAGGGGGCTGCCTTAATCAACATCCACATCTTCAGCACCCAGGGAACAGTGGGATAACTGCCTTGTTCAGGGGCAGAATGACAGATTTTTACCTTGTCAGCTTCAGTTACAAGTCCAACACTCTAACCACTAGGCTACCTGCCGCCCCCCTAGGCTACCTGCCGCCTACCTGCCGTCACATTGTGTGACTAAGACACATGTGTTCCTAAAAATGTGACATAGTAGGTAGCAATGGCACAAGTGGTCAATGGCAGTAACCCTTTATGAAGGGTCCAGTATATACTATACAGTGGTCAATGGCAGTAATCCTTTATGAAGGGTCCAGTATATACTATACAGTGGTCAATGGCAGTAACCCTTCATGAAGAGTCCAGTATATACTATACAGTGGTCAATGGCAGTAACCCTTTATGAAGGGTCCAGTATAAACTATGCAGTGGTCAATGGCAGTAACCCTTAATGAAGGGTCCAGTATAAACTATGCAGTGGTCAATGGCAGTAACCCTTTATGAAGGGTCTAGTATAAACTATGCAGTGGTCAATGGCAGTAACCCTTAATGAAGGGTCCAGTATAAACTATACAGTGGTCAATGGCAGTAACCCTTTATGAAGGGTCTAGTATAAACTATGCAGTGGTCAATGGCAGTAACCCTTAATGAAGGGTCTAGTATAAACTATGCAGTGGTCAATGGCAGTAACCCTTAATGAAGGGTCCAGTATAAACTATACAGTGGTCAATGGCAGTGACCAAGGGTCCAGTAGCAGTTGTAGAGGTAGGCTTTCAATTTCAACTCATAAATCATATGGGGGCAGGCCAATTTTGGTGTTGCCATTGTTGTAGTTGATGTTGGCCTATCAACAGTGCCTTCAGAAAGTATTCGTACACCTTGGCTTATTCATTATTTTGTTGAATTATCCTGAAGTTATCCTGAAATCAAAATGGGTTAGAATTAATTGTTTTCACCCATCTACACACAATTCTGAAAACATGTTTTTAGAAAATTGTAAAATGGAATAAAGAAATATCTCATTTACACAAGTATTTACACCCCTGAGTCAATTCCTTGTAAAAGCACCTTTGGTAATCTCTAAGAGCTTGTACAATATTTGCCCATTATTCTTTTCAAAAGTCTTCATCTTCTGTCAAATTGGTTGTTTATCATTGCTTGGCAACCATTTTCAGGTCTTGCCATATATTTTCAAGTAGATTTTAAGTCAAAACTGTAACTCGGCCACTCTAGAATATTCATTGTTTTCTTGGTAAGCAACTCCACTGTAGATTTGGCATTGTGTTTTAGGTTATTGTCCAGCTGAAACGAGGATTCATATCCCAAGGTCTGGTGGAGATAAGACTGAACCAGGGTTTCCTCTAGTGTGCAAAGCTGTCATCAAGGCAAAGGGTGGCTACTTTGAAGAATCTAAAATCTAAAATATATTTTGTTTAACACTTTTTTGGTTACTACATGATTCCATATTTGTTATTTCATTGTTTTGGTGTCTTCACTATTATTATACAATGTAGAAAATAGTAAAAATAAAGAAAAACCCTTGAATGAGTAGGTGTGTCCAAACTTTTGACTGGTACTGTACATATTACCTCAATCACCTCCATTACCTGGTACCCCTGCACATTGACTCAGTACTGGTACTCCTTGTATATAGCCTCATTACTACCTGGTACCCCTGCACATTGACTCAGTACTGGTACCCTTTGTATATAGCCTCATTACTACCTGGTACCCCTGCACATTGACTCAGTACTGGCACCCCTTGTATATAGCCTCATTACTACCTGGTACCCCTGCACATTGACTCAGTACTGGCACCCCTTGTATATAGCCTCCTTACTACCTGGTACCCCTGCACATTGACTCAGTACTGGTACCCCTTGTATACAGCCTCCTTACTACCTGGTACCCATGCACATTGACTCAGTACTGGTACCCCTTGTATATAGCCTCATTACTACCTGGTACCCCTGCACATTGACTCAGTACTGGTACCCCTTGTATACAGCCTCCTTACTACCTGGTACCCCTGCACATTGACTCAGTACTGGTACCCCTTGTATATAGCCTCATTACTACCTGGTACCCCTGCACATTGACTCAGTACTAGTTCTCCTTGTATATAGTCTCCTTACTACCTGGTACCCCTGCACATTGACTCAGTACTGGCACCCCTTGTATATAGTCTCCTTACTACCTGGTACCCATGCACATTGACTCAGTACTGGCACCCCTTGTATATAGTCTCCTTACTACCTGGTACCCCTGCACATTGACTCAGTACTGGCACCCCTTGTATATAGTCTCCTTACTACCTGGTACCCCTGCACATTGACTCAGTACTAGTTCTCCTTGTATATAGTCTCCTTACTACCTGGTACCCCTGCACATTGACTCAGTACTGGCACCCCTTGTATATAGTCTCCTTACTACCTGGTACCCCTGCACATTGACTCAGTACTGGCACCCCTTGTACATAGTCACATTATTTTATTATGTTACTATTTCCCTTTTTTATCAAATTTTCATAACAAAATATATACTGTTTTACTCTGGATGGTTGGGAAAGGGTTCATAAGTAAACACTTCACGGTAAAGTATTGTATTCGACGCATGTGACAAATACATTTAGATTTTGTTTTGATTGATCTGATTTGAATATTATTAATTTAGCAATAAACTGTTGCAGTCTCTGCAATACATTTGACAGAAAACCACTAAATAGTCTGTTAAACTCAAGCATGTCAGCTCTGTTTCAGTTATTTATTTGTAGATGACAGAGAGTTTTATTTTTTTTCTCGAACATGTATTCAGTATTGGACACTCTATTTGACACTGTAACCTAAAAGAAGATCAAAATCAACCTTTAAATAGCGAGTTGAAGCTTTAATTCCAGGGCTTATCCAGAAGTCCTTGATATGCGTGAACCCAGTGAGAAGACAAAGCCAGAAACCAGAACACCTATCGAGTGGAGAGACAGGGAATAGCCAGAATAATATTACTGTGGTGGAGGTAGGGGAAACAAAACACCCATCGAGAGCAGAGAGCCAGACCAGAATAATATTACTGTGCTGGAGGTAGGGAAACAAAACACCCATCGAGAGCAGAGAGCCAGACCGGAATAATATTACTGTGGTGGTGGTAGGGGAAACAAAACACCCATCGAGAGCAGAGCGCCAGACCAGAATAATATTACTGTGGTGGTGGTAGGGGAAACAAAACACCCATCGAGAGCAGAGAGCCAGACCAGAATAATATTACTGTGGTGGTGGTAGGGGAAAAAAAACACCCATCGAGAGCAGAGAGCCAGACCAGAATAATATTACTGTGCTGGAGGTAGGGGAAACAAAACACCCATCGAGAGCAGAGCGCCAGACCAGAATAATATTACTGTGGTGGTGGTGGTGGTGGTGGTAGGGGAAACAAAACACCCATCGAGAGCAGAGAGCCAGACCAGAATAATATGACTGTGGTGGTGGTGGTAGGGGAAACAAAACACTCATTGAGAGCAGAGAGCCAGACCAGAATAATATTACTGTGGTGGTGGTAGGGGAAACAAAACACCCATCGAGATCAGGGAGCCAGACCAGAATAATATTACTGTGGTGGTGGTAGGGGAAACAAAACACCCATCGAGAGCAGAGAGCCAGACCAGAATAATATTACTGTGGTGGTGGTGGTGGTAGGGGAAACAAAACACCCATCGAGAGCAGAGAGCCAGACCAGAATAATATTACTGTGGTGGTGGTGGTGGTAGCGGAAACAAAACACCCATCGAGAGCAGAGAGCCAGACCAGAATAATATTACTGTGGTGGTCGTAGGGGAAACAAAACACCCATCAAGAGCCGATAGCCAGACCAGAATAATATTACTGTGGTGGTGGTGGTGGTAGGGGAAACAAAACACTCATCGAGAGCAGAGAGCCAGACCAGAATAATATTACTGTGGTGGTGGTAGGAAACAAAACACCCATCGAGATCAGGAGCCAGACCAGAATAATATTACTGTGGTGGTGGTAGGGGAAACAAAACACTCATCGAGAGCAGAGAGCCAGACCAGAATAATATTACTGTGGGGGTGGTAGGGGAAACAAAACACCCATCGAGAGCAGAGAGCCAGACCAGAATAATATTACTGTGGTGGTGGTAGGGAAACAAAACACCCATCGAGATCAGGGAGCCAGACCAGAATAATATTACTGTGGTGGTGGTAGGGGAAACAAAACACCCATCGAGAGCAGAGAGCCAGACCAGAATAATATTACTGTGGTGGTGGTGGTAGGGGAAACAAAACACCCATCGAGATCAGGGAGCCAGACCAGAATAATATTACTGTGGTGGTGGTGGTAGGAAACAAAACACCCATCGAGAGCAGAGAGCCAGACCAGAATAATATTACTGTGGTGGTGGGGGTGGTAGGGGAAACAAAACACCCATCGAGAGCAGAGAGCCAGACCAGAAAAATATTACTGTGGTGGTGGTAGGGAAACAAAACACCCATCGAGATCAGGAGCCAGACCAGAATAATATTACTGTGGTGGTGGTGGTGGTGGTAGGAAACAAAACACCCATCGAGAGCAGAGAGCCAGACCAGAATAATATTACTGTGGTGGTGGTGGTGGTAGCGAAACAAAACACCCATCGAGAGCAGAGAGCCAGACCAGAATAATATTACTGTGGTGGTCGTAGGAAACAAAACACCCATCAAGAGCCGATAGCCAGACCAGAATAATATTACTGTGGTGGTGGTGGTGGTAGGGAAACAAAACACTCATCGAGAGCAGAGAGCCAGACCAGAATAATATTACTGTGGTGGTGGTAGGAAACAAAACACCCATCGAGATCAGGAGCCAGACCAGAATAATATTACTGTGGTGGTGGTAGGGAAACAAAACACTCATCGAGAGCAGAGAGCCAGACCAGAATAATATTACTGTGGGGGTGGTAGGAAACAAAACACCCATCGAGAGCAGAGAGCCAGACCAGAATAATATTACTGTGGTGGTGGTAGGGAAACAAAACACCCATCGAGATCAGGAGCCAGACCAGAATAATATTACTGTGGTGGTGGTGGTGGTGGTAGGGGAAACAAAACACTCATCGAGAGCAGAGAGCCAGACCAGAATAATATTACTGTGGGGGTGGTAGGGGAAACAAAACACCCATCGAGAGCAGAGAGCCAGACCAGAATAATATTACTGTGGTGGTGGTAGGGAAACAAAACACCCATCGAGATCAGGAGCCAGACCAGAATAATATTACTGTGGTGGTGGTGGTGGTAGGAAACAAAACACCCATCGAGCAGAGAGCCAGACCAGAATAATATTACTGTGGTGGTGGTGGTAGGGAAACAAAACACCCATCGAGATCAGAGAGCCAGACCAGAATAATATTACTGTGGTGGTGGTAGGAAACAAAACACCCATCGAGAGCAGAGAGCCAGACCAGAATAATATTACTGTGGTGGTGGTGGTGGTGGTAGGGAAACAAAACACCCATCGAGAGCAGAGAGCCAGACCAGAATAATATTACTGTGGTGGTGGTAGGGAAACAAAACACCCATCGAGATCAGAGAGCCAGACCAGAATAATATTACTGTGGTGGTGGTGGTAGGGAAACAAAACACCCATCGAGAGCAGAGAGCCAGACCAGAATAATATTACTGTGGTGGTGGTGGTGGTAGGAAACAAAACACCCATCGAGAGCAGAGAGCCAGACCAGAATAATATTACTGTGGTGGTGGTAGGAAACAAAACACCCATCAAGAGCCGATAGCCAGACCAGAATAATATTACTGTGGTGGTGGTGGTGGTAGGGGAAACAAAACACTCATCGAGAGCAGAGAGCCAGACCAGAATAATATTACTGTGGTGGTGGTAGGGGAAACAAAACACCCATCGAGATCAGGGAGCCAGACCAGAATAATATTACTGTGGTGGTGGTAGGGGAAACAAAACACCCATCGAGAGCAGAGAGCCAGACCAGAATAATATTACTGTGGTGGTGGTGGTGGTAGGGGAAACAAAACACCCATCGAGAGCAGAGAGCCAGACCAGAATAATATTACTGTGGTGGTGGTGGTGGTAGCGGAAACAAAACACCCATCGAGATCAGGGAGCCAGACCAGAATAATATTACTGTGGTGGTGGTAGGGGAAACAAAACACTCATCGAGAGCAGAGAGCCAGACCAGAATAATATTACTGTGGGGGTGGTAGGGGAAACAAAACACCCATCGAGAGCAGAGAGCCAGACCAGAATAATATTACTGTGGTGGTGGTAGGGAAACAAAACACCCATCGAGATCAGAGAGCCAGACCAGAATAATATTACTGTGGTGGTGGTGGTGGTAGGGGAAACAAAACACCCATCGAGAGCAGAGAGCCAGACCAGAATAATATTACTGTGGTGGTGGTGGTAGGGGAAACAAAACACCCATCGAGATCAGGGAGCCAGACCAGAATAATATTACTGTGGTGGTGGTAGGGGAAACAAAACACCCATCGAGAGCAGAGAGCCAGACCAGAATAATATTACTGTGGTGGTGGGGGTGGTAGGGGAAACAAAACACCCATCGAGAGCAGAGAGCCAGACCAGAATAATATTACTGTGGTGGTGGTAGGGGAAACAAAACACCCATCGAGATCAGGGAGCCAGACCAGAATAATATTACTGTGGTGGTGGTGGTGGTGGTAGGGGAAACAAAACACCCATCGAGAGCAGAGAGCCAGACCAGAATAATATTACTGTGGTGGTGGTGGTGGTAGCGGAAACAAAACACCCATCGAGAGCAGAGAGCCAGACCAGAATAATATTACTGTGGTGGTCGTAGGGGAAACAAAACACCCATCAAGAGCCGATAGCCAGACCAGAATAATATTACTGTGGTGGTGGTGGTGGTAGGGGAAACAAAACACTCATCGAGAGCAGAGAGCCAGACCAGAATAATATTACTGTGGTGGTGGTAGGGGAAACAAAACACCCATCGAGATCAGGGAGCCAGACCAGAATAATATTACTGTGGTGGTGGTAGGGGAAACAAAACACTCATCGAGAGCAGAGAGCCAGACCAGAATAATATTACTGTGGGGGTGGTAGGGGAAACAAAACACCCATCGAGAGCAGAGAGCCAGACCAGAATAATATTACTGTGGTGGTGGTAGGGGAAACAAAACACCCATCGAGATCAGGGAGCCAGACCAGAATAATATTACTGTGGTGGTGGTGGTGGTGGTAGGGGAAACAAAACACCCATCGAGAGCAGAGAGCCAGACCAGAATAATATTACTGTGGTGGTGGTGGTGGTAGGGGAAAGAAAACACCCATCGAGAGCAGAGAGCCAGACCAGAATAATATTACTGTGGTGGTGGTAGGGGAAACAAAACACCCATCGAGAGCAGAGAGCCAGACCAGAATAATATTACTGTGGTGGTGGTAGGGGAAACAAAACACCCATCGAGAGCAGAGAGCCAGACCAGAATAATATTACTGTGGTGGTGGTAGGGGAAACAAAACACCCATCGAGATCAGGGAGCCAGACCAGAATAATATTACTGTGGTGGTGGTAGGGGAATCAAAACACCCATCGAGAGCAGAGAGCCAGACCAGAATAATATTACTGTGGTGGTGGTGGGGGAAACAAAACACCCATCGAGATCAGGGAGCCAGACCAGAATAATATTACTGTGGTGGTGGTGGTGGTAGGGGAAACAAAACACCCATCGAGAGCAGAGAGCCAGACCAGAATAATATTACTGTGGTGGTGGTAGGGGAAACAAAACACCCATCGAGAGCAGAGAGCCAGACCAGAATAATATTACTGTGGTGGTGGTGGTGGTAGCGGAAACAAAACACCCATCGAGAGCAGAGAGCCAGACCAGAATAATATTACTGTGGTGGTGGTAGGGGAAACAAAACACCCATCGAGAATAGGGAGCCAGACCAGAATAATATTACTGTGGTGGTGGTAGGGGAAACAAAACACCCATCGAGAGCAGAGAGCCAGACCAGAATAATATTACTGTGGTGGTGGGGGTGGTAGGGGAAACAAAACACCCATCAAGAGCCGATAGCCAGACCAGAATAATATTACTGTGGTGGTGGTGGTGGTAGGGGAAACAAAACACCCATCGAGAGCAGAGAGCCAGACCAGTATAATATTACTGTGGTGGTGGGGGTGGTAGGGGAAACAAAACACCCATCGAGAGCAGAGAGCCAGACCAGAATAATATTACTGTGGTGGTGGGGGTGGTAGGGGAAACAAAACACCCATCGAGAGCAGAGAGCCAGACCAGAATAATATTACTGTGGTGGTGGGGGTGGTGTTGGAAACAAAACACCCATCGAGAGCAGGGAGCCAGAATAATAATTTCAGCAAAAAAAGAAACGTCCTCTCACTGTAAACTGTGTTTATTTTCAGCAAACTTAACATGTGAAAATTCAACATGAGACATAAACTGAACAAGTTCCACAGATATGTGACTACCAAAAATGGAATAATGTGTCCCTGAACAAAGGGGGAGTCAAAATCTAAAGTAACAGTCAGTATCTGGTGTGGCCACCAGCTGCATTAACTTGTTAGGGAGTGGCAGCTGAGGGGTCGGTTTTGGAGAGCCTGGCGTGCCCAAAGTAAAATGCCTCCCATTCAGGCCCAGAAAATAGGATATGCAGATATTTGGTACCATTGGATAGGAAACATTCTGAATTGTGAGTAAAACAGAACGCATATAGCAGGCAAAACCCCGAGGAATTTCTGTCCTGGAAAAAGTGATTTTGACACATTGCTCATTTGGGCACCCCTCCCTCATGAAAATGACCATATAAGGGCATATGAATGCAGTACCCATCGCTTCCTTTAGATGTCAACAGTCTCGAGACAGTGTATTTTTTTCATTTTGGATGAATAAGACCAGAGAAGAAGAGCAAACAAGGAAGTCACTCTGTCATGTAAACCAGCCTTGGCAGCGCCTTGAGAATCACGCAGTGTCTTTTTACCGTCGTTATTGATCAGTTTATGTTCCGGTTGATTTATAATAGTAAATATACGTAAAAGTGTTCTTAAGGATACATTTAAAACTATGTTTGATTGTTCTTGGACAAGTTTATAGGTATAAGATGAACGAGTTCGCGTCACGCTTTAATGGAGTAGTGGAAGCTGTCGTTTCTGATTATAACATAAACCAAATGGAGGATTTATGGATAAAATACATTACTTTTTCTAACAAAATAACCATGGATTGTCTTCGTTGGACACTTAGGATGACCTCAGCAGAAGTTCTTCAACAGGTAATTGATTTGTTTTCGCTGTGAAATGTGTTATGTGTGTGCCATGATGGCTAATCGATACATAATAATATGTGAGGTGCTACTCTCAAACAATCAAATGTGCTGCTTTCGCCGTAAAGCCTTTTTGAAATCTGACAACGCTGTGATATTGCCAAGAAACAGATATTTTGATAAGTATGGAACACTTGTATATTGGTGGATGTTTAATAATTCAACTTTTGGATTTTGAATTTGGCGCCTTACATTTTACCTGGTAGTGTCGGGAGCAGCCCGCTAGCGCCCCAGTGATCCCTGAGAAGTTAAGTACTGCAGTGCATCTCCTCCTTATGGACTGCACCAGATTTGTCAGTTCTTGCTGTGAGATGTTACCCCATTCTTCCACCAAGGCACCTGCAAGTTCCCAGACATTTCTGGGGGGAATGGTCCTAGCCCTCACCCACCGATCCAACAGGTCCCAGACGTGCTCAATGGGATTGAGATCCGGGTTCTTCGCTGGCCATAGCAGAATACTGACATTCCTGTCTTGCAGGAAATCATGCACAGAACGAGCAGTACGGCTGGTGGCATTGTCATGCTGGAGGGTCATGTCAGGATGAGCCTGTAGGAAGGGTACCACATGAGGGAGGAGGATGTCTTCCCTGTAACACACAGCGTTGAGATTGCCTGCAATGACAACAAGCTCAGTCCAATGATGCTGTGACAAACCGCCCCAGACCATGACGGACCTTCCACCTCCAAATCGATCCCGCTCCAGAGTACAGACCTCGGTGTAACGCTCATTCCTTCGACAATAAACTAGAATCTGACCATCACCCTTGGTGAGACAAAACAACGACTCGTCAGTGAAGGGCACTTTTTGCCTGTACTGTCTGGTCCAGCGACGGTGGGTTTGTGCCCGTAGGCGACGTTGTTGCCGGTGATGTCTGGTGTGGACCTGCCTTACAACAGGCCTACAAGCCCTCAGTCCAGCCTCTCTCAGCTTATTGCGGACAGTCTGAGCACTGATGGAGGGATTGTGCGTTCCTGGTGTAACTCGGGCAGTTGTTGTTACCATCCTGTACCTGTCCTTCAGATGTACCGATCCTGATGTGGTTACACATGGTCTGCCACTGCGAGAATGATCAGCTGCCAGTCCTGTCTCCCTGTAACGCTGTCTTAGGTGTCTCACAGTACGGACATTGCAATTTATTGCTCTGGCCACATCTGCAGTCCTCATGCCTCCTTGCAGCATGCCTAAGGCACATTCACGTAGATGAGCAGGGACCCTGGGCATCTTTCTTTTGGTGTTTTTCAGAGTCAGTAGAAAGGCCTCTTTAGTGTCCTAAGTTTTCATAACTGTAACCTGAATTGTCTGTTAGTGTCTTAACGACCGTTCCACAGGTGCATGTTCATTAATTGTTTATGGTTCATTGAACAAGCATGGGAAACAGTGTTTTTACCCTTTACGATGAAGATCTGTGAAGTTATTTGGATTTTTACGAATTATCTTTGAAAGACAGGGTCCTGAAAAAGGGACGTTTCTTTTTTTGCTGATGGTGGTGGGGGTGGTGGTAGGGAAACGAAAGTCAACAAAACAATGGCTTTTATAGCTTTTATAGCTGGTCTGAAACTATCAACCGTTCTCTTAAAACTGGCTTTTCAAAGTAAGGATGAAAGACACTGATCACCCCATCTCACCACCATGTCGAAACGACTTTTACAAAATGAGTTGAAATATGTATTGCAGTATTACAGCTCTAACACCCTGACAGGTTTCTTGGGAGATGAGGAGGCGTTACCGCTCGGTTCCGTATGATGTAACCCAAGGCATCCTAATGTAATACAGGGCACTTCTCCTGCTCCACCAATCATTCAGGACCAAGGAGCCTCGGTCCGCAAGGATCTCTTGCTCAATCGATGGATAGCTAGCTACACCCCCCTTCCACTAAGTAGCACACTGGGAAAGAGGTAAATATAGGACACGCCAACCTGCCTGCTACTAGTTAGTCTATACCCGATGTTTTACGAAGACAAAATAACATTCTATTAGATTTTCAGCGAGCCAGCCAGGGAGGAATGGGGGCTGACTGAGACCAGTGTGGTGGTTAGGAGGAGAGGAGGGCTGGATGTATCTGCACACACACACACTAACACACTTGCACAAGCATGCATGCATGCTCGCACATACACACACACAGATGCCCTTCCCCCCACACATACCCTGTATGTGTTAAACCCCATCCAGAGGGGATCAGACCAGTTACCCCAGTGTGCTCCCTCTGAGAGGTAAAAGGTCTGTTAACATGACAAAATTATATCTAATCTCACCGTATCACTTCCCTGCTATGAGACCCCAGCCACTGTAAATGCATGCCAAATAGCACCCTATTCACTATATAGTGCACTACAATTCACAAGCCTATGGGTCCTGGTCAAGCGTGCACTACAAAGAGAATAGGGTGACATTTGATTCGCAGCCCGATGTAAATGCAATCATGGGAGCTTCTTCAGATAGGAGAGGTTGTGGAGGAGATGAACTCTGTATCTCGTCTCTCAGCATGAGAGTAATGTTTTATGTTGTAGCCGGACTCCCTAAGCTGTCTTTAGTAACCAATGTTATTTTTATCCTCCACCCTCTGTCACCATCACCACTACCATTACCACCACTACCACCACCACCACCACTACCACCCCCACCGCTACCACCACCACTACCACCACCACCACCACCTCTACCACCACTAACCACCTCTACCACCACTACCACCACCACCACTACCACCACCTCTACCACCACCTCTACCACCACCACCACCACCACCACCACCACTACCACCACCACCACTACCACCACCACCACTACCACCACTACCACCACCACCACCATCACCACCACTACCACCTCTACCACCACCACCACCACCACCACTACCACCACTACCACCACCACCACCACCACCACCACTACCACCACCACCTCTACCACCACCACCACCACCACCACCACCACCACCACCACTACCACCACCAACAACACCACTACCACTACCACCACTACTACTACCACCACTACCCACACCACCACCACCACCACCACCACTACTACTACCACCACTACCCACACCACCACCACCACCATTAACACCACTACCACCACCACCACTACCACCACTACCATCACCACCACCACCATTAACACCACTACCACCATCACCACCACCACTACCACCACCACCACTACCACCACCACCTCTACCACTACCACCACCAACAACACCACTACCACCACCACTACCACCACTACTACTACCACCACTACCCACACCACTACCACCACCAACAACACCACTACCACCACCACCACCACTACTCCATAGCACTCACTTCTGTCATCATGAAGTGCTTTGAGAGACTATTCAAGAGTTATATCACCTCCACCTTACCTGCCACCCTGGACCTTCACAATTTGCATACCGCCCCAATAGGTCCACAGACGATGCAATCGCCATCACACTGCACACTGCCCTATCCCATCTGGACAAGAGGAATACCTATGTAAGAATATTGTTCATCAACTACAGCTCAGCATTCAACACCATAGTACCCTCCAAGCTCATCATGAAGCTTGAGGCCCTGGGTCTCAACCCTGCCCTGTGCAATGGGGTCCTTAAAACTTCTTAGGGAGTGGTGGGGCGCTAGCGCCCCAATCCCGACACTACCAGGAGAAATGCAAGGTGCCAAATTCAAAATCCAAAAGTTGAATTATTAAACATGCACCAATATACAAGTGTTTCATACTCATCAAAAGCTCTGTTTCTTGGCAATATCACAGCGTTGTCAGATTTCAAAAAGGCTTTACGGCGAAAGCACCACATTTGATTGTTTGAGGGTAGCACCTTTACTATTTTTCCCATTACCATGAATTCATTAGCCTTCAAGGTTCACACAAAACACATTTCACAGCAAAAACAAATCAATTACCTTTTGAAGAACTTCTGCTGAGGTCTTCCTAAGTGTCCAACGAAGACAATCCAAGGTTCTTTTGTTAGAAAAAGTAATGTATTATATCCATAAATCTCCGTTTGGTTCGCGCGTTATATTCAGAAACTACAGCCTCCACTCCTCCATTGAAACGTGAAGAGAACTCTTGCAACTTTTACCTATAAACGTGTCCAAGAACAATCAAAAATCATTTTAAATGTATCCTTAGGAACACGTTTACGTATATTTACTATAATAATTCAACCGGAATATAAACTGGGCTATAAGAACGGAAAAAACACAGAGCGTGCCTTCTCGGGAGCGCGCCTTCTCTTCTGTTGACTTCCAAGGGGACACTTCCTGTTTTCTCTTCTTCTCTGCTCTAATAGCATCCAAAACAAATCTGAACACTGTCTCGAGACTGTTGACATCCAGAGGAAGCGATCGGTACTGCATTCATATGCCCTTATATGGGCATTTTCATAAGGGAGGGGTTCCAAATTAGGCACTCTGTCAAAACCACTTTTTCCAGGACAGAAATTCCTTGGGGTTTCGCCTGCCATATCCGTTCTGTTTTACTCACAGATAAATGGTTAACACTTTTCAGAGTGCTTCCTATCCAATGGTACTAAAAATGTGCATATCCTATTTTCTGTGCCTGAATGGGAGGCATCAGTAGTGGGCTTGATTACCAACTCTGAGTGTGGTGTCAGGAAAACAAACTCTCACTCAACGTCAACAAAACAAAGGAGATGATCGTGGACGTCAGGAAACAGCAGAGGGAGCACCCCCCTATCCACATAGACGGGACAGTAGTGGAGAAGGTAGAAAGTTTTAAGTTCCTTGGCGTATACATCACGGACAAACTGAAATGGTCCACCCACACAGACAGCTTGGTGAAGAAGGCACAAACAGCGCCACTTCAACCTCAGGAAGTTGAAGAAATGTGGCTTGTCACCTAAAGCCCTCACAAACTTTTACAGATGCACAATTGAGAGCATCCTGTTGGGTTGTATCACCGCCAGGTACGGCAACTGCACCGCCCACAACCGCAAGGCCCTCCAGAGGGTGGTGCGGTATGCACAACGCATCACCGAGGGCAAACTACCTGCCCTCCAGGACACCTACTGCACCCGACGTCACAGGAAGGACAAAAAGATCATCAAGGACAACAACCACCCGAGCCACTGCCTGTTCACCCTGCTACCATCCAGAAGGGGAGGTCAGTACAGGTGCATCATCAATGCTGGGACCAAGAGACTGAAAAACAACTTCTATCTCAAGGCCATCAGACTGTTAAACAGCCATCGCTGCCTACATACAGACTTGAAATCCTTGGCCACTTCAATAATGTTTACATATCTTGCATTACTCATCTCGTATGTATATACTGTGTTCTATACCATCTACTGCATCTTGCCAATGCCGCTCGGTCAACGCTCATCCATATATTTATATGTACATATTCTTATTCCATCCCTTTACTTAGATTTGTGTGTATTAGGTAGTTGTTGTAGAATTGGTAGATTACTTGTTAGATATTACTGCACTGTTCGTAACTAGAAGCACAAGCATGTCGCTACACTCGCATTAACATCTGCTAAGCATGTGTATGTGACCAATAATATTCGTTTTTTTTGGGGGGGGTGAACGATGACTGAGCGGAATAGGCAAGATATTATAGATGGTATAAAATACAATATATACGTATGAGATGAGTAATGTAGGATATGTAATTGCTCCATTGAAGTGTCATTATTTAAAGTGACTAGTCATACCTTTATTAAATCTGTTTATTGAAGTGGCCAATGATTTGAGTCTGTATGTATGAATCAGCCTCTCTGTGTTAGTGATGGCTGTTCAACAGTCTTATGGCCTTGAGATAGAAGCTGTTTTTCAGTCTCTCTGTCCCAGCTTTGATGCACCTGTACTGACCTCCCCTTCTGCATGGTAGTGGGGTGAATAGTCAGTGGCTCGGGTGGTTGTTGTCCTTGATGATCTTTTTGGCCTTCCTGTGACATCGGGTTCTATAGGTGTCCTGGAGGGCAGGTAGTTTGCCCCCGGGGATGCGTTGAGCATACCGCACCAGCCTCTGGAGAGCCTTGCGCTTGAGAGGATCTGCAGAGAAGAAAGGGAGAAACTCCCTAAGTACAGGTGTGCCAAGCTTGTAGCGTCATATCTAAGAAGACTTCATGCTGTAATCGTTGCCAAAGGTTCATCAACAAAATACTGAGTAAAGGGTCTGAATACTTATGTAAATGTATTATTTAAGTTTTTTATATCTAATAAAGTAGTAAAAAAATTATAAATCCTGTTTTTGCTTTGTCATTAAGGGGTATTGTGATGTCGTTAAAGGGTATTGTGATGTCATTATGGGGTATTGTGTGTAGATTGATGAGGGGAAAAAACTATTTAATTCATTTTAGAATAAGGCTGTAATGTAGCAAAATGCGGAAACAGTCAAGGGGTCTGAATTCTTTCTTTTCAGGCATTGTAGAGGTCCTGGATGGCAGGGTTTACTACATAAGGAATGCAATGTTTAGGTAACATTTAATCATTTGTTAACCTACTAAAATATACAGTTTGTTCATTTGTTTGAGGATAAATCTATTCAATAGTTGTAATTTTCAATAGGGAACTATCCGCTTTCATTTGTTTTTAATCAACCGACTGTGAGATGAACTATATGAAAATATTGTTTTCCATCTCTTCCTCTCCCGGCCCTCAGAAACGCAAATCCCTTTAGACGGTGAAGCTCCATTAAAATAAAAATCAGAGAGTTTAATCTAAGAAGTTAATCTGAAAACAATTTCATGGAGCTGCATTATCTGAAGGCAGTTTTCATTTGTGTGCGAAAATATTTTTGATGAAGTTTAAACAGCAAAACACCTTTATTCCCTTCCGTAGTACTTCTGAAGAGTTGTAATCTTTGCTGCTGGTGCATTATATTGTCGAATGCATGAATAGATACCAAGATAGATACACATACCGTATGTTAAAAATAACACAAGGGTTGTAGAGCTGAGGAGTATGAAAAAAAAAGTATGAAAACATAAATGCTGTAAATCGTTCTGGATAAGAGTGTCTGCTAAATGACTAGAATGTAAAATGAGAAAGAAGCCTCTCTGTCAGAGGATTGTTATTCAAGCAGCTTTGTCACTTAGACGTTACGGAGAGGAGTCACAGATTAGTGTCCCTACACAGATTTAGAGATCTACTCCCGACATAGAAGTAGAGATGTCAAATCAAATCAAATCACAGTTTATTGGTTTGTGTACGCAGATTTAGAGATCTACTCCCGACATAGAAGTAGAGATGTCAAATCAAATCATAGTTTATTGGTTTGTGTACGCAGATTTAGAGATCTACTCCCGACATAGAAGTAGAGATGTCAAATCAAATCAAATCACAGTTTATTGGTTTGTGTACGCAGATTTAGAGATCTACTCCCGACATAGAAGTAGAGATGTCAAATCAAATCAAATCATAGTTTATTGGTTGGTGTACACAGATTTGTAGACATTATCGCAGGTGCAGCGAAATGCTTCTGTTTTTAGCTCCATCAATGCAGTAATGCCTAGCAATAAAACTAAATTATACATATATAATCCAGAAAATGTTTATAAATTATATAGAAGGAGCCATGACTAGAATACAGCACATAAAGTACCAGTCAAAAGTTTGGACACACCTACTCATTCAAGGGTTTTTCTTTATTTTTACTATTTTCTACATTGTAGAATAATAGTGAAGACCTCAACACTATGAAATAACACATATGGAATCATGTATAGTAGTTAGCAAAAAAGTGTTTTAGATTTTAGATTCTTCAAAGTAGCCATCCATTGCCTTGATGATAGCTTTGCACACTCTTGGCATTCTCTCAACCAGCTTCACCTGGAACGATTTTCCAACAGTCTTGAAGGAGTTCCCACATACGCTGAGCACTTGTTGGTTGCTTTTCCTTCACTCTGCAGTCCAACTCATCAAAAAACATCTCGATTGGGTTGAGATGGTTTGATTGTGGAGGCCAGGTCATCTGATGCAGCTCTCCATCACTCTCCTTATTGGTCAAATAGCCCTTACACAGCCTGGAGGTGTATTGGGTCATTGTCCTGTTTAAAAACAAATTATACTCCCACTAAGCGCAAACAAGATGGGATGGCGTATTGCTGCAGAATGCTGTGGAAGCCATGCTGGTTAAGTGTGCCTTGAATAATAAAAATAAATCACTGACAGTGTCACCAGCAAAGCAACCCCACACCATCACACCTACTCCTCCATGCTTCACAGTGGTAACCACACATGCATCCTTTCACCTACTCTGCGTCTCACAAAGACACCGTGGTTGGAACCAAAAGTCTCAAACTTGGACTCATCAGACCAAAGGACAGATTTCCACCGGTCTAATGTCCATTGCTTCCGGTCTAATGCCAATTGCTTGTGTTTCTTGGCACAAGCAAGTCTCGTATTATTATTGGTGTACTTTAGTAGTGGTTTCTTTGCAGCAATTCGACCCTGAAGGCCTGCTTCACATAGTCTCTTCTGAACAGTTGATGTTGCGATGGGTCTGTTACTTGAACTCTTTGAAGCATTTATGTGGGCTGTAATTTCAGAGACGTGACTAAGTGACTAAGTTCAGGACAGGGTACTGGGTGGAGGCTGGCTAGTGATGACTGTTTAACAGACAGATGGCCTGTAGATAGAAGCTGATTATCAGTCCCTCAGTCTCAGCTTTGATGCACCTGTACGGTCTCTGCCATCCGGATGGTAGCGGAGTGAACCGGCCGTAACTCGAGTGGCTGAGGTCCTTGACGATCTTCTTGGCCATCGTGTGACACCGGGTGCTGTAGACGTCCTAGAGGGCAGGCCCCCGGTGGTGCGTTGGGCTGACGGCACCACCCTTTGAAGAGCCCTGCGGTTACAGACGGTGCAGTTGCCGTAGCCGGCGATGATACAGCCCCACAGGACGCTCTCAATTGTGCATCTGTAAAAGTTTGTGAGGGTTTTAGGTGACATTTCAGTTTGTCAGTGGAGATTGAAGCTTTTCGTCCTCTCCACTGTCGACACGTAGAGTTTTTTCAGATAGATGCATCCTTTTAGACTCCCCCTTTATATAGTGCTAGATTAGATGTCGATTGTTTGGTGAGAGATCAACAGGCCAATTTACGTAAGCCTTTGTGATATAGTGCACTACTTGGCCCTGGCTAAAAACGATTCCACTATAGAGGGGATAGGGTGCCGTTAGGTACGCAACCTTAGACATTTTCGAGATATTAACAATCTGTTCTGACTTCCACAGAGGCTGAAAGAGCTGAAGCAGAGAGAGTTTGCCCGGAACGTGGCCTCTAAAACCAGGAAGGATGAGCGGAAACAGGAGAGAGCACTCCGGAGGATACACGAGCTTGCCGAACAACGCAGAGAGGTCCAATGGTGGGTGCATACGGCCCTGAACGTTCCAGGATATGATTCATAACAGATTATTGGTTGAAGTGTGATCTGTCACAGATAATGTATAGCAGGGTCCTGAGTCTTAACATGTGGAGTCGAAGTCAGAAAATTTGACATACCAGTTCTGATTGCAAACTGATAATGAAGTAATTTCAACCAGATTTGCCCACTGTGTAGCCTACATTTTTATACACTGTATATTGTCTACGGATATATATGTCTAGGGATGAGTCCTAGCTTGAGATACATGAATCATGAGCATTGATATCATTAAGTGATTGGCCCATTACAATTGAGTTCTGAGCCCATATGAATATGGACTTGCAGATATTCATTAAAATGTTTTTTTTTCTATGTTTCAGCGCTCCAGGCAGTGGCCCCAAGTTCAAGTCCACTACGGTGGCAGTGGAGGGCAGTTTCAGAGACATCTGTACCGATGGACCTTCAGAGGAGACCAACAACTCCACAGTTCTGGAGACAGGAACCCACAACCACACCAGCACTGGCTTGCCCACCAACAGCAAGACCCAGAAAACATTATACTGGCCTTACACGGGAAAGGCCAAGAAACAGACTTACAACAGGCACAAAATAGCATTTTCATTCTCCTTCCCAAAGAAAGCATCCGTGAAGCTGAAATCTTCGGCCGCCGTGTTCTGTGACAACACAGAGGAGGGTTCCAAAGAATGTATCAGAAGACAGAAGCTCAGAATGCCCCTTCTTGAGTTGAACATTCTGGACTCTCCTACTGCAGAGGTTAAGGGACTGGGTCATGGGACTGTGGAGGCTATTGACACTCAGCCTGGTGATCTCAGCCCAAACAATGTTAGTTTTAGTGAGTGGAGCCAGAGGTCATCCGATGCGCTAGCCAGGTCTGACATCCCGATGCCACCACAGGCCTCACATTTGTGTTCTGTGCTAGTTAACTCTGAGGATATGGCCAGACCTTATGTGTCCTCCGTCTCCCAATTACCTGCATCTCCAGACGACCCAGACACAGTACTAGATAGACAGAACTCTGAGGAAACTCAAAGAAACAACCCAACAGAAGCCGAGCCGGAAACATGCAAACACCAACAAGCTCATAAAGTAGAGGAGAGTGTCCGTGGGGAAGAGGACTCCTCCATTAGCAGTTCCTCTTCTGAGGTCGTCTCCGGTTCTGATGGTCCCCCTGAGAACGGCTCCTCCCCCTCTCAGACCTCTCAGTGTCCTGGGACTGTGAGAGAGGAACAGAAAGAACAAGACATTACGGTGGTGGTGAAGACCCTGTCATGTCCTTTCACCAAGCCCAGCCAGCCATTCTTCTCTGTGCTCAGCAGAGATGGAAACACTGTTCTCCAGTGGCCTACAGAGATGCTGACCTTCACTAGGACAGAGCCCTGTCTCTCCTACAGCTGCAACCCCCTCCATTTTGACTTTAGGGCCTCACAGCAATGGCAGAGCAGGGCAAAGGTTAATGTTGGTGACAGTCAGAGTCAGTTATCTGTGGCTTGGTGTATCAACTCAACCTCTGTCTGCGCTGAGGAACCAACAGATGTTGACAACAAGCACAACAACAAGGCCTGCTCTGGCCCAAACCATCATAGCCCTATCAGAGACGGCAAGGACACAGTGGAGAGGAAGGATTGTCTCATAAGTGAGCACCACACGAGTGACACAGACACAGAAAGCTGCAGCTTGCGACTTAAGAGACACAGCAGTGGGGGATATAGTAGGCACTCAAAAAGGTAGGACTCAATCCGGGAAGAGAGCAGCAGGTGGCGAGAAATGGAAATCCAGAGACAGGCGCCATTACAGGATCCACAAGAAGAAGGGGAGGAGGAGGGGGAGAAGGACGAGAGGAGGGGATGGGGGAGAAGAGGAGCACCACAGAAAGAGGGAGACGGATGGAGGGTTGGAGAGCAATGCAGAGAAATGCAACAAATTTCAGAGACGGTCTGAGTGTTGGGAAGGACTTGATAGCCAATTTAGAGGCCCCACTTCACAGCAAGTGCAGCCATTAGAGAAGTCAAAGCAATCGGCTGAGGACAGTGGCTGCGCTGCTCCTTTCGCCGCCGAGGACAGGGAGAGGGAGAGAGAGAGGGGAGAGGAAGCGTGTGGTGGAGAGGGAGAGGGAGTGGGTTATGGAGAGGGAGAGGGAGGAGGAGGAGAGAAGAAGACAGGAAACAGCAGGCAGAGTAAACGGCTCAGCAGGCAGCCTCAGCCTCTCGGATGAAAAGGTGTTGGGGAGGAGCGTCAGGAGAGACCCGGTCCATCCATCAACAGAACAGAGTAACACTGCAGGGCATGGCTCAAAGAGCCCACAGAGTCACAATGACACCCTCTGCCCTGAGAAACCTCCTGGGGCTGTTAGACAAAACCCAAGCAGGGTGACGACAGTCACAGCACCAGAAAGCTTAGTCACTGTTACCCAAAAACTAAGCATGGCCCTTTCACCAGAGAGGCTTGGTGAAGACTTGTGTGAGAGGAGGGCCCTGAAAAGGAAACAGACAGCATCAATGTCTCTGGCTGATGATGAGCAGGGCCTTGACCACCAGGATCCATGCACCCAGTGTCAGCCAGCTGTAATGGTAGAGCCCAATGGACCAGTCCCATGTACCAAGTGTCAGTCACCTGTGGAAGAGTCCAATGGGCCAGATGGTTCAATGGGTGAGGAGGGGTCTGCTTGTTCTGGCTGTGTTTCCTGTGGTGGGGAGGGGTCTGATTGGTCTGTCTGTGTTTCCTGTGGTGGGGAGGGGAGACAGAGGAAGAGACAGAGAGGGTCCAGTTATGCTCCTCACATCTCAGACCCCCCTGTAGGTCACAATGTTCACATCTCAGATCCCCCTGTAGGTCACAATGGTCACATCTCAGACACTCCTGTAGGTCACAATGTTCTCATTGCAGAACCTTCTCTGGATGTACTGTCTGTTGACAGATGTAAGCTGAACATCCAGAGTGAGAATCTAGTGAATACAGCTGTGGAATACCTTGTGGTAAAAGGTCAACTTGCCAGCTGTAGTGCCCTGAGTCAGCCAGCTGTAGAGCACAACAGTACGTCAATGAGAGGCTCTCCTCGGCTCCAGATTCAGAACAATGTTCCCAGCATGAAAGAAGAATGTTCCTTCTCTCCCTCTCAACCTGGGCCTGTAAGAGAACCCCCAAATCCCCCAGAAATAATTGGTATTGCTAATGAAAATGAAAACATCACTATTTGCCTCCCAAACTCTCCCACTGTTTCTCTCCCGATCATGGTACATCATATAGGAATGGGTAACATAGGACAAGATTGTATAACAAGGCAAACAGTGGCTGCCCAGTTCAGTCCACTGGGTGTGAGAGAGATCATCCCCCCGTCCATCCCACAGATGTTTCACACACAGAAGACGAGTCTGGACAAGTCGTGTCAGCACAGTCCCCGGAGCCACCCCACCCACCAGGAGTGCCACAGTCCCCAGCCTACCCAAATTCAGAGGTTTCATCCCGGGGTTAGGGTTCAGGACGAGAGAGGGTTCATGGAGAGCCTGAGACCTGGAGGTACTAACGTTACAGCTAGCCCCTACCACAATCACAGACCACCATGTTTCCATCCGCAGCACCCGTCTGACGGTATGCAGAAACATCACTGTCTTGTTCAGATCCAGACCCACAGGCACGTTCTCCACCACCATCAGCAACATCAGGTGTTCCCTGGAAAGATGAAGCAAGTTCTGTCTGGGTCTCCTGTTGCAGTGTCCCCCTCCTGTCCTCCCATGCTCCACCCCGTCCACCTGTCTCCATCCCCCATGTCCCCCATGCCAACCGGGTCCATGACTATCCGACACACCATCCTCCACCACCAACATCACCACCGTGCAGCCTTCCTCCCTCCTCACCCCCCACCAACTCTCTTACCCCATGTTCTTCCAGTCCAAGTCAGCAGCCTGCCTATGGGGGCAGAAATGTGTCCCTCTGGCCCCTACCCCACTCCCTTTGTGACCTCACCACCGCAACTCTCGGTAATGGCCCCGCCCAGTTTACACCACCACCCAATGGCGGTGACATTCCACGCCATGTCCCGCCCAGCCATGTTCCCCTCCATGCTGCAGCCACACCCACATCCCACTGTCATCCCTCTACAGTCCATGTTTTGATGACATCACATCCCACTGTCATCCATCTACAGCCCATGTTTTGATGACATCGCATCCCACTGTCATCCATCTACAGTCCCTGTTTTGATGACATCACATTCCACTGCCATCCATCTACAGCCCATGTTTTGATGACATCACATCCCACTGTCATCCATCTACAGCCCATGTTTTGATGACATCACATCCCACTGTCATCCATCTACAGCCCATGTTTTGATGACGTCATCACCTAACATGCCACTGCAGGAAGTATAGCTTTCAATCGTGTTTTTGTTGTTGTTTTACCTACAACTCTTACTTCAAAATGGGGCGAAAGCAACAACAAAAAAGTTACTGTCAATTGCATCTAGTACCTAAAGTAGTCTTTTCTTCACGTAACATCCAAACCTGCTTTAGCGATGGAAAGGCTTCTGTAGTAGCCTATTCAGAGTGAGAAGTGATTTTCATTCGTACAATATTATCCAGAAATATTTCCTTTTAGAGTGACAATCAAGCATAACTACAGAATTAGGACGTGTGCACATTAAAACCAGTCTGAAGCAGATTAATTATTAGAGTGTTCTCTCGACTGTATTTTTTACTAGTGAAGTGCTTCAATAGTCTACCTTTAGGGCATTACATGCAATAGCAGTTCAATTAAACATGAACAGAAGCACAGTGAGTATTTAGTGCAACAGTACGTGTGGAAGAGGTTCCCTCTTCATCCATTTTTGTTTCCTAAAGGATGACAATTAATTCACGCAACACTCTGTTGTACAGAATCCCCGTTATTTGGCAAGTAGATTATGCATTGAAAGAATGGGTCTGAGCCGTGGCTGTCCTAATATGGACAAGGTAAGGTTACATGTCTTATGAGTTAGGTGATATACATTAGATAAAAGTGACAGTGTCTTTATAATCACATAGCCCTGATTGATTCTGTACCTAAACCTGCTTGCCAAGTGGTTGCAATGCTCCCCAATAGACCTTCTCCATGTAATTGTAATACAGTAGATATAAACTGTTGCTCGGGTGAAAAACTGTTCTACCATTCTGAAACTAATTTCACTTGCTATAAAAAAAAATACAAAATAAAATTGTTGTACATGTTGTAAATTAGCCATATTTATAATCCACTTGCAGGATTTGTTGTAAGATACAATTCTGATTTTATAGTGCAAGTTACCCTTCTGTATTATCATCACTGTTTAGATACAGCTATGTTTTTACTTACGTTTTGTCAACAGAATATGATGTTGAGGTAAAAATAAATACAATTAATAAAATAAATATAAACTTTTCCTCTTTCTCGATTCTCTTTGCTTCAGATGTGTGAGTCTATGTTCGCCACTCTGCGGTACACTGCAACGAATACAACATCCGTGTTAATTTGACATGCTGATAACATTGCAAGTCGGTGAAGAAAAAAAGAAGCATTTTAACGGCGTAGATTGTTTTGTCGAGGTTGTAAGACAGAGAGAAAATTGCATTGTGGAGGAGATAAAGTGCCGTTGAATATTTCATCAAAAAGAGTTGCTGAGAGAGATTACAAGAAAAGTGATGGCGGATATGTGGTGTAAATTTAGTCAATCTATTTTACGATGAGACGCATTAAATCTCCTGCAAGCAAGGCACCCCACAAGCAAGGCACCCCACAAGCAAGGCACCCCACAAGCAAGGCACCCCCACAAGCAAGGCACCCCACAAGCAAGGCACCCCACAAGCAAGGCACCCCCACAAGCAAGGCACCCCACAAGCAAGGCACCCCACAAGCAAGGCACCCCACAAGCAAAGGCACCCCACATGCAAGGCACCCCACAAGCAAGGCACCCCACATGCTGTTTCACCTCTACAAATGACCTTCAGAGGTCCAAAGCTGTCACTAAAATGGCCACTGTCACTTCCAGGCTTCTACATTGGTTTTCAGTATTATTGGCTTGTTATATATATTTATTTTTTTTCGAACGCCATTAGCATTTGCCCGAAGCAGCAGCAATACCTTCTAGGATCCTCACAAAAACATGACAAGTAAGAAAAAACGGATCCACTGATAGACAACAACAGCCACACAAATATAAAATACAACGATACACAAACAATATAATAATGATGTGTGTAGATAGTGTGTGATAGAGTGTGATAAAGTGTGATAGTGTGTGATAGAGTGTGATAGAGTGTGATAGAGTGTGATAAAGTGTGATAGTGTATGATAGAGTGTTATATAGTGTGATAGAGTGTGATAGTGTGTGATAGTGCGTCATATATTGTGATAGAGTGTGATTGAGTGTGATAGAGTGTTATAGAGTGTGATAGAGTGTGATAGAGTGGGATAGAGTGTGATAGTGTGTCATATATTGTGATAGAGTGTGTTACAGTGTGATATTGTGTGGTATATTGTGTGATAGTGTGATCGAGTGTGATAGTTTGTGATAGAGTGTGATAGTGTGATAGTGTGTGATAGTCTGTGTTTGAGCGTGATATAGTGTGATAGTGTGTGTTTGAGCGTGGTAGAGTGAGATAGAGTGAGATAGTGTGTGATAGAGTGTGATAGTGCGTGATAGAGTGTGATAGTGTTTGATAGAGTGTGATAGAGTGTGATAGTGTGTGATATATTGTGATAGAGTGTGATAGAGTTTGATAGTGTGTGATTGAGTGTGATAGAGTGTGACAGTTTTATAGTATGTGATAGAGTGTGATAGAGTGGGATAGTTTGTGATAGAGTGTGATAGTGAGATAGTGTGTGATAGTGTGTGTTTGAGCGTGATAGAGTGTGATATAGTGTGATATTGTGTGATAGAGTGTGTCATATATGTACAAATCTGTCGTTCTGCCCCTGAACAGGCAGTTGTTCCTAGGCCGTCATTGAAAGTAAGAATTTGTTCTTAACTGACTTGCCTAGTAAAATAAAGGTAAAACAATATATATATAGTGTGATAGAGTGTGATGGAGTGTGATAGGGTGTGATAGGGTGTGATAGTGTTTGTTAGAGTGTGATAGTTTGATAGAGTGTGTTAGAATGTGATCCACACAAAAACACAAAACACGACAAGTAACAAAACACTGAGATGTGGTTTAATAAAAACTAACAAAAACAAATATATTATTCTATTGAGTGATTTAAATGGGTAATCTGCAGTTCAACCAATATACAGTGGGGCAAAAAAGTATTTAGTCAGCCACCAATTGTGCAAGTTCTCCAACTTAAAAAGATGAGAGAGGCCTGTAATTTTCATCATAGGTACACTTCAACTATGACAGACGAAATGAGAAAAATAAATCCAGAAAATCACATTGTAGGATTTTTAATTTATTTATTTGCAAATGATGGTGGAAAATAAGTATTTGGTCAATAACAAAAGTTTATCTCAATACTTTGTTATATACCCTTTGTTGGCAATGACAGAGGTCAAACGTTTTCTGTAAGTCTTCACAAGGTTTTCACACACTGTTGCTGGTATTTTGGCCCATTCCTCCATGCAGATCTCCTCTAGAGCAGTGATGTTTTGGGGCTGTCGCTGGGCAACACGGACTTTCAACTCCCTCCAAAGATTTTCTATGGGGTTGAGATCTGGAGACTGGCTATGCCACTCCAGGACCTTGAAATGCTTCTTAAGGATCAGTCGTCCTGGTCCCTTTGCAGAAAAACAGCCCCAAAGCATGATGTTTCCACCCCCATGCTTCACAGTAGGTATGGTGTTCTTTGGATGCAACTCAGCATTCTTTGTCCTCCAAACACGACGAGTTGAGTTTTTACCAAAAAGTTATATTTTGGATTCATCTGACCATATGACATTCTCCCAATCCTCATCTGGATCATCCAAATGCTCTCTAGCAAACTTCAGATGGGCCTGAACATGTACTGGCTTAAGCAGGGGGACACGTCTGGCACTGCAGGATTTGAGTCCCTGGCGGCGTAGTGTGTTACTGATGGTAGGCTTTGTTACTTTGGTCCCAGCTCTCTGCAGGTCATTCACTAGGTCCCCCCGTGTGGTTCTGGGATTTCTGCTCACCGTTCTTGTGATCATTTTGACCCCACGGGGTGAGATCTTGCGTGGAGCCCCAGATCGAGGAAGATTATCAGTGGTCTTGTATGTCTTCCATTTCCTAATAATTGCTCCCACAGTTGATTTCTTCAAACCAAGCTGCTTACCTATTGCAGATTCAGTCTTCCCAACCTGGTGAAGGTCTACAATTTTGTTTCTGGTGTCCTTTGACAGCTCTTTGGTCTTGGCCATAGTGGAGTTTGGAGTGTGACTGTTTGAGGTTGTGGACAGGTGTCTTTTATACTGATAACAAGTTCAAACAGGTCCCATTAATACAGGTAACGAGTGTAGGACAGAGGAGCCTCTTAAAGAAGAAGTTACAGGTCTGTGAGAGCCATAAATCTTGCTTGTTTGTATGTGACCAAATACTTATTTTCTACCATAATTTGCAAATAAATTCATTAAAAATCCTACAATGTGATTTTCTGGATTTGTTTTCCTCATTTTGTCTGTCATAGTTGAAGTGTACCTATGATGAAAATTACAGGCCTCTCTCATCTTTTTAAGTGAGAGAACTCGCACAATTGGTGGCTGACTAAATACTTTTTTGCCCCACTGTAAAAGGGAACATCCCGCCACTGATTTGGTAAAGCAGCTGAGAGAAATTCGTAGACAGAGCTACTGATGGGGTGGCAGGGTAAGAGCGTTGGACTTGTAACCAGAGGGTTGCAAGTTTGAATCCCTGAGCTGACAAGGTAAAAATCTGTCGTGGATGTCAATTAAGGCAGCCCTCTGCACCAGAGGGGTTGGGTTAAATACGGAAGACACATTTCAGTTGAAGGCATTCGGTTGTACAACTGATTAATAATGGTGACTTTTGACTTTGATGCAAGGACTGACCTGTTGCAGTTTTACCCATGTTTTGAAGCTATACCAATGTTTGTTGAACTATTATATTGAACTAGGCAAGTCCGTTAAGATTCTTATTTACAATGATGGCCTACCCCTGCCAAACCTGGACTCCCAATCACAGCTGGATTTGATACAGCCTTGGATTTGACCCCAGGGACTGTAGTGACCACTCTTGCATTAAAACACACTGCCTTAGACAGCTGTGCCACGCGGTAGGATGAAGTAAAGCAAGCTTATATTTTTTGGGGGGTTCTGATGGGGTACGACAGTTGAACTAAGCTCATTCATAATTCATATTTTCTTCAAGAATCAGTGGGTATATATTTTTTTTAATTTAAAAGTAAAAAAATGGATGCCTTATTGCTATTATAAACTGGTTACCAACTTCATTAGAGCAGTAAAAATATATGTTTTGTCATACCTGTTGCATACGGTCTGATATACCTTGGGATGTCAGCCAATCAGAATTTAGGGCTCGAACCTTCCAGTTTATAAAGTAGTTTATACCGTTGTTGAATATTTGTTTCTGATTGGCTTGAAGGGCATTCTAGAGTGTGCATTATTTGCACTATAATGCACAGTATATTTGAACTGTAGAATTCAATGACTATAGTTAATGCTTACATGTTCGATGTTTAAGCTGCTTTTGAAAGGAAAAGTCAAATTGAAAACATTATTAGTAGTGTTGAATTCAATTTCCATAATGCCAAGCTAAGACTGATTGTTTGGTTAGCTAAACTACCAAGTATGTTTGTTTGTTTACCACAGCAACTCCTGTACTGTAGCTCTATAGTAAACTTGCTAGCTACTTCAGTGGATGTTTAACACATTTCTAGAGGCAAATGTGCTTAAGTATAGCCATGGTATAAAAGGGATAATCAATAATTAATGAGGGACACACCTTCCTCGCCGTTCAGGATTTTCCATAGAACGCATAGCCCCTCATTAATTATTTCTTACTTAGTTTCACAAAGGGATAATTTGCTGTTTGTACCCCAGTCCATAGTTTGACCACTGTGACTACAGCTTACTGCCACAGATGCATTAGAGTGTGGATGATGATGGCGCTAAGACGTTGACTTTCCTCAGCCATATCAGTGGCAATTTGCTGCCGTACTTCCCTTTCGCTATGATGCAGCAGAGGATGGCTAAGCCTTAGCCATCCTCTCAGTGAGAGGGAGGGTTTTGATTCACACCTAGCTAACCCAGCTAGCTAATCTCTCTCTCTCTCCCTTTCTCTCTCACTCCCTCCCTTTCTCTCACCCTCCTTACCTCACTCCATCCCTCCCCAGCTAACAATTCTAGAGAGAGAGAACTTTTTTGTAATGTTACCTATTATATTTCCCTAATGTTTGAGTGTCCAGTTTTCAATTAGGGGAACATTCTATCTATTTTATCAAAAACCTTCTAAGAACCCCTTTTAGCATCATTTGGTATTCCAGTATGGTAGAACAGAACATTGTGCTTACCATGTACTCAAAATACACAATATTAATTAATGTTCTAGACGTGTTCTAGACATGTTTCATGGGACGGGACAAAAATGAAGGTAATGGGTTCAGTGGGTTGGGATAATATTCCAATAAAAAGTCCCACCTAACATACACAGAACATGGTTGCCATGTTCTCAGAACATAAGATGTTAATGCTATAGACACGTGTCATGGGAACATTGCACAGAAATGATCTGTGTATCAGTTGTCAGGATGTCGACTGATGGTCCCAAAGAAACATTCTACGAAAAACTGTTTCTGTTACCAAGCCCATCCAGGCCCTGATTCATTCACAGCTATTTTTTTTTTCTATTAGCAAGGTGAGGGTTACTAATACTGTGCATCTTACATATTTGACATACAATGCATTATTACATTGTGCATGTTCATTTTCACAGTAATTATTATTCAACAGTGCTCACCTGGGTTATGAACTCACAACCTCTTGGTTTGACGATACACCAATCGTCCTTCTTGCACCACCATGTCCATGTCATGTACCAGATAATAGGACTATTTTTTTGATTTCATTGACTTATTTCAACACTGTAAGAGCTTTCAGTATAGTTGCATAATGTTGGTGGTGCATATTATTCAGTTTTAATGATTCTCCTGAATCACTATGTACTTTAAACAGAGCTGAGATTTACTTCAAAGTGCCTTCACCCTTTCCCCCATCAAGTCATTTCAGATTTACTTTACACAATTGCCTAAGGCGGGCAGGGCCTAGCTCTACTGGCCTAATAAGCACATTCCCTAGAGATATCCCTTATTGTGACAGTGGTAAAGGTGTCTGTCATTTGGGGCTTGTGGCCTAGGTTTCAGACCGGCTAGGGGAATCACCTTACTCACACATTCTTAGCAAAATATGTTAATGTCATTAATATTGACATTATGACACGTAAATGTTCTGGCAACATTCCCCCAATGAAACGTGTCTAGAACATGAATATGTTCTGAGAACATGGCAACCGTGTTCTGTGTATGTTTGTGGGGGGGGACGTTGTTATTCCCAAGCCACAGAAAACTGGACACATGAATGTTCTTGCCCCGATTCCATGAATCGTGTCAAGAAAATAATCTTAATTGCTGAGAACATGGTAACCACGTTCCGGGTAAGTTCAATTTGACATTAAGGGAACGGTCTCTTAGAAAAATTCCTTGCATATCATGGAAACATTCCCATGAAAACATTAGTTAATGACCTAACGAGACTCTCGAGGGAACATTTTGCTAAAGTTGTGGGAATGTTTGTTTATTATTTTACTAGGCAAGTCAGTTAAGAACAAATTCTTATTTTCAATGACAACCTAGGAACAGTAGGTTAACTGCCTGTTCAGGGGCAGAACAACAGATTTGTACCTTGTCAGCTCAGGGATGTGAACTTGCAACTTTTCAGTTACTAGTCCAATGCTCTAACCACTAGGCTACCCTGCCGCCATTGTTAGCTGGATCCCTACATTCATGCCCACTCCCTCAACTGTCTCTCTGGTGTTATTCTCAGTTTGTGGGAAACATTCCCATGAAAACGTTAGTTAATGCCTTAACGAGACTCTTCAGGTAACGTTTCGCTAAAGTGGGAATGTTTGTTGTTAGCTGGGACCCTACCTTCCTGCCCCCTTCCTCCACTCCCCCCACTCCCCCTCTGTCTCTGTGGTGTTAGTCTCAGTTTGTGAGGTGACTCATCTCCCCGTGTCGATATTGCCTCAGTGCCTCCCAAGGTCTTGGACCGGATACATGGCTCTTGAACTCCCACCGCTGTGTATCTCTACGCCTCTCTACCCACCAGGCAAAAACACAACATGTCCTTCCTGTTGATCGCACACACACTCGCACCCGTACACACACCCGCATACACGCACAAATACACACACACCTGCTGTTAGTACCCACTATAAAAGGGGCCCTTTTTATTCATAATAAAAGTGCCTTAGTCAGTGGCAACAACACATGTTTTGTTTGGTCATTAGGTGATTTCCTATGAAAGAAAAAATGCATAAAATACATATTTACATTCGGTGAATACTGTATAATCTTCTCATTTACATTTTTACCTGGTTACATAAAATAAATGTTCCCCTGGTTACATAAAATACAAAACAGTTGAAACATTTTACCATGGTTATATAAAATGTATTTCCCCCTGGTTATATAAAATACAAAACATTGAAAAATGTCTAAGCCGGCGCTGCCAGTCTCTTATACTTCATGGAGCACATGCTGCCTCCAGACTCTTGGACAGTGTCCCTTCCAAACACCCACGTATGTACAGCACTGGTTCTCCAGCTTGAATAAAACAGGAGGAAAAACAAATACTTGAATAGACAAACAGAGCCACTCCAAACTAAATCCTGTCTAAAGCTCTGAAGATCTCCACTCATCCACACAACATGGTTCAAGTGCTTCATATGTCCAGAGTTCTTGCTGATTGAACCCACATCTACCTAAGTGTATCTGTTTGTCATCTATTTGTTAATCGTGTATCTAACATTTGATTGGTTATTTATTGGTTGTGACTTGTCACTGTAATAAGAACAAGGAGGAGATTGTAGATTGCTAGGTTTTTATCTGGCCTTTTCTTCCCTGTTTGTTTTCGCTATTTATAGGACCTGACTTGTCAAGACGTTGGCTATTGCTATGGGAGGATATTGCTACATTTTTTTGGCCCTTCCCCTTTCTGTTTGTTGTTGTTGTTATTTTGTTCTCCTCCAAGGTCAGCTCAGGGGGATAGGAGAAACACAATGTGACGCAATGGAGCTCCAGCAGCAACAATATCACATTGCCACAGTGTCAAGTCGCTGGCTGGCTGCTAAATTAAAGCTTAATTAACATTTTCCTTTTTGAGAGCGAGGTTTTATTACCAAACGAAGACGGGTCCCGGGGTGATTTCACAACCGTTATTATATAACGGCAGCAAGGTCTCTCTGGTTCTCGAATGCAGGAACAGCAGCTGTATTAGGGGCTATAAACTTTAAAGGCAAGCTTTAATTTGTTTGGGAATCAGTCCTGTACCACGTATTAACCTTTTACTGCAGCCCGCTTGAAGTTTGCCAAAAGGCACCTAAAGACTCTCAGACCATCTGATGATGAGGTCTGATGAAAGCAAGACCTGGCCTGAATGCCAAGCGTCACGTCTGGAGAAAACATGGCACCAACCTACGGTGAAGCATAGTGGTGGAACCATCATGCTGTTGGGATGTTTTTCAGCGGCAGGGACTGGGAGACTAGTCAGGATCTGGGGAAAGATGAACAGAGCAAAGTACTGAGAGAACCTTGATGAAAACCTGCTCCAGAGCGCTCAGGACAAACTGGGGCGAAGGTTCACCTTCTAACAGGACAACGACCCTAAGCACACAGCCAAGACAACGCAAGAGTGGCTTCGGAAAGACGAGTCTCTGAATGCCCTTGAGTGGCCCAGCCAGAGCCCGGACTTTGTCGTGATCGAAGAGGAGAGACCTGAAAATAGCTGTGCAGCAACGCTCCCCATCCACCCTGACAGAGCTTGAGAGGATCTGCTGAGAAGAATGGGAGAAACTCCTCAAATACAGGTGTGCTAAGCTTGTAGAATCATACCCAAGAAGACTGAAGGATGTATTTGCTGCCAAAAGTGTTTCAACAAAGTACTGAGTAAAGGGTCTGAATACTTACAGTTGAAGTCGGAGGTTTACATACACTTAGGTTGGAGTCATTGAAACTTGTTTTTCAACCACTCCACACATTTCTTGTTAACAAACTATAGTTTTGGCAAGTCGGTTAGGACATCTACTTTGTGCATGACACAAGTAATATTTCCAAAAACTGTTTACAGACAGATTATTTCACTTATAATTCACTGCATCACAATTCCAGTGGGTCAGAAGTTTACATACACTAAGTTGACTGTGCCTTTAAACAGCTTGGAAAATTCCAGAAAATGAGCTTCTGATAGGCTAATTGACATAATTTGAGTCAATTGGAGGTGTACCTGTGAGTGCATCTCAAGGCCTACCTTCAAACTCAGTGGCTCTTTGCTTGACGTCATGGGAAAATCAGAAGAAATCAGCCAAGTACTCAGAAAAAAATTGTAAATGGATGAAAGTCTGGTTCATCCTTGGGAGCAATTTCCAAATGCCTGAAGGTACCACATTCATCTGTACAAACAATAGTACGCAAGTATAAACACCATGGGATCACGCAGCCGTCATACCGCTCAGGAAGGAGACGCGTTCTGTCTCCTAGAGATGAACGTACTTTGGTGCGAAAAGTACAAATCAACCACAGATCAACAGCAAATGACCTTGTGAAGATGCTGGAGGAAACAGGTACAAAAGTATCTATATCCACAGTAAAACGAGTCCTATATCGACATAACCTGAAAGGCCGCTCAGCAAGGAAGAAGCCACTGCTTCAAAACCACCATAAAAAAGCCAGACTACGGTTTGCAACTGCACATGGGGACAAAGATCGTATTTGTTGCAGAAATGTCCTCTGGTCTGATTGAAAATTGAACTGTTTGGCCATAATGACCATCGGTATGCTTGGAGGAAAAAGGGGGTGTCAGAAGTCTCTGTGTAGCATGTAGGCAGAGTCAGGCGCAGGACAACAGAGATGAGTAAATCACGTATCTTTACTCAAATTTCAAACTACCAAAATAGGTAGTAAAATCCAAGCTCACATAAAAAGAACATCTAACATATAACAATCACGCACAAAACCATGAGGGAAACTGAGGGATTAAATAAGGAACAAATAATTAAGTGTTAGGAGACCAGGTGTTTGTATAATGAAGACAAAAACATAGAAAATGAAAAGTAGATCGGCGGCAGCCTGAAAACCGGTGACGTCGACCACCGAAACCGCCCGAACAACCAACTTCGGCTGAAGTCGTGACAGGGGGAGGCTTGCAAGCCGAAGAACACCATCCCAACCGTGAAGCACGGGGTGGCAGTATCATGTTGTGGGGGTGCTTTGCTGCAAGAGGGACTGGTGCCCTTCACAAAACAGATGGCATCATGAGGTAGGAAAATTATGTGGATATATTGAAGCAACAGCTCAAGACATCAGTCAGGAAGTTAAAGCTTGGTCGCAAATGGGTCTTCCAAATGAACAATGACCCCAAGCATACTTCCAAAGTTGTGGCAAAGGACAACAAAGTTAAGGTATTGGACAACAAAGGACAACAAAGTTAAGGTATTGGAGTGGCCATCCAAAGCCCTGACCTCAATCCAATAGAAAATTTGTGGGCAGAACTGAAAAAGCGTGTGCGAGCAAGGAGGCCTACAAACCTGACTCAGTTACACCAGCTCTGTCAGGAGGAATGGGCCAAAATTCACGCAACGTATTGTGGGAAGTTTGTGGAAGGCTACCCAAAACGTTTGACCCAAGTTAAACAATTTAATGGCAATGCTACCAAATACTAATTGAGTGTATGTAAACTTCTGACACACTGTGAATGTGATGAAAGAAATAAAGGCTGAAATAAATCATTCTCTCTACTATTATTCTGACATTTCACATTCTTAAAATGAAGTGGGGATCCTAACTGACCTAAAACAGGGAATTTTTACTAGGATTAAATGTCAGGAATTGTGAAAAACTGAGTTTAAATGTATTTGGCTAAGCTGTATGTAAACTTCTGACACACTGTGAATGTGATGAAATAAATAAAGGCTGAAATAAATCATTCTCTCTACTATTATTCTGACATTTCACATTCTTAAAATGAAGTGGGGATCCTAACTGACCTAAAACAGGGAATTTTTACTAGGATTAAATGTCAGGAATTGTGAAAAACTGAGTTTAAATGTATTTGGCTAAGCTGTATGTAAACTTCTGACACTGTGAATGTGATGAAAGAAATAAAGGCTGAAATAAATAATTCTCTCTACTATTATTCTGACATTTCACATTCTTAAAATGAAGTGGGGATCCTAACTGACCTAAAACAGGGAATTTTTACTAGGATTAAATGTCAGGAATTGTGAAAAACTGAGTTTAAATGTATTTGGCTAAGCTGTATGTAAACTTCCGACTTCAACTGTATATGTATATTTACTGTATATACAGTTGTCCTTTTGGGTTGGTGTAGATAAAATGCTTTGGTGTTAGAGTGTTGAGGAGAGACTAGTGAAAGTTAGACTGGGTTTAAGTGGGACTTTAACATCCTTGAACTACTGAGACAATGCCAGAATGCATTTGATTTGATGTTTTTTAAAACAGACTGACAATGTTTATGTAAAAAAAAATATATATATATATATATGAATCATTAACGGTAACCGAAGAGAAACTTGTATATTTACCCTTATCTGTAATTGTACTTTTCCATAACACATACAAATGCAGCTTACTCTAGTGTGTTATGTCAGCCTACTGTAACACACAACCAACAAGAGCTCAATGCCGTTCTAGTGTTCTTCTCTCTAACCCCAGATGGCTCTGAATTGCATTGCCAGTTCTCCTGTGTCGTGGTGTTACCGAATCCCAAACGGCACCCTATTCATGATACAGTGCACTGCTTTTGACAAGGCCTTGGTCAAAAGCAGTGCACTATATAGGGAATAGGATGCCCATTTGGATTTGGGACGCGGACTCAGTGTCAGCAGACTGGAGCTGCACTCCTTGTCCCCTCAGATCCTTCTATTGATTCAGCTGTCATTGAATTACACACTCAACAACTCGCCTGTACATAGCTTCTGTCAAATACAGAGTTATGGACCCTCTGTTATCTCTCTGAACTCCAGTAAACTCCCTGTAAAGAGGGAGGGAGAGAGAGAGAGAGAGAGAGAGAGAGAGAGAGAGAGAGAGAGAGAGAGAGATTCCTCTCAGAGGAAGGATGTACACTTTCCATACTCTGTATATGCTGCAACATATTTAAACATTACTCATAAATCAAATCAAAATCAAATAACAAATGTATTTGTCACATGCTCCGAATACAACAGGTGTAGAGGTTCCAGTGAAATTCTTACTTGCAAGCCCTTAACCAACATAATATCCCTTAGTTTTGATTAAACTGGTAGAGGATGATATGCAGTCTTTCTGCACTGTGTAATATAGTTACATATCATTACTATATACGTTTTTAGAAAATCAGCTCAAAATCTCTAGTTATTATATTTTTTCTGTCACCTTTAATGACATATCACTAACATGTCAACTTAGGTGACATAAAACTGCGATGGTTTTAAAAAAAGAAACTATTTTAAAACCTACTGTAATAACATCACGTTGTGTTATATAATGAGTAAATGTTTTTCTTCTGTACAGTACATTACTGAGGTAAATCTCTAATTAACCGGATGCAACATGCAAAAGCTTGAAGTGGCATAACGGTTGAGAGGACAGCAAATGATGAGTGTGTTTTGAGTTTTGAGTGTTTTGAGTTTTTTTCATATCCATGCCCTCTATCATAATTGATATACTTACTGTCATCCAGTGATATGCCAGAGGGATGACAGTTTAATTAGGAAACAGGATCAAAGGTTTTAAGCTAAAATGGAAATTATGAAAATGTAATTGTCATAAAAAAAAACAGTAATCTATTACTGGGTGTTTTAATAACACAGCACTTTGATATCTTTGAAGTGTCAAAATGTTTCGCCGTTCAACTCTAATTGATGATGGCTATTTGTTAGTGTCTATCCCAAATTGCACCCTATTCCATATAAGTAATGCACTACATACGGAATAGGGTGTAATTTGGGATACCGCTGTAGTCTTTACAAATATTGAGGTGGCGTTCCTGTAAAACGATGGACAAAAAAAAGCCAAACGATTCTGTAGGTTGACACATCTTGACTTCAGGTTAATAGTATACAGTTACTACTCTAGGATGATACTTCATGCTTCCAAGTGAGGGCTCCCGTGTGGCGCAGTGCAAGAGGTGTCACTACAGTCCCTGGTTCGAATCAAGGCTGAAGCACATCCGGCTGTGATTGGGAGACCCATAGGGTGGTTCACAATTGGCCCAGCGTCGCCTGGTTTTGGCCGGGGGTGCAGGCCGTCATTGTAAGTAAGAATTTGTTCTTAACTGACTTGCCTAAATAAAGGTTAAATTAAAAAAATACATCTAGACCTAAATTACATTGTTTTGTTTTTTTCATGCTCGAATACTCTTCTTTCTGCTTATTTAAAAAAAAAAATCTAGAAATGTATTTAAAGAGTATGTCTTTGTTTAAACTCCCTCCATGTACGGTGGGGTCCGGAGTTATTGGATCCCTTGATGAAGCTGAGCAAAAAAGACTAGACAATACTGAACTATAATGTTTGCAAACAAATTAAATTAAATTAAACGCAATATTGATATGAATAACTAATACAATTGCTCAGAGAAAGAGATGTGATAAAAACACCCTCTCATTACATTTGAGTAATTTAGCAGACAGTCTTATCAGGCTTTTTTAGTAGTTTAGCAGACAGTCTTGTCAGGCTTATGTGCCGTGCTCAAGGGAACATCAACAGTTGGCTTGGGGATTCAAATCAGCAACTTTTTTATCACTGGCCCAATGCTCTTAACCACTAGGCTACCTGCAACCCTCCCCTTGTGAGGAAAACAACACTGAGGACATTTTTCTAAAATGTTTTGAGAGATTAGAGAACACATTGGGAGGAATCGTAGACCATTTATCTATACAGAATCTTTCCAGATCCCTGGATATCCTTTGTTTGCACTTATGGACTCGCCCTCTTCAATTTAAACCAAAAAGGTTTTCAATGGGGTTAAAATCTGGAGACTGACATGGCCATTGCAAAATGTTAATTTTGTTTTTAATTAACCATTTTGTTGTGGATTTGGATGTGTGCTTGGGGTTCTTGTCTTGTTGGAAGATCAAATGCAGCCAAGTTTCAGCCTTCTGGCCGAGACAACTAGGTTTTTGGCTAAAATGTCCTGGGACTTGGTAAAGTTCATGATACGGTTAACCTTAACAAGGCCCCCAGGACCAGTGGAATCATAGATCCACCACCATATTTGACAGTAGGGATGAGATATTTTCTGCACATGCATGTTGTTTGCGAAGGCTGGTGTGCGTGGCCAAAGAGCTCTATTTTTTGAGTCATCTGACCATAGCGCCAGTTCCGAACCAAGTGCCATTGCGGTTTAGCAAAGTCCAAGGCTTTTATATGTGTTGGATGACATGATACTGTCACATGATGCATCTGTATCATGGGATCCAATAATTCCGGACTCCACTGTTGATGTTGCTGATTGAAAAAACACCTAATTATCGTACTTAAATATACCATTGGCTCTTTTCCTCACTTTCAACAACAAACTCATGTTAGGTATGTTAGAAAATAGCTTGTGTCATTTTCCCATATAAAACACATTTAAAAGGAAATCGCTTTTTTTTTTTGTTGTCAATGTGCCCAACCTAGCGCTGTGAGAAGGCAATACTTTAGGTTATGTTGAGGGGTAAACATGTTCAAGTGGAATGGCCCACTGGCCCTTGTCTGAAAGACTAATAATACACTGTGATGTTAAGGCTTCACATAAAACTAGTCTGAAGAAATAAGGACAATTTCAAAACTTTCATTTCCATTACACATTTTAGTCCAGACTTCAACAGTTATTAATTGTTGGATCCATTCCACATTTTAGTCCAGACTTCAACAGTTATTGATGGTAGTTTCCATTACGCATTTTAGTCAAGACTTCAACAGTTAATCCCAGTGTGCTGTGGTGCTCGTACTATACTGTCTGTACATCATTAGACAAAAATCCAATCCCCCATTCTATATCAACTTCTTGTTCTTGCACAACTTTCCTCTTAAGAAGTCTGTGAAGCTGAAGCTGATAGACTAGAACTTTTGTAAGACCAAGTCACATGGTCACATCGAATCAGCGGACAGGCCTGAAATGTTGTGTTCCTTTTGCCAGTCACTCTGTAGTATGAGTACTGTGTTCCTTTTGCCAGCCACTCTGTAGAATAAATACTGTGTTCCTTTTGCCAGTCACTCTGTAGTATGAATACTGTGTTCCTTTTGCCAGTCACTCTGTAGTATGAATACTGTGTTCCTTTTGCCAGTCACTCTGTAGGATGAATACTGTGTTCCTTTTGCCAGCCACTCTGTAGGATGAATACTGTGTTCCTTTTGCCAGTCACTCTGTAGGATGAATACTGTGTTCCTTTTGCCAGTCACTCTGTAGTATGAATACTGTGTTCCTTTTGCCAGTCACTCTGTAGGATGAATACTGTGTTCCTTTTCCCAGTCACTCTGTAGGATGAAAACTGTGTTCCTTTTGCCATCCACTCTGTAGGATGAATACTGTGTTCCTTTTGTCAGCCACTCTGTATGATGAATGTTGTGTTCCTTTTGCCATCCACTCTGTAGGATGAATACTGTGTTCCTTTTGCCAGCCACTCTGTAGGATGAATACTGTGTTCCTTTTGCCAGTCACTCTGTTGGATGAGTACTGTGTTCCTTTTGCCAGTCACTCTGTAGGATGAATACTGTGTTCCTTTTGCCACCCACTCTGTTGGATGAGTACTGTGTTCCTTTTGCCAGTCACTCTGTAGGATGAATACTGTGTTCCTTTTGCCAGCCACTCTGTAGGATGAATACTGTGTTCCTTTTGCCAGTCACTCTGTTGGATGAGTACTGTGTTCCTTTTGCCAGTCACTCTGTAGGATGAATACTGTGTTCCTTTTGCCAGTCACTCTGTAGGATGAATACTGTGTTCCTTTTGCCAGTCACTCTGTAGGATGAATACTGTGTTCCTTTTGCCACCCACTCTGTAGAATAAATACTGTGTTCCTTTTGCCACCCACTCTGTAGGATGAATACTGTGTTCCTTTTGCCAGTCACTCTGTAGAATAAATACTGTGTTCCTTTTGCCAGTCACTCTGTAGTATGAATACTGTGTTCCTTTTGCCACCAACTCTGTAGGATGAATACTGTGTTCCTTTGCCAGTCACTCTGTTGGATGAGTACTGTGTTCCTTTGCCAGTCACTCTGTAGGATGAAAACTGTGTTCTTTTTGCCAGTCATTCTGTTGGATGAGTACTGTGTTCCTTTTGCCAGTCACTCTGTAGGATGAATACTGTGCTCCTTTTGCCAGTCACTCTGTAGGATGAAAACTGTGTTCTTTTTGCCAGTCATTCTGTTGGATGAGTACTGTGTTCCTTTTGCCAGTCACTCTGTAGGATGAGTACTGTGTTCCTTTTGCCAGTCACTCTGTAGGATGAAAACTGTGTTCCTTTTGCCACCCACTCTGTAGAATAAATACTGTGTTCCTTTTGCCACCCACTCTGTAGGATGAATACTGTGTTCCTTTTGCCAGTCACTCTGTAGAATAAATACTGTGTTCCTTTTGCCAGTCACTCTGTAGTATGAATACTGTGTTCCTTTTGCCACCAACTCTGTAGGATGAATACTGTGTTCCTTTTGCCAGTCACTCTGTTGGATGAGTACTGTGTTCCTTTTGCCAGTCACTCTGTAGGATGAAAACTGTGTTCTTTTTGCCAGTCATTCTGTTGGATGAGTACTGTGTTCCTTTTGCCAGTCACTCTGTAGGATGAATACTGTGCTCCTTTTGCCAGTCACTCTGTAGGATGAAAACTGTGTTCTTTTTGCCAGTCATTCTGTTGGATGAGTACTGTGTTCCTTTTGCCAGTCACTCTGTAGGATGAGTACTGTGTTCCTTTTGCCAGTCACTCTGTAGGATGAATACTGTGTTCCTTTTGCCACCCACTCTGTAGAATAAATACTGTGTTCCTTTTGCCACCCACTCTGTAGGATGAATACTGTGTTCCTTTTGCCAGTCACTCTGTAGAATAAATACTGTGTTCCTTTTGCCAGTCACTCTGTAGTATGAATACTGTGTTCCTTTTGCCAGCCACTCTGTAGAATAAATACTGTGTTCCTTTTGCCACCCACTCTGTAGGATGAATACTGTGTTCCTTTTGCCAGTCACTCTGTAGAATAAATACTGTGTTCCTTTTGCCAGTCACTCTGTAGTATGAATACTGTGTTCCTTTTGCCACCAACTCTGTAGGATGAATACTGTGTTCCTTTTGCCAGTCACTCTGTTGGATGAGTACTGTGTTCCTTTTGCCAGTCACTCTGTAGGATGAATACTGTGTTCTTTTTGCCAGTCATTCTGTTGGATGAGTACTGTGTTCCTTTTGCCAGTCACTCTGTTGGATGAGTACTGTGTTCCTTTTGCCAGTCACTCTGTAGGATGAAAACTGTGTTCTTTTTGCCAGTCATTCTGTTGGATGAGTACTGTGTTCCTTTTGCCAGTCACTCTGTAGGATGAATACTGTGTTCCTTTTGCCAGTCACTCTGTAGGATGAAAACTGTGTTCTTTTTGCCAGTCATTCTGTTGGATGAGTACTGTGTTCCTTTTGCCAGTCACTCTGTAGGATGAAAACTGTGTTCCTTTTGCCAGTCACTCTGTAGGATGAATACTGTGTTCCTTTTGCCACCCACTCTGTAGAATAAATACTGTGTTCCTTTTGCCACCCACTCTGTAGGATGAATACTGTGTTCCTTTTGCCAGTCACTCTGTAGAATAAATACTGTGTTCCTTTTGCCAGTCACTCTGTAGTATGAATACTGTGTTCCTTTTGCCACCAACTCTGTAGGATGAATACTGTGTTCCTTTTGCCAGTCACTCTGTTGGATGAGTACTGTGTTCCTTTTGCCAGTCACTCTGTTGGATGAGTACTGTGTTCCTTTTGCCAGTCACTCTGTAGGATGAAAACTGTGTTCTTTTTGCCAGTCATTCTGTTGGATGAGTACTGTGTTCCTTTGCCAGTCACTCTGTAGGATGAATACTGTGTTCCTTTGCCAGTCACTCTGTAGGATGAATACTGTGTTCCTTTTGCCAGTCACTCTGTAGGATGAATACTGTGTTCCTTTTGCCACCCACTCTGTAGAATAAATACTGTGTTCCTTTTGCCACCCACTCTGTAGGATGAATACTGTGTTCCTTTTGCCAGTCACTCTGTAGAATAAATACTGTGTTCCTTTTGCCAGTCACTCTGTAGTATGAATACTGTGTTCCTTTTGCCACCAACTCTGTAGGATGAATACTGTGTTCCTTTTGCCAGTCACTCTGTTGGATGAGTACTGTGTTCCTTTGCCAGTCACTCTGTAGGATGAAAACTGTGTTCTTTTGCCAGTCATTCTGTTGGATGAGTACTGTGTTCCTTTTGCCAGTCACTCTGTAGGATGAATACTGTGCTCCTTTGCCAGTCACTCTGTAGGATGAAAACTGTGTTCTTTTTGCCAGTCATTCTGTTGGATGAGTACTGTGTTCCTTTTGCCAGTCACTCTGTAGGATGAGTACTGTGTTCCTTTTGCCAGTCACTCTGTAGGATGAAAACTGTGTTCCTTTTGCCACCCACTCTGTAGAATAAATACTGTGTTCCTTTTGCCACCCACTCTGTAGGATGAATACTGTGTTCCTTTTGCCAGTCACTCTGTAGAATAAATACTGTGTTCCTTTGCCAGTCACTCTGTAGTATGAATACTGTGTTCCTTTTGCCACCAACTCTGTAGGATGAATACTGTGTTCCTTTTGCCAGTCACTCTGTTGGATGAGTACTGTGTTCCTTTTGCCAGTCACTCTGTAGGATGAAAACTGTGTTCTTTTTGCCAGTCATTCTGTTGGATGAGTACTGTGTTCCTTTTGCCAGTCACTCTGTAGGATGAATACTGTGCTCCTTTTGCCAGTCACTCTGTAGGATGAAAACTGTGTTCTTTTTGCCACCCACTCTGTAGGATGAATACTGTGTTCCTTTTGCCAGTCACTCTGTAGAATAAATACTGTGTTCCTTTTGCCAGTCACTCTGTAGTATGAATACTGTGTTCCTTTTGCCAGCCACTCTGTAGAATAAATACTGTGTTCCTTTTGCCACCCACTCTGTAGGATGAATACTGTGTTCCTTTTGCCAGTCACTCTGTAGAATAAATACTGTGTTCCTTTTGCCAGTCACTCTGTAGTATGAATACTGTGTTCCTTTTGCCACCAACTCTGTAGGATGAATACTGTGTTCCTTTTGCCAGTCACTCTGTTGGATGAGTACTGTGTTCCTTTTGCCAGTCACTCTGTAGGATGAAAACTGTGTTCTTTTTGCCAGTCATTCTGTTGGATGAGTACTGTGTTCCTTTTGCCAGTCACTCTGTAGGATGAATACTGTGTTCCTTTTGCCACCCACTCTGTAGAATAAATACTGTGTTCCTTTTGCCACCCACTCTGTAGGATGAATACTGTGTTCCTTTTGCCAGTCACTCTGTAGAATAAATACTGTGTTCCTTTTGCCAGTCACTCTGTAGTATGAATACTGTGTTCCTTTTGCCAGCCACTCTGTAGAATAAATACTGTGTTCCTTTTGCCACCCACTCTGTAGGATGAATACTGTGTTCCTTTTGCCAGTCACTCTGTAGAATAAATACTGTGTTCCTTTTGCCAGTCACTCTGTAGTATGAATACTGTGTTCCTTTTGCCACCAACTCTGTAGGATGAATACTGTGTTCCTTTTGCCAGTCACTCTGTTGGATGAGTACTGTGTTCCTTTTGCCAGTCACTCTGTAGGATGAATACTGTGTTCTTTTTGCCAGTCATTCTGTTGGATGAGTACTGTGTTCCTTTTGCCAGTCACTCTGTTGGATGAGTACTGTGTTCCTTTTGCCAGTCACTCTGTAGGATGAAAACTGTGTTCTTTTTGCCAGTCATTCTGTTGGATGAGTACTGTGTTCCTTTTGCCAGTCACTCTGTAGGATGAATACTGTGTTCCTTTTGCCAGTCACTCTGTAGGATGAAAACTGTGTTCTTTTTGCCAGTCATTCTGTTGGATGAGTACTGTGTTCCTTTTGCCAGTCACTCTGTAGGATGAAAACTGTGTTCCTTTTGCCAGTCACTCTGTAGGATGAATACTGTGTTCCTTTTGCCACCCACTCTGTAGAATAAATACTGTGTTCCTTTTGCCACCCACTCTGTAGGATGAATACTGTGTTCCTTTTGCCAGTCACTCTGTAGAATAAATACTGTGTTCCTTTTGCCAGTCACTCTGTAGTATGAATACTGTGTTCCTTTTGCCACCAACTCTGTAGGATGAATACTGTGTTCCTTTTGCCAGTCACTCTGTTGGATGAGTACTGTGTTCCTTTTGCCAGTCACTCTGTAGGATGAAAACTGTGTTCTTTTTGCCAGTCATTCTGTTGGATGAGTACTGTGTTCCTTTTGCCAGTCACTCTGTAGGATGAATACTGTGTTCCTTTTGCCAGTCACTCTGTAGGATGAAAACTGTGTTCTTTTTGCCAGTCATTCTGTTGGATGAATACTGTGTTCCTTTTGCCAGTCACTCTGTAGGATGAGTACTGTGTTCCTTTTGCCAGTCACTCTGTAGGATGAAAACTGTGTTCCTTTTGCCAGTCACTCTGTAGAATAAATACTGTGTTCCTTTTGCCAGTCACTCTGTAGGATGAATACTGTGTTCCTTTTGCCAGTCACTCTGTTGGATGAATACTGTGTTCCTTTTGCCACCCACTCTGTAGAATAAATACTGTGTTCCTTTTGCCAGTCACTCTGTTGGATGAATACTGTGTTCCTTTTGCCAGTCACTCTGTAGAATAAATACTGTGTTCCTTTTGCCAGTCACTCTGTAGGATGAATGCAAATTATGGTCCACTTAAACTTGAATGATGATTCACTGCATTGCTGGCTGCATGTTGAATGAATAACAGAAGGCAATTAGTTTATTGTATGAATCTTCCCTCCCACACAGTGGAATGAGATAGTGGAATCTCCTCTTAGCTTGCCTGACCTGTCATTGTGTCCCTGCTATATTGGATGGGGTAGGGGGGCATGTGTTTTTGCTATATTCGATGGGGACGGGGACGGGGACGGGGGGGCATTGTTAAGCACTGTGTGACAAGGTAAAGGGCAAGAGGTACCTATTAACTTGGGGATTGGCTGTTATCTCCTAACCCGGCAAAGCAGCTGCTGCGGGAGACAGGAAGGAGGAAGAGAGAGGACGTGGGTCTATGAATGTGTCATATAAAAGAGGTAGGGTATACGTACCAAATGGTACCCTATTCCCTATAGGAGCCCGGTCTATTCACTACAGGCATGGTCAAAAGTAATGCACTATATAGGGAATAGGGTGCCATTTGGGACAGAGTTGTAGGGCTCAAGGCATATGGAAAATAGTTAATGTTCCTTAATAGAGCCAATCCCATTCTAATGGAGCCGTTCAGCTGGATTGACATGGCTTTTCTTTTGTCCTCCATATCTGGCTAATAAAAAAAGCCAACGCATTCATGCTACATCAGAGGAAAACTACAGTGCCTTCAGAAAGTATTCAATCACACCCCTTGACTTTTTCCACATGTTGTTCTGTTACAGCCTGATTTTAAAATCGATTAAATTGAGATTGTTTTTGTCACTGGGTCTACAAACAATAACCCATAATGCCAAAGTGTTATTATGTTTTTTTGGGGACATTTTTACAAACTAATTAACATTGAAAAGCTGAAATGTATTGAGTCAGTAAGTATTCCACCTCTTTGTTATGGTAAGTCTAAATAAGTTCAGGAATAAACATGTGCTTAACAAGTCACATATTAAAAAAGCAGACATTTAATATCCCTTTGAGTATTCTGACATTTTGTATTACACATTGGATGGTGTATCAATACACCCAGTCACTACAAAGATACAGGCGTCCTTCCTAACTCAGTTGCCAGAGAGGAAGGAAACCTTTAGGGCATTTCACCATGAGGCCAATGGTGACTTTAAAACAGGTACAGCGTTTAATGGCTGTGATAGGAGAAAACTGAGGATGGATCAACAACATTGTAGTTACTCCACAATACTAACCTAAATGACAGAGGGAATTGAAGGAAGCCTGTACAGAATACAAATATTCCAAAACATGCATTCTGTTTGCAACAAGGCACCAAAATAATACCGCTAAAAATATGGCAAACCATTAACTTTTTGTCATGAATACAACGTATTTATACAACACATTACTGAGTACCATTCTCCATATTTTCAAGCATAGTGGTGGCTGGGTCATGTATTGGGTATGCTTCTAATCTTTAAGGACTGGGGAGTTTTTCAGGATAGAAAATGTGCATTATGGAGCTTAGCACTGGCCAAATCCTAGGGGAAAACCTAGTTAAGTCTGTTTTCCAGCAGACACTGGGAGATGAATTCACCTTTCAGCAGGACAATAACCTACAACACAAGGCCAAATATACACTGGAGTTGCTTACAAAGAAGACTGTGAATGTTCCTGAGTGGCCGAGTTACAGTTGTTGACTTAAATCTTTCTGAAAATCTACGGCAAGACCTGAAAAAATTTGACAGAGCTTGAAGAATTTTGGAAAGAATAATGGGGAAATGTTGCCCGATCCAGGTGTGGAAAGCTCTTTTAACATACAGCATGGTTCCAAGGTCCATAATTCACATTACCGTTCCATTAAAAGGAATGAAGCATGTTTATTTTATTTTATAATCCACTGTAATCCACAAATGACCTCTCAGTATCCATATTTTTTTTTTTTGCAAAATCAGGTTGTTAGTGTAATGCTGATAATGTATCATTTGGAGGACTGACATCTACTGCACACGGAGGAATATAGGCTCAAATGTTTTTAGACATGTCATAAAGTTAGTCATTTACCAAAGCAATCACGCCGGTCATACATCCTCCTTTATTGCCAGGATTCAACGTAACCAGATGGAGACACCAGTGGCTGGAGAGACTCACCATGAGTCTGAGTGGCAGAGTGACCCATGTGTAAGTCTATTGGGGGTGGAAATGACTGGAAATGACGGTGTGTGTGTATGTGTGTGCGTGTGTTCTTCTCTTTTCCCACACCACACACACACTCTGCCATCAGCACTCATGTGAGCATTTAATGGAGTTTAATTAATTGTGGAAAGAGCCAAGCACCCCCGGTGATGTGCTGCAGAATGTCCTGCAATCGGGACTGCTTACATAAAAGCAATTAGCTATACCAAATGATCCCTGAGTCAATGAGGGGAAAAACAAACAGTGCATCTATGGAAACCTGTAAGTGTTCCGACCGGGGTCAATCTGTTTCTGTTCCATTATACCTCTTAATTAAAAGATAAATCCTCTAGTTGGGCAAAATGTTTTGTCATTTTAAATTATAATATTTGTTTTATCTTTCATTTCATTGTACCTCATCTGTTGTTGAAAAACAAAATAATCTGGTAGGATTTCGTTTTTATTTGTATAGTTTGTAACACTGTTTTAGTTTTGAGACCTTGACCATGTATTTTACATCAGATACCTCATGTATTTGGAGGACTGACCATGTATTTTACATCAGATACCTCATGTGTTTGGAGGACTGACCATGTATTTTACATCAGATACCTCATGTGTTTGGAGGACTGACCATGTATTTTACATCAGATACCTCATGTATTTGGAGGACTGACATATGAATCAATTGCAGGGTTTGATCGGCACAGTAAACAATATTTTCTTTCTTATGATCCTTCAGTAAAGCCACATATGTAGTAGAACAGAGGCAAGTTGCATCCCAATTTGGGAATAGGGTGGCGTTAAGGTGCCATCCTGCATAAACGTCCGCCGTACTTTACTTCATTGTTAACGTACTGTTAGTCAAAGTCAAAGTCACCATTATTAGTCAGTTGTACAACCGAATGCCTTCAACCGAAATGTGTCTTCCGCATTTAACCCAACCCCTCTGAATCAGAGAGGTGCGGGGGCTGCCTTAATCGACTTCCACGTCTTGGCGCGCCTGGGAACAGTGGGTTAACTGCCTTGTTCAGGGGCAGAACGACAGATTTTTTTTTTTTCCTTGTCAGCTCGGGGATTCGAACTTGCAACCCTCCGGTTACAAGTCCAACGCTCTAACCACTAGGCTACCTGCCGCCCCTGTGTATTGTGTAATGATGTGTATTGATGTGTATATTGACGTGTGTATTGATGCGTATTGATGTGTATATTGATGTGTATTGATGTGTATATTGATGTGCATATAGATGTGTATACTGCATGTGTATTGATGTGTATTGATGTGTGTATTGATGTGTGTATTGATGTGTATATTGATGTGTATATTGATGTGTGTATTGGCATGGGTATTGCTGTGTATTGATGTGTGTATTGGCATGGGTATTGCTGTGTATTGATGCGTATTGATGTGTATATTGATGTGTATATTGACGTGTGTATTGATGCGTATTGATGTGTATATTGATGTGTATATTGACGTGTGTATTGATGTGTATTGAGGTGTGTAATGATGTGTATTGATGTGTATATTGATGTGCATATAGATGTGTATACTGCATGTGTATTGATGTGTATTGATGTCTGTATTGATGTGTATATTGATGTGTATATTGATGTGTGTATTGGCATGGGTATTGCTGTGTATTGATGTGTGTATTGATGTGTATATTGATGTGTATAATGATGTGTATTGTTTATTGATGTGTATGTGGATGTTTATTACGACATGTATATTGATGTGCATATTGATGTGTATTGATGTCTGTATTGATGTGTATGTTAACGTATATAATGATGTGTATTGGTGTATATAGTGATGTGTATAGTGATGTGTATATTTAATGTTCATGTGATGTGTATATGGATGTGTAATGATGTGTAAATTGATGTGTATTGATGTGTATATTGATGTGCATATTGATGTGTATATTGACGTGTGTATTGATGTGTATATTGATGTGCATATTAATGTGTGTAATGATGTGTATTCATGTGTATATTGATGATGTGTATTGTGTATGGATGTTTATAACGATGTGTATATTGATATGTATGTTAATGTATATAATGACGTGTTTTGATGTATATTGGTGTATAATGATGTGTATAATGATGTGTATAATGATGTGTATAATGATGTGAATAATGATGTGTATTGATGTGTATAGTGATGTGTATATTGATGTTTATAATGATGTGTATAGTGATGTGTACATTATGTGAATTAATGTGTAATTGTGTTTATTTAAATGTGTATAGTGATGTGTATAATGATGTTTATAATGATGTACATATGTATGTGTATAATGATGTATATAGTTGTGTGTACTACTGTATATTGATGTGTATTGATATGTATTGAAATGTATAATCATGAATATTGATTTGTATAACGATATGTATTGATATTTGTAATAATGTATATTAATGGTGTAGTAAGATTCGATCTTAGTCCTACATTGACGCCTTGCCTGTTTGATGGTTTATCAGAGGCCGTAGCGGGATTTCTCATAAGCGTCCAGTTTGGCATTAGCTCTAGCCTTTAGCTCAGTGCCAACGATGCCTGTAATCCATGGCTTCTGGTTGGGAAACGTACGCAGGGACGATGTCGTCGATGCACTTATTAATGAAGACGGTGAACTCTTCAATGCCATCGGATGAATCCCAAAACATATCCCAGTCTAAGCTTGGGTCTTGTAATTCATTTTTATTTTTAATTGGAACCATAAAAGGGTTTTTCAAAGGGGGTTCTCCTAGGAATATATTTAGATAGCACCCTTTTTTCTAAGAGTGTAGTGCATGATACAGGGAATAGGGTGCCGTTTGGGACGCATGCATTGTGGGGATCCTAGGGCTACAAGGTCTTTCACCCGCATTACATCCTGAAGGGCCCAATCTGTTTAGCATTAGACACACGGACCAATGACACTAATGGATGGAAGCCAAGCCAGCCACCCTGGTTAAGCAGAGACACACGGACCAATGACCCTAGTGGATGGAAGCCAAGCCAGCCACCCTGGTTGAGGGTCTTTTGGTGCAACTAAACAAGACCATTAGTGTGGTCCGGAGGGTGTTATGGTTAAGAGTTGTGGTGTTGTCAGGATGAATGCTGTTGGGACTTTTTAACAGAGGAGGAAAGACACACACACACACACACATGCACACAGAGACTCACAGACACACACACACTGCCATCGGAAAGTATTCAGACCCCTTGACTTTTTCCAAATTTTGATAGGTTACAGCATTATTCTAAAATGAATAAAATCGTTTTTTTCCCTCATCAATTTACAAACAATACCCAAAAATGAAAGAAATTTGAAAAAAATCACATTTACGTAAGTATTCAGAACCTTTACTTAGTACTTTGTTGAAGCACATTTGGCAGCGATTACAGCACCAATACATTATTCTCCAGGCTGCCTATTGATTTCTATGTTATCTAGGACTGAGACTGCAGTACCTATGGCTTCCACTAGATGTCAACAGTCTTTATACAGTGTTTGGAGGCTCTAGCACTAAGCAGAACAGATAGGAAGAGGAAATAGTCAGGGGACCACATTTGTCAACAACGTTTGACGCGCGCGAGAATGTGAGCGCTCCCCACTTTATTTTCCTTTCCTATCGTTCACGTTATCGTCCGGTTGAAATATTACAGTAAATATACATAAAAGGATACCTAAGGATACATTAAAAATGACGTTTGATTTGTTTGGAGAAAGTTTATAGGTATAATTTGAACGTGTTCTCTTCACGGTTCAATGGGCGACTCGACGGTGGATTTTCTGATCATAAAGCGCCAACCAAACGGAGATTTATGTATATAATAAATGACTTTTTCTAACAAAAGAACCATTGGATGTCTTCGTTGGACACTTGGGAAGCCCTCAGCAGAAGTTCTTCGAAAGGTAAGTGATTTATTTTAGCTCTTATATGGGTTTTGTGTGACCCGAGCTGGACCTCAACTAAATCTTGTAATAAATAATGTGGAAATTGAGCAAGTTGAGGTGACTAAACTGCTTGGAGTAACCCTGGATTGTATACTGTCATGGTCAAAACATTTTGATGCAGTAGTAGCTAAGATGGGGAGAAGTCTGTCCATAATAAAGCAATGCTCTGCCTTCTTAACAACACTATCAACAAGGCAGATCCTACAGGCCCTAGTTTTGTCACACCTGGACTACTGTTCAGTCGTGTGGTCAGGTACCACAAAGAGGGACTGAGGAAAATTGCAATTGGCTCAGAACAGGGCAGCACGGCTGGCCCTTGGATGTACACAGAGAGCTAATATTAATCATATGCATGTCAATCTCTCCTGACTGAAATTAGAAGTGAGATTGACTTCATCACTACTTTTATTTATGAGATTTATTGACATGTTGAATGCACCTTGCTGTCTGTCTAAACTACTGGCACACAGCTCGGACACTCATGCAAACCCCACAAGACATGCCACAAGAGGTCTCTTCACAGTCCCCAAGTCCAGAACAGACTATGGGAGGCACACAGTACTACATAGAGCCATGACTACATGGAACTCTATTCCACATCAAGCAACTGATTCAAGCAGTAAAGATTGATTTAGAAAACAGATAAAAAAACACCTTTGGAACAGTGGGGACTGTGAAGCAACACAAACATTGGCACAGACACATGCATACACACACACACACACGATAACATACACACTATACATACACATGGATTTAGTACTGTAGATATGTGGTAGTGGTGGAGTAGGGGCCTAAGGGCACTATAATGCGTTGTGAAATCTGTGAATGTATAGTAATGTTTTTAAAATTGTATAAACTGCCTTCATTTTTCTGGACCCCAAAAGGAGTAGCTGCTACTTTGGCAGCAGCTAATGGGGATCCAAATACAAGCTTGGCACACCTATATTTGGGGAGTTTCTCACATTCTTCTCTGCAGATCCTCTCGAACTCCGTCAGGTTCGATGGGGAGCGATGCTGCACAGCTATTTTCAGGTTCAAGTCCATGTTCTGGCTGGGCCACTCAAGGACATTTAGAAACTGGTCACGGGCCACTCCTGCATTGTCTTGCCTTAGGGTCGTTGTCCTGTTGGAAGGTGAACCTTCACCCCAGTCTGAGGTCCTGAGCACTCTGGAGCAGGTTTTCATCAAGGATCTATCTGTACTTGGCTCTGTTCATCTATGATATTGACTAGTCTCCCAGTCCCTGGCGCTGAAAAACATCCCCACAGAATTATTCTGCCACCACCATGCTTCACTGTAGGGATGGTGCCAGGTTTCCTACAGACATGAGGCATTCAGTTCAAACAGTTCAATCTTGGTTTCATCAGACCAGATAATCTTGTTTCTCATGGTCTGAGAGTCTTTAGGTGCCGTTTGGCAAACTCCAAGCGGGCTGTCATGTGCCTTTTACCTAGGTGTGGCTTCCGTCTGGCCACTCTACCATAAAGGCCTGATTGGTGGAGTGCTGCAGAGATGGTTGTCCTTCTGGTAGATTTTCCCATCTCCCTATGGCTTCCACTAGATGTCAACAGTCTTTATACAAAGACTGGAAGTTCTAGGAGTAAGCAGAACGGATAGGAAGAGGAAGTAGTCAGGAAACCATTTTTGTTTACAATGTTTGACGCGCGCGAGATTGTGAGTGCGCCCTACTTTATTTTCCTTTTCTATTGTTCACGTTATCGTCCGGTTGAAATATTACAGTAAATATACATAAAAGGATACCTAAGGATACATTAAAAATGATGTTTGATTTGTTAGTAGAAAGTGTATAGGTATAATTTGAACGTGTTCTCTTCACGGTTCAATGTCGACTCAACTGGTGGATTTTCTGATCATAACGCGCCAACCAAACAGAGATTTATGGATATAATAAATTATTTTTTCTAACAAAAGAACCATTGGATGTCTTCGTTGGACACTTGGGAAGCCCTCAGCAGAAGTTCTTTGAAAGGTAAGTGATATTTTTAAGCTCTTATAATGAGTTTTGTGTGACCCACACTGGATATAAATTGATGCTAATGTGGAAAAATAGGTGGGGTGCTATCCTCAAACAATCAAATGTTGTGCTTTCGCCGTAAAGCCTTTTTGAAATCTGACAAGGCTGTGATGTTGCCAAGAAGCAGAGCTTTTGATAGTTAACTACTTTAGTTAATAACTACTTAGGGAGTAGCGGCGCGCTAGCGGGCCACTCCCGACACTACCCGGTGAAATGTAAGGCGCCAAATTTAAAATCCAAAAGTTGAATTATTAAACATTCATCAATATACAAGTGTTGCATAGTCATCAAAAGCTCTGATTATTGGCAATATCACAGCGTTGTCAGATTTCAAAAAGGCTTTACGGCGAAAGCACAACATTTGATTGTTTGAGGATAGCACCCCACATATGACATTATGGTTAAAGAAATGTTTACCCACTACCACTCATCTCCTCAGCTTTCAAGCTTCTCGAGGGGGTGACCATCTTCTCTAAGTTGGACCTTCGGAACGCCTACCATCTGGTTTGTATACGGGAAGGAGATTAGTGGAACACTGCCTTTCACATGGCTAGCGGGCACCGTGAGTACCTGGTGATGCCATTTGGACTGACCAACGCTCCCGCAGTGTTCCAGGCCCTGGTCAATGATGTGCTCCGAGACATGTTGAACCGATTTGTGTTTGTCGACCTCCTCATCTATTCCCGGTCAGCTCAAGAGCACGTCCTCCATGTCCAACAGGTCCTCCAGCGTCTCCTGGACAACCAGCTTTTCATGAAGGCGGAGTAATTTGAGTTCCATCGCTCCACCATCTCCTTCCTAGGACAAGTCATCGTTGCAGCGAATATTCAGATGGACACTGACAAGGTGAGAGTGGTGGTGGATTGGCCTCAACCCACATCCAGAGTGCAGCTGCATTTTCTGTTTGTCTGTTGCCAGTTCGTCCTACCAGAATTTTCCCGTGTTTCCTGTGCTTTAGTTTTAGTTTTTCTTATTCTTCTGACCTTTCTGCCTGTCCTCACCCTGACCCTGCTCGCCACCCTGTACCTGCCTGACTCTGATTTAGGTTACGACTTTTTGCCTGCCCCTTGATCTATAATAAAGTCATACTATCTGCCTCCTGTGTCTGCATCTAGGTCTTAGCCTGAGCCGTGATAGTTAGTGGAGATGGAGGAAACTGAAACAAAAACGTATGCTTAAAGTACTTTGTTCCCTCTTTCAAAATATTGTTTGGTGAATCATGGGTTACAGTAAATACTTTTTGGTAGATTTTCTATGATGAAGATAAAACATTTAAAACAAAAATGTTTTCCCTATATTCCATTCAGTTCGCTTTATTTTTATAATATATTACACTATCTTTCTTGAATAGGTTCCTCCAGTTATTTTGGTTTTTCCTCTAACTTATTCTGTGCCTCTATGGTACAGTTTTTATTTCTATCTATCTGTAGTTTTAGTCCCTCTGTTTCCTTTGTTAATATGGACTCTTTTGTGTTAAAGATGGGTATTGAACTGCATGGCCTCTAAAGGCACATTTAAAAGTGTACCACACAATAAAGAGATCTGCTGTACCTATGTTATTTTGGAAAAAGTTTGATTGATTCACACCAAAGAAAATAAGTGAAAGAGAAAACAGTGCAGATGAAAAAAAATCTTTAAAAGCGGTGTGCAGGTTGGAAGCCCAAAACGGCTGGTATGAAAACCCCAAATATAAGTACAAATACAACAAAGTCTGTTCAGTCAGTCAAACAGCAGATGAATACCAATTATACATGTTATACTCAGCAAACGGCAGATGATTTCTAATTATACATGTTATACTCAGCAAACGGCAGATTAATCATAATTGTACATGTTATACTCAGCAATCGGCAGATGATTTCTAATTGTACATTATATACTCAGAAAACATGAAAAAATATAAAAAAGGAAGAACAATGCTTGATTATGTGAGTGTGTGCTTGTGCATGTGTGTGTGTGTGTGTGTGTGTGTGTGTGTGTGTGTAAGTGTGAGAATTAGGCTTCATGGAGGGGATTATTGGGTAGTTTGGCTCATCAGGCTGACCCCCAGTCTTCATGTAGGGGATTATTGGGTAGTTTGGTTCATCAGGCTGACCCCCTGTCGTCATGGAGGGGATTATTGGCTAGTTTGGTTCATCAGGCTGACCCCCAGTCTTCATGGAGGGGATTATTGGGTAGTTTGGTTCATCAGGCCGACCCCCAGTCTTTGCTTGAAGATTTTGAGCGATGATAAGGTTTTGGCAATTTGAATATAAGAATTCCATTCTGTATCTGTGTCACGATCTCCATTAACGGACCAAGGCGCAGCGAGGTATCCAGTATACATCTTAGTTTATTAGAAACGTAACTGGCAAACAAGAACAACAAAACTGAGATCGGAACTGCACAGTGTGGTGCAATGACACCTACAACCAAAGACAACTTCCCACAAACTACAAGGGAAAAAGGGCTACATAAGTATGGTTCCCAATCAGAGACAACGATAGACAGCTGTCCCTGATTGGGAGCCATACCTGGCCAACAAAAAAGAAATATAACAACTAGAACCTACAATCTAGAATGCCGACACCGAATCACACCCTGACCAAACTAAAATGAGAAATAAACAGGATCCTACAGGTCAGGGTGTGACAGTACCCCCACCCCCCCCAAAGGTGCGGACTCCGGCCGCAAAACCTGAACCTATTGGAGGAGGGTCTGGGTGGGCACCTCTCCATGGTGGCGGCTCTGGTGCGGGACGTGGACCCCGCTCCACCTCTGGCTCCCTCCGCTTTAGTAACACATCTGGGGTGGAAGCCCTCACCACCGACTCTGGACTGGGCACCCTCGTTGCGAGACCCAGACTGGCCACCGTCTCTGGAGGTTCCGGACTGGGGACCATCCCTGGAGGCTCCGGACTGGGGACCGTCCCTGGAGGCTCCGGACTGGGGACCGTCCCTGGAGGCTCCGGACTGGGGACCGTCTCTGGAGGTTCCGGACTGGGGACCCTCTCTGGAGGCTCCGGACTGGGGACTGTCTCTGCAGGCTCCGGACTGGGGACCGTCTCTGGAGGCTCCAGACTGGTCCGTGGAGCAGGCACTGGATACCTGGTGCGTGGAGCTGGAACAGGACGTGCCGGGCTCTGAAGACGCACAGGGAGCCTGATGCGTGGAGCAGGAGGAGGACGTGCCGGGCTCTGAAGGCGCACAGGGGACCTTGTGCATGGAGCAGGGACAGGACGTGCCGGACTCTCGATGCGCACATGGGGCCTGATGTGTGGAGCAGGGACAGGACGTGCCGGGCTCTGAAGGCGCACAGGGGACCTGGTGCGGAGAGCAGACACCCCTCTCCCAGGTTGTTCACTTACCCGAGCCTCACCGATGAGGGGAGCTGGGATGTCGCGCACCGGGCTGTGGACCCGAACCGGAGACACAGTGCACAGAGCCGGCACAGGATATCCTGGTCCAAGGAGGCGTACCGGAGACAAGGAGCGCTGAGCCGACACCCTCTTCCCAGGCTGAACACTCCTCTCAGCTCGACATATGCGGGCAACTGGCATGTCGCGCACCGGGCTGTGAATACGCACTGGCGACACTGTGCATTTCAGCGCCTCACATGGTGCCTTACCAGTGCTATGCTTCTTCTGGTAAGCACGGGGAGCTGGCCCAGGTCCCCAACCTGGCCCAGTCAAACTACCCGTGTGCCCCCCCCCAAAAAAATATTTTTGGAGCTGCCTTTCGGGCTTAATTGCCAGGCGAGTTCCAACATACTTCTGCTTTTCTGGGTTCCATGTACCATATAAATCCTCATAATAGCGCCGCTCTGCCTCTGCTGCCTCCAGCTCCTCCTTGGGACGGCGGTACTCCCCTTCCTGCCTCCAGGATCCCTTACCATCCCAGATCTCCTCCCTTGGGTGACGATGCTCCGTCGTCTTCCTCCATGGTCCCTTACCAGGCAGGATTTCCTCCCAACTCCAGAAATCCTGGCTCCTTCACTGCTTGGTCCTTTTGTAGTGGGAAGTTCTGTCACGATCTCCATTTAGTCTTGATTTGATACTGGGACGGAGGTTCGCCTTCCAGCAGGACAATGACCCTAAGCATACTGCTAAAGCAACACTCGAGTGGTTTTAGGGGAAACAATTGAATGTCTTGAAATGGCCTAGTCAAAGCCCAGACCTCAATCAAATTGAGAATCTGTGGTATGACTTAAAGATGGCTGTACACCAGTGGAACCCATCCAACTTGAATTAGCTGGAGCAGTTTTGCATTGAAGAATGGGGAAAATAATCACCCATTTGTTGTCTTATTTCTTGTGGGTTTCACAAAAAAAAATATTTTGCATCTTCAAAGTTGCAGGCATGTTGAATAAATCAAATGATAGAAACCCCCCAATTTTTTTTTTATTCCAGGTTGTAAGGCAACAAAATAGGAAAATTGGCAAGGGGGGGTCAATACTTTCACAAGCCACTGTATGTGGGGTGAAGTGCTAATATTTTGTCCGATCTTGAGGCATTCCGCTCCGCTGTCTACAGTCCGCCATTGTTCCTCCCTACATTCACGGCCGTCTTCAATCTGAATCTTGTAACAGTCTTGTAGCGTGGCATCCGCTTCATCGGACCACTTCCAAATTGAACATGTCACTGGTACTTCCTGTTTGAGTTTTTGCTTGTTAACAGGAATCAGGAGGATAGATATGGTCAGATTTCTCAAATGGCAATAATTGATAGAAGGCTGAAGAGGTTGCTATACTACAGTAATATCTAATAATTGATAGAAGGATGAATAGGTTTCTATACTACAGTAATATTTAATAATTGATAGAAGGATGAATAGGTTGCTATACTACAGTAATATTTAATAATTGATAGAAGGATGAATAGGTTGCTATACTACAGTAATATTTAATAATTGATAGAAGGTTTCAGCTCCACCACCGACAATAGAATACCCAACTATCAAATTCAATAGCAGCCCCTATTTGCTGACATTGTGATCATTGTTTTACAATGACTGTTTTATGATTACACATGCTTGAATGACTTACTTTGTTTAGTTTTATGAACTTGCTGAAGACGTATATCACAGCTATGAAAATGAATCATTACAGCTTCAGAGTGGGACAAACATCCAGTTGTGTTGAGGTACGGCTGGAACAGATGATCTAAGTGTTCATGTGTGTCACTGGCTCCGAGCTCACTGAGGATTAGTCTATGTGCTGGTAGATACAGTGAGGGAAAAAAGTATTTGATCCCCTGCTGATTTTGTACGTTTGCCCACTGACAAAGAAATGATCAGTCTATAATTTTAATGGTAGGTTTATTTGAACAGTGAGAGACAGAATAACAAAAAATTCCAGAAAAACGCATGTGAAAATTTTTATAAATTGATTTGCATTTTAATGAGGGATATAAGTATTTGAACCCCCTAAGTATTTCACCCCCATCTTCAATCTAAATCTTGTAACAGTCTTGTAGCGTAGCATCCGCTTCATCGGACCACTTCCAAATTGAGCATGTCACTGGTACTTCCTGTTTTAGTTTTTCTAAAAATAATGAGCTGAGATTAGGAGCAAACTCTTAAAGGGAGTGCTCCTAATCTCAGCTTGTTACCTGTATAAAAGACACCTGTCCACAGAAGCAATCAATCAATCAGATTCCAAACTCTCCACCATGGCCAAGACCAAAGAGCTCTCCAAGGATGTCAGGGACAAGATTGTAGACCTACACAAGGCTGGAATGGGCTACAAGACCATTGCCAAGCAGCTTGGTGAGAAGGTGACAACAGTTGGTGCGATTATTCGCAAATGGAAGAAACACAAAGGAACTGTCAATCTCCCTCGGCCTGGGGCTCCATGCAAGATCTCACCTCGTGGAGTTGCAATGATCATGAGAACGGTGAGGAATCAGCACAGAACTACATGGGAGGATCTTGTCAATGATCTCAAGGCAGCTGGGACCATAGTCACCAAGAAAATAATTGGTAACACTCTACGCTGTGAAGGACTGAAATCCTGCAGCACCCGCATGGTCCCCCTGCTAAAGAAAGCACATACAGTATATCACAAAAGTGAGTACACCCCTCACATTTTTGTAAATATTTGAGTATATCTTTTCATGTGACAACACTGAAGAAATGACACTTTGCTACAATGTAAAGTAGTGAGTGTACAGCTTGTTTAACAGTGTAAATTTGCTGTCCCCTCAAAATAACTCAACACACAGCCATTAATGTCTAAACCGCTGGCAACAAAAGTGAGTACACCCCTAAGTGAAAATGTCCAAATTGGGCCCAATTAGCCATTTTCCCTTCCCGGTGTCATGTGACTCATTAGTGTTACAAGGTCTCAGGTGTGAATGGGAAGCAGGTGTGTTAAATTTGGTGTCATCACACTTCCTCATACTGACTGGTCACTGGAAGTTCAACATGGCACCTCATGGCAAAGAACTCTCTGAGGATCTGAAAAAAAGAATTGTTGCTCTACATAAAGATGGCCTGGGCTATAAGAAGATTGCCAAGACCCTGAAACTGAGCTGCAGCACGGTGGCCAAGACCATACAGCGGTTTAACTGGACAGGTTCCACTCAGAACAGGCCTCGCCATGGTCGACCAAAGAAGTTGAGTGCACGTGCTCAGCGTCATATCCAGAGGTTGACTTTGGGAAATAGACGTATGAGTGCTGCCAGCATTGCTGCAGAGGTTGAAGGGGTGGGGGGTCAGCCTGTCAGTGCTCAGACCATACGCCGTACACTGCATCAAATTAGTCTGCATGGCTCCAGAAGGAAGCCTCTTCTAAAAATGATGCACAAGAAAGCCCGCAAACAGTTTGCTGAAGACAAGCAGACTAAGGACATGGATTACTGGAACCATGTCCTGTGGTCTGATGAGACCAAGATAAACTTATTTGGTTCAGATGGTGTCAAGCGTGTGTGGCGGCAACCAGGTGAGGAGTACAAAGACAAGTATGTCTTGCCTACAGTCAAGCATGGTGGTGGGAGTGTCATGGTCTGGGGCTGCATGAGTGCTGCCGGCACTGGGGAGCTACAGTTCATTGAGGGAACCATGAATGCCAACATGTACTGTGACATACTGAAGCAGAGCATGATCCCCTCCCTTCGGAGACTGGGCCGCAGGGCAGTATTCCAACATGATAACGACCCCAATGGGGCGGCAGGTAGCCTAGTGGTTAGAGCGTTGGATTTGTAACCGGAGGGTTGCAAGTTTGGTTGCAAGTTCGAATCCCCGAGCTGACAAGGTAAAAATCTGTCGTTCTACCCCTGAACAAGGCAGTTAACCCACTGTTCCCCGGGTGCCGAAGATGTGGATGTTGATTAAGGCAGCCCCCTGCACCTCTCTGATTCAGAGGGGTTGGGTTAAATGCAGAAGACACATTTCAGTTGAAGGCATTTGGTTGTACAACTGACTAATAATGGTGACTTTGACTTTGAAACACACCTCCAAGATGACCACTGCCTTGCTAAAGAAGCTGAGGGTAAAGGTGATGGACTGGCCAAGCATGTCTCCAGACCTAAACCCTATTGAGCAACTGTGGGCCATCCTCAAAAGGAAGCTAGAGGAGTGCAAGGTCTCTAACATCCACCAGCTCTGTGATGTTGGCAACCTGTGATGCTCTGGTGAACTCCATGCCCAAGAGGGTTAAGGCAGTACTGGAAAATGATGGTGGCCACACAAAATATTGGGCCCAATTTGGACATTTTCACTTAGGGGTGTACTCACTTTTGTTGCCAGCGGTTTAGACATTAATGGCTGTGTGTTGAGTTATTTTGAGGGGACAGCAAATTTACACTGTTAAACAAGCTGTTCACTCAAATGTGAGGGGTGTACTCACTTTTGTGATATACTGTATACATGCCCGTCTGAAGTTTGCCAATGAACATCTGAATGATTCAGAGGACAACTGGGTGAAAGTGTTGTGGTCAGATGAGACCAAAATGGAGCTCTTTGGCATCAAATCAACTCGCCGTGTTTGGAGGAGGAGGAATGCTGCCTATGACCCCAAGAACGCCATCCCCACATGGAGGTGGAAACATTATGCTTTGGGGATGTTTTTCTGCTAAGGGGACAGGACAACTTCACTGCATCAAAGGGACGAAGGACGGGGCCATGTACCGTCAAATCTTGGGTGAGAACCTCCCATCAGCCAGGGCATTGAAAATGGGTCGTAGATGGGTATTCCAGCATGACAATGACCCAAAACACACAGCCAAGGCAACAAAGGAGTGGCTCAAGAAGAAGCACATTAAGGTCCTGGAGTGGCCTAGCCAGTCTCCAGACCTTAATCCCATAGAGAATCTGTGGAGGGAGCTGAAGGTTCGCGTTGCCAAACGTCAGCCTCGAAACCTTAATGACTTGGAGAAGATCTGCAAAGAGGAGTGGGACAAAATCCCTCCTGAGATGTGTGCAAACCTGGTGGCCAACTACAAGAAACGTCTGACCTCTGTGATTGCCAACAAGGGTTTTGCCACCAAGTACTAAGTCATGTTTTGCAGAGGGGTCAAATACTTATTTCCCTCATTAAAATGCAAATCAATTTATAACATTTTTCACATGCTTTTTCTGGATTTTTTTGTTGTTATTCTGTCTCTCACTGTTCAAATAAACCTACCATTAAAATTATAGACTGATCATTTCTTTGTCAGTGGGCAAACGTACAATATCAGCAGGGGATCAAATACTTTTTTCCTCATTGTATATAGAATATATATGTGAACAAAGGGCAATATATTGAATCTTGGTGCTGGAATATGGCAGTATACACGGTTTGATTTTATGACATGCTCTTACAGTAAAGCTTTGCTATCCTACCCAGGCTTTCCTTTCATTTTAGGGGTTATATCTTACTTACTGCATCATTCAAGGATCTTCCCAGATTGGCTGGGTTAGCAGTACAGACATATCACCATAGCAACCAGCGTGCTAAAAGGTCAGAGCATTTCATTTTTTATTTATCTTTTAATAATAGTGGATATTTTCACCTATAGCTTTTTATTTCTGCCTTAAACAGATGTGACATTGAAGGGGAACGACAATCATCTGAGTCTGTGACTGAATACTTTAGAGTTGAAGCTTGAAAATTTAGATTTTTTTTCCCTTTCACTCTTATCAATTCACACAATGCTGGAATATATTTTTGTTACACAACACGTCAAAATGTGGTATTAAATGTAGCAGCGTCAACATAAACTATCAAGTAAGCATTAGGTCATAGAAATCTATATTTTCCAAACTCCCTTTCATAGAAACAAACCTCGTACATATTTTATGTTAATAACAAATTACCTCACATGAATATTTAAAATACCACCTAGGAAAGGACCTATTAGGATGGAGTTGAGTGGTGCATTTTCATTAAAGCATAAAAAAATAGATAAACTTGAGACAGTTACACCGGTTCATGCCGCAGTCTCTCCGCATCTCAAATGACACACTATATCCTACGTAGTGCACTATTATTGACCAGGGCTCATAGGGCTCTGGTCAAAAGTAGTGCACTACGTAGGGTATAGAGTGTCATCTGGGACGCATACTCTCTCCCATCTCTATTCAAATCGGGCAGGTTATTACAATTTGTAATTGCGTTGGGGTACATTATGCCGTGTTAATGCAGTTCAATAGGTATAGTAATTGTTTGTTCCCAGGCAACTGAAGGAAACCAAACACTGGAGACACATCTGCTGAGGGGGAGAATTAGAGAATGTGCACATCAGAGCAGTTTGGTATCATAGTCTGCAGAGTCAACCTATCGAGTCTGAGCCATATAAATCCTATTAAATTCTATACCTAATTATATGATCTGAGCCTTCTCTCTCTGCAGCCATCCTCCCTATCCTTTTTAAACAGACAGATTAGGATGGAGAATGTTTTATTATGTTAATTAGATTCACACACGGGTGCCTCAATCGTCTTAATGACCCCACTAAGAGCCTAGCTATAGGAAATAAGGAAATGTCCCGTTGACTTGCATTACGTTGACTTGCATGTCCCCTTTTCATCGTTTTGTATCTGGACCAAATCAGACATCAAGGTCTGCTGCCCAAAAATCCCTTATGGTTTAACACAAATAGGCTTAACTTTTCTGACATTCCCACCAGAATCCATTCTGATCAGGGTAGGAACTTTCTTTAGTGGAATTTGTTCTACTTGTTAAACGGAAGTTGGCCTAGTCCAGCACTCTGGTGGGCCTACACACTTAAAAAAAAAAAAACTTCCAAAAGAGGGTTCCTCGTCTGTCCCCAATGGATAACTCTTTTGGGATCCATGTAGAACACTTTAACACACTCAAAAAGGGTTCTACCTGGAACCAAAAGGGTTCTACCTGGAACCAAAAGGGTAATGATGGCAGCATTCGCGCAAAACTGAAAGCACGAACCATTGCTTTTAACCAGGGTAAGGCTACCGGAAACATGACTGAATACAAACAGTGTAGCTATTCCCTCCGCAAGGCAATCAAACAAGCTAAGCGTCAATATAGAGACAAAGTAGAGTCACAATTCAACGGCTCAGACACAAGAGGAATGTGGCAGGGTCTACAGTCAATCACGGACTACAAAAAGAAAACCAGCCCCGTTGCAGACCATGACGTCCTACTCCCAGACAAACTAAACAACTTCTTTGCTCGCTTTGAGGACAATACAGTGCCACCGACACGGCCCGCTACCAAAACCTGCGGGCTCACCTTCACCGCAGCCAATGTGAGAAAAACATTTAAATGTGTTAACCCGCGCAAGGCTGCCGGCCCAGATGGCATCCCTGGCCGTGTCCTCAGAGCATGCGCAGACCAGCTGGCTGGTGTGTTTACGGACATATTCAATCAGACCCTATCCCAGTCTGCTGTTCCCACATGCTTCAAGAGGGCCACCATTGTTCCTGTTCCCAAGAAAGCTAAGGTAACTGAGCTAAATGACTATCGCCCCGTAGCACTCACTTCCGTCATCATGAAGTGCTTTGAGAGATGAGTCAAGGATCATATCACCTCCATCCTGCCAGACACCCTGTACCCACTCCAATTTGCTTACCGTCCCAATAGGTCCACAGACGACGCAATCGCAATCACACTGCATACTGCCCTAACCCATCTGGACAAGAGGAATACTTATGTAAGAATGCTGTTCATCGACTACAGCTCAGCATTTAACACCATAGTTCCCTCCAAGCTCGTCATTAAGCTCGAGACCCTGGGTCTCGACCCAGCCCTGTGCAACTGGGTCCTGGACTTCCTGACGGGCCGGTCCCAGGTGGTGATGGTAGGAAACAACATCTCCACCCTGCTGATCCTCAACACTGGGGCCCCACAAGGGTGCGTTCTCAGCCCTCTCCTGTACTCCCTGTTAACCCATGACTGCGTGGCCAAGCACGCATCCAACTCAATCATCAAGTTTGCTGACGACACTACAGTGGTAGGCTTGATTACCAACTACGACGAGACGGCCTACAGAGAGGAGGTGAGGGCCCTCGGAGTGTGGTGCCAGGAAAATAACCTCTCACTCAATGTCAGCAAAACAAAGGAGATGATCGTGGACTTCAGGAAACAGGAGAGGGAGCACCCCCCTATCCACATCGAGGGGACAGTAGTGGAGAAGGTGGAAAGTTTTAAGTTCCTCGGCGTACACATCACGGACAAACTGAATTGGTCCACCCACACAGACAGTGTGGTGAAGAAGGCGCAACAGCGCCTCTTCAATCTCAGGAGGCTGAAGAAATTCAGCTTGTCACCAAAATCACTCACAAACTTTTTCAGATGCACAATCGAGAGCATCCTGTCGGGCTGTATCACCGCCTGGTACGGCAACTGCTCCGCCCACAACCGTAGGGCTCTCCAGAGGGTAGTGAGGACTGCACAGCACATCACCGGGGGTAAACTACCTGCTCTTCAGGACACCTACACCACCCGATGTCACAGGAAGGCCAAAAAGATCATCAAGGACAACAACCACCCGAGCCACTGCCTGTTCACCCCGCTATCATCCAGAAGGCGAGGTCAGTACAGGTGCATCAAAGCTGGGACCGAGAGACTGAAAAACAGCTTCTACCTCAAGGCCATCAGACTGTTAAACAGCCATCACTAATATTGAGTGGCTGCTGCCAACATACTGACTTAAATCTCTAGCCACTTTAAACATAGGAATTGGATGTAACAATGTATCACTAGCCACTTTAAACAATTTTGTATATAATGTTTACGTATCCGACATACTCATATCAAATGTATACACTGTACTCTAAACCATCTACTGTATCTTGCATACTACTGCATGGTCGGAACTAGAAGCACAAGCATTTCGCTACACTCGCATTAACATCTGCTAACCATGTGTATGTGACAAATAAAATTAGATTTTATTTTATTTTATTTAATGCCTGGAACCAAAAGTGTTTTTCCTGGAACCAAAAGGGTTTTTCCTGGAACCAAAAAGGGTTCTTCAAAGGGTTCTACTTTGGGGACAGCCGAATAACCATTTTAGGTTCTAGATAGCACCTATTTTTTCTAAGAGTGTGGCCTTGGTTCAGATGGACTTCATGAAGATGCGTGATAGAGTCACCCACACTCACTGACAATGAATACAACACTGTTGGAGGTTTTGACCAATATGTCAGCTTATGTGACATAAAACATAATGCCTAGATGTCAGCAGTTTGGCATGCTCTAATGATACCATGTTGCAACATGACAGATATGCTTCAAAGTACATTTTTGGAAATCGGGATCGTTTAAAACGGTAACTGTTGTCTACAGTGAGGGAAAGAAGTATTTGATCCCCTGCTGTACGTTTGCCCACTGACAAAGAAATTATCAGTCTATAATTTGAATGGTAGGTTTATTTGAACAGTGAGAGACAGAATAACGACCAAAAAATCCAGAAAAATGCATGTGAAAAATGTTATAAATTGATTTGCATTTTAATGAGGGAAATAAGTATTTGACCCCCTCTTAATCAGAAAGATTTCTGGCTCCCAGGTGTCTTTTATACAGGTAACAAGCTGAGATTAGGAGCACACTCTTAAAGGGAGTGCTCCTAATCTCAGCTTGTTACCTGTATAAAAGACACCTGTCCACAGAAGCAATCAATCAGATTCCAAACTCTCCACCATGACCAAGACCAAAGAGCTCTCCAAGGATGTCAGGGACAAGATTGTAGACCTACACAAGGCTGGAATGGGCTACAAGACCATCGCCAAGCAGCTTGGTGAGAAGGTGACAACAGTTGGTGTGATTATTCGCAAATGGAAGAAACACAAAGGAACTGTCAATCTCCCTCGGCCTGGGGCTCCATGCAAGATCTCACCTCGTGGAGTTGCAATGATCATGAGAACGGTGAGGAATCAGCACAGAACTACACGGGAGGATCTTGTCAATGATCTCAAGGCAGCTGGGACCATAGTCACCAAGAAAACAATTGGTAACACACTACGTCGTGAAGGACTGAAATCCTGCAGCGCCCGCAAGGTCCCCCTGCTCAAGAAAGCACATATACATGCCCATCTGAAGTTTGCCAATGAACATCTGAATGATTCAGAGTACAACTGGGTGAAAGTGTTGTGGTCAGATGAGACCAAAATGGAGCTCTTTGGCATCAACTCAACTCGCAGTGTTTGGAGGAGGAGGAATGCTGCCTGTGACCCCAAGAATACCATCCCCACCGTCAAACATGGAGGTGGAAGCATTATGCTTTGGGGGTGTTTTTCTGCTTAGGGGACAGGACAATTTCACTGCATCAAAGGGACGATGGACGGGGCCATGAGAACCTCCTTCCCTCAGCCAGGGCATTGAAAATGTGTCATGGATGGGTATTCCAGCATGACAATGACCCAAAACACATGGCCAAGGGAACAAAGGAGTGGCTCAAGAAGAAGCACATTAAGGTCCTGGAGTGGCGTAGCCAGTCTCCAGACCTTAATCCCATAGAAAATCTGTGGAGGGAGCTGAAGGTTCGAGGTGCCAAACGTCAGCCTTGAAACCTTAATGACTTGGAGAAGATCTGCAAAGAGGAGTGGGACAAAATCCCTCCTGAGATGTGTGCAAACCTGGTGGCCAACTACAAGAAACATCTGACCTCTGTGATTGCCAACAAGGGTTTTGCCATCAAGTACTAAGTCGTGTTTTGCAGAGGGGTCAAATACTTACTTCCCTCATTAAAATGCAAATCAATTCATAACATTTTTCAAATGCGTTTTTCTGGATTTTTTTGTTGTTATTCTGTCTCTCACTGTTCAAATAAACCTACCATTAAAATTATAGACTGATAATTTCTTTGTCAGTGGGCAAACGTACAAAATCAGCTGGGGATCAAATACTTTTTTCCCTCACTGTATGATGCCCATAACTTGTCTTACCTAATGACCATACCGGACATCTGATCGTGAAGGGAAACCTCTGCTGAACATTACTTTTTTTGTCATTGTTTGGCTGCACAACAGTCGACCACAAGCTTGCACCAGTAGCTACGATCACTAGCAAGGTTTGTAACAGGATGTGATGGAAGCCCCTTGCTTTATCCCTATTCAGACCACCTTGAACAAACTCCTATCAGACCATACTGAACTAACTCTTAGTAAACCACACTAAACCAACTCCCATCAGACCACATTGAACTAACTCCCATCAGACCACATTGAACTAACTCTTAGCATACCACATTGAACTAACTCCTATCAGACCACATTGAACTAACTCCTATCAGACCACATTGAACTAATTCCTACCAGACCACATTGAACTAACTCCTATCAGACCACATTGAACTAACTCCTATCAGACCACATTGAACTAACTCCTACCAGACCACATTGAACTAACTCCTATCAGACCACATTGAACTAACTCCTACCAGACCACATTGAGCTAAATCCTACCAGACCACATTGAACTAACTCCTACCAGACCACATTGAACTAACTCCTACCAGACCACATTGAACTAACTCCTACCAGACCACATTGAACTAACTCCTATCAGACCACATTGAACTAACTCCTACCAGACCACATTGAACAAACTCCCATCAGACCACATTGAACTAACTCCTACCAGACCACATTGAACAAACTCCCATCAGACCACATTGAACTAACTCCTATCAGACCACATTGAACTAACTCCTATCAGACCACATTGAACTAACTCCTATCAGACCACATTGAACTAACTCCTATCAGACCACATTGAACTAACTCCTACCAGACCACATTGAACAAACTCCCATCAGACCACATTGAACTAACTCCTACCAGACCACATTGAACAAACTCCCATCAGACCACATTGAACTAACTCCCATCAGACCACATTGAACTAACTCCCATCAGACCACATTGAACTAACTCTTATCAGTGGTTAGAGCGTTGGACTAGTGACCGAAAGGTTGCAAGTTCAAATCCCCGAGCTGACAAGGTACAAATCTGTCGTTCTGCCCCCTGAACAGGCAGTTAACCTACTGTTCCTAGGCCGTCATTGAAAATAAGAATTTGTTCTTAACTGACTTGCCTAGTAAAATAAAGGTAAAACAATAAATATAAGACCATATTGAACTAAATCCTATCAAACCACAATGAACTATCTCCGGTACAGAAACTGGTAGAATAGCACATGAAATATACACTGAATGTACAAAACATTAAGAACACCAGCTCTTTCCAAGACATACTGTAGACTGACCAGGTGAATCCAGGTGAAAGCTATAATCCCTTATTGGTCCACCTCAATCAGTGTAGATGAAGAGGAGGAGACAGGTTAAAGAATGATTTGCCTTGAGACATTTGAGACACGGATTGTGCATGTGTGCCATTCAGAGGGTGGTCAAGACCAAATATTTAAGTTCCTTTTGAACGGGGTATGGTAGTAGGTGACATGCACACCGGTTTGTGTCAAGAACTGCATCGCTGCTGGGTTTTTCACGCTCTACAGTTTCCCATGTGTATCAAGAATGGTCCACCACCCAAAGGACATCCAGCCAACGTGCCACAACTGGAGCGCTTTCGACACCTTGTAGAGTCCGTGCCCGACGAACTGAGGCTGTTCTGAGGGCAAAAGCGACTGCAACTCAATATTAGGAAGGAGATCCTAATGTTTCATACACTCAGTGTTTCTACGAACAGTCAAACTTCCTTTCTACATCTGTCAGGTTGTTGGCTACATTTAAATAAATACAAGTCTGGCTCTGTTGGGGAAAGCACATATCAAGGTATTGTACCCAACACACCCACATCCATAGACATCATTCCCAATTCTCTTTCCTCCCTTGAGGGGGATCTCTCAGGCCCAGTTACTGAGAGCGACTGTAATTTAAACATCCTGACATTTCAAGCCTTGAGCATCTTTGACCTTTGTCTTATCTGTTTATCCTTTATGTCTCATGTACAGCGTTTTAGGCCCAAGGATAAAAGTTAGCCATTCTGACGCAGAGGCTGCTTCCCAAATGGTATCCTGTTCCTAATATATTGCACTACTTTTGACCTGCGCCCGATTGTCCCAAATTACACCCTATTCCCTATGGGCCCAGGTCAAAAGCAGTGCACTATATAGGGAATATGGTGCGATTTGGAACGATAGTGCCCTGGTGAAAAGCAGTGCACTATAAAAGGAATAGGGGTGTGATTTGAGACAAAGGCAGATAGGCATTCAGGTGGAAGAGCGAGGCCCTGAGCGGTTTCTCATGTTAGCGTGAGCATGGTGGAGTCTGGTGGATCAATTCTGCTCATTCTGTGGACAACGAGAAGCATCATTTCCATGAATCTCTCTCTCTCCTCCTGTTTGGTTTCTATTTAAGAGACAGCCTTGTGACATCGCCTTGAGTTTCTGCTTCAATAAGCAAGCTTTTTCTAAAAACAAATATTACATTTTGTTATTCAACAGATGTTTATGAGCACTGTGGATGTAATGGGCACTGTGGATTTAACGAGCACTGTGGATGTCATGAGCACCGTGGATGTAACGAGCACCGTGGATGTAATATACATTAGAATGGGGACATATGTATACTGCACAGACTAACCTATGGGACCCATGACACCCACAGAAAACAACTGTGTAGAGTTTATTCAAATAGCAGCATCTTAGCTCTCATTGTGCCCGTCCGCCCACCTCGCACCCCTTCATTGAATGGGTCTCCGTTGTGTTATTGCCCCCAACGCATTCAAAGGATCATGGCCGTTTGAGACTGAAAAGCTCTATACAGATTGGCCAACTGTAGTATACATGTGCCGCAGGACACTGTCATGCATAGTAGGTGTTTGGAGTTGGTTGGTCCCCAATGGGGGTGAGTATTCCTGTAGCTAGAACATAGACTGATGGTTGGTCCCCAGTCAGTATACCTGTAGTTAGAACATAGACTGATGGTTGGTCCCCAGTCAGTATACCTGTAGTTAGAACATAGACTGATGGTTGGTCCCCAGTCAGTATACCTGTAGCTTGAACATAGACTGATGGTTGGTCCCCAGTCAGTATACCTGTAGCTAGAACATAGACTGATGGTTGGTCCCCTGTGAGTATACCTGTGGCTAGAACATGCAGGACTTTTGTTTGTTTTGATTGAATGGGAGGAAACAGCTGTGGGCAAGGTTCTGACAGATGGGTGTGTCCCACATAAAACCACACCCCCAAGCCAACTCGGGTTTTGTTTCTATCATGGCCGCCAGCATTTCTTGAGGAACAAGCCAAAAAACTAGGCCAAATCAGCGGATGAAATTCCCTTATACAGAAAATCACCTTCTGGTGTAAAAACCATGGAAATTAAAAAACTAAAAACTATATTTTAAGTGGAAAGAAGGAATTGGTCTGAAGCTGAAAAATAAAGGACATTCACGAGCAACTCAATCCCTACTCCACCCATGCTCTACCAAGGTTTTCCAGCACACAGCTTTGACCTACTACAGTAGCTATGTTGGTCTATTGGACTTCAAACAATGTTGTTGCAGGATTCAAACCTTCTCAAACAGACTAATTCATACTCTTCAGTGGAATAATGGACTTTACAGTGTCCTGCTATTAATCAACATATATATATATATATATATATATATATATATATATATATATATATATATATATATATATATATACAGTACCAGTCAAAGGTTTGGACATGCCTACTTATTCCAGGGTCTTTGTTTATTTTTTATTTGTTATTTCTACATTGTAGAACAATAGTGAAGACATCAAAACTATGAAATAACACCAATGGAATCATGTAGTAACCAAAAAATTGTTAAACAAATCAGAATATATCTGAGATTCTTCAAAGTAGCCACCCTTTGCCTTGATGACAGCTTTGCACACTCTTGGCATTCTCTCAACCACCTTCAACTGGAATGTTTTTCCAACAGTCTTGAAGGAGTTCCCACATATCCCACATATGCTGAGCACTTACTGGCTGATTTTCCTTTACTCTGGGGCGGCAGGGTAGCCTAGTGGTTAGAGCTTTGGACTAGTAACTGAAATGTTGCAAGTTCAATTCCCTGAGCTGACAAGGTAAAAATCTGTTGTTCTGCCCCTGAACAGGCAGTTAACCCACTGTTCCTAGGCCCTCATTGAAAATAAGAATTTGTTCTTAACTGACTTGCCTAGTAAAATAAAGGTAAAAAACTCATCCCAAACCATCTCAAATGGTTTCAGGTCAGGTGATTGTGGAGGCCAGGCCACAGCCCTTACATAGCCTGGAGGTGTGTTTTAGGTACTTGTCCTGTTGAAAAGCAAATGATAGTCCCACTTAGGGCAAACCAGATGAGATGGTGTATTGCTGCAGAATACTGTGGTAGCCATGCTGCTTAGGTGTGCCTTGAATTCTAAATAAATCACAGACAGTGTCACCTGCAAAGCACAAACACACCTCCACACCTCCTCCTCCATGCTTCATGGTGTTCACCTACTCTGCAGCTCACAAAGACATGGCGGTATGAACCAAATATCTCATATTTGGACTCATCAGATGAAAGGACAGATTTCCACCGGTCTAATGTCCATTGCCTGTGTTTCTTGGCCCAAGCAAGTGTCTTCTTATTATTGATGTCCTTTAGTAGTGGTTTCTTTGCATCAATTTGACCATGAAGGCCTGATTTATGCAGTCTCCTCTGAACAGTTGATGTCGAGATGTGTCTTTTACTTGAACTCTGTGAAGTATTTATTTGGACTGAAATAGCTGAGGCTGGTAACTGTAATGAACTTATCCTCTGCAGCAGAGGTAACTCTGGGTCTTCCTTTCCTGTGGCGGTCCTCATGAGAGCCAGTTTCATCATAGCACTTGATGATTTTTGCGACTGCACTTGAAGAAACTTCCAAAGTTTTTGAAATTTTCTAGATTTACTTACCTTCATGTCTTAAAGTAATGATGGACTGTCATTTCTCATTTGAGCTGTTCTTGCCATAATATGGACTTGGTCTTTTACCAAATAGGGCTATCTTCTGTATACCACCCCTACCTTCTCACAACACAACTGATCAAACTGTCATGGATTCTCCAGGTACTGCTTCTCATTCCGTGCACCAGTTCCGGAGGCCTACCTCACCGGCCTCTAGGCGTCACTGAACAGCTTCATTATGCACACCTGATTCCAATTCCCCTGATTAGTAATTGTATATATGTGCCCTCTGTTCACCAATGTTTTGTCGGTTACTGTTACCATGTCCGTTGGTCTTGTGAGTACCTGTGCTTTGTTGTTTTCGGCTTTCGTGCTGCGTGTATTGTGCACTCGTTATTACGGGTCTCGTCCCTATATTTATTAAAGGTTTAAGCTCGCTCTTTTGTTTGGTTTACATCCCTGTGTTTTTGTATACACGTTTGTTTTGGGCTTTGTTTTGAGTATTAAAATCCCTTATTGCGTATTCCTGCGCCTGTCTCCAATCATTTGTGCTACGTGAATAACCGACCCTAAATGGAGACAGCGGGAATGGCCCGTCCGACGCTGCCGCAACTTCGGAAGCTGCAGCTGGCCCGTCCGACGCCGCAGCAACTTCGACAGCTGCAACTGACCCGTCCAACGTCGCTGCAACTTCTACAGCTGCAACTGGCCTGTCCGACACCGCTGCAACTGGTCCATCCGCCGCCGCAACTTTGGCAGCTGCAACTGGCCCGTCCGACACGCCGGCGCAACTTCGGCAGCTGCAACTGGTCCTGACCGATCCGCACTGCGTCCCTGTGGTCGTCCTCGCGGTCGGTGTCGTCCTGCTGCTATTGCAACACGTCAGGGGAGGGGGTACTGTCACGGATTCCCCGAGTACTGCTGCTCATTCCGTGCACCACCTTCCGGAGGTCTACGCCACTGAACTGTTTCATTACCACCAACCCCGGACAGTCTTGTCTCATTACAAATCAAATCAAATCAAATCAAATTTATTTATAAAGCCCCCCTTACATCAGCTGATGTCACAGAGTGCTGTACAGAAACCCAGCCTAAAACCCCAAACAGCAAGCAATGCAGGTGTAAAAGCACGGTGGCTAGGAAAAAACACATACACCTGGTTCCCAATTCCCCTGATTAATAATTGTATATATGTGCCCTCTGTTCACCATTGTTTTGTTGGTTACTGTTACCATGTCCGTTGGTCTTGTGAGTACCTGTGCTCTGTTGTTTCGGCTTTCGTGCTGCTTGTAATGTGTACTCGTTATTACGGGTCTCGTCCCGTGTATTGTTATTACTGGTCTCGTCCTGTATATTTTTATTAGAGGTTTAACCTCGCTCTTTTGTTTGGTTTACATCCCTGTGTTTTTATGTACATTTGTTTTGTGCTTCGTCCGGGTGCCTTTCATGGCATGTTGTATTTTTGGGTGGAGTATTAAAATCCCCCTATTATGTATTCCTGCGCCTGACTCCAATCATTTATACTACGTGACACAAACACATTAAGAAGGAAAGCAATTCCACAAATTAAATTTTAAAAAGGCACACCTGTTAATTTAAATGCATTCCAGGTGACCACCTCATGGCTCTGGTTACTACATGATTCTATAGGTGTGTGTCCAAACTTTTGATTGGTACTGTATATATATATATATATATATATATATACACTACATGAAAAGTATGTGGACACCTACTTGTCAAACATGTCATTCCTGAAAGTCACTGAGCTGTTCAATAAGGCTATTCTACTGCCAATGTTTGTCTATGGAGATTGAATGGCTATGTGCTCGATTTAATACACCTGACAGCAATGGGTGTGGCTGAAATAGCCTAATCCACTCATTTGAAGGGGTGTCCAGTCAATAGAAATACATTCATTATGACATTAATCTATGGATTTCACATGATTGGAAATACAGATATGCAGACTGGTTGGATGTACTGCCAACTTTCTCTAAAATGACGTTGGAGGTGGCTTATGGTAGAGAAATTAACATTCAATTAACTCAAATCAAATCAAACTTTATTTGTCACAAGCGCCGAATACAACAGGTGTAGACCTTACCGTGAAATGCTTACTTACAAGCCCTTAACCAACAATGCAGTTCAAAAAAGAGGTAAGAAAATATTTACCAAATAAAATAAAGTAACAAATAATAAAAAGTAACACAAAAAAAAAATTACAATAACGGAGGCTATATGCAGGGGGTACTGCTACCTAGTCAATGTGCAGTAGTACAGGTTAGTTGAGGTAGGGGTAAAGTGACTACGCATAGATAATAAACAGCGAGTAGCAGCAGTGTACAAACAAAGGGGGTCAATGTAAATAGTCCGGTGGCCGTTTGATTAATTGTTCAGGAGTCTTATGGCTTGGGGGTAGAAGCTGTTCAGCAGTCTTATGGCTTGGGGGTAGAAGCTGTTCAGCAGTCTTATGGCTTGGGGGTAGAAGCTGTTAAGAAGCCTTTTGGACCTAGACTTGGCACTCCGGTACTGCTTGCCGTACGTAGCAGAGAGAACAGTCAATGACTTGGGTGACTGGAGTCTTTGACCATTTTTGGGGCTTTCCTCTGACACCGGCTAGTATATAGATCCTGGCTGCCCAGATCTTGATTCCATATTTTGAGGGTTTAGACAGTATGTACTGCCTGAAGGGGCAGCGGCTCCTAAATGGCATAAGCTGCTCATCAACCGTAACGTTGGGCCCAGGGTGGTAAAACAAGGGAAAGCGGTCCACCCACTTGTCCCACACTGACCTGATTGCAGCTGGCTTGTCTCTCTGCTGCCGAGCTGGTCCGGTGTCTCGGTTACTAAAGAGGATAATCCTGGAAATAATGTGGAAGTTTTCCAGAGACATTGTTGCACAGAAAAGTTATCTGCCAGTTTCTGCATCCCACAGGGATTCTGGGGATTCCCTATTGTATCTGAAAACACTAGCAAGGATAAGATCCCCAAAGTATGCATGTAAATGAGTTTGGTCCATCTCATTCCATCTCTCTCCAAAAAAAACTTCCCTACAAATTAGTACTGTCAAGAATGATTTTCTGGATGGTGTCTGGGATGAACAGTTCAAAAGAAGAATGAATGTCCTGCACATGAGTAACCGTCATCCGCGTCGGCCCTGGTTGCATCCTTGCGGGGTGGCTCATTCCTTGGGCAAGAAGAGCATTCAATTTCACAATCGTTCGACATCCATATTTCTCCTCCTGCAGGCTGCTGATGAGATGGTTGCTGATGGGCTGGTCCTGGGGCTGGCTGCTGACGGGCTGGTCCTGGGGTTGGCTTAGGGTCAATCTCATCCTCTTCCAAATCACTGTCAGACTCCAAATTGACATGATGCTCATATTCAGAAAATTCTTCATCTTCCAAAGGGAAAGACGCTCCTTCCACGCTACCTTCTCTCTCTGCAAAATGGACCCAAACACCACATAAATAAATGTGTACGGGGCAAAGTGTGCACTCAATGAAAATGTGTTATTTTACATGTTCTTCACAGAAAATGAACCAAGGCCAATGAGTCTCAGGTTGAAAAAATTATTGATTGTATAATTTCTATTTCTATTTTAGTAAACATTGAAAATAAGTTCTACAGACCCAAACACCACACAGGGTATAAGCTCCACATTGATCTGACAGAGGTAATGAACTGCCCATTGATCAGCACAGCAAATAGATAAAACAGGACAATGTTTGCAAAACAAGTGTTTCTGAGCTTAGGTCAGGTAAGCTAACAGTTCCAGAAATCAAGAATGCAGACAGGCTCTGTAGACCTCTACATATGAGTGACTGTGTCCAACACTCCACAACCTGTTGTGTTTATTACTCACCAAAATATATATTTTTTCTCAATGACGTGTATTACTAATTAAAAAGGTTTAAGGAAATACAGGCAGGCACCACATTACTACAAGACAAAACAGCTCCATCAAGCCTGATGGTCATGGAAGCATAAAAGCAAAGCTTGTTTTCATATAATTAAAATAAAATAAATATTTAAAAGGTAGTGGAATAGGATTAGTGTGGTGAGTGAAGAATCCAATATTTTACCTTGTATGTGGTATGAATCACATTAATGTGGGAGCATCTCTACGAGTATGAGTTGTTTGAGAAGGTTTGAATCCTAAGCAACCTGCCTACACATTGTTTGAAATACAATAGACCAATAGACAGCTACTGTAGTAGATCAAAGCTGTGTGCTGGAAAACCACATAACTAAAACGCACATAACTAAATGTATACTGCTCAAAACAAGGTTAGTTACTAGAGCCATGCAGTATGAAGAATGTCTCCCTGGTTTCAAGGAGAAGTTTTAATGCAACGTTGGATATTGGCAATAAACACAAACAACATTCTTTGTCATATTGAAATTACTGACAGAATTCCACAGGATTAATACTCACTTAAATCCTAATTGCTTCAACGAAACGCAATTACAACAGCAATGTGTCACAGAAAACCACACTTTTGAACTGTAACACACTGCAAATGATATGCATGGCGATGTGTACCAAAGGCGTGTACGTCTTTGTGCAAGTCGGTGTGTGAGGAGTTCTTGGGTTAAAAAAAAGTGTTTGTACATATAGAAAAAGGAAAGTACCTCCGCAAACATCTCTCTCTGTCTCTCTCTCTGTCTCTCTCTCTGTCTCTCTCTCTCTCTCTCTCTCTGTCTCTGTCTCTGTCTCTGTCTCTGTCTCTGTCTCTGTCTCTGTGTCTCTCTCTCTCTCTCTCTCTCTCTCTCTCTCTCTCTGTGTCTCTCTCTCTCTCTCTGTGTCTCTCTCTCTCTCTCTCTCTCTCTCTCTCTCTCTCTCTCTCTCTCTCTCTCTGTCTCTGTCTCTGTCTCTGTCTCTGTCTCTCTCTCTCTCTCTCTCTCTCTCTGTCTCTCTCTGTCTCTCTCTCTCTCTCTCTCTCTCTCTCTCTCTCTCTCTCTCTCTCTCTCTCTCTCTCTCTCTCTCTCTCTCTCTCTCTCTCTCTCTCTCTCTCTCTCTCTCTCTCTCTCTCTCTCTCTCTCTCTCTCTCTCTCTCTCTCTGTCTCTCTCTGTCTCTCTCTCTCTCTCTCTCTCTCTCTCTCTCTCTCTCTCTCTCTCTCTCTGTCTCTGTCTCTGTCTCTCTCCATCTTTCTCTCTCTCTCTCTCTCTCTCTCTCTCTCTCTCTCCCTCTGTAACCAATTTAAAATGCAGTACTTTAGAGCAGGCAGCTTCTCTGCCGACTGCCTGACAACCTTACAGTTCAAATGATGCTCTGATGTGTTCGTTCTCCAACAGGATGTTGTGTGTGTTTGCTCTCACTCTCACATGCCTGAAATCCTTTTGCGTCAGTGTGAAATAGCCTAAGTGTGGTAATTACAAATTCACAAGAGGTTATTTCTAATTTAAATGTGGAGAAGGCAGCGTGTGACAATCTTGCTACATGCTAGGTCTTCCAACAGAAAGTTGTAGGAAGTATGAGTCAAATGTACAGAGAATTTCCCCCCCATGTAATTGTTACTACTATACCATGGTTTAGCCACACTAAGACATTGGTTCAATGCATGTACTCTGCAGTGAGGGGACAATAATAAACTCAACATTATCAAATCTAGGCCTGCTGAACTTCGTGTCAAGACAAGTTAGCTATTTTTTTCGGAGCCAGAAAATTCTAGTATAAAATTAGTAGGCTATAATTTACAATTCGTTGCTCTCTCCGCTGTGACAATTTATCTGTCATGCCTTTAAGGCATATTATTTAACATTTGATATGTGATTCTCTTTGACTTGCTATGGCTACTGGTGGCAGTTTATAAGCGGGGGATATGACAAGGTTACATACATTCTCTACTGTGTCCCCAATGGCACCCTATTCCCTTCAGAGTGAACTACTTTTGACCAAGGCCCTATGGGTAACAATAATAAAAAAGTTGTACAATATATAGGGAATAGGTTTCCATAGGGCTCTGGTCTAAAGTAGTGCACTTTGTAGGGAATAGGGTTCCATAAAGCTCTGGTCTAAAGTAGTACTCTATGTAAGGAATAGGGCTCCATAGGGCTCTGGTCTAAAGTAGTACACTATGTAGGGAACAGGATTCCATTTGGGACGCATTCCCTCCTGTCAGACGAAGTTAAGTGTTGGCAGTGTGGTCAGTGGAGATAGCAGCAATACGTTTGTCCAATAAACACTGTCCCTCCTAGGGCTGCTGGTTGAGATGCCACTAACAAAGGGCCACATTCATTGTCATGTTCTTTTCATTTCACCCAGATAATACACCAACGTGGACATTACCTCCCAGATAATACACCAACATGGACATTACCTCCCAGGTAATACACCAACATGGACATTACCTCCCAGATAATACATCAATGTGGACATTACCTCCCAGATAATACACCAAAGTGGACATTACCTCCTAGATAATACACCAACATGGACATTACCTCCCAGGTAATACACCAACATGGACATTACCTCCCAGATAATACACCAACATGGACATTACCTCCCAGATAATACACCAATGTGGACATTACCTCCCAGATAATACACTAACATGGACATTACCTCCCAGATAATATACCAATGTGGACATTACCTCCCAGATAATACACCAATGTGGACATTACCTCCCAGATAATACACCAACTTGGACATTGCCTCCCAGATAATACACCAATGTGGACATTACCTCCCAGATAATACACCAACGTGGACATTACCTCCCAGATAGTACACCAACATGGACATTACCTCCCAGGTAATACACCAACATGGACATTACCTCCTAGATAATACACCAACATGGACTTTACCTCCCAGATAATACACCAACATGGACATTACCTCCCAGATAATACACCAATGTGGACATTACCTCCCAGATAATACACCAACATGGACATTGCCTCCCAGATAATACACCAATGTGGACATTACCTCCCAGATAATACACCAACGTGGACATTACCTCCCAGATAGTACACCAACATGGACATTACCTCCCAGGTAATACACCAACATTGACATTACCTCCCATATAATACACTAACATGGACATTACCTCCCAGATAATACACCAATGTGGACATTACCTCCCAGATAATACACCAACGTGTACATTGCCTCCCAGATAATACACCAACGTGGACATTACCTTCCAGATAATACACTAACATGGACATTACCTCCTAGATAATACACCAACATGGACATTACCTCCCAGATAATACACCAACATGGACATTACCTCCCAGATAATACACCAACATGGACATTACCTCCCAAATAATACACCAATGTGGACATTACCTCCCAGATAATACACCAACATGGACGTTACCTCCCAGATAATACACCAACATGGACATTACCTCCCAGATAATACACCAACATGGACATTACCTCCCAGATAATACACCAACATGGACATTACCTCCCAGATAATACACCAATGTGGACATTACCTCCCAGGTAATACACCAACATGGACATTACTTCCTAAATAATACACCAACATGGACATTACCTCCCAGATAATACACCAACTTGGACATTGCCTCCCAGATAATACACCAATGTGGACATTACCTCCCAGATAATACACCAACGTGGACATTACCTCCCAGATAGTACACCAACATGGACATTACCTCCCAGGTAATACACCAACATGGACATTACCTCCCAGATAATACACCAATGTGGACATTACTTCCCAGATAATACACCAATGCGGACATCAAGAGGCAAAAGCATCCCACATTCAATGGGCTTATCTTATTTTATAATACATTTTGACAGGAATTTTTTAGAGAACGACAGTTGACAGAATCCTCACCGCTTGGGAACCTTAAGGGATGATAAAAGGAGATGGTAATTCCGATGCTATCTCCTGTCATGCCGAATAAAAAAAAAACATACAAACGTTGGAGAAGTTGCTATAAACGTGATGCACAAATTTTAACTTTTGAAGAGTTCAAAAAGGGGAAGAAATGTTGTAATTTTTTGTGAGGTTCAAATTGAATCATTGCGTTGAGAGTGTCTTTGTTACATAATTTGTGTGTGTTATTTTTTTTAAATGGTGGGTACACAACTTAATGGGGTGGGGGAATATTCTTTATCCTCAGACAGACACATAGTGAAATGTATTCATTGAATTGTCAACACTTAAATTGGGTCTCTTGTTAGTTTAAGACGCCAACACTGATTTCTTTGGCTTGGCCTTAGGCTGCATTGAGGAAAAACTTCATTTGTTGTACAGGAAATGTAAAGTGGCTTTTACATAGCTTTGTCAAATTGAGTTAGACACAGATGATCGTCTTTTACGGAATGAATTTTGAGTCGTTAAAAAATATTCAATTTGTCATAATTAGAGGGGTAATGCGATGGGTCTCCATTCTGACGCATCATGCCGAATCGTGAGTCATGAGCCAGAAAAAAAACTACAATTGAAATGATCTCCTCGGAAATGTCTGGCGGCTCGCACACACACACACTGTACAGAGTAGAGACACACACACACAGACACCACACACACGACAAAAATACACACATCCCATCTCTCAGTTGCCTGTCTGTACAGAAAAGTAACGTAGCATAACAGCAGTATAAGTATTTGACGAATCAGTTTGCTCTACAACAGAGGGAATTCAGATGGTAAAAGCCCAGGTAAACACAGACCCACAGTGAACAGACAAGCAGCTAGATCCCCTGTCAGTCTCTGGGAGATAACAGACAAGTAGCTAGATCCCCTGTTAGTCTCTGGGGGATAACAGACAAGTAGCTCGATCCCCTGTCAGTCTCTGGCAGATAACAGACAAGTAGCTAGATCCCCTGTCAGTCTCTGGGAGATAACAGACAAGTAGCTAGATCCCCTGTCAGTCTTTGGGTGGGAGAGGGGGGCAAGGTGTTGGATCCCCTGTCAGTCTCTGGGTGGGAGAGGGGGGCAAGGTGTTGGATCCCCTGTCAGTCTCTGGGTGGGAGAGGGGGGCAAGGTGTTGGATCCCCTGTCAGTCTCTGGGTGGGAGAGGGGGCAAGGTGTTGGATCCCCTGTCAGTCTTTGGGTGGGAGAGGGGGGCAAGGTGTTGGATCCCCTGTCAGTCTCTGGGTGGGAGAGGGGGGCAAGGTGTTGGATCCTGTCAGTCTCTGGGTGGGAGAGGGGGCAAGGTGTTGGATCCCTGTCAGTCTTTGGGTGGGAGAGGGGGGCAAGGTGTTGGATCCCCTGTCAGTCTCTGGGTGGGAGAGTGAGGCAAGGTGTTGGATCCCCTGTCAGTCTCTGGGTGGGAGAGGGGGGCAAGGTGTTGGATCCCCTGTCAGTCTCTGGGTGGGAGAGGGGGCAAGGTGTTGGATCCCTGTCAGTCTCTGGGTGGGAGAGGGGCAAGGTGTTGGATCCTGTCAGTCTCTGGGTGGGAGAGGGGGGCAAGGTGTTGGATCCCTTGTCCATCTCTGGGTGGGAGAGGGGGGCAAGGCATTAAAGCACCTGTCATTCTCTGGGTGGGAGGGGGGGCAAGGTACATTGTTAGGACCCTGGACCCTGGTCAAAAGTAGTGCACTACCCTATGGACCCTCGTCAAAAGTAGTGCACTACCCTATGGGTCCTTGTCAAAAGTAGTGCACTACTTATGGAATAGGGTGCCTTTTTGGAACTCAGTTCTGTTCCAGATGCTTCTATCTCATTGGCTGAGAGTTTCTGTCATGTAGGAGTGGCACAACGCTTAAACAGTGGCCACGTCACGTTGTTACAGTGGCTACATCCTGTTGTTACAGTGGCTACATCCTGTTGTTACAGTGGGCACGTCATGTTGTTACAGTGGCTACATCCTGTTGTTACAGTGGCCACATCCTGTTGTTACAGTGGGCACATCCTGTTGTTACAGTGGCCACATCCTGTTGTTACAGTGGCTACATCCTGTTGTTACAGTGGCCACATCCTGTTGTTACAGTGGCCACATCCTGTTGTTACAGTGGCTACATCCTGTTGTTACAATGGCAACGTCCTGTTGTTACAGTGGCCACATCCTGTTGTTACAGTGACTACATCCTGTTGTTACAGTGACTACATCCTGTTGTTACAGTGAAGATGTAAAAAAAGATGACGGGCTCCAATTCTCTTCACAACTCACCTGGCCCTCACCTTAGTGAACATCTCTTCATTATGATTAGGTACCTGGCCCTCACCTTAGTGAACATCTCTTCATTATGATTAGGTATCTGGCCCTCACCTTAGTGAACATCTCTTCATTATGATTAGGTACCTGGCCCTCACCTTAGTGAACATCTCTACATTGTGACTAGGTACCTGGCCCTCACCTTAGTGAACATCTCTTCATTATGATTAGGTACCTGGCCCTCACCTTAGTGAACATCTCTTCATTATGACTAGGTACCTGGCCCTCACCTTAGTGAACATCTCTACATTATGACTAGGTACCTGGCCCTCACCTTAGTGAACATCTCTTCATTATGACTAAGTACCTGGCCCTCCCCTTAGTGAACATCTCTACATTATTATTAGGTACCTGGCCCTCACCTTAGTGAACATCTCTACGTTATGATTAGGTACCTGGCCCTCACCTTAGTGAACATCTCTATGTTATGACTAGGTACCTGGCCCTCACCTTAGTGAACATCTCTATGTTATGACTAGGTACCTGGCCCTCACCTTAGTGAACATCTCTACGTTATGATTAGGTACCTGGCCCTCACCTTAGTGAACATCTCTACGTTATGATTAGGTACCTGGCCCTCACCTTAGTGAACATCTCTTCATTATGATTAGGTACCTGGCCCTCACCTTAGTCAACATCTCTACGTTATGATTAGGTACCTGGCCCTCACCTTAGTGAACATCTCTACATTATTATTAGGTTCCTGGCCCTCACCTTAGTGAACATCTCTACATTATTATTAGGTTCCTGGCCCTCACCTTAGTCAACATCTCTACGTTATGATATTTTTCACCCTTTACAGGAAAAAGGTTTCATAACAACATAAGTAGCCTAAACATATGTCGAAAGATGTTTGCCACCAATTTCCAACTAACACTGTGTTTATATTGTCTTTCAACTTAGTGAATGACTGACTGTATATGATTTGATGTCTATTTAAACAAGGACCCCGCTTCACAAAGACATAAGTAGCCTTAACATAGGATGAGGAGAACGTGTCAGTCACACAGGCATACTGTAGCCGCCACATTTCCATTTCCACAGCTATGTCAGTCAGGACTACTCCGTAGCTATACAATCTTGTGCTGTTTTTTTTTTAAGCAACAATACCAAAGGCTTACTATCAGTAGTTACCATTGGAGATTCTCTACAAGGCCGACATTCCAATTGAAAGTTTTTTTTTCGTGAGCACTGAAAGGGGAGTGTGACCTGTTTTCCCATTGGTTTACAGAAAACATACTGTTTAGTATGGAACCGATTTTTGCAAAAAAACCCTTAGTGAACATCTCTACATTATGACTAGGCACCTGGCCCTCACCTTAGTGAACATCTCTACGCTATGATTAGGTATCTGGCCCTCACCTTAGTGAACATCTCTATGTTATGAGTAGGTACCTGGCCCTCACCTTAGTGAACATCTCTATGTTATGACTAGGTACCTGGCCCTCACCTTAGTGAACATCTCTATGTTATGACTAGGTACCTGGCCCTCACCTTAGTGAACATCTCTACGTTATGATTAGGTACCTGGCCCTCACCTTAGTGAACATCTCTACGTTATGATTAGGTACCTGGCCCTCACCTTAGTGAACATCTCTTCATTATGATTAGGTACCTGGCCCTCACCTTAGTCAACATCTCTACGTTATGATTAGGTACCTGGCCCTCACCTTAGTGAACATCTCTACATTATTATTAGGTTCCTGGCCCTCACCTTAGTGAACATCTCTACATTATTATTAGGTTCCTGGCCCTCACCTTAGTCAACATCTCTACGTTATGATATTTTTCACCCTTTACAGGAAAAAGGTTTCATAACAACATAAGTAGCCTAAACATATGTCGAAAGATGTTTGTCACCAATTTCCAACTAACACTGTGTTTCTATTGTCTTTCAACTTAGTGAATGACTGACTGTATATGATTTGATGTCTATTTAAACAAGGACCCCGCTTCACAAAGACATAAGTAGCCTTAACATAGGATGAGGAGAACGTGTCAGTCACACAGGCATACTGTAGCCGCCACATTTCCATTTCCACAGCTATGTCAGTCAGGACTACTCCGTAGCTATACAATCTTGTGCTGTTTTTTTTTTAAGCAACAATACCAAAGGCTTACTATCAGTAGTTACCATTGGAGATTCTCTACAAGGCCGACATTCCAATTGAAAGTTTTTTTTTCGTGAGCACTGTGAAAGGGGAGTGTGACCTGTTTTCCCATTGGTTTACAGAAAACATACCGTTTAGTATGGAACCGATTTTTGCAAAAAAAATAAGAAAATCGTTTGAGAGCTCCACACATTGACAGTTCATAACATAACAAACGTCAGCTTTGCATTCCTGTCGGTGTGCTTTTCAATAGCCTGGTTGTTTGCTTTTAGCTCAGGTGAATTTTCGCCGCATTTATTGAGTTTGTCGTTTTCATCTGACAGAGAGGTCAGGTCTTTCAGCAGAAATCGTTCAGCTGCTACCGATACCATGTAATGTCTCCTTCATTGAAACACGCCTTTTTCTTTCTTTTTCACTTAACATTACGCTACGTGCTAGAGCCCACTCAAACTGCCCACAAAAACAGGTCAAGAAAGGTACTCTTGTAAAGTACTGCGGAAGTATTCTGAGCACTGTGAAACTGAAGGGTGATCTCCCAGCGTGAAGATGAGTGGATTGTACGTACAGAGCTTGGAAGCTTGAATCTACGGAGCAGTGATTTATATGAGGAATCTTCTTTGTTTCTCTCTCTCTGAAGAGAAATTACGTTTGTTTCAGGTGGCAGGGATAGTAAGTACCTTCATTTAGATGTGATGAAAAACAATGCAATTATTGACAGAAGAGAATAAGTACACCTTCATCATTGTCCCTCTGTTGTGCTACTTCATGTGAGGGATCTTTTTTGATTTCTCTCTGAAGAGAAATCATTACTGTTTCAGGGGTCAGTGATATATATATATACCAAGAGCAGCAGCACTGAGGAGAGGGAGGAGAGGATCGACGGTCGGAGCGACGCTGGGTAGTGGGTGGGGAGTGACGGTGCGGGCGGGTCAAAGGGCCTGAAAAGCTTCAGAGCTTCCCCACAGCAGTGGAGGTTCTAGACCCTTTCAGCTGGGGGGGCCAAGCTGGGGCCAGTTGTACTGTTAGAGGGGCCAGTTACATTAGACGTTATTGTTGTCATATCGTTTTCTTCACTTCGTTGCAGGCATTAGTAGGCAAAAGACCATGTCCCTCTAGTAAATGTGTGGGTTTAATTAGTGTTCCACATTGCCACTGTCTAATAACGGATGTAAAAAAAGACCGATAGCAAAAATGTGTTATGCAAAAATTATTTCATACTCCACATTTAGGGGGGCCACAAGGGGGTCCAAAATTGTTGTCACAGGGGCACTGGCCCCCCCCTAGAACCGCCAGTGCCCCACAGGCCTCTGAGCATGGAGCAGCCCGCATCAACCTCACTCAAGGGGAAGACAATGTACTGCATGTGTCCCAAATGGCAACCCTATTCCCTGTTTAGTTCACTTCTTTTGACCAGGGTCCATAGGGTAGGGTCAAAGATGCGCAATGGATAGTGGTAAAATCAAATCAAATTTTATTGGTCACATACTCGTGTTTAGCAGATGTTATTGCGGCTGTAGCGAAATGCTAGTGCTTCTAGCTCCGACAGTGCAGTAATATCTAACAAGTAATATCTAACAGTTTCACAACATATACCCAAAATACACGTCAATCTAAGTAAGGAATGGATTCATATTATAGTATATACATATACACTACCGTTCAAAAGTTTGGGGTTACTTAGAAATGTCCTTGTTTTTGAAAGAAAATAAAACAAAATTGTCCATTAAATTAACATAGAATTGATCAGAAATACAGTGTAGACATTGTTATGTTGTAAATGACTATTGTAGCTGGAAACGGCAGATTTTTTCATGGAATATCTACATAGGCGTACAGAGGCAAATTATCAGCAACCGTCACTCCTGTGTTCCAATGGCACGTTGTGTTAGCTAATCCAAGTTGATCATTTTAAAAGGCTAATTTATCATTAGAAAACCCTTTTGCAATTATGTTAGCAAAACTGAAAATTGTTGTCCTGATTAAAGAAGCAATAAAACTGGCCTTCTTTATACTAGTTTAGTATCCTGAGCATCGGCATTCGTGGGTTTAATTACAGGCTGAAAATGGCCAGAAACAAAGAACTTTCTTCTGAAACTCGTCAGTTTATGTTCTGAGAAATGAAGGCTTTTCAATGTGAGAAATTGCCAAGAAACTGAAGATCTCGTACAACGCTGTGTACCACTCCCTTCACAGAACAGCACAAACTGTCTCTAACCAGAATAGAATGAGGAGTGGGAGGCCCCGGTGCACAACTGAGCAAGAGGACAAGTACATTAGAGTGTCTAGTTTGAGAAAGAGATGCCTCACAAGTCCTCAACTGGCAGCTTCATTAAATAGTACCCTCAAAACACCAGTCTCAACGTCAACAGTGAAGAGGCGACTCCGGGATGCTGGCCTTCTAGGCAGAGTTGGCCAATAAAAATAAAAGATTAAGATGGGCAAAATAACACAGACACTGGACAGAGGAACTCTGTCTAGAAGGCCAGAATCCCGGACTCTCCTCTTAACGTCAACAGTGGAGACGTGTTTTGCGGGTACTATTTAACACAACTGGCTTTACAGAGTCAGACAGTATATCTCGAGAGTGCCATGTTTCCGTGAAGCAGAGTATGTTACAATCTCTGATGTCTCTCTGAAAAGCAAATCTTGCCTTGAGCTCATCAATTGTATTATCCAGAGATTAGCGAGTAAAACACTCGGGAGCGGTGGGTGGTGTGCACGCTTCCTAAATCGGACTAGAAGACCGCCTCGAGAACCTCTCTTCCGCCGGCGATGTTTTGGGTCAGCCTCTGGAATAAGTTAAATTGCTCTGGAAAGAGCAAACAAAGTATCCGCTCCAGGGAAATTGTAATCCTGGTCGTAAAGCTGGGAGTTCAGGTGAGTTACCTTCGCTCTAATATCCAATAGTTCTTCCCGACTGTATGTAATGACACAAAACAATTCCTGAGCTAACAACATTTAAAAAAAAATAGTACATAAACAACAAAATACTGCAGAGTTTCTTAAGAGGTAGTCGCGATGCTGCCATCTCCATCGGCTCCTCATACTGGTCATTGTAGTTAATTATGACATTTTGTGCGCTAAACTATGTAGAATATTGGCCTGTTGGAAACTACAACTCCCCCTACCACTTAAACCAGATCCAGCCTGAACTGTTTGATCTCTAGATAATGTGAAATGTGTGCATTGAGCACACAAAATAAAGCATGGGTCAATTAGTTGTTTAAGAAATGGCTAAATAACCGAAATGTCTGTTCATCGGTCAGCACTATTGATCATTCCTATCATAGGTCCCGGTTTTTAAATGATGTAGATTTTTTTGAAAGCACTTTTTCAGAAGAACTCTTAAATAGGGAAGAACCGGGACGAAAGTAACACGTTTATTTCCTAATTACTCAGCGATCGAAAGAGCTAGAGACACTGCTTTGAAAAACAGCTTGTCCTCTACCATTAGAAACTGTAATTTATTTTTAAGGGTAAATTAGTTATAAATGAAATAGACAGAGATCTACCGCAGCGTGTTACTTTTGTACCTGCAGGCGGGGTGGGAGTAACACAGCCTTGGGACGAAAGTAACAGCTGGCGAGAAGTGCACAATATCTGTGTTATCGCCATGTTTCTGGTGTGTAATGCTCATTACTTTAAACAAATGTGCCATCAGACACCATTTTATGTTTGTGTTAATTTGAATAATTAATGCTATATGTTTGTTATGAAAAGGAACCATTTGTCAACATTGCAATTAAAATAAAATAAATTGCAAATGGAACACATAATAGCTCTTTTAACCATAATTTTCTCATCTCACCTTATTGGAAATGTAGTAAGACATTTTTTTCTACATTTTCAATGACTGTTCATGCTTAGCCTATCAGGTGCTCCATCTGTCTTTGTCAGGCACGCTCCTCATGTCTTGATACAATAAACATCTTTATTCTCTTCATAAACTGCAAACTCATCATGCTTATCACATTTCAAATGGCTTGACATAAGATTTTTGACCACCAGAATGAGAAAGATACATATTCTTAACCACTAACCTGTCGATAAAGCTTACGTGAGAAGCTGATCCATCAAGTCAATCCTGATCCATCAAGGCATAATTCTAATAATGTTATACATCATTTTCAAACATAGAGTCACTTGTTGATATTTTACTAACATTATTAAAGAAATATGAGCTAGAGGAGACAATGGCCTGTGCGTAAAACCTTTATTTTATTTTATTCCAGGTCATCAGATTGTGTTACTTCCGATCCATCCGTCTCTCCTGTAGCTTCTCCTAACATCCAAGGCTAGCTAGCATAATACTTGAAACCTCAGTCATTTACAGTCACTAGATGTGTTAAGAAAAATGACCGTTTTGGAATCTTAAATAACTTACCACAACTTTACAACTGAAAAACACTGAAAAAAACACTTCTGGGTCCGATGTTTTACTTACACCGCTCGAAATGACTAAAACAGACTGGTCTGTTTTCTGCCGGGAGGTTGTCCGCCACATTAGGAACTTGCTGAATTCACTATATGTCACTCTAGCTTAAGTGATATGTGAGAAAATGGGTGTGCTAGACCCTTAGGAGAGGCATTGCTGTTTTTCCTCTTGTTCTATATCAATATGGAAACCTCCATGGAAGGGGTAGTTAACAAAATGTATGATGATGATGAGATCGGTTTCCCTAAACTGGGACGGTTGTCGCTAACGTGTGCTAATGTGATTAGAATGACATTGTAAGTAACAGCCAACTTCCCAGGACATAGACATATCTTATATGGGCAGAAAGCTTAAATTCATCTTAATCTAACTGCACTGTCCTATGTACAGTAGATATTACCGTGAAAAAAATACTTATGCTATTGTTTGAGGAGAGCGCACAACAACAAAATGCTTTTTACCACGACAACTGGTTTGACACATTCACCTCTGAAGGTAAACAATGTACTTACATTCAGTAATCTTGCTCTGATTTGTCATCCTGAGGGTCCCAGAGATAAAAGGTAGCATAGTTTTGTTTGATAACATACATTTTTATATTCAAATGTAGTTTGAACCCACTGCTGTCTCTGGTAAAGATCTGGCTCTTTGACCAGATCTAACGTGTTAGCTTCTTCTACATTAATTTCACATTTCCACAAACTTCAAAGTGTTTCCTTTCAAATGGCATATCCTTGCTTCAGGTTATGAGCTACAGGCAGTTAGATTTGGGTATGTTGTTTTAGGCGAAAATCGGGGTAAGAAGGAATTCACTTTAAAAGATCTGGGAGTTGAAAATGTTGATGATGAATATCTCAGAACTACGCTTTGCGCAGTGAAAACCTTATATTCCCAAGGTCTCGATTAGGAAAATTAGGAATAAACTCACATCAGTTTGCATGTATTTAACAGACTTCCTCCCTAAACACGCACACACACACACACACACACACACACACACACACACACACACACACACACACACACACACACACACACACATACATAACCCTCTCATTAATCACATCCATGATAATCTGCTGTACTTCCTGTTTCCTGTGTCACAGTCCAATCATGGCGGCCCAATCCGCCTGTTGCGTCATTCATTAGTCATCTTTTTAGTGCATCATTATTATTCATAGTCAGTCCATGAAAACATAATTGTCTGCTGATATTTTTCTTGTCTCTCAGTCAGACACCAGAGAAGAGATGTGACTTAATGTTCAGACAGTTCAGGGGGAGCCAGAGTCACAAAGCTAAAGTCATTTGTCTGTTCATGTTTGGTACATTTTGTGTCATAGGTATCACAGGAAGTTGGTGCCACCTTAATTAGGGAGAACAGGCTCGTGGTAATGACTGGAGCGGAATCAGTGGAATGGTATCAAATACATCAAACACATAGTTTCCAGGTGTTTTGTGCCAATCCATTTGCTCCATTCCCGGACATTATTATGAACCTTCCTCCCCTCAGCAGCCTCCTGTGGAAGGTTTACATGTGGTTGTATAAGATCGATGTCATGTTTTTGTAGTATTGTCACGATTTTTTGTACAGTATGAGCGGTTAGAGAGGCGAGCCAGCAACCAGAGCATTGCATTGCTAGTTTGAATCCCGGTCTAACGGGAAAAGCATGTTCAGGAATTGAGCTGGCAACTGAAGGGTTTGCTCGCATCAAATCCTAGATGCCATCGCCTGCTGTTGTGCCCTTGACCAAGGCACGTACAAACGGTATGTCTTTCGGAGGGGTTGGGAAGTCACATTTGTTGATATCTTTCAGTTTTGACTGTGTATCAAAACCCATCAAAATCTATCTGGAGAGATGTATAGTTTTTATCTCCGGAAGGGTCTTCTTGGAAAAAAGGGGAACATGAAGAGAGAGAGAGATTGCATCGTGCGCCAAATCTACCCGCTCCTTCCCTCTCCTTCCCTCTCCTTTGTCCGGTCATTAGCATTCAGTACACATCTATTGAACCCATGGCTGGAGATTAAAAGCACAGGCTCTGCATTGGATTTGACAACGGGAGGGTGTTTGAGGCTGGATGAAATGACACCATGCAGAGCCCTGGTCCACTAAGGCTGTGCCTCCTATGGCACCCTGTTGACTATATAGTGCACTACTATAGTGCCGTATACAATCTTAGAAAAAAGAAAAATGGTTCCAAAAGGGTTATTTGTCTATCCCCATAGGATAACCCTTTTTGGCTCCAGGTAGAGCCCTTTTTGGATCCATGTAGAACCCTCTGTGGAAAGGGTTCTACATGGAACCCACAAGGGTTCTACATTAAACCCACAAGGGTTCTATCTGGTACCAAAAAGGGTTCTACAAAGGGTTCTCCAATGGAGACAGCCAAAGAACCCTTTTAGATTCTAGATAAGAGTGTATAGGGAATAGGGTGCTAGGGTACCATTTGGTTGCCTGGGGGTGCAAGGTTCCATTTGGTTGCCTGGGGGTGCTAGGGTTCCATGTGGTTGCCTTGGGGTGGTAGGGTTCCATTTGGTTGCCTGGGGGTGCTAGGGTACCATTTGGTTACCTGGGGGTGCTAGGGTGCAATTTGGTTGCTTGGGGGTGCTATGATGCCACTGTGTGTGCCTGTCGGTGCTAGGGTCCCACTGTGTGTGCCTGTCGGTGCTAGGGTCCCACTGTGTGTGCCTGTCGGTGCTAGTGTCCCACTGTGTGTGCCTGGCATGGGTGGTTGCATGCTCTCTCCCTCTCCTCCCTCCGTATCCATCTTTCCCTCAACCCATCGCCTTAATGAAGAAGAGACTGGAATTAAATCAAAAGCACTAATAACACTAATGGTTGCTTTTTTCTCTAAGTCAGAGGCCAGTCAAGCCGCGGTCCCGAGGGAAATAACCCTTTTAGCAAATGGTTTATAATCAATGATTAACTGTTGGTCAGTGATTAGCCATTGATCCGACAACGACAAGACATCCAATAGGGAGGAGGTCAGAGACCTTGCCTTGTGGTGCCAAGACAACAACCTCTCCCTCAAAGTGATCAAGACAAAGGAGATGATAGTTGGACTACAGGAAAAGGAAGACCGAGCAAACCCCCATTCTCATTGACAGGGCTGTAGTGGAGCAGATTGAGAGCTTCAAGTTCCTTGGTGTCCACATCACCAACAAACTAACATGGTCCAAGCACATCAAGACAGTCGTGAAGAGGGCACGACAAAACCTATTCCTCCTCAGGACACTGAAAAGATTCGGCATGGGTCCTCAGATCCTCAAAAGGTTCTACAGCTGCACCATCGAGAGCATCCTGACGGGTTGCATCACTGCCTGGTATGGCAACTGCTCGGCATCCGACCGCAAGGCACTACAGAGGGTAGTGCATACAGCCCAGTAAATCACTGGGGCCTAGCTTTCTGCCATCCAGGACCTCCATACCAGGCGGTGTCAGATTAGCCATTGTTCTCTGATTAGCGAGTTCAACCTCCCTATTCTGTGTTCTGTGTCTCTGGGGTCTACAGACCAGAAGATAATATGTTCTGTGTTCTGTGTCTCTGGAGTCTACAGACCAGAAGATAATATGTTCTGTGTTCTGTGTCTCTGGGGTCTACAGAGCAGAAGAGAATCTGTTCTGTGTTCTGTGTCTCTGGGGTCTACAGAGCAGAAGAGAATCTGTTCTGTGTCTCTGGGGTCTACAGAGCAGAAGAGAATCTGTTCTGTGTTCTGTGTCTCTGGGGTCTACAGACCAGAAGATAATGTGTTCTGTGTTCTGTGTCTCTGGGGTCTACAGAGCAGAAGAGATAGCCAGAAGAGAATATGTTGCTGTGGTTGGTTTTTCTATCTTTTAATTTTCACTCTGTTCAGTCATTTATTACCTCCTCTCCTCAACAACTAAAAGCAAAGCAGACAACCGGAAAATCCCTTTACACACTGCTACAGGCATAAGGGTTATAAATGTAATATTTACTTGTAAGCTAATGGACATGGACATTGTATTATTGCCTTGACAGACCTGTAGTGAGTTCAAAAAATGAAGTTAAGACTCGTTCCTGGGGCTGCTCCTAAGAATAATTAGCATTTTGACAATGAGCAAAAAATATCAAGTTCCTGCCAAGGCAGCAGCTACTCTTCCTGGGGTTTAATATGGATCTCCATTAGTTCCTTCCAAGGCAGCAGCTACTCTTCCTGGGGTTTATTATGGATCCACATTAGTTCCTTCCAAGGCAGCAGCTACTCTTCCTGGGGTTTATTATGGATCCACATTAGTTCCTTCCAAGGCAGCAGCTACTCTTCCTGGGGTTTATTATGGATCCCCATTAGTTCCTGCCAAGGCAGCAGCTACTCTTCCTGGGGTTGATTATGGATCCCCATTAGTTCCTGCCAAGGCAGAAGCTACTCTTCCTGGGGTTGATTATGGATCCACATTAGTTCCTGCCAAGGCAGCAGATACTCTTCCTGGTGTTTATTATGGATCCCCATTAGTTCCTGCCAAGACAGCAGCTACTCATCCTGGGGTCCAGAAACTTACGGCAGTTATATACAATTAAAACATTTACATTACATTTCACAACAGATGATACGTGTTAAGTGTGTTCCCTCATGCCACTACTCTACTACCACATTTCTACGTACATCACACAATCCTTGTGTACGTGTGTGGAGAGCATACATTACCTTCGGAAAGTGTTCAGGTGTTCAGACCACTTGACTTTTTCCACCTTTTGTTAGGCTACGGCCTAATTCTAAAAATGTTTAAAAAAAAAAAAAAATTTTTTTATGTTTACTAATTTATAAAAACTAAAATTAAACATCACATTTACATAAGTATTCAAAACCTTTACTCAGTACTTTGTTGAAGCACCTTTGGCAGTGATTACGGCTTTGAGTCTTCTTGCGTAATTGTACTGTGTATACAGTACCAGAATCCATTTCAGTTAACAGGTGTGCCTTATTAAAAGTTAGTTTGTGGACTTTATTTCCTTCTTAATGTGTTTGAGCCGATCATTTGTGTTGTGACAAGGTAGGGGTTAGTATACAGAAGATAGCCCTATTTGGTAGGTGTGGAATACAAGGTAGATGTGGTGGTGACGTTGTTTAAAAGCCTCTACAATCACCCGCCCTCAACCCAATTGAGATGGTTTGGGATGAGTTGGACCGCAGAGTGAAGTAAAAGCAGCCAACAAGTGCTCAGCATATGTGGGAACTACTTCAAGACTGTTGGAAAAGCATTCCATGTGAAGCTGGTTGATAGAATGCCAAGAATGTGCAAAGCTGTCATCAAGGTGGCTACTTTGAAGAATCTAAAATCTAAAATATATGTATTTTTGTTTAACACTTTTTTTTTGTTTTTGCATGATTCCATGTGTGTTATTTCATAGTTCTGATGTCTTCACTATTATTCAGCAATGTAGAAAATATCTCAAATAAAAAAATACCCTTGAATGAGTAGGTGTGTCCAAACCTTTGACTGGTACTGTACATATTTCAAATTACAGAGGTCCGGACCTCAGTTTATGTATTTATTTTAGGAACTTAGTCAGCGTCTCAATTTACTGTTCAGAGTTAGAATAGTGAATTCACAAGGTGCAATTTAGAAACGTGGAAGCATCAGCAGTTTTATTTCCACGCTCCATATTTTCAAGTATATTGGTGACTGCATCATGTTATGGGTATGCTTGTAATCGTTAAGGACCAGTGGAGGCTGCTGAGTGGAGAACGGTTCATAGTAATGGCTGGAAGGGAGCAAATGCAATGACATCAAGCAATGTGTTTGATGTATTTGATACCATTCCACTCCTTCCGCGACAGCCATTACCACGAGCCTGTCCTCCCCAATTAAGGTGCCGCAATCCTCCTGTGTTTATCTGGATCAAAAATAAAGGTCATGGAGTTAAGCACAGGTAAAATCCTAGTGGAAAACCTGGGTCAGTCTGCTTTCTACCAGACACTGGGAGATGAATTCCCCTTTCAGCAGGACAATAACCTATAAACACAAGCCCAAATCTACAGTCGTGGCCAAAAGTTTTGAGAATGACACAAATATACATTTTCACAAAGTCTGCTGCCTCAGTTTGTATGATGGCAACTTGCATATACTCCAGAATGTCATGAGGAGTGATCAGATGAATTGCAATTAATTGCAAAGTCCCTCTTTGCCATGCAAATGAACTGAATCCCCAAAAAACATTTCCACTGCATTTCAGCCCTGCCACAAAAGGACCAGCTGACATCATGTCAGTGATTCTCTCGTTAACACAGGTGTGAGTGTTGATGAGGACAAGGCTGAAGATCACTCTGTCATGCTGATTGAGTTTGAATAACAGACTGGAAGCTTCAAAAGGAGGGTGGTGCTTGGAATCATTGTTCTTCATCTTTCAACCATGGTTACCTGCAAGGAAACTTGTGCCGTCATCATTGCTTTGCACAAAAAGGGCTTCACAGGCAAGGATATTGCTGCCAGTAAGATTGCACCTAAATCAACCATTTATCGGATCATCAAGAACTTCAAGGAGAGAGGTTCAAATGTTGTGAAGAAGGCTTCAGGGCGCCCAAGAAAGTCCAGCAAGCGCCAGGACCGTCTCCTAAAGTTTATTCAGCTGCGGGATCGGGGCACCACCAGTACAGAGCTTGCTCAGGAATGGCAGCAGGCAGATGTGAGTGTATCTGCACGCACAGTGAGGCGAAGACTTTTGGAGGATTGCCTGGTGTCAAGAAGGGCAGCAAAGAAGCCACTTCTCTCCAGGAAAAACATCAGGGACAGACTGATATTCTGCAAAAGGTATGGGGATTAGACTGCTGAGGACTGGGGTAAAGTAATTTTCTCTGATGAATCCCCTTTCCGATTGTTTGGGGCATCTGGAAAAAAGCTTGTCTGGAGAAGACAAGGTGAGCGCTACCATCAGACCTGTGTCATGCCAACAGTAAAGCATCCTGAGACCATTCATGTGTGGGGTTGCTTCTCAGCCAAGGGAGCAGGCTCACTCATAATTTTGCCTAAGAACACAGCCATGAATAAAGAATGGTACCAACACATCCTCCGAGAGCAACTTCTCCCAACCATCCAGGAACAGTTTGGTGACGAGCAATGCCTTTTTCAGCATGATGGAGCACCTTGCCATAAGGCAAAAGTGATAACTAAGTGGCTCGGGGAACAAAACATCGATATTTTGGGTCCATGACCAGGAAACTCACAGACCTTAATCCCATTGAGAACTTGTGGTCAATCCTCAAGAGGCGGGTGGACAAACAAAAAGTCACAAATTCTGACAAACTCCAAGCATTGATTATGCAAGAATGGGCTGCCATCAGTCAGGATGTGGCCCAGAAGTTAATTGACAGCATGCCAGGGCGGATTGCAGAGGTCTTGAAAAAGAACGTTCAACACTGCAAATATTGACTCTTTGCATCAACTTCATGTAATTGTCAATAAAAGCCTTTGACACTTATGAAATGCTTGTAATTATACTTCAGTATTCCATAGTAACATCTGACAAAAATATCTAAAGACACTGAAGCAGCAAACTTTGTGGAAATTAATATTTGTGTAAATCTCAAAACTTTTGGCCATGACTGTAGTTAGTCTAGCCAGCTATCTTACCCCAGCTAGATATCTACAACTCATTACTGTGACAGTATTCTCAGCTAGCACCAACCCCATCATGGTCAGCATCCTGGATCCCAGCTAGCACCAACCCCATCAAAGTCAGCACCCTGGATCCCAGCTAGCACAAAACCACATCATGGTCAGCACCCTGGATCCCAGTTAGCACCAACCCCATCATGGGTTGCGTCACAAATGCCACCTTGCTGTACCATGTATCAGGGATGGGCAACTCCAGTCCTCTGGGGCCTGATTGGTGTCGCACATTTACCCAGCCTTATAGTTAACACACCTCATTAAACTAAACTGAAGACCATGATTAGTTGATTATTGGAGTCATATAGGGGATAGGGTGCCATTTTGGACACAGGCATGAAACCAAAACATCAGGCACCAACGGTACATAATTAAATAGAGAGTCTAGATGGATTAATGCACCCTACTGAGTCCTTTATTATGTCATGTCAAGTCATTATCAATAAACCTCCTCCTCCACGTTCTCTCTAAGGCTGCCAAGTGCCTACCTCAGCCCTAAAATGGCTTCCGCCCAAGGCTTCTGTCTCAAGTCCTTTTTTTTTTTAAACCCTCTGAAGATTTTGAGACTTCAAACTTAGCTTTGCTTTCATGTCATAAAGCTGTACTGAAAACTTTGTGCTTTGGAAGAAATGTCAAACAGCCACCCAAACCCTTAATTAAAAAGAGATAAGGTTTCTTTGACTCAGAGGTATGGTATTTCATCTTACCCCCTATCTAAACTAATATATGGACAAATGAAGCTGAATTCCCCTATCATCTCTAGAATTATGTCAGAATTAAAGCTGTTTCTTCTTGCTACATTAGCGAGATTGAATTCAAACCCATATTGAGATCAAAGTAAATGGGAAGGACTTGCTATATTCAAAAGGAATTTTTTAACACATGACTTGAGATCGTCAACAGAACTTTGAGAAAGCGTTAACAATGACTTTTGGGGTGCTTTAAAAAAAAAAATACAATTGGGGATCTTGCAATATTCATGGTCCTTGGTCTACCATAAGGACAAAGGGCTTCACACTATTCTGTTGAGTTTACAACTACATTAACAAAAACAAGCAGTTTAGCATTACAGTTACAGCAGATGTGCTTGTCACACTTAAAGACCGGAGACAACACTTTCTTGGTCTGTGTATAACTGCATGGGGCAGCAGGTAGTCTAGTGGTTAGAGCGTTGGGTCAGTAACCAAAAGATTGATGGATTGAATCCCTGAACTGACAAGGTAAAAAAGTCTGTCATTCTGCCCCTGAACAAGGCAGGTAACCCACTATTCCCCGGTAGGCTGTCATTGTAAATAAGAATTTGTTCTTGCCTAGTTACAAAGGTTACATTTAAAAAAAATATAAATGAAAATACTGCACACTCAGACTGTTAAAGAATATAACATATGGATGCCTCATGAGCTTAGTTCAACTGTTGTACCCCATCAGAACAAAACAATATATAAGCTTGTTTTATTTACTCCAATGTTTGTAAACAATATAATTGTAAACGACCACTGTATAGCTGTTCACCAAATCAATGGCAGGGTGTACACTTTGATTTTGTTTGAACTGCAGATTGCCCCTTTAAAGTCTATGCTCTAGTTAGAGAAGTAATCTAAAGTATTTAGGCTCTAGGTGAGCTTCACGTCCTCAAGTTTCACCAGACTGGATCTAAGAAGAGACACTGGATTGCAGTGGAGGATTATTTAACCATGTCACAGTAATTCCATAGACATCAAGGATGAGCCTAATCAAATTAATTGGAACTTACTTTAAGATCATGCTTGAATGTCCAAAGAAGGATTTTCAGAGCAGGAATCAGAGCAACAGCAAAAAATCACTACCAGTCCATCAACTTTAAAGTGAGAAGAGGCTTTCTGTTTGCCATGTACATAGAATCAATTATATAAAGTTGTTTTATTTTTTTATTAAAGAGAAAGCAAGTATTGTGAGCTGTGAATGAATGAGATATGTCATGTAACTATGTTTTCCATACAGTAAAAAACATGATAGATTACTTTAAGGGCTCCCGAGTGACGCAGCAGTCTAAGGCACTGCATCTCAGTGCAAGAGGCATCACTGTAGTCCCTGGTTTTAATCCAGGCTGCATCACATCTGGCCGTGATTGGGAGTCCCACAGGGCGGTGCACAATTGGCCAGCATCGTCCGGGTTAGGCCGGGGTAGGCCGTCATTGTAAATAAGAATTTGTTCTTAAATGACTTGCCTAGTTTACTAAAGGTTAATTTAAAAAATAAGTGCCTTCTTGTCCTATTCTATTTTATAAATCTTAGTAGTGATTTTGTTGCCTACAAATTGAGAGCAATGCTTAAAGATTCTAAGGGATAGGAGTCCCACTAGCGGGACAACTTCTGGTGAAACTGGAGGGCGGGCAATTCAAATATACAATTATAAATATTATGGATAACATTTATGTACAGTACAAGTCGGAAGTTTACAAACACTTAGTTTGGAGTCACTAAAACTTGTTTTTCAACCACTCCACAAATTTCTTGTTAACAAACTATAGTTTTGGCAAGTAAGTTCGGACAATTCTTTACTGACAGATTATTTCACTCATATTTCACTGTATCACAATTCCAGTGGGTCAGAAGTTTACATAAACTAAGTTGACTGTGCCTTTAAACAGCTTGGAAAATTCCAGAAAATTATGTCATAAACGTCTGATAGGCTAATTGACATAATTTGAGTCATTTGGAGGTGTACCTGTGGATGTATTTCAAGACCTACCTACAAAATCATTGCCTTTTTGCTTGACATCATGGGAAAATCAAAAGAAATCAGCCAAGACCTCAGAAAAAAAACCTCCACAAGTCTGGTTCATCCTTGGGAGAATTTTAAAAATGCCTGAAGGTACCACGTTCATCTGTACAAACAATAGTACGCAAGTATAAACACCATGGGGCCACGCAGCCAAAATTAGGGCCAAAACTAGGGCCAAAATTCACCCAACTTATTGTGGGAAGCTTGTGGAAGGCTACCTGAAACATTTGACCCTAGTTAAACAATTTAAAGGCAATACTACAAAATACTAATTGAGTGTATGTAAACTTCTGACCCACTGGGAATGTGATTAAATAAAATTATTTTCTCTACTATTATTCTGACATTTCACCTTCTTAAAATAAAGTGGTGATATTAACTGACCTAAGACAGGGACTTTTACTATGATTAAATGTCAGGAATTGTGAAAAATTGGGTTTAAATGTATTTGGCTAAGGTGTATGTAAATTTCCGACTTTAACTGTACATAAGTGTCTTATATCGTCTGAAAGCTTAAATTATTGTTAATCTAACTGCACTGTCCAATTTACAGTAGCTATTACAGCGAAAACATGCCATGTGATTGTTTAAAAATATTTTTCCACCGGCACAGGTTTCATACATTCACAAATAACGATTAAATATTCACTTACTTTTTGAAAATCTTCCTCTGATTTGTCATCCAAATGGTCCCAGTTATAACATGTAGTGTCGTCTTGTTAGATAAAATCATTATTTTGATCTTGCAACCGAAAGGTAGGAATCCCCTAGCTGAGCAGGTAAAAATCTGTCGTTCTGCCCCTGAACAAGGCAGTTAACCCACTGTTCCTTAGCTGTCATTGAAAATAAGAATATGTTCTTAACTGACTTGCCTAGTTAAATAAAGGTAAAATAAAAATAAATAAATAAATAAAATATCCCAAAAAGTATGTTTAGTTGGCACCATCGATTTGAGTAATCCACTCATTCAACATGCATGGAAATGACTCAAAATACGTTTCTTTTTACTCCTCAGATACCCTAAAATGTAATCAAACTATAGTATTTATTTCGGGAAAGAAGTATGTTCAACAGGAAACCGATTTTAGCAGGTGTGCAATGTCTTCATGGCGCGCGCAAACCCGAATTTACAAGACTGTGTCCCTTTACTAAAACTGATATTTATTATTTCTTTTTTGAAGTTACAAGCCTGAAACCTTGAACATAGACTGCTGACACCCTGTGGAAGCCATAGGAATTGCACCCAGGGAGCTTTGACCTTTCTCTTGCAATTCTGAGAGGATGATATCTAACAACAAAAAATTCCGGTTGGATTTGCTCTTGGATTTTCTCCTACCATATATATTGTGTTATATTCTCTTACATTATTTTAACAAACGTCAAAGTGTTTTCAAATCATGTCCAATCAACTGAATTTACCACAGGTGGACTCCGATCAAGTTGTTGAAACCTCTCAAGGATGTTAATTAAACGGAAACAGATTGCACCTGAGCTCAATTTCGAGTCTGAATACAAATGTAAGTAGAGTATTTATGTTTCTTACTTTTAATACATTTGCATAAAAATATATTATCTTTGTCAGTATGGGTATTGTGTGTAGATTGTTGAAGGGAAAAAAATATTTAAAAGATGTCATAATAAGGCTGTGACGTAATAAAATGTGGGAAAAGTCAAGGGGTCTGAATACTTTCCAAAATACACTGTATACCTATTGATTCTTGAAGAACTGTCAACGAACGCTTGAATGAGAAGACCAACTTGCAGCGCAAGTTCCGTTCCACATATTTTAATTAAGTGAAACGTACAACCAACAAAACAATAAACAACGATCTGAACAAAACTGTGTAGCGCATAGACACATACAAATAATGACCCACACCGCAAGTGGGGAAAAGAACAAACATCAATGGTCCCCAATTAGAGGTAACGACACTCAGCTGCCTCTAATTGGGAACCATCAACAAACCAAACATAGAAAATAAAACAGAACAAAAACCCCCCTGATCACATCCTGACCAAAACACAAAATGACAAGTCAGCAGGCTATCCCAGGCCAGAACGTGACAGTACCCCCCCCAAAGGCGCGGACTCCGACCGCGACAAAAAGTCAATGGGGAGGGTCTTCGGGTGGGTCTTCGCCCTCGGCGAGAAGATGCACCGGACCCCCGGTGCGTGGAGCCGGAACAGGACGTGCCGGGCTCTGAAGGCGCACAGGGAACCTGGTGCGTGGAGCCGGAACAGGTCGTGCCGGGCTCTGAAAGCGCACAGGTGACCTGATGCGTAGAGCCGGCACCATGTGTCCCCCCCAAAAAAAGTATTGGGGCTGTTGTGGCCTCGGACCCCAGCGTTTGCGCTGTCCTTCCTCTCCCCTTGGCGACTCCCGCCATAGAACGGTATCGCTTCGGCCCATCACCTCTTCCCAGGTCCAGAATGTTTTATCCTGCTGCGGGGCGCGCTGCGGTTTTCTGATGGAGCGGACCAAGATGCAGCGAGGGTTCCAGTATACATACTTTTATTTAAGTGCAACTGGCAACTGGCAAAAAACAATAAACAATGAACAGACCGTAACGCCGGTGTGGCAACTTAAATAGGATTCCCAATTAGAGGCAACGACAACCAGCTTCCTCTAATTGGTAACCTAACTACAAACCAACATAGAGTTCCCTACATAACCCTAGTCACGCCCTGACCCAACACACCATAGTGAAACCTAGAGAGCTCTCTATGGCAAGGGCGTGACAAGAACATAACTTATAAATGCCTCATGACCTTAGTTCAATTGTTGTACTCCATCAGAATGCAAAATATAAGCTTTTTAATTATATATTCATTTTTGTAAACAAAGTTAATGTCAACAACAACTCAGAACATGGTTAAAACTATAATATTGATAGCGTGGATGGTACTGTAAGTCGTTGCCTACATAGCTCTCGCTTTGAGTGGTTATATTTCTCCATGCCCATCTCTCAGCTTTTTAATCAAATCACAGCGGGGTAACCACTTTGTTATTGTTTCAATTAAAGGGAAACTTCAAACATTTTTCTACTTCATATTCTTCATCTCCAGCACCTTCCCTCAACATCAAAAGATGTGAACTTTTCTATGTTCTGTAGTAAAAAAAATATCAATCATCAACCAATTAGTAGACAATTATAATGACATCATCAACCAATTAGTAGACAATTATAATGACATCATCAACCACTTAGTAGACAGTTATAATGACATCATCAACCAATTAGTAGACAATTATAATGACATCATCAACCAATTAGTAGACAATTATAATGACATCAACAACCAATTAGTGGACAATTATAATGACATCAACAGCCAATTAGTAGACAATTATAATGACGTCATCAACCAATTAGTGGACAGTTATAATGACATCATCAACCAATTAGTGGACAATTAAAAGCCAATTAGTAGGCAATTAGTAGGTAATGTCTACTCATAATTGGTTAAAATCACGTGATGTACAATTCATTTTTTTAAATTGAAACTTTATTTAACTAGGCAAGTCAGTTAAGAACAAATTCTTATTTTCAATGACGGCCTAGGAACAGTGGGTTAACTGCCTTGTTCATGGGCAGAACGACAGATTTTTTCCTTGTCAGTTCGGGGATTCGATCTGGCAACCTTTACCTACCGCCCCTGCCGCCCCCACTGATGATGTCATTAGAAACCCTTATCTTCCTCTATCTTCCTGTCACGTGTGCTCCCTCTCCGGCCTCTAGGTCACCAGGCTGCTCGTTATGGCACACACCTGTCATTACCATCATTACGCGCACCTACGCGTCATCAGACTCACCTGGACTCCATCACTTCCCTGATTACCTTCCTTATATATGTCACTCCCTTTGGTTCCTGGGTCATGTCTGTGTGTTGTTTGTGTTACGTGTTTGTTTCATTTATTTATTAAAACACACACTCCCTGAACTTGCTTACAGACTCTCAGCGCTGAAAGAGACACTTCCTTTTTTCTACAAAACATAGAAACATGCAGATTTATTTATTTAAAATATAATATTCATTTATTTTTCCTTTAAGTATACAAACATTAATGGAGCGTCATTCTATATAATACTGTACTGTATACTATTTAATACTGAATAATGTACTGCACACAATTTAATACTGTATACTGTACTGTAGACTATATAATACTGTATACTGTACTGTAGACTATATAATACTGTATACTGTACTGTATACTATTAAACACTGTATACTGTACTGTAGACTATTAAATACTGTAAACTATACTGTAGACTATTAAATACTGTACTGTAGACTATATAATGCTGTATACTGTACTGTAGACTATATAATACTGTATACTATACTGTAGTCTATATAATTCTGTATAATGTATTGTAGACTATTAAATACTGTATACTGTACTGTAGACTATTTAATACTGTATACTGTACTGTATCCTATTTTGTACTGTATACTGTACTGTAGACTATTACATACTGTATACTCTACTGTATTACTGTATACTATTTAGTACTGTATACTGTACTGTAGACTATTACATAATGTATACTCTACTGTATACTAGTTAGTACTGTATACTGTACTGTAGACTATTTAATACCGAATACTGTGCTGTAGACTACTTGAGTGATAATTCCAGAAAATACGTTTTTTTGAGAATATATTGACACAGGTGTTGATAGGCTAATGGGTCCTCCAAACACCGGCTTCGAAGCAAGCCATTATCACTTTTATACAACGGGTTACCAACATATTCAAATAATGATTTACATATTTTCATTACATAATGTTATTTTGATGAGTCTATTTATACTATTTCATCGTTCCACAAGGTTGCCAGAGACGCGACCCAGTCTACCAGTCTTTTTGTTCAGTATCTATGGATCGTTCGTTCTAAACGTTCCATAGCCAACTACGGCCAACTTACAGTCACGTCAAACAGCGCAGCCAGAATAACAGCAAAGTAGCTGCATTTGTGTTTGTATTAACCTGTTTTCTAGTGACATTTTATTCGGATACATCCATAACAATGAGCTAATGATGCCGCGATTTAACCTGGCCATAGATGTGCTCTCTCTCGTCAGGAGCTTGCCAACAACACAGCTAACGCAATCACTTCAAACTGAACCTGGAAAGACAGCAAACTAGCTGCACTAATACTGCTCTAATACTAATACTGCACTAATACTAATACTGCACTAATACCAATACTACACTAATACTAATACTGCACCAATACTAATACTGCAATAATACTAATACTGCACTAATACTAATACTGCACCAATACTAATACTGCAATAATACTAATACTGCACTAATACTAATACTGCACTAATACTAATACTGCACCAATAGTAATACTGCATTAATACTAATACTGCACTAATACTAATACTGCACCAATACTAATACTGCACTACTATACTAATACTGCACCAATACTAATACTGCACCAATACCAATACTGCACTAATACTAATACTGCACCAATACTAATACTGCATTAATACTAATACTGCACTAATACTAATACTGCACTAAACTAATACTGCACTAATACTAATACTGTTCTAATACTAATACTGCACTAATAATAATACTGTACTAATACTAATACTGCACTACTATACTAATACTGCACCAATACTAATACTGCAATAATACTAATACTGCACTAATACTAATACTGCATTAATACCAATACTGCACTAATACTAATACTGCACCAATACTAATACTGCATTAATACTAATACTGCACTAATACTAATACTGCACTAATACTAATACTGCACTAATACTAATACTGTTCTAATACTAATACTGCACCAATACTAATACTGTACTAATACTAATACTGCACTACTATACTAATACTGCACTAATACTAATACTGCACCAATACTAATACTGCACTAATACTAATACTGATCTAATACTAATACTGCACTAATATTAATACTGCACTAATACTAATACTGCTCTAATACTAATACTGCACTAATACTAATACTGTTCTAATACTAATACTGCACTAATACTAATACTGCACTAATACTAATACTGCTCTAATACTAATACTGCACTAATACTAATACTGCTCTAATAATTGTCCCGTAGGTCGACGCACAATTGGCCCAGTGTCTTCCGGGGTTTTGCTGGGGTAGGCCGTCATTGTAAATTAGAATTTGTTCCTAACTGGCTTGCCTACTTTAATAAAGGTTACATAAAAATATATATATATACATATACTGCATGTACTGTAGACATTTTAATATTTTAGACTATTTAATTCTGTAGACTATGTAGTATAGTCTAAGTGTTTCACATCTTATAAATACATTTTTTTTACTTATCCGGTTCTCCACAGTCATTCTACTCCTCTTCCTCCTCCACCTTCCTCTTGTTTTCATCCTCCCTTTCCTCCTCCTCCTCTTCCTCCTCCCTCTTGTTTTCATCCTCCTCTTCCTCCTCCCTCTCCTCCTCCTCTTCCTTATCCCTCTCCTCCTCCTCCTCCCTTGTGTTTTCACAACCCCACCACCTGCTAACCCTCCTCCTCCTCCCTCTCCTCCTCCTCCTCCCTCTCCTCCTCCTCCTCCTCCCTCTCCTCCTCCTCCTCCCTCTCCTCTTCCTCCTCCTCCCTCTTGTCTTCATCCTCCTCCTCTTCCTCCTCCTCCACCTCCCTCTTGTCTCATCCTCCTCCTCGTCATCCCTATCCTCTCCCTCCTCCCTCGTCCTCCTCCTCCTCTTCCTCCAGACCTGTTGGGGCTATGTCTCTGCTGTGCAGTGAGACAGAAAGTGTTGCTAGCTGCACCTGTGCACTACAGGTGGCGAATAACCCAAACGACAGCTCACATCCCCAACATCATTTCTGCTCTACCTGCCTCGGCTGAGGTCCCCAGGAGGCTGTGAGACGGGCACAGAGGGCAAAGTGGGCCTGTCATCTGGAAACAGGAGGGTGTGTATGTGATTTGATTGTTTTATTTTATTATTATAAATAATGGGCTTATAAGACACTGTATCTTCTGTAGCAAAAACGAAATAAGAAATACATACATACAGAATAATGTGAAACAGCATAGAAAAATAACCTGCATTTCCAGATATGTAGCTAATCTTGTCGTAACTTCCAAGCTTTAGAAATACATTTGCAACAAGCGACACTTCTTTTTCTGAAAAGCCATTCAAATTTCTCTCATCCAGAATTAATCTGGTTTCGGCTGTTGCATTTGATCAAAGAAAGCTAGTCTTACACCAACATACAAAGGACTGACTGTGTGTGTGTGTGTGTGTGTGTGTGTGTGTGTGTGTGTGTGTGTGTGTGTGTGTGTGTGTGTGTGTGTGTGTGTGTGTGTGTGTGTGTGTGTGTGTGTGTGTGTGTGTGTGTGTGTGTGTGTGTGTGTGTGTGTGAAAACTTTCTTTGGACAGAAAAATGTGTCCTTGTGACTAACAATGCACCCAGACCTGTCAAATATATTTCCATATGTCGACCTTAGTCAACCTCCAAGTGCTTGTTTGAAAGTAAAGTTTTCTTACAAGCAAAAACACTGTTTAGAACTTTACATTAAATATTAACAATTACATATGTTATTGTGTTTTTTTGAATAGTGCTAAATGTTCGCTCTGCCGTCATTTGTGTGACGGCAGAAACCTGCTTAGACCTAATTACATTGTTTTATTCTTCTGTTTTGGTCCAATGGAATGTTGATTTTATGCACACACACACACACAGACACACGCAGACACAGAGTACCTCATCTGTATGAACTGGAGAGAGCCATTTCTTAGCAGTGTTGATTATTAATTACAAGAGAGGGAGATGGAATGAATGAGAGTCATTATCTAAATGTTTATCCCTGCTAAAGTTCTCCTGTCTTAGCAAACAAATTTTCCCCATATCAGATAAGCGTATTTTCTATCCACAACTGTTTACTGAGACTAGAAGTGATGGAGGGAATCATTTAGAATGTTTGTGTTAATTATTGAGCATTCTAGAATGTTGTGTTTTATTTCTTTCATTTCAAGAAATTGAGCGACGAATCTTCCCCCTTTAACATATTGTAATCTCCCTTTTAACATATTGGAATCCCCCCTTCAACATATTGGAATCACCTCCACCCTTTAACATATTGGAATCCCCCCCATTAACCTATTGGAATCCCTCCCTCCCTTTAACCTATTGGAATCCCTCCCTCCCTTTAACATATTGGAATCCCTCCCTCCCTTTAACATATTGGAATCCCCCCCTTTAACATATTGTATTCCCTCCCTTTAAAATATTGGACCCCCTTTTAACATATTGGAATCCCCCTTTAACATATTGTATTCCCCCTTCAACATATTGGAATCCCCTCAATTAACATATTGGAATCCCCTTTAACATATTGGAATCACCCCTTTAACATATTGGAATCCCCTTTAACATATTGTATTCCCCCTTCAACATATTGAATCCCCTCAATTAACATATTGGAATCCTCCCTTTAACATATTGGAATCACCCCCATTTAACATATTGGAAACCCTCCTTTAACATATTGGAATCCCCCCTTTTAACATATTGGAATCCCCCATTTAACATTTTGGAATCCCCATAAACATATTGTATTCCCCATTTAACATATTGGAATCCCCCTTTACAATATTGGAATCCCCTTTATCACATTGGAAACACCCCCTTTAACATATTGGAATCACCCCCTTTAACCTTTAACATGTTGGACCCCCTTTAACAAATTGGAATCCCCTTTAAAATATTGTTATCACCTCCTTTAATATATTGCTGTAATTTCTGGATTATTGAATAGTACTAGATAATGCAATTTATCTAATTTTCACTCCTGAAATATCTATCGGGATAATGGTTTTATAAGATTGTACTGTTAGGACAAGCTTAGGGCAGATGCAATCTGTCATTCTGTTGAAGGAAAGCAATTAAGATATTTCTTATAGCTCAATAATTTATTTCCCTCAAATATTACATAAATGTGCGATCAATCAATCCAGAAAAAAAGCAATTAGATGGATGTATGGATTTTTCTGATGTGTTTGTTTTCAACGTAGCTGTAACATTCTAGTTAAAATGACTTGTTGTCATATTGGAAGTTATTTGAATCTATGTAAATGACTGCTAATGTTTGTTTAATCAAAAGTTTTGTTTTCACGATACAGAGAGTATTTCTTTATAGAGACACAGAGAGCATTAGTTTATAGACACATAGAGCATTAGTTTATAGACACAGAGAGCATTAGTTTATAGAGAAACAGAGAGCATTAGTTTATAGAGATACAGAGAGCATTAGTTTATAGAGATACAGAGACCATTAGTTTATAGAGATACAGAGAGCATTAGTTCATAGAGATACAGAGAACATTAGTTTATAGAGATAGAGACCATTAGTTTATAGAGATACAGAGAGCATTAGTTTATAGAGATACAGAGAGCATTAGTTTATAGAGATACAGAGAGCATTAGTTTATAGAGATACAGAGAACATTAGTTTATAGAGATACAGAGACCATTAGTTTATAGAGATACAGAGAGCATTAGTTCATAGAGATACAGAGAACATTAGTTTATAGAGATACAGAGACCATTAGTTTATAGAGATACAGAGACCATTAGTTTATAGAGATACAGAGAGCATTAGTTTATAGAGATACAGAGAACATTAGTTTATAGAGATACAGAGACCATTAGTTTATAGAGATACAGAGAGCATTAGTTCATAGAGATACAGAGAACATTAGTTTATAGAGATACAGAGACCATTAGTTTATAGAGATATAGAGAGCATTAGTTTATAGAGATACAGAGAGCATTAGTTTATAGAGATACAGAGAGCATTAGTTTATAGAGATACAGAGAACATTAGTTTATAGAGATACAGAGACCATTAGTTTATAAAAAAACAGAGAACATTAGTTTATAGAGATACAGAGAGCATTAGTTTATAGAGATACAGAGAGCATTAGTTTATAGAGATACAGAGAACATTAGTTTATAGAGATACAGAGAGCATTAGTTTATAGAGATACAGAGAGCATTAGTTTATAGAGATACAGAGAGCATTCGTTTATAGAGATACAGAGAGCATTCGTTTATAGAGATACAGAGACCATTAGTTTATAGAGATACAGAGAGCATTAGTTTATAGAGATACAGAGAACATTAGTTTATAGAGATACAGAGAGCATTAGTTTATAGAGCTACAGAGAGCATTAGTTCACAGAGATAATTTTATTGCTAAAGATGTTCTTTACAATTGTAACTGTATCACAATCTTCTTAAGGCTAGGCGTCCCGCTAGTGGGACAACTTCCGGTGAAACTGGAGGGCTCGCAATTCAAATAAATAATCTTCAAAATTATGAGTGAAACATTTAGATACATACAAGTGTCTTATATCGGTTGAAAGCTTAAATTCTTGTTAATCTAACTGCACTGTCTGATTTACAGTAGCCATTACAGCGAAAGCATGCCATGCGATTGTTTTAGGACGGCGTCCCACATCAAAATATCTTTCCACCGGCACAGGTTTCATAAATTCACAAATAGCGATTAAATATTCACTTACTTTTTGAAAATCTTCCTCTGGTTTGTCATCCAAAGGGTCCCAGCTACAACATGTAGTGTTTGTTAGATAAAATCCCCAAAAAGTCAGTTTAGTTGGCGCCATCGATTTGAGTAATCCAATCCAGCCGTTGGTACACTTTAGTTTAACTTTACTCACAAGTATGTTGATGCTACATGGTATCCCTCCCACTGTCTGGCTACTGTAAAACATGGAACTGGAATCCCACAGTACCAATACACGGACTAGATTATGGCATAACTACATTACATCCCTCCCTTATTTCAAAATTAAGATAAACTTAGGTTATCACTACTGGTCAGTATACATTTCACTTGGGATACAACAAAAGGTTTTTAACGATTTCACAGTCTTTAAACTCAATCAATTATATTTCTTCAGTGAGATATCTTGAAGGTCTTCTATTGGTTCTCATAGAGTATTGAGGGTTTTGATCAGGATCCGGGTCTCGATCTGGGTGTTCAGCGGCATGCGGACAAGTGTTCAGGTCGTCCTCTTCTTCCGACAGCTCGGGGGTCAAAGTCAACAGGTATTGACGGTGGGAGCTTTTTGAATAAGGATGAGTTTCTGGTTACCAGATGTCCAGAGCGAGTCACCGTTATCATCAATCCTTTGGTTCACATGGCATATCCCTTCCACTCTCTGGCTCCTGTAAAACATGAGGCTGGAATCCCACTTTATGAAAGACTGGATTATGGCATAATGATCCCTACATTACAACTGCTGTACGGTTATAAATCAAATCAAATCAAATTTATTTATAAAGCCCTTCTTACATTAGCTGATGTCACAGAGTGCTGTACAGAAACCCAGCCTAAAACCCCAAACAGCAAGCAATGCAGGTGTAAAAGCACGGTGGCTAGGGAAAAACTCCCTAGAAAGGCCAAAACCTAGGAAGAAACCTAGAGAGGAACCAGGCTGTGAGGGGTGGCCAGTCCTCTTCTGGCTGTGCCGGGTGCAGATTATAACAGAACATGGACAAGATTTTAAAATGTTCAAGCATTATTTGCGTATTTCCCATGGTGTCTTTCGAGTGAAATGTTAAGTTACCAGTACCACCCATGACTGTGTTTTCTAGTGACAGAGACAGGGCTGTTGCATTCATTCACTTACAGTCCTCTGGCATTCACAAAGTAAGATTCTGTTATTGATATTCTATTATTTATGACAATACAATACATTTTTTCACAAGGCCTTCATTTGAAGTCCTAGTTTTTTGACCTAATACCGTGGCCTGAAACACATAGTTTTACAAGCCACATCAGGCCTGCAAGTTACATTATGCTGGCTTGCAAAGTAACGTGTAATTCCTATTGGAATCCAGCCAAGGTAGGGGATATCCGACATTTGGAATTTTTATCCCACCTGCAACCTGCCACGGTTGGGAAGAGTAAAGCTATTAGAATACCTTAAACATATAAACTGGATCAACCATTTGAGTAACGGGTGCAATACGTCCAACTAACAGATAGGAATAGTTTAGACAATGTTCAATTATTTGTATTTGAGTAAAATAACATTCATTAATCAATCAATGGACATGCAAAAAACATAAATATTAAAACAAACAATTAAAAGAAATGTATCTTCAATAGAGCATGCTGGGATATATCAAATCCAATTTTCATTTGGCCGAATACAACAGTTGTAAACGTTACAGTGAAATGCTTAATTACAAGCCGTTAACCAACAAAGCAGTTTTAAGAAAAATACATGTTAAGTACAAAATAAATAAATAAGAAATAAAAGTAACAAATAATTAAAGAGCAGCAGTAAAATAACAATAGCGAGGCTATATACAGGGGGGTACCGGTACAGAGTCAATGTGCGGGGGCACCGGTTAGTCGAGGTAATTGAGGTTATATGTACATGTAGGTAGAGTTAAAGTGACTATTTATTTTTGATGGCCGGCTAATTGACATATCTCTTGCTGTGGTATTAGTTGAGACAGGGGACATTGCAGATTGTTTTCATATTGTCAGTGTTTAAATGCCTTGTGAGATCAGGGCCTGTATTCAGAGTGCTGATTTTGGGTCAGTTTTCCCTTTTACACTATAATGGATAAGATTTTATTGGAGATAGGGGGACCTGATCCTTTATCAGCTCTGAGAGGCTTTCTGTATACACGCCCTCACAACAGTGTTGCTCTTGCTTTGTACCGTACCAGAGGTACAGCTGCTATCGCTACTCTAGCCATTGTGTTTTCTATCTGGGACGTTACAGATCCCTTTTGCAGTGTTTTGAATGAATGCTAAGTGAGATTATACACTGCTCATGAATGTGTTATGTAGTAATATGTATGGGTTGTACACGTGTTTACAAATTCATTTCAAGGGACATTGCAGATTGTTTTTGCAGTGTTTTGAATGCTTAGTGGAATCTGACCACAGTGCTCCTACTCTCTCTGAGCTATGTATATAAAAAAAATCTGGCAGCTGTTGCTGTTGCTATTGTCCTTCCATTGTGTGTTTTCTACGGTCCCGGTCCGATGGTTCAGTTCTTCTTCTCCTGCTCAGTGAGGCCAGGACAACCCTTGTGTTCTACCTGATACGCTCTGACACCATTGATCTCATCTCAGCTCCCTCATACACTGCAAACTGTCTCTATGGGTACACGGTCCTAATGCTCAGGTCCTGTTAGAGAGAGAGAGAGAGAGAGAGAGAGAGAGAGAGAGAGAGAGAGAGAGAGAGAGAGAGAGAGAGAGAGAGAGAGAGAGAGAGAGAGAGAGAGAGAGAGAGAGAGAGAGCATACTTAAATTCACACAGGGCACCGGATAAGAGAGGAGAAATACTCCAGATATAACAGACAGACCCTAGCCCCTCGACACATAAACTACTGCAGCATAAATACTGGGGGCCCTGAGTCAGGAGGGGTCGGGAGACACTGTGGCCCCGTCCGATGATACCCCCGGACAGGGCCAAACAGGCAGGATATAACCCCACCCACTCTGCCGAAGCACAGCCCCCACACCACTAGAGGGAAATCTTCAACCACCAACTTACCATCCTGAGACAAGGCCGAGTATAGCCCACAAGATCTCCGCCACGGCACAACACAAGGGGGCAACCCGGACAGGAAGATCACGTCAGTGACTCAACCCACTCAAGTGACGCACCCCCCCAGGTTGGATGCTCCAGCAGGTATTTGGTCACCCCCAAAGCCAATTCCTCCTTTGGCCGCCTTTCCTTCCAGTTCTCTGCTGCCAATGACTGGAACGAACTGCAAACATCACTGAAGCTGGAGACTCATATCTCCCTCTCTAGCTTTAAGCACCAGCTGTCAGAGCAGCTCACAGATCACTGCACCTGTACATAGCCCATCTGTAAATAGCCCATCCAACTACCTCATCCCCATACTATATTTATTCATTTATCTTGCTCCTTTGCACCCCAGTATCTCTACCTGCACATTCATATTCTGCACATCTAACATTCCAGTGTTTAATTGCTATATTATAATTATTTCGCCACCATGGCCTATTTATTGCCTTACCTCCCTTATCCTACCTCATTTGCACTATTGTATGTTGACTTTTTCTACTGTATTATTGACTGTATGTTTTGTTTATTCCATGTGTAACTCTGTGTTGTTGTATGTGTCAAACTGCTTTGCTTTATCTTAGCCAGGTCGCAGTTGTAAATGAGAACTTGTTCTCAACTAGCCTACCTGGTTAAATAAAGGGGAAATAAAAAAATATGTAAAAATATACACGGTATAAGGTAAAAACTTGGCCTCATACATGGTACGAGATAATAACTTGGCTATATACACAGGGTACCAGTTCTGAGTTGATGTGCAGGGGAACTTGGTAATTGAGGTAGATATGTACATATAGGTAGGGAAAAGTCACTAGCCAATCAATCAATCAAATGTATTTATAAAGCCCTTTTTACATCAGCAGATGTCATAATGTGCAGGATCGATAATAAACAGAAGCAGCAGCGGATGTGATGAGTCAAAAGAGTTAGGGTTGATTAATGCTGATAGTACAGGTAGCTATTTAGTTAACTAGTTAGCAGTCTTATGGCTTGGGTGTAGAAGCTGTTCAGGGTCCTGTTGGTTCCAGACTTGGTGCGTTGGTACAGTAGCAGAAAGTAAAGTCTATGACTTTGGTGGCTGGAGTCCTTGTAGGGCCTTCCTCTGACACCGCCTGGTGTGAAGTTTCTGAATGGCTCTGAGCTCGGCACCGCTGATATATTGGGCCATACGCATTACCCTCTGCAACGCCTTGCAGTTGGATGCCCAGCATTTGCCATACCAGGCGGTGATGTAACCAATCAAGAGGCTCTCAATGGTGAAGCTGTAGAACACCTGGCCCACGTAAAATCTTTTCAACCTCCTGAGGGGGGAAGAATGGTTGTTGTGCCCTTCTCACCACTGTGTTGGTGTGTATTGGACCATGATACGTAGATCCTCAGTGAGGTGGGCACCGAGGAACTTGAAGCTCTCGACCCGCTCCACTACACCCCCTCCATTTTCTGTAGTCCACGATCAGCTCCTTCTTCTTGCTGATATTGAAGAAAGGTTTGTTGTCCTGGCACCATAATCATGTCAAATCAAATCAAATGTTATTTGTGACTCACCGCCTGGATTTGGTCTAATGTAGCAAAATTAGAAATTGTGTTTTTTACGTTAGATAAAAGTAGAGACTCACAGCTACAAAATGGTATATCATACATTGCATTTCAAGAAACAATGGGAAAATAATTATGCTTTGAAAGTTGATCAACTTGTAAACTCACCGTTGAATGTTTTGGTATCTACCGAAGAGCTCGTCTCTGTCTACAAGCATTCAGCGTTGTTCACACCCTCTTAAGCTTTAGCCCCACCCATCTCGTTTCGCTCTCGGAGAGCACAATAGACTCTCTGGCCGATGATTTGTTTACATGAAAACAGCCTAACCAGCTCTGCTGGCAACAATTTGCAGATGTTTACTGACACCGGTCATATTCAACGGGTGCTGTAACGTTAGCTAACGAGCCAGCCAGTTAACATTAGCTAGTTAAACAACAATGAACAAAGTGCCAACAATGCCACAGTGCTGGGAGCTAACATGTTCAATGTTAGCTAACATGTTCAACTAGAACAGCAGATGGCGAAACCAATAATAATGTCAGCTAGGGAGCCAGCCAGCTAACGTTAGCTAGCTAGCTAGCTAACAGTACACTTTAGCTTGAAATGAAACCACTTTCTGTGAAAATTAGAAAACGTGTAATATCTGAAAATGTAGCTAGTTAACACTATCTTACCTGTATACATCATCATGCGTGATGGACACGTCTCCCTGTCAGGAATGCCATGCCACGGTTGCCCTTAGTTTGAAGATGTAATCCGGAGACAGGTGTTTTCTCCATCTCTGTCGCTATCATACTCTAATTCAACTGATTTCAAAACTTGATCCTCAAGAAAATGGAGAACAACACTTACGCAGCTCCACTACACAATACATTATTTAAAAAAGCAGCGTTCCACAGGATTAGAAGCCTGCTATGGCAGGAGATGGTTGTCCTTCTGGAAGGTTCTTCCATCTCCCCAGATTAACTCTGGAGCTCTGTAAAAGTTACCATTGGGTTCTTGGTCACCTCCCTGACCATGGCCCTTCTCCCCCGATTGCTCATTTTGGACTGGTGGCCAACTCTTTTGGTACCCTTCCCCAGATCTGTGCCACGACACAATCCTGTCTCGGTGCTCTATGGACAATTCTTTCGACCTCATGGCTTGGTTTTTGCTCTGACATGCACTGTCAACTGTTGGACCTTATATAGACAGCTGTGTGCCTTTCCCAAATCATGTCCAATCAATTGAATTTACCACAGATGTACTCCAATCAGGTTGTTTTTGCTTTGTCATTATGTGTAGATTGATGAGGATAAAATGTTTTTAATCCATAAGGCTGAAAAGTAACAAAATGGGGGTCTAAATACTTTCCGAATTTCTGTATGTGTGTGTGTGTGTGTGTGTTTATGTATGTGTTGTGTATCTCACTGTTTGATGAGATAGTGGAGGAGCCAGAGAGATAGGACTAGCAGCGAGTGTCGCCCAGGGCGACGGAGGCTGCTGAGGACAGTGGGGACTCATTACCACTATGGAGGTGAGAGGCACTCAGCTACCGAGAGAGGCCTGGAGAAGCAGTGTGTATGTGTGTGCGTGCGTGTGTGTGTGTGTCTGTACACTATGACTGTGGTGTAGGGTGTGTTTGTGTGACACAGAGAGAGAGAGGGAGCGAGAGAGAGCTGGGACACTGGAACAGTGTGTGTGGCCGTCGCCCCGTCGCCCGCGGCAACCTGAGTTATTAATTGAAAGAGATTAAGCTGCTCTTGCCTGCGCCGTGACAACACCATTAATAAGGGCCCCTGTAGATGTCCCTAGACTGATGTTCCCATTGGCTCCACTGAGAGGAGAGGAAGCCACAGCAGTCCAGATACGCATCCCTGTTCCGTTTATACACTGAGTTTACAGAACATTAGGAACGCCTTCCTAATATCTCACCTGGATTCACCTGGTTGATCTACAGTATGTCATGGAATGCGCTGTTCTTAACACCTTCCTAACATTGAGTTCACTGTCCATCACACCGTCTCTTCTCTAGAGTCCCCTACGAGCCGTCGTATAGTAGGCTGTACGGCCAAGCAATCCCCTCTAACACATGCTATATTCTTACATCTTATTCCCAGCCAACAGGCAGCTCAGGTTATTTTAATTTTATTTTATGTAACCTTTATTTAACCAGGAAGGGCTCACTGAGATTTGAAATCTCTTTTTCAAGAGCGTCACAACAGAATTACGAATTAATGAACCACTAAGGGCCATGTTGGACATGGTGTAATCCCTGACACTGACAAAACAGCTGATGTTAGCAAACCTTCTGAAGGCGCCAAGCAGAGTACAGTGAACAGGATGTTTTATGCCCAAAAAGAGGTCTCTAGCGGTGGACAAATATCCATTTCACTATCTATTTACACTATATATACAAAAGTATGTGGACAATCCTTCAAATTAGTGGATTTGGCTATTTCGGCCACACCAGTTGCTGACAGGTGTATAAAATCTAGCACACCGCCATGCAATCTCTATAGACACACATTGGCAGTAGAATGGCCTCACTGAAATGCTCAGTAACTTTCAATGTGGCACCGTCATAGGATGCCCCCCTTTCCAACAAGTCAGTTTGTCAAATGTCTGCCCTGCTAGAGCTGTCCCCGGTCAAATGTAAGTGCTGCTATTGTGAAGTGGAAACAGCTAGGAGCAACAACGGCTCAGCCGCGAAGTGGTAGGCCACACAAGCTCACAGAACGGGACCGCCGAGTGCTGAAGTGCGTAGAGCGTAAAAATCATCTGTCCTCGGTTGCAACACTCACTACCGAGTTCCAAACTGCCTCTGGAAACATTGTCAGCACAAGAACTGTTCATTGGAAGCTTCACGAAATGGCTTTCCATAAGATCACCATGCGCAATGCCAAGCGTCGGCTGGAGTGGTGTAAAGCTGGACCGTGGAGCAGTGGAAACTCGTTCTCTGGAATGATGAATCACGGTTCATCATCTGGCAGTCCGACGGACAAATCTGGGTTTGGCAAATGCCAGGAGAACACTACCTGCCCCAATGCATACTGCCAAATGTAATGTTTGGTGGAGGAGGAATAATGATCTGGGACTGTTTTTCATGATTCGGGCTAAGCCCCTTAGTTCCAGTGACAACTTTGTGGCAACAGTTTGGGGAAAAGGCCCTTTCCTGTTTCAGCATGACACAAAGCGAGGTCCATACAGAAATGGTTGGTCAAGAGATCGTTGTGGAAAAACTTGACTGTCCTGCACAGAGCCCTGACCTCAACCTCATTGAACACTTTCGGGATGAATTGGAACGCCGACTGCGGTCCACACCTAATCGCCCCTTCATCAGTGCCCGACCTCACTAATGCTCTTGTGGCTGAACGGAAGCAAGTCCCCTGCAGCAATGTTCCAACATCTAGTGGAAAGCCTTCCCATACGAGTGGAGGCTGTTTATAGCAGCAAAAAGGTGACCAACTCCATATAAATGCCTTTGATTTTGGAATGAGATGTTCAACGAGCAGGCGTCCACATACGTTTGGTCATGTAGTGTAGTAATTTCAAATATAGGCATCTGCTCATGTGTTTATCTTTCTACAGAACTTTCTCTGCTTTTTAATGTTGGTAAATGTGTTGATTGTCAGTCAGATGCTGGGCTGTTACCCCAGGGGACTTTGCATTGTGAGTTTAATCACAGCCAGGAAATTATGCCTGAATTTGGTGTGTAATAGCTGTTTTAATTTGCACTTAATTACTACTTAATTCAACTTCGCTTTGTCCCCTATCTACTCTCTAAGGAGCCTAATTCTACTGTAATAATTTAAATTATGCTTTGTTTTCGACCCTCATTTTTTTCAGTTCATTAACCAACAACAGGAAATGTATTGGAATTTAAAATATCCTCTCTGACTGTTACCCTTCATTTCATTGATGGTTGATGGAACTTGGTTCTCTTCAGAGGAGCATATGGATTCATCCCAAATGGCACCCTAATCCCTTTAGAGGACTCCTTTATGAGTCCTGGTCAGTAGTAGTGCAATTATAAAGGGAATAGAGTGTAGTGTATAAAAGGGAATAGGGTGCCATTTGGGATGTAAATTAAGCATATTTTTATAGGTCTGGATAGTACAGAGGCAAAGGTATTTTAAAAGGCCCAAACTAATTGAGCTATTCCTAGAAAATATACTCACTCCATCCATCCTTCCTTTCACCCCTCCATCCCTCTATCCATCCCTCCAATTCTAGGTCCCTAGTCCAGTTCCACTTCCTCTTGTCACTTGGTACAGAACCAACCATGTGTCCACCACATTATGGATGCTATGAAACAAAAAATTAGATATATTAGTTCCACCATCTGTTTGTGGCTGAATGACAAACAGTATTGTCAGAGATGAATAGGAGGTTCTTCATTCATATAGGGGCCAAATCAACCTTAGGATGCCTTTTTTAAAGTGTTTTGATTTAAGCACTTCTCAGTCATACCCTATGTATGTGCATAATGACGTTTGTGGGTGTGGCTCCCTTGTGCACTCTGAATACATTTAATTAAATCCCCCAGAAATACCCACTGGGCGGCCTACCGATTTGATCATGGAGTTTTTCTTCAGTTCGTTTTTTCTGGTAATTAATCTGAAGCAATCTGTGTACTTTCAATTTGAATTTGATCGGGACAACATTAGAATGTTGAATGGGTTCAGAATGGAGATAAATGGAAGACATATGTGACCAACTGGCTAGATTTGTAGCAACATTTGAAATTGTGTTTTTTACATTCTGAAACTCAGAAGAAAATTGTAGATCATACACTACAGTTGAGTAACAATGGGGAAGTAATTATGCTTTGAAAGTTGATAAACTTGTAACCTCACTTTTGAGAAAATGCCCCTTGAATATTTTTGGTACCTACTGGAGAGCCCTTCTTTGTCTCCACCCATTCCGGATCGTTCACACCCTCTTAAGCCTTAGCCCCACCCATCTTTTTTACCTCTTAAGGGTCCGCCACTTTTTTTAAATTTTCGTAAATAATAAAATACTCAAATCTAACTCCCTGTAGCTCAGGCCCTGAAGCTATGCATATTTTTGGTACCATTTGTGTCACGTGTGCTCCCTCCGGCCTCGTTGCTCGTTATGGCGCACACCTGTCACCATCATTACACACCTGCACGTTGTCAGACTCACCTGGACTCCATTACTTCCCTGATTACCTTCCCTACATAAGTCACTCCCTTTGGTTTTCACCAGGCATTATTGTTTCTGTTTCAGTTTCATGTCTGTGTGCTGATAGTGTTTCTTGTTTTGTATTATATTCCGTATATTTTTTTAAAACACTCACTCCCTGAACTTGCTTCCCGACTCTCAGCACACATTGTTACAATTTGAAAGGAAACACTTGAAGTTTGTGGAAATGTGAAAGGAATGTAGGAGAATGTAACACATTAGATCTGGTAACAGAAAATACGAAGAAAAAAACAACCGTTGTTTTGTATTTTTTTTGTACCATCATCTTTGAAATGCAAGAGAAAGGCCATAATGTATTATTCCAGCCCAGGTGCGTTTAGATTTTGGCCACTAGATGGCAGCAGTTTATGTGCAAAGTTTTAGACTGATCCAATGAACCATTGCGTTTCGGATCAAAATGTTGTATCGAGACTGACCACATGTGCCTAACTTGTGTATTAATAACTTTTCATGTTCAAAATTGTGCACTCTCCTCAAACAATAGTGTGGTATTACTTCACTGTAATAGCTACTGTAAACTGGACAGTGCAGTTAGATGAACTACTTACGGAGTGGTCCCGACACTACCCGGTGAAATGTGAGGCGCCAAATTCAAAATCCAAAAGTTGAATTATTAAACATTCATCAATATACAAGTGTTGCATAGTCATCAAAAGCTCTGCTTCTTGGCAATATCACAGCATTGTCAGATTTCAAAAAGGCTTTACGGCGAAAGCACAACATTTGATTGTTTGAGGGTAGCACCTCTAATATTTACGCTTTAGCATAAATCCATAATCCAACACGGGTCTCACAAAACGCATAAAATCGCTAATATAAAATCGCTTACCTTTGATGAACTTCTGCTGAGGGATTCCCAAGTGTCCAATGAAGACAATACATGCTTCTTTTGTTAAAAAAAGTAATTTATTATATCCATAAATCTCCGTTTGGATGGCGCGTTATGATCATAAAATCCACCAGTTGAGTCGCCCATTGAACCGTGAAGAGAACACGTTCAAATTATACCTATACACTTTCTACAAACAAATCAAACATAATTTTTAATGTATCCTTAGGTATCCTTTTGGGTATATTTGCTGTAATATTTCAACCGCACGATAACGTGAACGATAGGAAAGAAAAATAAAGTGGTGCGCGTTCACAATCTCACACACGTCAAACCTTGTTTACCTTGTGTACTGCAGTCTCAGTCCTACATAAAGTTGTATGCAATTGGCACAATGGAGAAGATGCTCATTTACAAAAAAAACTGCAAATAAGGATAATTTTCCTCGGGTTTTCGCATGCTATATCACTTCTGTTATACTCACATACATTATTTTAACACTCTTAGAAACTTCAGAGTGTTTCCTATCAAATAGTACTAATTATGTACATATCCTATTTTCTGGGCCTGAGTGGCATGCATTTTACTTTGGGCATGCCAGACTCTCCAAAACAGTCACCTATGCAGCCGCTCCCTAAGAAGTTAACAAGAATGTAAGCTTTTTGCCAATATCAGATATGTCTATGTCCTGGGAAATGTTCTTGTTGCTTACAACCTCATGCTAATCGCAACAGCCAACGTTAGTTCAACCGTCCCGTGTGGGAGGACCGATCCCAAAGACGTTTTAAGGATTCACATGTGAGGCCATGTACTAAAAAACTAAAGATTTTAAGACTAAAGGCTGGTTTATACTACAGCTGTGTTCGTAAATTCAATCTGGAGTGCCAGAGTGTGCTCTGGGCGTTCGTAAAGTCAGAGTGTTGTCAAATTCGCTCTCGGAGCGTTCAGAGCGCACACTGGACGCTCTCTTGCCGAGGAGTAGGGTTGATCCGAGCGTTCTGACCTCACAACAGCAGTCAAGCACCCAAGAAAACTGGCTAACGCTGTCTAGCTTGCTAGATTCTTCCTAGACACAAATGAGAGAACAGCTCACTCTGACCATTTTACTCGCCCTAGCTGAGCTGGTCAGGCTGTGTTTTATGACATACAGAGCGTTGGTAACTGCAACTGTGCTTTTAAATGCTTTTGTGCTAACGTTTACTGACACCGGCCATATTCAACAGGTGTTGACTGTTGGTAAATTCTTCAGTTACTTTGTGCTCTGGCACACTGAGACGAGAGTTCTATGAAATCGGAGTAGATTGCCAGAGCATATTTACCAGCTATGTCTATTGACAGTTGTCAGTGACATCATGAACATTCTATTGAAATGGTTACTTGCCTAGTGGAGTACTTTGTTTAGAAAAAACAATGAACCATAATCACAACTCATAACGTTACTACCCTTTATGAATCTGCAGGTGGCTAACCAACCAGGTTCAATGTTACCGAGTGAACATTAAGCTATAACTAGTGACGCCAATAGCTCTGAGATACGAATATTATTACTACACATACGCCTAGTTTCCTGTAACGAGTTACATTTGCATATTTATATCTGTTTCAGAACACACACATACGTAGATTTCCAAACATTAGCCTTCATGTCAATGTTTTTTACATTAAATATGATCAACTATTACTAGTGATCATCAGCAACAACCACAGTGACGTGACAGTGTTACAGAGGAAGCAAATTAAGGTAAACAAAACATTGTAATGTAATGGAGGGAGGTAATGAAATGAAATTAAGAGAAGCAACAGTAAATTGGCAGTTACATTTGTGGTTATTACTGACAGTCGATACCGATCCTGATGGACTCCCGAGTGGCGCAGTGGTCTAAAGCACTCAGTGCTAGAGGCGTCACTACAGACTCTGGTTCGATCCAGGGCTGTATCACAGCGGTCTAAGGCACTTAGTGCTAGAGGTGTCACTACAGACCCTGGTTCGATCCAGGGCTGTATCACAACCGGCCGTGACCGGGAGTCCCACAGGGCGGCGAACAATTGGCCCAGTGTCGCCAGGGTAGGCCTTCATTGTAAATAAGATTTTATTTTTAACTGACTTGCTTAGTTAAATAAAGGTTAAATAAAATACTGGCTAATATTTAAATTGATGGAAATTGTAGAAAAAGTGGTGTATATAATTAAAACATTTGAGAGTGCCCAAAGGTTAAATATGGAGCATTGCTTCGCATCATCATGGCATGCTCCACGCGGCGGTACCCATTTGGCCTGCGTCTCCAAGTTTTATCACTGCAGCTTAAAAGGCCATTCAATTAATTAACATGATGCGTAAGGCCACAGCATTTTATACTTCACTGTTGGAAAGTGGCGGAAATGCTTGTCATGTTGATATGCTTTTCAGTTTGCTTCTATGACTGGTTTCACTTTCGTCTCCAGCAATCAGAAGTAAAAAATCATCGAAAGAAATTGTTATTTTGTTTTTACAACCTCTGCTCCAAACTGATTACTCATTTACCTAGCTCTTATCAGTAGCTCTTATCAATATATAAATTACAATGCTTGGAGAATGGTGTTTTTTCTATCAGTAAAAATAAAATGTATGTTTTTCCATTTAGAACGACAGGTTCACTCTGCCTTTTTCATAGTTTCCTCACTCGTAAAGGTCAGAATATGGCGTATCTGTGATCTCCACCCCAAACCAATAGCTGACTGGTACTGGTACTGGTGTTAAAAAAGGAGAAAAGTGCATCGAAACAGAATTCAGTTCCATTTGCGTGAGTCTGAATTCCCCCATAAATAACTGATGTCTGTTTAGTGAATCTGGGTTGTTGTGGTCTATCATCAGTAGTGAAAAATAACTTTGTCTGCTAAATTAATTATACACAGCATTTAACATGTTGTTGAGATAGTAACCTAAACTGACACAACAACCTTATCCAAATATATTGTTGACAGCCTGAGTTTAGCTTAGGCTGATGAAAATAAGGTGAAACTGTTGTCTTAAATATTTAATGCAAGACATTTTCATAGCTGTAGTATCCTGGCATTCATACCAAGATTTCTAATATTTTCTAGACTACGTTTTGGCGATCAGTCATAGGAATGTAAATGTAAAATTCTGGACGAAGAAATACCTTCTTTCAGCTACATTGTTTCAGTTGAGTACATTCTTCACCTCTCCCCTTAATGGAACCCTTTTTGCTTCCAGATAAAATCGTTTTTGGTTCCAGGTAGAACCATTTTGGGTTCCATGTAGAACCCTCTGTGGAAAGGATTCTACATGGAACCCAAAATGGTTCCACTTGGAACCAAAAGGGTTCTACCTGGAAACAACATGGATTCTTCAAAAGGGTTTTCTTATTTTTTTAAATCTACGTTTTATTTTATTTTATTATGAACACAACAAATACATGAACTGAAATATACAAATAAGAGTAGATAAACCTAACAGACTGGGGTATTACATATCGAGATACATTTTCAAATTGTCAAAAGGTTTTATGGTGCGTATTGCTTTTTTGTGTTTTTGTTCCATTTCACTTGTCCTATTTCTGTATTCCAGTACATTTTAGCAGAGGGAATAGTAACATCTTGGCATAGTTTCCTTGTATACATGTTATTACATTTACAGTTTAAAATGTAAAGTCCTTCTAGTTGTATTGAGGCTCCAAAATCCTCAACAATTGCACTTGGAGTATTGTTATATTCTCCTAAAAGAAGAACAGCACCTTTAAGGGACAGCTTACACATTGTGTGTTCTCATGAATTCTGGATAATCATATAGTTGTCCCATCATTATTCAATAATTGTTTAACCCAGATAATGTGGTTGTCAAACCAGTTCTGGAAAAGCAAAGACGTGTTTTTGTATTTTATGTCTTTTATTATTCCAGATTGTATAACTATGTGGGGGGAAAATTGTGTTTGTACATGAGGTTCCAAGTTATAAGTAGTTGTTTATGAATGTTAGCGAGCTGAACAGGGATTTTACCCACATCAAAGTTGCATTTGAGTAAGAATTCTAGTCCACCAATCTGTTGGAATATTAAATTAGGGATTGTATTCCAAATGCAATCCTTATTTCTTAAATAGTTTTGTATCCATTTAATCTTAAATATTATATTAGAGGTTTTAAAATCCAGAGCATTGAACCCTCCCTCACTTTGGGTGCTACATATTACTGCTTTTCTTAACTAACTAGGTCTATTCCTCCATGTAAAGTTAAATAATTTAGTGTGAACTATTTTAGTTACTGACAGAGGAACATCCAAGGCCAGGGAGGTATAAACTAATCTTTCAGATTTTGACAAAAGTACACGTCCAGATAAAGAAAGATCTCTTAATAACCAGGAGTTAAATCTCTTTCCAATTTTCTCTACAATAGGAGAGACATTTAAGTTGGCCCTTTCTTTCTGATCTTTGCTAACTTTAATACCAAGATATGTGATCACATCTTTTACACAAATATTACATACTGAGTTTAAGTCATCTTTTCAATGCAAATAATTCCCATTTCCTACTATTCAGAGATAAACCAGATACATGTGAGAAGGCATTAATACACTCAACAGCTTTCCTGACTTCATTATGATCTTTCAAAAAAATGCTGGTGTCGTCAGCCAATTGTGAACATTTTATCTCTTTATCTTGTATCTGAACACCCTTAAAACTATCCTTATTGATATGAAGGTTCATAACACCCCTAAAACTATCCTTATTGATATGAAGTGCCATAACACCCCTAAAACTATCCTTATTGATATGAAGTGTCATAACACCCCTAAAACTATCCTTATTGATATGAAGTGTCATAACACCCCTAAAACTATCCTTATTGATATGAAGGTTCATAACACCCCTAAAACTATCCTTATTGATATGAAGTGCCATAACACCCCTAAAACTATCCTTATTGATATGAAGTGCCATAGCACCCCTAAAACTATCCTTATTGATATGAAGTGGCATAACACCCCTAAAACTATCCTTATTGATATGAAGTGTCATAACACCCCTAAAACTATCCTTATTGATATGAAGTGTCATAACACCCCTAAAACTATCCTTATTGATATGAAGTGCCATAGCACCCCTAAAACTATCCTTATTGATATGAAGGTTCATAACACCCCTAAAACTATCCTTATTGATATGAAGTGCCATAACACCCCTAAAACTATCCTTATTGATATGAAGTGTCATAACACCCTAAAACTATCCTTATTGATATGAAGTGTCATAACACCCTAAAACTATCCTTATTGATATGAAGGTTCATAACACCCTAAAACTATCCTTATTGATATGAAGTGCCATAACACCCTAAAACTATCCTTATTGATATGAAGTGCCATAGCACCCCTAAAACTATCCTTATTGATATGAAGTGGCATAACACCCCTAAAACTATCCTAATTGATATGAAGTGTCATAACACCCTAAAACTATCCTTATTGATATGAAGTGTCATAACACCCTAAAACTATCCTTATTGATATGAAGTGTCATAACACCCTAAAACTATCCTTATTGATATGAAGTGTCATAACACCCTAAAACTATCCTTATTGATATGAAGTGTCATAACACCCTAAAACTATCCTTATTGATATGAAGTGTCATAACACCCCTAAAACTATCCTTATTGATATGAAGTGTCATAACACCCCTAAAACTATCCTTATTGATATGAAGTGTCATAACACCCCTAAAACTATCCTTATTGATATGAAGTGTCATAACACACCTAAAAACTATCCTTATTGATATGAAGTGCCATAACACCCCTAAAACTATCCTTATTGATATGAAGTGCCATAACACCCCTAAAACTATCCTTATTGATATGAAGTGTCATAACTTGTGTGACCAATAAAAATAAGAAAGAAGAAATTGGGCATCCTTGTTTAAATCTGCGTCTAACGTGGAATCTCTGTGAAGTTCCATCATTTAACAGAGCTATTTCTATTATCGTAAAAGTGTCTTAATTACACTTTGAAAATATTGACCAACCCCCAAAAAAAAAAAAACATATCAAAGAGTCTCAAGGATAAAAGAATGTTCAACTGGATCAAAAGCCTTTTAAAAGTCTACAAATAAAATAAAGCTATGTTCCATAATGTTCTCATTGTAGTCTATCAAGTTCAATACACCAAGTGGTTTTCCTATGGGGACAGCCTAAAGAGCCCTTTTTAGGTTCTAGATAGCACCTTTTGTTTTCTGAGTGTACAGACACGGGAAACTCAGGGAAAACTCAGTATAGGCACGAGGGGAATCAATACAAAGCGTGTTATAGAGGAGCATACTAAACAGCCGACAAAGCACCCATTTTAAAAGGCTTTTCCCCCCTGACGTTGGCAGAGATTGCATTCATTGGTAAACGCTGAGCAGTCGGCTAAAAGTGTAAATTACCTTTAAAAATGTTATAGAGAGCTGCTCTATAGTGTGTATTGGATTGAATCCCGGACTCAATCTAGAGATTGTAAATCTAGTGTGAAAAGTTTTGGGTATGGTTAATGCCAGGGAAAATCATTAGAGCTATACGGTGTACTAAAGGCGCAGGTCAATGCACTAACATTTGGTGCTTTAAATTAATTTAAAAAAAAATTGCAGTAGCTTTTAGAGAGTGTCCGTCTTAATTAAGCGAGTGCTGTGACACTAAAGGCCTTGATTCAATCAGATCAAGTGTTAAACCCGGCGATAACCTCACAACCGCAGGGTTGATGTTTTCTTCAAGGTGGTGACAGACGTGTAACTGCTTTGGGAACTGTCAAATCGCTGAGCAACTGCTTTTTTTCATCATATTTTACTAAGCCACACTCATCCCACTCCCTTAGAAGTTCAGAACAACAAAGTGTAGGCTGTAGAAAAAAATGACGCTCAAATTGAAAATTGTTAATCTAAGTAATTATGATTTCTATCAGCCTAATGGAGGTGTAGATTGCATCTCACATTCAAGTGTTTAAACTGGTAAACAAGACTGCATGGGATTTCTCTTACTGCGACTCCATGCAGCCAATGGCAATGCCCGCTTTAGGCATAACGCCGGAAGACACTTGTGGACGTAACAGCTCTAATACACAGTTCCACCTGCTCTATCAACCTCTATGTGGATGTGACAGCTCTAATACACAGTTCCACCTGCTCTATCAACCTCTATGTGGATGTGACAGCTCTAACACACAGTTCCACCTGCTCTATCAACCTCTATGTGGATGTGACAGCTCTAACACACAGTTCCACCTGCTCTATCAACCTCTATGTGGATGTGACAGCTCTAACACACAGTTCCACCTGCTCTATCAACCTCTATGTGGATGTGACAGCTCTAACACACAGTTCCACCTGCTCTATCAACCTCTATGTGGATGTGACAGCTCTAACACACAGTTCCACCTGCTCTATCAACCTCTATGTGGATGTGACAGCTCTAACACACAGTTCCACCTGCTCTATCAACCTCTATGTGGATGTGACAGCTCTAACACACAGTTCCACCTGCTCTATCAACCTCTAAAGCAGATCTGATTGAATAGGGTCCTAAGTTGATGGTTACCATGGATACAGTTTACAGTCTATCCTATTCCCTATTTAGTACACTGCTTTTGACCAGGGCACCTGTACAATGTAGGGAATAGGGTGTCAATATTTACTGGAAGCCCGTCCCTTACTGAACAACCACATGATTTAACATGTGGAAAATCACATTATTTTGGGAACGCGTCACGTGATTACATTTTCACATGTGATGTTTCGCATTATCACGTGTTGCTTTACATGTTGTCACATTATCACATTAATGTCAGATGAGATCACATGTGATCACTTGAAAACTTGTGTTTTTGGAACACTTCACATGTGATCACATCTGAAATTCACGTGTTTTTTTCCACATAAGGGATTTACCCTCTACCCTCTACCGTCTATCCACTCCTCACTCCCCTCTACCCTCTACCCTCTACCCTCTACCTTCTGCTCTCTGGCGTCTACCCTCTACCCTCTACCCTCTACCCTCTACCTTCTGCTCTCTGGCGTCTACCCTCTACCCTCTACCCTCTACCCTCTGCCATTTACGGTCTACCCTCTACCCTCTACCCTCTGCCGTCTACCCTCTACCCTCTAACCTCTGCCGCCTACCCTCTACCCTCTAACGTCTACCGTTTACCCTCTAACCAGGGCTGCAATTAATTCAGCAGCATTACAAGTCCCTATAGAAACCCACACAAAGGAATCATTACATATCAATACACTGCATCGTAGCGTTAGTGGGAAATAGGAATGCATGTGTGTGTTGTGGTGGTCGTCGTTCAGAAGGGCTTTAGTGGATGAAATTCTAGACCACCTTGATGGAGATTCTCATTAACAGTTTCATTCTGTTAACAGTCCATTGTGACCTTTACTCCAAACCACTATACCTCTCAGACATCATCCCATTAGGACGGGGATGCTTTCCTTTGGTCAAAGAGCATTTAGGTCTACCTTAACATGTTGAGAGCAGCATTTACTGTTTGTGCTTTTCAGATGTTTTACTGTAAGCCCTAATATGATTTCCTACCTCAGCAACATGAACACTAACTTAAAGATGCCAAAAAAACCGATTTAGTCCAATCAATGTTGATGAATATCATGTGGTTGTCCATAGTACTGATTTCTGTGTGTGTGTGTGTGTGTGTGTGTGTGTGTGTGTGTGTGTGTGTGTGTGTGTGTGTGTGTGTGTGTGTGTGTGTGTGTGTGTGTGTGTGTGTGTGTGTGTGTGTGTGTGTGTGTGTGTGTGTGTGTGTGTGTGTGTGTGTGTGTGTGTGTGTGTGTGTGTGTGTGTGTGTGTGTGTGTGTGTGTGTGTGTGTGTGTGTGTGTGTGTGTGTGTGTGTGTGTGTGTGTGTGTGTGTGCGCGCGTGTGTGTGTGTTTTATTCACCCTACTTGTAGACTTGTTGATCGCCAATGCCGTCCTCCTCTCTTTCATGTTGTCAAAACGGTCTCTGGCTCCGTCACAGAGTATGCTTTTAGTTTTGGTTGTCATAGGCTACCCAACTACAATATTTGCTAACTTAACGTCCTCGTAGTGGCAACAATGAACCAGCTAAGTTAACATGAGCCTAAAAGCACTAGGCTACATCTAGGCTACATCTAGGCTACATCTAGGCTACATTTAGGCTACATCTAGGCTACATTTAGGCTACATCTAGGCTACATTTAGGCTACATCTAGGCTACATCTAGGCTACATATAGGCTACATCTAGGCTACATTTAGGCTACATCTAGGCTACATCTAGGCTACATATAGGCTACATCTAGGCTACATTTAGGCTACATTTAGGCTACATCTAGGCTACATCTAGGCTACATCTAGGCTACATTTAGGCTACATCTAGGCTACATTTAGGCTACATCTAGGCTACATCTAGGCTACATCTAGGCTACATATTGAGCTTCAGACGTTTCAGGCCAGTGGCACAACATATTCATTTATGGTTAGATCAGAATCACTGTCATTATCATTGGCCTGTACAGAGAATTAATTCAAAACCTGTCCACATACCATCTCCAAATCCACATCTCCATGCATGGCATAGGAAAGGGCTGAGTTAGCAAGCTAGCTACTGCAGGACATTAACACAAGCAGACCAGAAACTAAAAATTGGTTTTGTTTGTATGTGATTTGATTGGTGTGAAGCCAAATCCAAACTGGCCTCCCTTGGAGGGGCGTTTTGCTGCACCAGGACAACCCACAGTTGAGCTCAGCTCAATGCTGATTGGCTAATTATTCTTTATTTATTTATTTTTATCAAGGGAGGCCAAATGCTTGATGGCATCAATCAATCAAATGCTACCGTCGCAATATGTCATGCTCTTTTGGTACAGACAGCATCAGATAATTGGTCTACACATACTGAGGCAGACAGGTGCCGTTTCACTGTCCAGACAGCATCAGATACATAGTCTACACATACTGAGACAGAGAGGTGCTGTTTCACCCTTCCAGACAGCATCAGATACATGGTCTACACATACTGAGACAGGCAGGCGCTGTTTCACTGTCCAGACAGCATCACATACTGTACATGGTCTACACATGATTTCTCAGGTAAGATTCAGACACTTGAAAATTTACGGGAAATTATGAAAACAATGTTTATTCATCAAATGAATGGGGAAGACTAGCTTCCTTTGGCATCCATCAATACACACCACTTGTGTTAAGGTAGAGGGTCTGTCTGTATGTCTGTATGCATTTGTAGTAGAGGGAATATGAAGCAGAGGGTATATGAAGCAGAGGGTATATGAAGCAGAGGGTATATGTAGCAGAGGGTAAATGTAGCAGAGGGTAAATGTAGCAGAGGGTATATGCAGCAGAGGGTATACAGTGAGGGAAAAAAGTATTTGATCCCCTGCTGATTTTGTACGTTTGCCCACTGACAAAGAAATGATCAGTCTATAATTTTAATGGTAGGTTTATTTGAACAGTGAGAGACAGAATAACAACAAAAAAATCCAGAAAAACGCATGTGAAAAATATTATGAATTGATTTGCATTTTAATGAGGGAAATAAGTATTTGACCCCTCTGCAAAACATGACTTAGTACTTGGTGGCAAAACCCTTGTTGGCAATCACAGATGTCAGACGTTTTTTGTAGTTGGCCACCAGGTTTGCACACATCTCAGGAGGGATTTTGTCCCACTCCTCTTTGCAGATCTTCTCCAAGTCATTAAGGTTTCAAGGCTGACGTTTGGCAACTCGAACCTTCAGCTCCCTCCACAGATTTTCTATGGGATTAAGGTCTGGAGACTGGCTAGGCCACTCCAGGACCTTAATGTGCTTTTTCTTGAGCCACTCCTTTGTTGCCTTGGCCGTGTGTTTTGGGTCATTGTCATGCTGGAATACCCATCCACGACCCATTTTCAATGCCCTGGCTGAGGTAAGGAGGTTCTCACCCAAGATTTGACGGTACATGGCCCCGTCCATCGTCCCTTTGATGCGGTGAAGTTGTCCTGTCCCCTTAGCAGAAAAACACCCCCAAAGCATAATGTTTCCACCTCCATGTTTTACGGTGGGGATGGGGTTCTTGGGTCATAGGCAGCATTCCTCCTCATTCAAACACGGCGAGTTGAGTTGATGCCAAAGAGCTCCATTTTGGTCTCATCTGACCACAACAGTTTCACCCAGTTGTCCTCTGAATCATTCAGATGTTAATTGGCAAACTTCAGACGGGCATGTATATGTGCTTTCTTGAGCAGGGGGACCTTGCTGGCACTGCAGGATTTCAGTCCTTCACGGCGTAGTGTGTTACCAATTGTTTTCTTGGTGACTATGGTCCCAGCTGCCTTGAGATCATTGATAAGATCCTCCCGTGTAGTTCTGGGCTGATTCCTCACCGTTCTCATGATCATTGCAACTCCACGAGCTGAGATCTTGCATGGAGCCCCAGGCCGAGGGAGATTGACAAGTTATTTTGTGTTTCTTCCATTTGCGAATAATAGCACCAACTGTTGAAACCTTCTCACCAAGCTTCTTGGCGATGGTCTTGTAGCCCATTCCAGCCTTGTGTAGGTCTACAATCTTGTCCCTGACATCCTTGGAGAGCTCTTGGGTCTTGGCCATGGTGGAGAATTTGGAATCTGATTGAATGATTGCTTCTGTGGGCAGGTGTCTTTTATACAGGTAACAAGCTGGGATTAGGAGCACTCCCTTTAAGAGTGTGCTCCTAATCTCAGCTCGTTACCTGTATAAAAGACACCTGGGAGCCAGAAATCTTTCTGATTGAGAGGGGGTCAAATACTTATTTCCCTCATTAAAATGCAAATCAATTTATAAAATTTTTCACGTGTTTTTCTGAATTTTTTTGTTGTTATTCACTGTTCAAATAAACCTACCATTAAAATTATAGACTGATCATTTCTTTGTCAGTGGGCAAACATACAAAATCAGCAGGGGATCAAATACTTTTTTCCCTCACTGTATGTAGCAGAGGGTATATGTAGCAGAGGGTATATGTAGTAGAGGGTATATGTAGTAGAGGGTATATGTAGTAGAGGGTATATGTAGCAGAGGATATATGTAGTAGAGGGTATATGTAGTAGAGGGTATATGTTGCAGAGGGTAAATGTAGCAGAGGGTATATGTAGTAGAGGGTATATGTAGTAGAGGGTATATGTAGTAGAGGGTATATGTAGCAGAGGGTATATGTAGCAGAGGGTATATGTAGCAGAGGGTATTTGTAGCAGAGGGTATATATAGTAGAGGGTATATGTAGCAGAGGGTATATGTAGCAGAGGGTATATGTAGTACAGGGTATATGCAGCAGAGGATATATGTAGCAGAGGGTATATGTAGTACAGGGTATATGCAGCAGAGGGTATATGTAGCAGAGGGTAAATGTAGTAGAGGGTATATGTAGTAGAGGGTATAACTAGTACAGGGTATATGTAGCAGAGGGTATATGTAGCAGAGGGTAAATCTAGTAGAGGGTATATGTAGCAGAGGGTAAATGTAGTAGAGGGTATATGTAGCAGAGGGTATATGTGGTAGAGGGTATATGTAGTACAGGGTATATGTAGCAGAGGGTATATGTAGCAGAGGGTATATGTAGCAGAGGGTATATGTAGCAGAGGGTTTATGTAGCAGAGGGTATATGTAGCAGAGGGTATATGTAGTACAGGATATATGTAGCAGAGGGTATATGTAGTAGAGGGTATATGTAGTACAGGGTATATGTAGAAGAGGGTTTATGTAGCAGTGGGTATATGTAGTAGAGGGTATATGCAGTACAGGGTATATGCAGCAGAGGGTAAATGTAGTACAGGGTGTATGTTATAGAGGGTATATGTAGCAGAGTGTATATGTAGTAGAGGGTATGTGTAGTACAGGGTATATGTAGTACAGGTTATATACAGCAGAGGGTATATGTAGCAGAGGGTATATGTAGCAGAGGGTATATGCGGCAGAGGGTATATGTGGCAGAGGGTATATGTAGCAGAGGGTATATGTAGTGTTGGGTATATGTAGTGCAGGGTATATGTAGTACAGGTTATATACAGCAGAGGGTATATGTAGTAGAGGGTATATGCAGTACAAGGTATATGTAGTAGAGGGTTTATGTAGCAGAGGGTATATGTAGCAGAGGGTATATGTAGCAGAGGGTATATGTAGCAGAGGGTATATGTAGTACAGGGTATATGTAACAGAGGGTTTATGTAGCAGAGGGTATATGTAGTAGAGGGTATATGTAGAAGAGGGTTTATGTAGCAGAGGGTATATGTAGCAGAAGGTATATGTAGTAGAGGGTATATGTAGTACAGGGTATATGTAGCAGAGGGTTTATGTAGCAGAGGGTATATGTAGTAGAGGGTATATGTAGTACAGGGTATATGTAGCAGAGGGTATATGTAGTACAGGGTATATGTGGCAGAGGGTATATGTAGCAGAGGGTATATGTAGTGTTGGGTATATGTAGTGCAGGGTATATGTAGTACAGGTTATATACAGCAGAGGGTATATGTAGCAGAGGGTATATGTAGCAGAGGGTATATGCAGCAGAGGGTATATGTAGTAGAGGGTATATGTAGCAGAGGGTATATGTAGCAGAGGGTATATGCAGCAGAGGGTATATGCAGCAGAGGGTATATGTAGTACAGGATATATGTAGTAGAGGGTATATGTAGCAGAGGGTATATGTAGTAGAGGTTATATACAGCAGAGGGTATATGTAGCAGAGGGTATATGTAGCAGAGGGTATATGCAGCAGAGGGTATATGTAGTAGAGGGTATATGTAGTACAGGGTATATGTAGCAGAGGGTATATGCAGCAGAGGGTATATGCAGCAGAGGGTATATGTAGTACAGGATATATGTAGTAGAGGGTATATGTAGCAGAGGGTATATGTAGTAGAGGGTATATGTAGTAGAGGGTATATGTAGCAGAGGGTATATGCAGCAGAGGGTATATGTAGCAGAGGGTATATGTAGTAGAGTGAATATGTAGTACAGGGTATACGTAGTGCAGGGTATTTTTAGTTACAGAGCTGTGTCTTTTTGCCTCTGTGTTCTCATATGTCTTTTGTTGTCAGTAAAGTTAGAGACTTAGAGGGCGTCAGGTATGTCCACTGAGAGGTGATATCAGGGACGAGCTGAGAGCTCTCTGTCTCTCTCTCTCTCTCTCTCTCTCTCTCTCTCTCTCTCTCTCTCGTTGTCCATAAGATCTCCTCCTCCCACCTGGTGGTACTGTGGCCTCAGCACTGACACGGCTTTTTAATATTTCACCACACGCAGAGCACACCATATGTCCCCTACACCCCTCTCCCCCTACCCTGCCCCCTACCTCCTACTGCTACCCTCCAATGAATTATGAATCCAAATGGACTTCTAATATTTGGAGGATAAAAATATGGCTATAGGCAGGGAGCCCGCCCGACTGCAAAGTCAACCTCGTCATGAAGGGTTGACTCTCCAAGGGAAGAGGGGAGAGGAGGGGAGAGGAGGGGTGAGGACTGTCTGAAGTACTTGGAAGAGATTAAAACAAATGTTTTTCCTGATGTAGTGTATTCAATTGAGCATTTTTCTCTTACAAAAAAACATGTGAAATTTGAAGTTTCAGATGTGAAAATTGCATTTTCATAAATCTTAAATGTCATGTGAAACTATATTTTCACATGGTAACACCACTTTTTCTCATGTGAGGAGAACAACATGTTCACATGCACACAAGTTCACATGTAATTACGTGTGAAAATCACACTTGCAGTTTCACATGTTAAAAAAAAAAAACTCCACATGTGCAAATCTAACTCTCACAAAATGTAATTTACAGTTGTACATATTAGAAACATTCTAATGTGTGTGAAATGTGTGAAATCTAACTTCCACACGTGGAATTGCAAGTTCACATGTGGGGGTGAAATAGTGTTATTATGGTGTTGCATTGCATGTATCCTACCACTAGGGGGGAGGCATTCAGAGTGTTACTGCTGCAGGTGCGCGCCTCTCTTCTTCGTACGTTGGTCCGTGATCGTTGGAAGGAGACCAGTGAAAACAACAGAGAAGCTAGCTCTCCGTGCCTTCTTACTTTTTTTAAATCTTGTTTTCCGGTTTGTCCGTGTGGTTTCGCTTAAATAAAATTCTAGAGATAACATGTTTAACTGAACTGTGTTGAGTTTTCTGGTAAATTTTGTTGTATAATTTCATTGTTTTGACCGAGTAAAAAAACAAGTGAGATTTTCTCATTTCCATGAGTGTAGCCAAGCTAGGTAGCTATCTAGTTAGCTCACTTTTTATGCAAGTCAATGAGAACACGATTGCGTTTCAGGTATTTTTTTATTTCTGCTATATAAATGTTTTAGTTCTTCAATGCTTGTTTTTTGTTTTATTATAAACGAGGGTTTCTATCAATTTCCCAGATTTTGCTCTTCAACTGTTACTTTGAACAAAATCAAGACGTCAATATTCTTGTAACGCTTTTTACACATATTTTATGCTCAATCTAAGCAAGTGTAGAATTTGCAATTAATTGTGATTAATCACAGCAAATCCTGTGATTAAATTGACTACATTTTTGAAAATGTATGACAGCCCTATTTTGAATAGAACAGTCAATATCCTGAGATTGAGAGAAATGTATAATAAATTGGAAGAGAGTCCCAGTTTCGGCCCTCTTGGCTCATTCTAAACCCGCAAAAAAACACACATGTGAAATTTAGAATATCACATGTGAAATGTTAAGAAATCACGTGTCTAAATCGTGTGAAAAATTAAGATGAAAAAATACGAAAACCATTTTCCGATAAACCATCCGTTTTTCACATGATTTGTTCATTATTCAAACACGTCTGGGGGTTGTTGTAAGGGTTTCTTCCAGTTTACGATGTTATCTCGCAGTGTCACAAAACACTCCCAAAACGAAGACAGAATTTTTTTTAGCGTCATCAACAATATCAATATTCACTCTATTTGTAACATAATTATTCATGAATCAGAAATCTGTTTTCTAAGAAAGGAAGAATATGAAGACAGGGTGTTTTCTTTTTACTGCAACACGCTGTTCTCTCCACTTCCATCTCAATTAACATTCTCCACAGAGAAGACTCTGAGATTAGGAGCCTGCTGTATTGAATTGCCTTTAATAATTAATGACGTCATTTTGCTTTATCTCAGGGAACGAGATACACGAGCCAGACTGTCCCATTCCTCAAACTGCCTTTTATAAGGCGTAATGAATTGTAGCTTGATATGGCCTGGTGTAAAAGCTTTGTGGGGAGGGAATGTTGTTGAAGGAAAATAAGAGCCTGCAGATGTTTTTTTCAGATATTCGGGTCGCACAAATAAATGCTGCTTGGTGACCAAAACTGAAGTCTGTGGAAGTGCAGTGACTGAATGTTTCCCTCAGAATCTCTAGAAGAGAAAAAGCAGAGAGAGAGGACGTGTTGGAAGTAAAAATAAATAAATGGACAGTTAAACATGTGTTGCCTGACAGTAACACATACTAACATACCAATCCAGTCTGATGCTCTTCCTTTCCTAAGGCTGACACCAACCTAATCATTTAGCCATGGGGACTGTATGACATCAGACTAAACCAAGCTGAGTAATTTCTCCCCATTTCAAGGTGACTTTATGCAGCGCAGCTTTGTGTCCATCCATCTTCCTTTTCATCACATTCCAGAGGTTTTCAATGGGGTTCAGGTCTGGAGATTGGGTTGGCCGTGACAGGGTCTTGATCTGGTGGTCCTCCATCCACACCTTGAATGACCTGGCTGGCGTGGCATGGAGCATTGCCCTGCTGGAAAAAATCTATCCTAAGAATTGGGGAACAATTCCAGCCTTGCTGAAGCAGCCCCAGATCATCACCGATCCTCCACCAAATTTCACAGTGGGTGCGAGACACTGTGGTTTGTAGGCATCTCCAGGTCTCGCACCCACTGTGAAATTTGGTGGAGGATTCTATAAACACCTCTCTCTGCAACTGGATCCTGGACTTCCTGATGGGCCGCCCCCAGGTGGTAAGGGTAGGGAACAACACATCCGCCACACTGATCCTCAACACTGGGGCCCCTCAGGGTTATGTGCTCAGTCCCCTCCTGTACTCCTTTTTCACTCATGTCTGCATAGCCAGGAAAGACTCCAACACCATCATTAAGTTTGCCGATGACACAACAGTGGTAGGCCTAATTACCAACAATGATGAGACAGCCTATAGGGAAGAGGTAAGAGACCAGGCCGTGTGGTGCCAGGACAACAACCTCTCCCTCAATGTAATCAAGACAAAGGAGATGATTGTGGACTACAGGAAAAGGAGGACCGATCACAGCCACATTCTCATCGACGGGGCTGTAGTGGAACAGGTTGAGAGATTCAAGTTCCTTGGTGTCCACATCCCCAGCAAACTGTCATGGTCCTAACACACTAAGAAGTCGTGAAGAGGGAACGACAAAGCTTATTCCCCCTCAGGAGTCTGAAAAGATTTGGCATGGGTCCTCAGATCCTCAAAAGGTTCTACAGCTGCACCATCGAGAGCATCCTGACTGGTTGCATCACTGCCTGGTATGGCAACTGCTCGGCCTCCGACCGCAAGGCACGACAGAGGGTAGTGCGTACGGCCCAGTACATCACTGGGGCCAGGCTTCCTGCCATCCAGGACTTCTATACCAGGTGGTGTCAGAGGAAGGCCCTACAAATTGTCAAAGACTCCAGCCACCCTAGTCATAGACTGGTCTCTATGCTACGCACGGCAAGCGGTACCGGAGCACCAAGTCTAGGTCCAAAAGGCTTATTAACAGATTCTATCCCCAAGCCATAAGACTGCTGGACATCTAATCAAATGGCTTCCCAGACCCATCTTCTACGCTGCTGCTACTCTCTGTTGATAATTTATTCATAGTCACTTTAATAACTCTACCTACATGTACATTTTACCTCAATTACCTCGACTAACCGGTGCCCCCGCACATTGACTCTGTACCCGTACCCCCTGTACACAGCCTCACTTGTTATTTTACTGCTGCTGTTGAATTATTTGTTACTTTCATTTTCTATCTTCTACTTATCTAATAATTGTATCTATTATTTAACTTTTTTTTCTTAACTTCTTAAAGCATTCTTGGTTAAGGGCTTGTAGGTAAGCATTTCACTGTAGGGTCTACAGCTGATTTATTCGGTGCATGTGACAAATAACATTTTATTTGATTTTGCAGTTTTTGACTTTTTCAATTAAACTCTGACATTGTCCTTTTTGCCGCTGGGTCTCAGAGCATTTCTTATTATTCTATATGTAAATCCGAGACACTCCATATTGTAAGGACCGACGCTGGAGTAGAAGAGAAGCGGGTACGGGGAGTCAGACAATTAATCAGGAACAGACATGAAACAAGACAGGAACAGATATAGGGAAGATAATAAACAGGTGATTAAGTCCAGGTGAGTCCAATAATACACTGATAAGCGTGACGCAGGTGTGCGTACTAATGGTGGCAGGAGTTGGTAATGCTGGGGAGCCTGGTGCCCTCGAGCGCCAAGAGGGAACAGACGGAGTGGGTGCAGGAGGATGAAGAAATTTGGCTTGTCACCAAAAACACTCACAAACTTTTACAGATGCACAATCGAGAGCATCCTGTCGGGCTGTATCACCGCCTGGTACGGCAACTGCTCCGCCCACAACCATAAGGCTCTCCAGAGGGTAGTGAGGTCTGCACAACGCATCACCGGGGGCAAACTACCTGCCCTCCAGGAAATCTACAGCATCCGATGTCACAGGAAGGCCACAAATATAATCAAGGACAACAACCACCTGAGCCACTGCCTGTTCACCCAGCTATCATCCAGAAGGCGAGGTCATTACAGGTGCATCAAAGCTGGGACAGAGAGACTGAAAAGCAGATTCTCAAGGGCATCAGACTGCTAAACAGCCATCACTAACACTGAGTGGCTGCTGCCAACATTCAGACTCAATCTCTAGCCACTTTAATAATTAATAATTGGATATAATAAATGTATCACTAGTCACTTAACTTCTTAAGGAACAGCAAGGTGCGCTGGGGCGCTAGCGCCCCACTCCCGACACCACCCGGTGAAATGCAAGGCGCCAAATTCAAAATCCAAAAGTTTAATTATTAAACATTCATCAATATACAAGTGTTTCATAGTCATCAAAAGCTCTGCGTCTTGGCAATATCACAGCGTTGTCAGATTTCAAAAAGGCTTTACGGCGAAAGCACCACATTTGATTGTTTGAGGATAGCACCTCACATATTTTTCCCACTACCCTAAATTCATAAGCCTTCACGGTTCACAGAAAACACATTTCACAGCGAAAGCAAATCAATTACCTTTTGAAGAACCTCTGCTGAGGGCTTCCCAAGTGTCCAACGAAGACAATCCATGGTTCTTTTGTTAGAAAAAGTAATGTATTATATCCATAAATCTCCGTTTGGTTGGCGCGTTATAATGAGAAAATACAGCCTCCACTCGTCCATTGAAACGTGAAGAGAACTCGTTCAACTTATACCTATAAACTTGTCCAAGAACAATCAAACATAATTGTAAATGTATCCTTAGGAACACTTTTATGTATATATAGTATAATATTTCAACCGGGAATATAAACTGGGCGATAAGAAAGGAAAAAAACACAGAGCGTGCCAGCCGGGAACGCGCATTTACTTCTATTGACATCTGTGTGGCCACTTCCTAAATCTTCTTCTTCTATCCTCTAAAGCAGCTAAAAAGAATCAAAACACTGTCTCGAGACTGTTGACATCCAGAGGAAGCAATAGGTACTGCATTCATATGCCCTTATATGGGCATTTTCATAAGGGAGGGGTTCCAAATGAGGCAATGTGTCAAAACCACTTTTTCCAGGACAGAAATTCCTCGGGTTTTCGCCTGCCATATCCGTTCTGTTATACTCACAGACAAAATGTTAACACTTTTAGAAACTTCAGAGTGTTTCCTATCCTAATATGTGCACATCCTATTTTCTGGGCCTGAATGGGAGGCATTTTACTTTGGGCACGCCAGGCTCTCCAAAACCGTCACCTTGTGCGCTGCTCCCTAAGAAGCTAAACAATGCCACTTTATACAATGTTTACATTACTCATCTCATATGCATATACTGTACTCTATACCATCTACTTCATCTTGCCTACGCCGTCCGGCCATCGCTCATCCATATATCATTCTTTTATAAGGTAGTTGTTGTGGAATTGTTAAATATTACTTGTTAGATATTACTCCACGGACGGAACTAGAAGAAAAAGCATTTCACTACACTTGCATTAACATGGGTATGTGACCGATACATTTTGATTTTATTTTATTTGACAGATATGTTACATTCCGTATGGTATGTACGTGGATGTCCATCACCCATTTTTGTATGATATGTTACGAATTGGTCAAATGTACAGTATGTTACTAACATGAAAATGTACAATATATTATGAATTTACAATACATGTGATATGTTATGGATTCTAGCTAGGTGGCTAACGTTTGCTAGGCTAGGGGTTAGGCTTAAGGGTTCAAGTTAGGGTTATGTTTAGGAGTTATGTTAATGGGTTACGTTCAGGGTTAGGGGAATGGTTAGCTAAAAGGGATATGTTTAGAGTTAGCTAACATGCTAGGTAGTTGCAAGGTAGCTAAAAAGTTCTCTTAGTAGTTGAAAATGTGGTAATTAGCTAAAATTGTCCGTGATGAGATTCCAACTCGCAACCTTTGGGTTGCTAGACATTCGTGTTACACGCCTAACCATCCACACCGACAAACAACCACCGTTTTATTTTGCCTTAAGGAACCATCTGTCATATGTAACCATACCAAACACAACATATCATACTAATTGGAGTGTCCCAGATTTACATTTACTATGTTACGTCTAGTCTATGAGACCAGGCTGGCCTCAGCGGATTGACATTCACTTTTTATGCCCAAGTTCCCAAAAGCATTTGGCAATTGGTGTGTGTTTGGCACGGTACAGTTAGGACCTAAAGCTTAGGCTTAAGCTACGCAACTAATGTCAGATAAAGAATAATGAAAGGAAACCTCAATGTAGCCTATAGATATGAATAATTATACATTTTGTGTTGTCTCTTTTTCAACCCGCTCTTCATCCACACAAAATTTCATGACCCTAAATCCACCCACCCCGCGGACTACGGGTTACGAGTCAACCCGTGCATCCCTAACACACACACACACACACACACACACACACACACACACACACACACACACACACACACACACACACACACACACACACACACACACACACACGTTTGGCAGTAGGGAGGGTAGTGTTTGTGGAGGGTAGTGTTTGTGACACCTAGGCAGAGAATGTGTAAGACATGAAACCTTGTTAATATTTCACCATCTTGTAACCTCATTCTCATCTGATTACAATAGGGACGAATTGTTTATTTAATTTGATATTCTTTGCATTTTTATGAGTTTCTAACTAGGACAGAAGGCATGACTCACATTCCTTTACTGTTCTTTGTGTGCTGAAATGTTGCTGATACTTGGAAATCCATTTGAAAGTCAATTCAGTCTAGTTTTTGTAGATGAAGCAGCATTCAAGACTTGTACAATGGCTCCCCGAGTGGTGCAGAGTTCTATGGCACTGCATCTCAGTGCAAGAGGTGTCACTGCAGTCTCTGGTTCGAATCCAGGCTATATCACATCCGGCTGTGATTGGGAGTCTCATAGGGTGGCGCACAATTGGCCCAGCGTCGTCTTGGTTTGGCCGGGGGGGTAGGCTGTCATTGTAAATAAGACTGACTTGCCTAGTTAAATACTTTATGAAACACAAGACTTGTTAAATTTTTTCTCTCTATGGTCTCTTCCTAGAAGTTGAATGGCTATACAGGGCTGTGTTATAAAGTATCAATGTGTTACACAGCATCTTCCTAAAACATAAATAGGCCCGAGGACACTGCATGGTTGGTTCTGCCTCTAATATTAAACGGCTCGTCTCCCACTCCTCCTTTCATCACTAGCATTGCAGCAGGTGAGTAATTGCCTGCGTGGAATCAATATAACGGCAAGTCACACATGTGAACATTAAAGACCACGAGGATCCTGAAGATAGACTAAACTATGGAAATTCATTAAATTATTCCCGTCTCAGAGCTGCGCAAATTGGATTGTTCATCAATGTAATACACCGTCAATGACATGCCACTGCATTGATATGCCAGTCTGGTCCCTGTGCATGATGAAATCAAGTAGCTTTGAAGCCTGACATGTATTTCAGCCTACACCCCCTCCCCACCCCAAAATACTGTGAAGAAAAATAAAGGCCAGCAGCACTAAATGAATAGATGGCTGAGACCTACAATCCGAATGTGCCTTAGGTTCCAATGGAATTTATACTACTCTGCTGAAATAGCCGTTCTCAGTCTCATAGCTGGAACCTGGTGGGGAGAACTAAAGAAATGATTGTTTCTTTGTGGCAGAAAATAATAATAATGTCTGGGATGGCAGAAGGTTTTCCCCTCCCCATTTAATAACCTGTCCAGGTGGGATATTGATTTACTCTATACAGCGCCCCATGTTGCAGTTCAAAAATAAATCCTAAAGTTTCACATGGACCACCAAAAGTGGTGACTTTGTAAACCACCACACTGCTTGTTGTGAGGCATTACAGCTAGTTTAGTCTGACAGGGCTGGTTGGATCAATAGGGTGTCCTCTCTCTCTCTCCGGGAGAACAAAGTACCAAGGCCCCTGCCTGACTTGCACAAGTAGGGAATTGTACCGTTCGTGTTACGGCTGGTTGTGCATTTCTTACACAGCAGCTTTTGAACGAGGCCTTTGAACTAGACTTTGCTAGCTAGACGTTTTCCCAGGTCAATCACCAGTGTTCCACATTAGTCCTTGGCCAAAAGGTATTGATTAATCCTCAATGCCAAAGCCACGCAGCAGCATTTATGTTCTCCAACGGGTGACATCCTTTCAGTAGGAGGCAGCAAGATCCCCATGATGTCTACAATCCACAGCCAGGGATGGGTTACTTTCTAAATGTAGTCTGTTACAGTTACTAGTTACCTGTCCAAAATTGTAATCAGTACCGTAACTTTTTGGATGAGCCTTTTTGGATGAGTGCTTTTACACCTGCATTGCTTGCTGTTTGGGGTGTTAGGCTGGGTTTCTGTACAGCACTCTGTGACATCAGCTGATGTAAGGGGGGCTTTATAAATACATTTGATTTGATTTGATTTGATGAGCCCAAACTCAGTAACGTAATCTGATTACATTCAGTTACTTTTAGATTACTTTCTCCTTATGAGGCATTAGAAGAAGACAACACTGTATGTTACCAATTGAACAACATTTATTGCAGGATAAATCAATGTTAAAGTTCACATAGCTGGCCAAATGGATGTTACATTTTACATTATGGGTTGGTTATATAGGTTTCTTCTAACCTATCGCTTTCTACTACATATAATAATACGATTAAATTATATCTTTACATTAATATACAGTATATCATTCATAAGTCTGAAAATGGATGTAACAACTACAGATTGCCCCTTTAAGTCTATCAGAAGCGTGTGTGATGTAACAACTACAGATTGCCCCTTTAAGTCTATCAGAAGCGTGTGAGTTTGAGCATGTGTCCATAAGGCCTATGGATTTTATTTTATATCAGCATGCATTAGATTGAGCAATAAAAGCCCCACTTTTATTCCATAGGCTTGGATCCGCACTTTGCAGCTGTTACAAGAGTGCATTTTCTCACTGGCTGTCCACTGATTTCAAAAACAATGATTGACAGGCAGCTTAAACTTTGTGAATTCAACCATTATTGGTTTCAACTGTAGATTTGTGAACAGCCATCCACAACAACCACAATCTGTGAGGAGAAATAGCTAAGGGAGAGAGTAGCAGTGTGATTCACATCAATGCGCAATGTAGATATCAATAATAAGTGATATCCGTATCGCCGTAGACTACACCCCAGCTGTCATCCTTACCTCCGAGCAGTTATTCAAGTTGAATAATCTTTGGAAGCCAACAGAAGTTGCACCATTGATGTCTATAATCCACAGCAAGGTCCCCATGATGTCTATAATCCACAGCAAGGTCCCCATGATGTCTATAATCTACAGCAAGGTCCCCATGGTGTCTGTAATCCACCGCAAGGTCCCCATGATGTCTGTAATCCACAGCAACATCCCCATGATGTCTATAATCTACAGCAAGGTCCCCATGATGTCTATAATCCACAGCAAGGTCCCCATGGTGTCTGTAATCCACAGCAAGGTCCCCATGATGTCTATAATCCACAGCAAGGTCCCCATGATGTCTATAATCCACAGCAAGGTCCCCATGATGTCTATAATCCACAGCAAGGTCCCCATGATGTCTATAATCTACAGCAAGGTCCCCATGATGTCTATAATCCACAGCAAGGCCCCCATGATGTCTATAATCCACAGCAAGGTCCCCATGATGTCTATAATCTACAGCAAGGTCCCCATGATGTCTATAATCCACAGCAAGGTCCCCATGATGTCTATAATCCACAGCAAGGTCCCCATGATGTCTATAATCCACAGCAAGGTCCCCATGATGTCTATAATCCACAGCAAGGTCCCCATGATGTCTATAATCCATAGCAAGGTCCAGATGATGTCTATAATCCACAGCTAGCTCAGCTCTGTAGGTGTCTACTGGGGTTTAGCCAGCTGTTTGCCACTGGAGGAGAATGTATTACAGCACTGAAAACCTCATGAAATATTGAGATCATTGGTTTCCTCTCTGGCTGCGCCCCACATGGCACCCTGTGCCCTATGCAGTGCACTACTTTTGACCAGAGCCATGCAAAAAAAATACTGCACTAAATGGGGAATAGGATGCCATTTTCCTCTCCTCTCCGGCGGCAGCGGTGGAAGAGCTGCTGTCGTGCAGCAGGGGGATTTACATGTCTGAGCAACACTGTCTAGTTAATTATGCTGCTCAGCCTTTCTGTTGATGAGAAAGAGAGAGATTCAAAAATATGTCTACCTTCATTGGACTAATAGTTACACAATTACATAAAGCACAAACTTTACTTCATTTTAACGGACCTAGAAAGTCAGAACCAAGCCCCCCCCCTCCTAGTCCACTGTACACAGAACCCCCTGATGCTTCACACCGCTACAAAGTCCTCCAGACGGTTCACCATTCCCCAATATACATGATCCAGTGTGAGCCAAGCCCACACCAGCCCCAGCAGCACAGCTCTGAAAATAAAATACAGAAATATCTCATTTACGTAGGTATTAACAGACCCTGAGTCAATACTTTCAAGAATCACCTTTTTGCAGCGTTTACAGCTGTACATTTTTCTGGGTAAGTCTCTAAGAGCTTTCCACACCTGGATTGTACAATATTTGGACATTACTGTATTATATTCAGAATTCTTCAAGCTCTGTCAAATTGGTTGTTGATCATTGCTAGACAACCATTTTCAGGTCTTGCCATAGATTTTATGTAAAAACTGTAACTCAGCCACTTCGGAACATTCACTGTCTTGTTGGTAAGTTCCCCCCAGTGTAGATTTGGCCCTTGTCTTTTAGGTTATTGTCCTGCTGAAAGGTGAATTCATCTCCCAGTTGTGGACGCCTGTATCTTTGTAGTTTTCACATGTATTAAATTATGATTTCCCATATCAACACCACCTTTTCTACTGTGAGTAGAGTAAAACAACAGTGTGATAATCACATTTGCAGTTTCACATGTAAAAATGTCACTGTCACATGTATAATTTAAAGATCACGTGGTGGTGAAATAGCGGGTTCTAATCCTGCCGGCTACAAAAAGCAGGATATCACATGTTAAATGTTGGGAAACCATGTTCCTGAGACGTGAAAACTCCATGTGAAACTTAGAATATCACATGTTAAATGTTGGGAAACTGTCACGTCCAGGCCTGAAAAGACAGGCTGGCGTGTTTTGTTTTGGTGTAGGGTTTTTTATGTTCTAGGTGTTATATGTCTATGTTGGGGTAATGGTTCCCAATTAGAGGCAGCTGTGTGTCGTTGTCTCTAATTGGGAACCATATATATGTTTGGGGTTTTCGTAGCTGTGTGTTTTGTCAGTTATTTTTTCAACTTCATGGTCTTCGTTTACGTTTGTTTATTTTGCCCAGTTACGTGTGTTTCGTTTCATAAATAAAACATGTATACTGGATGCCTCGCTGCGCCTTGGTCTGTCTATCCCGAAGATCGTGACAGAAACCACGTTCCTGAGACGTGAAAACTCCATGTGAAACTTAGAATATCACATGTTAAATGTTGGGAAACCACGTTCCTGAGACGAGAAAACTCCATGTGAAACTTCACACGTGTCCGAGAACCAGTGGTATTTTTATTTTTCACGTTATTTGTTAACATGTGGAGAAATAAAGTGAAAAAAATGAAGAATTCCAAGTGACATTGTTCCTCTCTGTGTGTTGGTTCAGACTAACAGAACTCCTCTCTGTGTGTTGGTTCAGACTAACAGAACTCCTCTCTGTGTGTTGGTTCAGACTAACAGAACTCCTCTCTGTGTGTTGGTTCAGACTAACAGAACTCCTCTCTGTGTGTTGGTTCAGACTAACAGAACTCCTCTCTGTGTGTTGGTTCAGACTAACAGAACTCCTCTCTGTGATGACATCAAAGACATACAGCCACGCTGACCACCACCATCGTTCCAGGTCTTCAATGTTCCTGCACAAAGATGTCAACGCTGGAGGGACTGGAGAAATGCATCTATCCGTAGTAGTTCTTTCACTGTCCCCACAACTAAATATTGACGAGGTGTTGCGGAGTTAATTTACATAGTAATTCACCAATCCAATGTTGTCATCAATTTCAAGAGCATTTAAAAAAAAGTATTTAAAATGTTTGCAGACAGGGCAGTAATGAAACAAAGAAGAGCATTGTCTAATATTTATAGATAGAGAGGCTTTTGAACCTGGCATCTGTCTCAATACTTTTTGTTACACAACCTTTTTGAGTTGAGCACACCAATTCCGCTTTCTATGCTAGCAGTGAGTTTACCTCTAGCATAACGTGATCTCCCCCTTTACACACGGTTAAGCCCGAGGAGACCCCATTATAAAGCTCTTGGTTTGGAAAAGAGAGATTTCACAGCCCAGCTAACATGGAGTGGCTAACATCAGAGCCTTCCTCCCTGACGCTCTCTGGGTATGTGTCCTTAATGGCACCCTATTTCCTGTTTAGTGCACCCTAATCCCTATATAGTGCACCCTATTCTCTATTTAGTGCACTACTTTTAACCAAGGCCCTATGGCCAATGACACCCTATTCCCTATTCAGTGCATCCTATTCCCTATTTAGTGCATCCTATTCCATATTTAGTGGAGCACTATATAGGTAATATTGTGCCATTTGGGACGTACTGTGTGCTTGAACAAGCTGATGGCTAATGAAAACTGACCACACACTCACCTCTGAGAGAGCAACTTGGGAGCTCTGATTGGAACCACCTTAGCCCAAATGTAATCTAAAAACAATTTCCCTGCCGTGTCCCTTAGCGAACGTCCCCTACACTGCCAGGCCACAGCTAAGCTTTGCTTCACAGGTTCAGTCGTGGTTTTAAGTAAAGTCAATATTGTGCCGGACCGAGCAGAGCGTTACCTGGGGGAATTACTCTGGTTGATAGTCCGAATAGGCGGATGGGGTGTTATTTTTGGGAACCTCGCTTTTCTTCACTTTTCCCGCCCCTCCCTCCCTCCCTCCCTCTCTCCTTTTCAGAATCAGCGGTGTCCTAATGTTCAGTGCTATAGCAGACTCTGTAAAATTACTGAAATGGTTAAAAAAAAATACTGATGGCGTGAAGTGAAACTCAGAACCAATTCTAATTCCGCGCAGCGAAGGAATCCTGGGATATAAATGAACTGTAATCGCAGGATACCATGGCAACGAATCAATTGCATTCCCGGGAAGAAGGAAAAAAAAAGTTGACGTAATCTGTCATTTAATTTGTGCCCTGTTGCATAAACGAAGTGATTCATTGTCTCTGTAAGATGGCATTTAATAAGGCTTGACTCATTTGATAGAACAATCAGAATAAAAAATTAAAAAATACGCAATTATGAATTGATAAACTGTGCAGGTTAATACTTTTTCTGTTGTATTAATTAGGTGATTTTTAAATGATGATGACGACAATCTGTGAGAGATTCATTAAGCTCACATTTACATATCACTGTCACGGGCCCCATCTTCTCAAGTTGACAGTGCCGAGGCAGCGATGCTGGGATGAGAAATTAAGTTGATAATTAAACATTAATACTAATGATAATCATCATCACTGGGTTTTTTTTTTCTCTCCCTGGGGTTTCCTTACTCCCATCGTCACACACTGTAATTAGAAAGCAATTGAAATGAGGAAGGTAATAAGGGTAAAGGTTTCCTTTACTAAGTGTCATCTCTTTCACATTTATATTATCACAGCCACTAGACATTTTGTAACGGAGCGTAATTCTGTTGATGCTTATCTTGTCAATACTGCTAGAGCCACAATACTGCTATAGGCCAGTCAGAGGGACTCGTCGTGTTGATAATCATGACAGGAGTCAGAGGGACTCATCATGTTGATAATAATGACAGGAGTCAGAGGGACTCATCATGTTGATAATCATGACAGGAGTCAGAGGGACTCGTCAAGTTGATAATAATGACAGGAGTCAGTCAGAGGAACTCATCATGTTGATAATCATGACAGGAGTCAGAGGGACTCATCATGTTGATAATAATGACAGGAGTCAGACGGACTCGTCATGTTGATAATAATGACAGGAGTCAGAGGGACTCGTCATGTTGATAATAATGACAGGAGTCAGAGGGACTCGTCGTGTTGATAATAATGACAGGAGTCAGAGGGACTCGTCATGTTGATAATAATGACAGGAGTCAGAGGGACTCGTCATGTTGATAATAATGACAGAGGTCAGTCAGAGGGACTCATCATGTTGATAATAATGACAGGAGTCAGAGGGACTCGTCATGTTGATAATAATGACAGAGGTCAGAGGGACTCATCATGTTGATAATAATGACAGGAGTCAGAGGGACTCGTCATGTTGATAATAATGACAGGAGTCAGAGGGACTCGTCATGTTGATAATAATGACAGGAGTCAGAGGGACTCATCATGTTGATAATAATGACAGGAGTCAGAGGGACTCATCATGTTGATAATAATGACAGGAGTCAGAGGGACTCATCATGTTGATAATAATGACAGGAGTCAGAGGGACTCGTCATGTTGATAATCATGACAGGAGTCAGAGGGACTCATCATGTCAGGCAGCCATGTAAACAGTATTATTGGAGGAGGCAGCCATGTAAACAGTATTATTAGAGGAGGCAGCCATGTAAACAGTATTATTGGAGGAGGCAGCCATGTAAACAGTATTATTAGAGGAGGCAGCCATGTAAACAGTATTATTAGAGGAGGCAGCCATGTAAACAGTATTATTGGAGGAGGCAGCCATGTAAACAGTATTATTGGAGGAGGCAGCCATGTAAACAGTATTATTAGAGGAGGCAGCCATGTAAACAGTATTATTAGAGGAGGCAGCCATGTAAACAGTATTATTAGAGGAGGCAGCCATGTAAACAGTATTATTAGAGGAGGCAGCCATGTAAACAGTATTATTGGAGGAGGCAGCCATGTAAACAGTATTATTGGAGGAGGCAGCCATGTAAACAGTATTATTAGAGGAGGCAGCCATGTAAACAGTATTATTGGAGGAGGCAGCCATGTAAACAGTATTATTGGAGGAGGCAGCCATGTAAACAGTATTATTAGAGGAGGCAGCCATGTAAACAGTATTATTAGAGGAGGCAGCCATGTAAACAGTATTATTAGAGGAGGCAGCCATGTAAACAGTATTATTAGAGGAGGCAGCCATGTAAACAGTATTATTGGAGGAGGCAGCCATGTAAACAGTATTATTAGAGGAGGCAGCCATGTAAACAGTATTATTAGAGGAGGCAGCCATGTAAACAGTATTATTAGAGGAGGCAGCCATGTAAACAGTATTATTAGAGGAGGCAGCCATGTAAACAGTATTATTAGAGGAGGCAGCCATGTAAACAGTATTATTGGAGGAGGCAGCCATGTAAACAGTATTATTGGAGGAGGCAGCCATGTAAACAGTATTATTGGAGGAGGCAGCCATGTAAACAGTATTATTAGAGGAGGCAGCCATGTAAACAGTATTATTAGAGGAGGCAGCCATGTAAACAGTATTATTGGAGGAGGAGGCAGCCATGTAAACAGTATTATTGGAGGAGGCAGCCATGTAAACAGTATTATTGGAGGAGGCAGCCATGTAAACAGTATTATTAGAGGAGGCAGCCATGTAAACAGTATTATTGGAGGAGGCAGCCATGTAAACAGTATTATTGGAGGAGGCAGCCATGTAAACAGTATTATTAGAGGAGGCAGCCATGTAAACAGTATTATTGGAGGAGGCAGCCATGTAAACAGTATTATTAGAGGAGGCAGCCATGTAAACAGTATTATTGGAGGAGGCAGCCATAATTAAACATTAATACTAATGATAATCATCATCACTGGGTTTTTTTTTTCTCTCCCTGGGGTTTCCTTACTCCCATCGTCACACACTGTAATTAGAAAGCAATTGAAATGAGGAAGGTAATAAGGGTAAAGGTTTCCTTTACTAAGTGTCATCTCTTTCACATTTATATTATCACAGCCACTAGACATTTTGTAACGGAGCGTAATTCTGTTGATGCTTATCTTGTCAATACTGCTAGAGCCACAATACTGCTATAGGCCAGTCAGAGGGACTCGTCGTGTTGATAATCATGACAGGAGTCAGAGGGACTCATCATGTTGATAATAATGACAGGAGTCAGAGGGACTCATCATGTTGATAATCATGACAGGAGTCAGAGGGACTCGTCAAGTTGATAATAATGACAGGAGTCAGTCAGAGGAACTCATCATGTTGATAATCATGACAGGAGTCAGAGGGACTCATCATGTTGATAATAATGACAGGAGTCAGACGGACTCGTCATGTTGATAATAATGACAGGAGTCAGAGGGACTCGTCATGTTGATAATAATGACAGGAGTCAGAGGGACTCGTCGTGTTGATAATAATGACAGGAGTCAGAGGGACTCGTCATGTTGATAATAATGACAGGAGTCAGAGGGACTCGTCATGTTGATAATAATGACAGAGGTCAGTCAGAGGGACTCATCATGTTGATAATAATGACAGGAGTCAGAGGGACTCGTCATGTTGATAATAATGACAGGAGTCAGAGGGACTCGTCATGTTGATAATAATGACAGGAGTCAGAGGGACTCATCATGTTGATAATAATGACAGGAGTCAGAGGGACTCATCATGTTGATAATAATGACAGGAGTCAGAGGGACTCATCATGTTGATAATAATGACAGGAGTCAGAGGGACTCGTCATGTTGATAATCATGACAGGAGTCAGAGGGACTCATCATGTTGATAATAATGACAGGAGTCAGAGGGACTCATCATGTTGATAATAACGACAGGAGTCAGAGGGACTCATCATGTTGATAATAATGACAGGAGTCAGAGGGACTCATCATGTTGATAATAACGACAGGAGTCAGAGGGACTCATCATGTTGATAATAATGACAGGAGTCAGAGGGACTCGTCATGTTGATAATAACGACAGGAGTCAGAGGGACTCATCATGTTGATAATAATGACAGGAGTCAGAGGGACTCATCATGTTGATAATAACGACAGGAGTCAGAGGGACTCATCATGTTGATAATAATGACAGGAGTCAGAGGGACTCATCATGTTGATAATAATGACAGAGGTCAGTCAGAGGGACTCATCATGTTGATAATAATGACAGGAGTCAGAGGGACTTGTCATGTTGATAATAATGACAGGAGTCAGAGGGACTCATCATGTTGATAATAATGACAGGAGTCAGAGGGACTCATCATGTTGATAATAATGACAGGAGTCAGAGGGACTCGTCATGTTGATAATAATGACAGGAGTCAGAGGGACTTGTCATGTTGATAATAATGACAGGAGTCAGAGGGACTCATCATGTTGATAATAACGACAGGAGTCAGAGGGACTCATCATGTTGATAATAATGACAGGAGTCAGGGGGACTCGTCATGTTGATAATAATGACAGGAGTCAGAGGGACTCGTCATGTTGATAATAATGACAGGAGTCAGAGGGACTCGTCATGTTGATAATAATGACAGGAGTCAGAGGGACTCGTCATGTTGATAATAATGACAGGAGTCAGAGGGACTCGTCATGTTGATAATAATGACAGGAGTCAGAGGGACTCGTCATGTTGATTATAATGAATCAGAACCACGAAGACAAACCTCGTCTGAGACCTGAATTCTTGTTTTGGCTCCCCAAGCTAAATGCCTAGGCTTCAGCTCAGCAGGCTAACACTGTCTTCTCAGGAACCAGACTGAATCCCCACATGGAGGAGAGCAGAGGCTGTGGAACAGTACAATGGGAGCATGTCAACAAATCAAATCAAATTTTATTTGTCACATACACATGGTTAGCAGATGTTAATGCGAGTGTAGCGAAATGCTTGTAAATACTGCATGGTTTCCTGAGAACGTGAAGCGAGGCTGCCATCTCTGTCGGCGCCGGAAGTCAGAAGTGAACAGAGTGTCTGACTGACGGTAAGATGGTTTCTGCCTCAGTCACATGGTTGGCCAGCCACTCTCACTGTACTGGAGCCTAGCTGGATCTGTCTCTCTGTCTGTAGTAAAGGACTGCATATACTTATCTAAACCCTTCAGTTCTGGAAACAGGTAGGGATAGGGAGTGCATTGGGATTGGCTGAATGTGTGGTTGTGACAGTAGGATGGTGGTTGCCTCAGTCTCTGTGTGGCCAGTCACTCTGTAACTCTCCTGGCTGTGTCTGTCTGCCTATCTGCCTGCCTGTCTGCCTGCCTGTCTGCCTGTCTGCCTGTCTGCCTGTAATAAAGTCTGTTCCCAGAGAGAACAACATATTGCTTTACAACACCCTGATAGACCAGAGATCTGCAAGGCTCTGATAAGACCTGATTTAGACAAGTAACGATGGTGACCCAGCAGAAGACACAGGAAGCTTCACTGTGACGAGGAAGTCTAAACCTTGTGTTTATCTTCCTGGATGGTGTTTCTCTCTCCTCCTTCACTCTGCCTCTAATATGATCTCACCTCTTCAAACGTCTATCTCTCGTTATATCCATATCCCTTCACATATGGAATTAAAAAATATATATATATTTGACCTTTATTTAACTTGGCAAGTCAGTTAAGAACAAATTCTTATTTACAATGACGGCCTAGGAATAGAGGGTTAACTGCCTTATTCAGGGGCAGAATGACAGATTTGTACCTTGCCAGCTCGGGATTCGATCTATTAAGTGGAAGAAGTTGGGTTTTTAAATGTTTTTGGAACAGATACTGTATATTCTTCATTAGTCTACCAATGCCTGGTCTGTCTACTTGGACAATGTTATGCTGCTGCATGAAACTAGACTCCTCCTATATTATTTACTCAGGTTTAAGCCTCGGAGCCAGCCAGCCAGTGAATGCGGTGACAGTACAGTGGCCGTAACTGGCAGAGTTCCAGGAAACAGTTCCTGTTCCTGACCAACGCCAGGGAGACCTGAGAGGCCCAGGCCCAGTGCACATCCCAAATGGTACACTATACCTTATATAGTGCCCCTATAGGGCCCTGGTCAAAAGTAGTGCACTACGTAGGGAATAGAGTGCCATTTGGGACTCAGCACCCAGTGTACAGTTACTTAGCTTTTCTCTGCACTCAGATGGTGAATGAGATACGTCTCTGTGGCAGGCAGAGAGATGAAGGAAGGCTAGCTGTAAACAGTATTATTAGAGGAGGCAGCCATGTAAACAGTATTATTGGAGGAGGCAGCCATGTAAACAGTATTATTAGAGGAGGAGGCAGCCATGTAAACAGTATTATTGGAGGAGGCAGCCATGTAAACAGTATTATTGGAGGAGGCAGCCATGTAAACAGTATTATTAGAGGATGCAGCCATGTAAACAGTATTATTAGAGGAGGCAGCCATGTAAACAGTATTATTAGAGGAGGCAGCCATGTAAACAGTATTATTAGAGGAGGCAGCCATGTAAACAGTATTATTAGAGGAGGAGGCAGCCATGTAAACAGTATTATTAGAGGAGGAGGCAGCCATGTAAACAGTATTATTAGAGGAGGCAGCCATGTAAACAGTATTATTAGAGGAGGCAGCCATGTAAACAGTATTATTAGAGGAGGCAGCCATGTAAACAGTATTATTGGAGGAGGCAGCCATGTAAACAGTATTATTAGAGGAGGCAGCCATGTAAACAGTATTATTAGAGGAGGCAGCCATGTAAACAGTATTATTGGAGGAGGCAGCCATGTAAACAGTATTATTAGAGGAGGCAGCCATGTAAACAGTATTATTAGAGGAGGCAGCCATGTAAACAGTATTATTAGAGGAGGCAGCCATGTAAACAGTATTATTAGAGGAGGCAGCCATGTAAACAGTATTATTGGAGGAGGCAGCCATGTAAACAGTATTATTAGAGGAGGCAGCCATGTAAACAGTATTATTGGAGGAGGCAGCCATGTAAACAGTATTATTAGAGGAGGCAGCCATGTAAACAGTATTATTGGAGGAGGAGGCAGCCATGTAAACAGTATTATTGGAGGAGGCAGCCATGTAAACAGTATTATTAGAGGAGGCAGCCATGTAAACAGTATTATTAGAGGAGGCAGCCATGTAAACAGTATTATTAGAGGAGGCAGCCATGTAAACAGTATTATTGGAGGGAGGCAGCCATGTAAACAGTATTATTAGAGGAGGCAGCCATGTAAACAGTATTATTAGAGGAGGCAGCCATGTAAACAGTATTATTGGAGGAGGAGGCAGCCATGTAAACAGTATTATTGGAGGAGGCAGCCATGTAAACAGTATTATTAGAGGAGGCAGCCATGTAAACAGTATTATTAGAGGAGGCAGCCATGTAAACAGTATTATTGGAGGAGGCAGCCATGTAAACAGTATTATTAGAGGAGGCAGCCATGTAAACAGTATTATTAGAGGAGGCAGCCATGTAAACAGTATTATTGGAGGAGGCAGCCATGTAAACAGTATTATTAGAGGAGGCAGCCATGTAAACAGTATTATTAGAGGAGGCAGCCATGTAAACAGTATTATTAGAGGAGGCAGCCATGTAAACAGTATTATTAGAGGAGGCAGCCATGTAAACAGTATTATTGGAGGAGGCAGCCATGTAAACAGTATTATTAGAGGAGGCAGCCATGTAAACAGTATTATTGGAGGAGGCAGCCATGTAAACAGTATTATTAGAGGAGGCAGCCATGTAAACAGTATTATTAGAGGAGGCAGCCATGTAAACAGTATTATTGGAGGAGGAGGCAGCCATGTAAACAGTATTATTGGAGGAGGCAGCCATGTAAACAGTATTATTAGAGGAGGCAGCCATGTAAACAGTATTATTAGAGGAGGCAGCCATGTAAACAGTATTATTAGAGGAGGCAGCCATGTAAACAGTATTATTGGAGGAGGCAGCCATGTAAACAGTATTATTAGAGGAGGCAGCCATGTAAACAGTATTATTGGAGGAGGAGGCAGCCATGTAAACAGTATTATTGGAGGAGGAGGCAGCCATGTAAACAGTATTATTGGAGGAGGCAGCCATGTAAACAGTATTATTGGAGGAGGCAGCCATGTAAACAGTATTATTAGAGGATGCAGCCATGTAAACAGTATTATTAGAGGATGCAGCCATGTAAACAGTATTATTAGAGGAGGCAGCCATGTAAACAGTATTATTAGAGGAGGCAGCCATGTAAACAGTATTATTAGAGGAGGAGGCAGCCATGTAAACAGTATTATTAGAGGAGGAGGCAGCCATGTAAACAGTATTATTAGAGGAGGCAGCCATGTAAACAGTATTATTAGAGGAGGCAGCCATGTAAACAGTATTATTAGAGGAGGCAGCCATGTAAACAGTATTATTGGAGGAGGCAGCCATGTAAACAGTATTATTAGAGGAGGCAGCCATGTAAACAGTATTATTAGAGGAGGCAGCCATGTAAACAGTATTATTGGAGGAGGCAGCCATGTAAACAGTATTATTAGAGGAGGCAGCCATGTAAACAGTATTATTAGAGGAGGCAGCCATGTAAACAGTATTATTAGAGGAGGCAGCCATGTAAACAGTATTATTAGAGGAGGCAGCCATGTAAACAGTATTATTGGAGGAGGCAGCCATGTAAACAGTATTATTAGAGGAGGCAGCCATGTAAACAGTATTATTGGAGGAGGCAGCCATGTAAACAGTATTATTAGAGGAGGCAGCCATGTAAACAGTATTATTAGAGGAGGCAGCCATGTAAACAGTATTATTGGAGGAGGCAGCCATGTAAACAGTATTATTGGAGGAGGCAGCCATGTAAACAGTATTATTAGAGGAGGCAGCCATGTAAACAGTATTATTAGAGGAGGCAGCCATGTAAACAGTATTATTAGAGGAGGCAGCCATGTAAACAGTATTATTAGAGGAGGCAGCCATGTAAACAGTATTATTAGAGGAGGCAGCCATGTAAACAGTATTATTGGAGGAGGCAGCCATGTAAACAGTATTATTGGAGGAGGCAGCCATGTAAACAGTATTATTAGAGGAGGCAGCCATGTAAACAGTATTATTGGAGGAGGCAGCCATGTAAACAGTATTATTGGAGGAGGCAGCCATGTAAACAGTATTATTAGAGGAGGCAGCCATGTAAACAGTATTATTAGAGGAGGCAGCCATGTAAACAGTATTATTAGAGGAGGCAGCCATGTAAACAGTATTATTAGAGGAGGCAGCCATGTAAACAGTATTATTAGAGGAGGCAGCCATGTAAACAGTATTATTAGAGGAGGCAGCCATGTAAACAGTATTATTGGAGGAGGCAGCCATGTAAACAGTATTATTGGAGGAGGCAGCCATGTAAACAGTATTATTGGAGGAGGCAGCCATGTAAACAGTATTATTAGAGGAGGCAGCCATGTAAACAGTATTATTAGGAGGCAGCCATGTAAACAGTATTATTGGAGGAGGAGGCAGCCATGTAAACAGTATTATTGGAGGAGGCAGCCATGTAAACAGTATTATTGGAGGAGGCAGCCATGTAAACAGTATTATTAGAGGAGGCAGCCATGTAAACAGTATTATTGGAGGAGGCAGCCATGTAAACAGTATTATTGGAGGAGGCAGCCATGTAAACAGTATTATTAGAGGAGGCAGCCATGTAAACAGTATTATTAGAGGAGGCAGCCATGTAAACAGTATTATTGGAGGAGGAGGCAGCCATGTAAACAGTATTATTGGAGGAGGCAGCCATGTAAACAGTATTATTGGAGGAGGCAGCCATGTAAACAGTATTATTAGAGGAGGCAGCCATGTAAACAGTATTATTGGAGGAGGCAGCCATGTAAACAGTATTATTGGAGGAGGCAGCCATGTAAACAGTATTATTAGAGGAGGCAGCCATGTAAACAGTATTATTGGAGGAGGCAGCCATGTAAACAGTATTATTAGAGGAGGCAGCCATGTAAACAGTATTATTGGAGGAGGCAGCCATAATTAAACATTAATACTAATGATAATCATCATCACTGGGTTTTTTTTTTCTCTCCCTGGGGTTTCCTTACTCCCATCGTCACACACTGTAATTAGAAAGCAATTGAAATGAGGAAGGTAATAAGGGTAAAGGTTTCCTTTACTAAGTGTCATCTCTTTCACATTTATATTATCACAGCCACTAGACATTTTGTAACGGAGCGTAATTCTGTTGATGCTTATCTTGTCAATACTGCTAGAGCCACAATACTGCTATAGGCCAGTCAGAGGGACTCGTCGTGTTGATAATCATGACAGGAGTCAGAGGGACTCATCATGTTGATAATAATGACAGGAGTCAGAGGGACTCATCATGTTGATAATCATGACAGGAGTCAGAGGGACTCGTCAAGTTGATAATAATGACAGGAGTCAGTCAGAGGAACTCATCATGTTGATAATCATGACAGGAGTCAGAGGGACTCATCATGTTGATAATAATGACAGGAGTCAGACGGACTCGTCATGTTGATAATAATGACAGGAGTCAGAGGGACTCGTCATGTTGATAATAATGACAGGAGTCAGAGGGACTCGTCGTGTTGATAATAATGACAGGAGTCAGAGGGACTCGTCATGTTGATAATAATGACAGGAGTCAGAGGGACTCGTCATGTTGATAATAATGACAGAGGTCAGTCAGAGGGACTCATCATGTTGATAATAATGACAGGAGTCAGAGGGACTCGTCATGTTGATAATAATGACAGAGGTCAGAGGGACTCATCATGTTGATAATAATGACAGGAGTCAGAGGGACTCGTCATGTTGATAATAATGACAGGAGTCAGAGGGACTCGTCATGTTGATAATAATGACAGGAGTCAGAGGGACTCATCATGTTGATAATAATGACAGGAGTCAGAGGGACTCATCATGTTGATAATAATGACAGGAGTCAGAGGGACTCATCATGTTGATAATAATGACAGGAGTCAGAGGGACTCGTCATGTTGATAATCATGACAGGAGTCAGAGGGACTCATCATGTTGATAATAATGACAGGAGTCAGAGGGACTCATCATGTTGATAATAACGACAGGAGTCAGAGGGACTCATCATGTTGATAATAATGACAGGAGTCAGAGGGACTCATCATGTTGATAATAACGACAGGAGTCAGAGGGACTCATCATGTTGATAATAATGACAGGAGTCAGAGGGACTCGTCATGTTGATAATAACGACAGGAGTCAGAGGGACTCATCATGTTGATAATAATGACAGGAGTCAGAGGGACTCATCATGTTGATAATAACGACAGGAGTCAGAGGGACTCATCATGTTGATAATAATGACAGGAGTCAGAGGGACTCATCATGTTGATAATAATGACAGAGGTCAGTCAGAGGGACTCATCATGTTGATAATAATGACAGGAGTCAGAGGGACTTGTCATGTTGATAATAATGACAGGAGTCAGAGGGACTCATCATGTTGATAATAATGACAGGAGTCAGAGGGACTCATCATGTTGATAATAATGACAGAGTCAGAGGACTCGTCATGTTGATAATAATGACAGGAGTCAGAGGGACTTGTCATGTTGATAATAATGACAGGAGTCAGAGGACTCATCATGTTGATAATAATGACAGGAGTCAGAGGACTCATCATGTTGATAATAATGACAGGAGTCAGAGGGACTTGTCATGTTGATAATAATGACAGGAGTCAGAGGGACTTGTCATGTTGATAATAATGACAGGAGTCAGAGGGACTCATCATGTTGATAATAACGACAGGAGTCAGAGGGACTCATCATGTTGATAATAATGACAGGAGTCAGGGGGACTCGTCATGTTGATAATAATGACAGGAGTCAGAGGGACTCGTCATGTTGATAATAATGACAGGAGTCAGAGGGACTCGTCATGTTGATAATAATGACAGGAGTCAGAGGGACTCGTCATGTTGATAATAATGACAGGAGTCAGAGGGACTCGTCATGTTGATAATAATGACAGGAGTCAGAGGGACTCGTCATGTTGATTATAATGAATCAGAACCCACGAAGACAAACCTCGTCTGAGACCTGAATTCTTGTTTTGGCTCCCCAAGCTAAATGCCTAGGCTTCAGCTCAGCAGGCTAACACTGTCTTCTCAGGAACCAGACTGAATCCCCACATGGAGGAGAGCAGAGGCTGTGGAACAGTACAATGGGAGCATGTCAACAAATCAAATCAAATTTTATTTGTCACATACACATGGTTAGCAGATGTTAATGCGAGTGTAGCGAAATGCTTGTAAATACTGCATGGTTTCCTGAGAACGTGAAGCGAGGCTGCCATCTCTGTCGGCGCCGGAAGTCAGAAGTGAACAGAGTGTCTGACTGACGGTAAGATGGTTTCTGCCTCAGTCACATGGTTGGCCAGCCACTCTCACTGTACTGGAGCCTAGCTGGATCTGTCTCTCTGTCTGTAGTAAAGGACTGCATATACTTATCTAAACCCTTCAGTTCTGGAAACAGGTAGGGATAGGGAGTGCATTGGGATTGGCTGAATGTGTGGTTGTGACAGTAGGATGGTGGTTGCCTCAGTCTCTGTGTGGCCAGTCACTCTGTAACTCTCCTGGCTGTGTCTGTCTGCCTATCTGCCTGCCTGTCTGCCTGCCTGTCTGCCTGTCTGCCTGTCTGCCTGTAATAAAGTCTGTTCCCAGAGAGAACAACATATTGCTTTACAACACCCTGATAGACCAGAGATCTGCAAGGCTCTGATAAGACCTGATTTAGACAAGTAACGATGGTGACCCAGCAGAAGACACAGGAAGCTTCACTGTGACGAGGAAGTCTAAACCTTGTGTTTATCTTCCTGGATGGTGTTTCTCTCTCCTCCTTCACTCTGCCTCTAATATGATCTCACCTCTTCAAACGTCTATCTCTCGTTATATCCATATCCCTTCACATATGGAATTAAAAAATATATATATATTTGACCTTTATTTAACTTGGCAAGTCAGTTAAGAACAAATTCTTATTTACAATGACGGCCTAGGAATAGAGGGTTAACTGCCTTATTCAGGGGCAGAATGACAGATTTGTACCTTGCCAGCTCGGGGATTCGATCTATTAAGTGGAAGAAGTTGGGTTTTTAAATGTTTTTGGAACAGATACTGTATATTCTTCATTAGTCTACCAATGCCTGGTCTGTCTACTTGGACAATGTTATGCTGCTGCATGAAACTAGACTCCTCCTATATTATTTACTCAGGTTTAAGCCTCGGAGCCAGCCAGCCAGTGAATGCGGTGACAGTACAGTGGCCGTAACTGGCAGAGTTCCAGGAAACAGTTCCTGTTCCTGACCAACGCCAGGGGAGACCTGAGAGGCCCAGGCCCAGTGCACATCCCAAATGGTACACTATACCTTATATAGTGCCCCTATAGGGCCCTGGTCAAAAGTAGTGCACTACGTAGGGAATAGAGTGCCATTTGGGACTCAGCACCCAGTGTACAGTTACTTAGCTTTTCTCTGCACTCAGATGGTGAATGAGATACGTCTCTGTGGCAGGCAGAGAGATGAAGGAAGGCTAGCTGTAAACAGTATTATTAGAGGAGGCAGCCATGTAAACAGTATTATTGGAGGAGGCAGCCATGTAAACAGTATTATTAGAGGAGGAGGCAGCCATGTAAACAGTATTATTGGAGGAGGCAGCCATGTAAACAGTATTATTGGAGGAGGCAGCCATGTAAACAGTATTATTGGAGGAGGCAGCCATGTAAACAGTATTATTAGAGGATGCAGCCATGTAAACAGTATTATTAGAGGAGGCAGCCATGTAAACAGTATTATTAGAGGAGGCAGCCATGTAAACAGTATTATTAGAGGAGGCAGCCATGTAAACAGTATTATTAGAGGAGGAGGCAGCCATGTAAACAGTATTATTAGAGGAGGAGGCAGCCATGTAAACAGTATTATTAGAGGAGGCAGCCATGTAAACAGTATTATTAGAGGAGGCAGCCATGTAAACAGTATTATTAGAGGAGGCAGCCATGTAAACAGTATTATTGGAGGAGGCAGCCATGTAAACAGTATTATTAGAGGAGGCAGCCATGTAAACAGTATTATTAGAGGAGGCAGCCATGTAAACAGTATTATTAGAGGAGGCAGCCATGTAAACAGTATTATTAGAGGAGGCAGCCATGTAAACAGTATTATTGGAGGAGGCAGCCATGTAAACAGTATTATTAGAGGAGGCAGCCATGTAAACAGTATTATTGGAGGAGGCAGCCATGTAAACAGTATTATTAGAGGAGGCAGCCATGTAAACAGTATTATTAGAGGAGGCAGCCATGTAAACAGTATTATTGGAGGAGGAGGCAGCCATGTAAACAGTATTATTGGAGGAGGCAGCCATGTAAACAGTATTATTAGAGGAGGCAGCCATGTAAACAGTATTATTAGAGGAGGCAGCCATGTAAACAGTATTATTAGAGGAGGCAGCCATGTAAACAGTATTATTGGAGGAGGCAGCCATGTAAACAGTATTATTAGAGGAGGCAGCCATGTAAACAGTATTATTAGAGGAGGCAGCCATGTAAACAGTATTATTGGAGGAGGAGGCAGCCATGTAAACAGTATTATTGGAGGAGGCAGCCATGTAAACAGTATTATTAGAGGAGGCAGCCATGTAAACAGTATTATTAGAGGAGGCAGCCATGTAAACAGTATTATTGGAGGAGGCAGCCATGTAAACAGTATTATTAGAGGAGGCAGCCATGTAAACAGTATTATTAGAGGAGGCAGCCATGTAAACAGTATTATTGGAGGAGGCAGCCATGTAAACAGTATTATTAGAGGAGGCAGCCATGTAAACAGTATTATTAGAGGAGGCAGCCATGTAAACAGTATTATTAGAGGAGGCAGCCATGTAAACAGTATTATTAGAGGAGGCAGCCATGTAAACAGTATTATTGGAGGAGGCAGCCATGTAAACAGTATTATTAGGAGGCAGCCATGTAAACAGTATTATTGGAGGAGGCAGCCATGTAAACAGTATTATTAGAGGAGGCAGCCATGTAAACAGTATTATTAGAGGAGGCAGCCATGTAAACAGTATTATTGGAGGAGGAGGCAGCCATGTAAACAGTATTATTGGAGGAGGCAGCCATGTAAACAGTATTATTAGAGGAGGCAGCCATGTAAACAGTATTATTAGAGGAGGCAGCCATGTAAACAGTATTATTAGAGGAGGCAGCCATGTAAACAGTATTATTGGAGGAGGCAGCCATGTAAACAGTATTATTAGAGGAGGCAGCCATGTAAACAGTATTATTGGAGGAGGAGGCAGCCATGTAAACAGTATTATTGGAGGAGGAGGCAGCCATGTAAACAGTATTATTGGAGGAGGCAGCCATGTAAACAGTATTATTGGAGGAGGCAGCCATGTAAACAGTATTATTAGAGGATGCAGCCATGTAAACAGTATTATTAGAGGATGCAGCCATGTAAACAGTATTATTAGAGGAGGCAGCCATGTAAACAGTATTATTAGAGGAGGCAGCCATGTAAACAGTATTATTAGAGGAGGAGGCAGCCATGTAAACAGTATTATTAGAGGAGGAGGCAGCCATGTAAACAGTATTATTAGAGGAGGCAGCCATGTAAACAGTATTATTAGAGGAGGCAGCCATGTAAACAGTATTATTAGAGGAGGCAGCCATGTAAACAGTATTATTGGAGGAGGCAGCCATGTAAACAGTATTATTAGAGGAGGCAGCCATGTAAACAGTATTATTAGAGGAGGCAGCCATGTAAACAGTATTATTGGAGGAGGCAGCCATGTAAACAGTATTATTAGAGGAGGCAGCCATGTAAACAGTATTATTAGAGGAGGCAGCCATGTAAACAGTATTATTAGAGGAGGCAGCCATGTAAACAGTATTATTAGAGGAGGCAGCCATGTAAACAGTATTATTGGAGGAGGCAGCCATGTAAACAGTATTATTAGAGGAGGCAGCCATGTAAACAGTATTATTGGAGGAGGCAGCCATGTAAACAGTATTATTAGAGGAGGCAGCCATGTAAACAGTATTATTAGAGGAGGCAGCCATGTAAACAGTATTATTGGAGGAGGCAGCCATGTAAACAGTATTATTGGAGGAGGCAGCCATGTAAACAGTATTATTAGAGGAGGCAGCCATGTAAACAGTATTATTAGAGGAGGCAGCCATGTAAACAGTATTATTAGAGGAGGCAGCCATGTAAACAGTATTATTAGAGGAGGCAGCCATGTAAACAGTATTATTAGAGGAGGCAGCCATGTAAACAGTATTATTGGAGGAGGCAGCCATGTAAACAGTATTATTGGAGGAGGCAGCCATGTAAACAGTATTATTAGAGGAGGCAGCCATGTAAACAGTATTATTGGAGGAGGCAGCCATGTAAACAGTATTATTGGAGGAGGCAGCCATGTAAACAGTATTATTAGAGGAGGCAGCCATGTAAACAGTATTATTAGAGGAGGCAGCCATGTAAACAGTATTATTAGAGGAGGCAGCCATGTAAACAGTATTATTAGAGGAGGCAGCCATGTAAACAGTATTATTGGAGGAGGCAGCCATGTAAACAGTATTATTAGAGGAGGCAGCCATGTAAACAGTATTATTAGAGGAGGCAGCCATGTAAACAGTATTATTAGAGGAGGCAGCCATGTAAACAGTATTATTAGAGGAGGCAGCCATGTAAACAGTATTATTAGAGGAGGCAGCCATGTAAACAGTATTATTGGAGGAGGCAGCCATGTAAACAGTATTATTGGAGGAGGCAGCCATGTAAACAGTATTATTGGAGGAGGCAGCCATGTAAACAGTATTATTAGAGGAGGCAGCCATGTAAACAGTATTATTAGAGGAGGCAGCCATGTAAACAGTATTATTGGAGGAGGAGGCAGCCATGTAAACAGTATTATTGGAGGAGGCAGCCATGTAAACAGTATTATTGGAGGAGGCAGCCATGTAAACAGTATTATTAGAGGAGGCAGCCATGTAAACAGTATTATTGGAGGAGGCAGCCATGTAAACAGTATTATTGGAGGAGGCAGCCATGTAAACAGTATTATTAGAGGAGGCAGCCATGTAAACAGTATTATTAGAGGAGGCAGCCATGTAAACAGTATTATTGGAGGAGGAGGCAGCCATGTAAACAGTATTATTGGAGGAGGCAGCCATGTAAACAGTATTATTGGAGGAGGCAGCCATGTAAACAGTATTATTAGAGGAGGCAGCCATGTAAACAGTATTATTGGAGGAGGCAGCCATGTAAACAGTATTATTGGAGGAGGCAGCCATGTAAACAGTATTATTAGAGGAGGCAGCCATGTAAACAGTATTATTGGAGGAGGCAGCCATGTAAACAGTATTATTAGAGGAGGCAGCCATGTAAACAGTATTATTGGAGGAGGCAGCCATAATTAAACATTAATACTAATGATAATCATCATCACTGGGTTTTTTTCTCTCCCTGGGGTTTCCTTACTCCCATCGTCACACACTGTAATTAGAAAGCAATTGAAATGAGGAAGGTAATAAGGGTAAAGGTTTCCTTTACTAAGTGTCATCTCTTTCACATTTATATTATCACAGCCACTAGACATTTTGTAGCGGAGCGTAATTCTGTTGATGCTTATCTTGTCAATACTGCTAGAGCCACAATACTGCTATAGGCCAGTCAGAGGGACTCGTCGTGTTGATAATCATGACAGGAGTCAGAGGGACTCATCATGTTGATAATAATGACAGGAGTCAGAGGGACTCATCATGTTGATAATCATGACAGGAGTCAGAGGGACTCGTCAAGTTGATAATAATGACAGGAGTCAGTCAGAGGAACTCATCATGTTGATAATCATGACAGGAGTCAGAGGGACTCATCATGTTGATAATAATGACAGGAGTCAGACGGACTCGTCATGTTGATAATAATGACAGGAGTCAGAGGGACTCGTCATGTTGATAATAATGACAGGAGTCAGAGGGACTCGTCATGTTGATAATAATGACAGAGGTCAGTCAGAGGGACTCATCATGTTGATAATAATGACAGGAGTCAGAGGGACTCGTCATGTTGATAATAATGACAGAGGTCAGAGGGACTCATCATGTTGATAATAATGACAGGAGTCAGAGGGACTCGTCATGTTGATAATAATGACAGGAGTCAGAGGGACTCGTCATGTTGATAATAATGACAGGAGTCAGAGGGACTCATCATGTTGATAATAATGACAGGAGTCAGAGGGACTCATCATGTTGATAATAATGACAGGAGTCAGAGGGACTCATCATGTTGATAATAATGACAGGAGTCAGAGGGACTCGTCATGTTGATAATCATGACAGGAGTCAGAGGGACTCATCATGTTGATAATAATGACAGGAGTCAGAGGGACTCATCATGTTGATAATAACGACAGGAGTCAGAGGGACTCATCATGTTGATAATAACGACAGGAGTCAGAGGGACTCATCATGTTGATAATAATGACAGGAGTCAGAGGGACTCGTCATGTTGATAATAACGACAGGAGTCAGAGGGACTCATCATGTTGATAATAATGACAGGAGTCAGAGGGACTCATCATGTTGATAATAACGACAGGAGTCAGAGGGACTCATCATGTTGATAATAATGACAGGAGTCAGAGGGACTCATCATGTTGATAATAATGACAGAGGTCAGTCAGAGGGACTCATCATGTTGATAATAATGACAGGAGTCAGAGGGACTTGTCATGTTGATAATAATGACAGGAGTCAGAGGGACTCATCATGTTGATAATAATGACAGGAGTCAGAGGGACTCATCATGTTGATAATAATGACAGGAGTCAGAGGGACTCGTCATGTTGATAATAATGACAGGAGTCAGAGGGACTTGTCATGTTGATAATAATGACAGGAGTCAGAGGGACTCATCATGTTGATAATAACGACAGGAGTCAGAGGGACTCATCATGTTGATAATAATGACAGGAGTCAGGGGGACTCGTCATGTTGATAATAATGACAGGAGTCAGAGGGACTCGTCATGTTGATAATAATGACAGGAGTCAGAGGGACTCGTCATGTTGATAATAATGACAGGAGTCAGAGGGACTCGTCATGTTGATAATAATGACAGGAGTCAGAGGGACTCGTCATGTTGATAATAATGACAGGAGTCAGAGGGACTCGTCATGTTGATTATAATGAATCAGAACCACGAAGACAAACCTCGTCTGAGACCTGAATTCTTGTTTTGGCTCCCCAAGCTAAATGCCTAGGCTTCAGCTCAGCAGGCTAACACTGTCTTCTCAGGAACCAGACTGAATCCCCACATGGAGGAGAGCAGAGGCTGTGGAGACAGTACAATGGGAGCATGTCAACAAATCAAATCAAATTTTATTTGTCACATACACATGGTTAGCAGATGTTAATGCGAGTGTAGCGAAATGCTTGTAAATACTGCATGGTTTCCTGAGAACGTGAAGCGAGGCTGCCATCTCTGTCGGCGCCGGAAGTCAGAAGTGAACAGAGTGTCTGACTGACGGTAAGATGGTTTCTGCCTCAGTCACATGGTTGGCCAGCCACTCTCACTGTACTGGAGCCTAGCTGGATCTGTCTCTCTGTCTGTAGTAAAGGACTGCATATACTTATCTAAACCCTTCAGTTCTGGAAACAGGTAGGGATAGGGAGTGCATTGGGATTGGCTGAATGTGTGGTTGTGACAGTAGGATGGTGGTTGCCTCAGTCTCTGTGTGGCCAGTCACTCTGTAACTCTCCTGGCTGTGTCTGTCTGCCTATCTGCCTGCCTGTCTGCCTGCCTGTCTGCCTGTCTGCCTGTCTGCCTGTAATAAAGTCTGTTCCCAGAGAGAACAACATATTGCTTTACAACACCCTGATAGACCAGAGATCTGCAAGGCTCTGATAAGACCTGATTTAGACAAGTAACGATGGTGACCCAGCAGAAGACACAGGAAGCTTCACTGTGACGAGGAAGTCTAAACCTTGTGTTTATCTTCCTGGATGGTGTTTCTCTCTCCTCCTTCACTCTGCCTCTAATATGATCTCACCTCTTCAAACGTCTATCTCTCGTTATATCCATATCCCTTCACATATGGAATTAAAAATATATATATATTTGACCTTTATTTAACTTGGCAAGTCAGTTAAGAACAAATTCTTATTTACAATGACGGCCTAGGAATAGAGGGTTAACTGCCTTATTCAGGGGCAGAATGACAGATTTGTACCTTGCCAGCTCGGGGATTCGATCTATTAAGTGGAAGAAGTTGGGTTTTTAAATGTTTTTGGAACAGATACTGTATATTCTTCATTAGTCTACCAATGCCTGGTCTGTCTACTTGGACAATGTTATGCTGCTGCATGAAACTAGACTCCTCCTATATTATTTACTCAGGTTTAAGCCTCGGAGCCAGCCAGCCAGTGAATGCGGTGACAGTACAGTGGCCGTAACTGGCAGAGTTCCAGGAAACAGTTCCTGTTCCTGACCAACGCCAGGGGAGACCTGAGAGGCCCAGGCCCAGTGCACATCCCAAATGGTACACTATACCTTATATAGTGCCCCTATAGGGCCCTGGTCAAAAGTAGTGCACTACGTAGGGAATAGAGTGCCATTTGGGACTCAGCACCCAGTGTACAGTTACTTAGCTTTTCTCTGCACTCAGATGGTGAATGAGATACGTCTCTGTGGCAGGCAGAGAGATGAAGGAAGGCTAGCTGTAAACAGTATTATTAGAGGAGGCAGCCATGTAAACAGTATTATTGGAGGAGGCAGCCATGTAAACAGTATTATTAGAGGAGGAGGCAGCCATGTAAACAGTATTATTGGAGGAGGCAGCCATGTAAACAGTATTATTAGAGGATGCAGCCATGTAAACAGTATTATTAGAGGAGGCAGCCATGTAAACAGTATTATTAGAGGAGGCAGCCATGTAAACAGTATTATTGGAGGAGGCAGCCATGTAAACAGTATTATTAGAGGATGCAGCCATGTAAACAGTATTATTAGAGGAGGCAGCCATGTAAACAGTATTATTAGAGGAGGCAGCCATGTAAACAGTATTATTAGAGGAGGCAGCCATGTAAACAGTATTATTAGAGGAGGAGGCAGCCATGTAAACAGTATTATTAGAGGAGGAGGCAGCCATGTAAACAGTATTATTAGAGGAGGCAGCCATGTAAACAGTATTATTGGAGGAGGCAGCCATGTAAACAGTATTATTAGAGGAGGCAGCCATGTAAACAGTATTATTAGAGGAGGCAGCCATGTAAACAGTATTATTAGAGGAGGAGGCAGCCATGTAAACAGTATTATTAGAGGAGGCAGCCATGTAAACAGTATTATTAGAGGAGGCAGCCATGTAAACAGTATTATTGGAGGAGGCAGCCATGTAAACAGTATTATTAGAGGAGGCAGCCATGTAAACAGTATTATTAGAGGAGGCAGCCATGTAAACAGTATTATTGGAGGAGGCAGCCATGTAAACAGTATTATTAGAGGAGGCAGCCATGTAAACAGTATTATTAGAGGAGGCAGCCATGTAAACAGTATTATTAGAGGAGGCAGCCATGTAAACAGTATTATTAGAGGAGGCAGCCATGTAAACAGTATTATTGGAGGAGGCAGCCATGTAAACAGTATTATTAGAGGAGGCAGCCATGTAAACAGTATTATTGGAGGAGGCAGCCATGTAAACAGTATTATTAGAGGAGGCAGCCATGTAAACAGTATTATTAGAGGAGGCAGCCATGTAAACAGTATTATTGGAGGAGGAGGCAGCCATGTAAACAGTATTATTGGAGGAGGCAGCCATGTAAACAGTATTATTAGAGGAGGCAGCCATGTAAACAGTATTATTAGAGGAGGCAGCCATGTAAACAGTATTATTAGAGGAGGCAGCCATGTAAACAGTATTATTGGAGGAGGCAGCCATGTAAACAGTATTATTGGAGGAGGCAGCCATGTAAACAGTATTATTAGAGGAGGCAGCCATGTAAACAGTATTATTGGAGGAGGAGGCAGCCATGTAAACAGTATTATTGGAGGAGGAGGCAGCCATGTAAACAGTATTATTGGAGGAGGCAGCCATGTAAACAGTATTATTAGAGGAGGCAGCCATGTAAACAGTATTATTAGAGGAGGCAGCCATGTAAACAGTATTATTGGAGGAGGAGGCAGCCATGTAAACAGTATTATTAGAGGAGGCAGCCATGTAAACAGTATTATTAGAGGAGGCAGCCATGTAAACAGTATTATTGGAGGAGGCAGCCATGTAAACAGTATTATTAGAGGAGGCAGCCATGTAAACAGTATTATTAGAGGAGGCAGCCATGTAAACAGTATTATTAGAGGAGGCAGCCATGTAAACAGTATTATTAGAGGAGGCAGCCATGTAAACAGTATTATTGGAGGAGGCAGCCATGTAAACAGTATTATTAGAGGAGGCAGCCATGTAAACAGTATTATTGGAGGAGGCAGCCATGTAAACAGTATTATTAGAGGAGGCAGCCATGTAAACAGTATTATTAGAGGAGGCAGCCATGTAAACAGTATTATTGGAGGAGGAGGCAGCCATGTAAACAGTATTATTGGAGGAGGCAGCCATGTAAACAGTATTATTAGAGGAGGCAGCCATGTAAACAGTATTATTAGAGGAGGCAGCCATGTAAACAGTATTATTAGAGGAGGCAGCCATGTAAACAGTATTATTGGAGGAGGCAGCCATGTAAACAGTATTATTAGAGGAGGCAGCCATGTAAACAGTATTATTGGAGGAGGCAGCCATGTAAACAGTATTATTGGAGGAGGAGGCAGCCATGTAAACAGTATTATTGGAGGAGGCAGCCATGTAAACAGTATTATTGGAGGAGGCAGCCATGTAAACAGTATTATTAGAGGAGGCAGCCATGTAAACAGTATTATTAGAGGAGGCAGCCATGTAAACAGTATTATTAGAGGAGGCAGCCATGTAAACAGTATTATTAGAGGAGGCAGCCATGTAAACAGTATTATTAGAGGAGGAGGCAGCCATGTAAACAGTATTATTAGAGGAGGCAGCCATGTAAACAGTATTATTAGAGGAGGCAGCCATGTAAACAGTATTATTAGAGGAGGCAGCCATGTAAACAGTATTATTAGAGGAGGCAGCCATGTAAACAGTATTATTGGAGGAGGCAGCCATGTAAACAGTATTATTAGAGGAGGCAGCCATGTAAACAGTATTATTAGAGGAGGCAGCCATGTAAACAGTATTATTGGAGGAGGCAGCCATGTAAACAGTATTATTAGAGGAGGCAGCCATGTAAACAGTATTATTAGAGGAGGCAGCCATGTAAACAGTATTATTAGAGGAGGCAGCCATGTAAACAGTATTATTAGAGGAGGCAGCCATGTAAACAGTATTATTGGAGGAGGCAGCCATGTAAACAGTATTATTAGAGGAGGCAGCCATGTAAACAGTATTATTGGAGGAGGCAGCCATGTAAACAGTATTATTAGAGGAGGCAGCCATGTAAACAGTATTATTAGAGGAGGCAGCCATGTAAACAGTATTATTGGAGGAGGCAGCCATGTAAACAGTATTATTGGAGGAGGCAGCCATGTAAACAGTATTATTAGAGGAGGCAGCCATGTAAACAGTATTATTAGAGGAGGCAGCCATGTAAACAGTATTATTAGAGGAGGCAGCCATGTAAACAGTATTATTAGAGGAGGCAGCCATGTAAACAGTATTATTAGAGGAGGCAGCCATGTAAACAGTATTATTGGAGGAGGCAGCCATGTAAACAGTATTATTGGAGGAGGAGGCAGCCATGTAAACAGTATTATTAGAGGAGGCAGCCATGTAAACAGTATTATTGGAGGAGGCAGCCATGTAAACAGTATTATTGGAGGAGGCAGCCATGTAAACAGTATTATTAGAGGAGGCAGCCATGTAAACAGTATTATTAGAGGAGGCAGCCATGTAAACAGTATTATTAGAGGAGGCAGCCATGTAAACAGTATTATTAGAGGAGGCAGCCATGTAAACAGTATTATTGGAGGAGGCAGCCATGTAAACAGTATTATTAGAGGAGGCAGCCATGTAAACAGTATTATTAGAGGAGGCAGCCATGTAAACAGTATTATTGGAGGAGGCAGCCATGTAAACAGTATTATTGGAGGAGGCAGCCATGTAAACAGTATTATTGGAGGAGGCAGCCATGTAAACAGTATTATTGGAGGAGGCAGCCATGTAAACAGTATTATTAGAGGAGGCAGCCATGTAAACAGTATTATTAGAGGAGGCAGCCATGTAAACAGTATTATTAGAGGAGGCAGCCATGTAAACAGTATTATTGGAGGAGGCAGCCATGTAAACAGTATTATTGGAGGAGGCAGCCATGTAAACAGTATTATTGGAGGAGGCAGCCATGTAAACAGTATTATTAGAGGAGGCAGCCATGTAAACAGTATTATTAGAGGAGGCAGCCATGTAAACAGTATTATTGGAGGAGGAGGCAGCCATGTAAACAGTATTATTGGAGGAGGCAGCCATGTAAACAGTATTATTGGAGGAGGCAGCCATGTAAACAGTATTATTAGAGGAGGCAGCCATGTAAACAGTATTATTAGAGGAGGCAGCCATGTAAACAGTATTATTGGAGGAGGCAGCCATGTAAACAGTATTATTAGAGGAGGCAGCCATGTAAACAGTATTATTAGAGGAGGCAGCCATGTAAACAGTATTATTGGAGGAGGCAGCCATGTAAACAGTATTATTGGAGGAGGCAGCCATGTAAACAGTATTATTAGAGGAGGCAGCCATGTAAACAGTATTATTAGAGGAGGCAGCCATGTAAACAGTATTATTAGAGGAGGCAGCCATGTAAACAGTATTATTAGAGGAGGCAGCCATGTAAACAGTATTATTGGAGGAGGCAGCCATGTAAACAGTATTATTAGAGGAGGCAGCCATGTAAACAGTATTATTAGAGGAGGCAGCCATGTAAACAGTATTATTGGAGGAGGCAGCCATGTAAACAGTATTATTGGAGGAGGCAGCCATGTAAACAGTATTATTAGAGGAGGCAGCCATGTAAACAGTATTATTAGAGGAGGCAGCCATGTAAACAGTATTATTAGAGGAGGCAGCCATGTAAACAGTATTATTAGAGGAGGCAGCCATGTAAACAGTATTATTGGAGGAGGCAGCCATGTAAACAGTATTATTGGAGGAGGCAGCCATGTAAACAGTATTATTAGAGGAGGCAGCCATGTAAACAGTATTATTGGAGGAGGAGGCAGCCATGTAAACAGTATTATTAGAGGAGGCAGCCATGTAAACAGTATTATTGGAGGAGGAGGCAGCCATGTAAACAGTATTATTGGAGGAGGAGGCAGCCATGTAAACAGTATTATTAGAGGAGGCAGCCATGTAAACAGTATTATTGGAGGAGGCAGCCATGTAAACAGTATTATTAGAGGAGGCAGCCATGTAAACAGTATTATTGGAGGAGGCAGCCATGTAAACAGTATTATTAGAGGAGGCAGCCATGTAAACAGTATTATTAGAGGAGGCAGCCATGTAAACAGTATTATTGGAGGAGGAGGCAGCCATGTAAACAGTATTATTGGAGGAGGAGGCAGCCATGTAAACAGTATTATTAGAGGAGGCAGCCATGTAAACAGTATTATTGGAGGAGGCAGCCATGTAAACAGTATTGGAGGAGGCAGCCATGTAAACAGTATTATTATTGGAGGAGGCAGCCATGTAAACAGTATTATTAGAGGAGGCAGCCATGTAAACAGTATTATTAGAGGAGGCAGCCATGTAAACAGTATTATTAGAGGAGGCAGCCATGTAAACAGTATTATTGGAGGAGGCAGCCATGTAAACAGTATTATTGGAGGAGGCAGCCATGTAAACAGTATTATTAGAGGAGGCAGCCATGTAAACAGTATTATTAGAGGAGGCAGCCATGTAAACAGTATTATTGGAGGAGGCAGCCATGTAAACAGTATTATTGGAGGAGGCAGCCATGTAAACAGTATTATTAGAGGAGGCAGCCATGTAAACAGTATTATTGGAGGAGGAGGCAGCCATGTAAACAGTATTATTAGAGGAGGCAGCCATGTAAACAGTATTATTAGAGGAGGCAGCCATGTAAACAGTATTATTGGAGGAGGAGGCAGCCATGTAAACAGTATTATTGGAGGAGGAGGCAGCCATGTAAACAGTATTATTGGAGGAGGCAGCCATGTAAACAGTATTATTAGAGGAGGCAGCCATGTAAACAGTATTATTAGAGGAGGCAGCCATGTAAACAGTATTATTGGAGGAGGCAGCCATGTAAACAGTATTATTGGAGGAGGCAGCCATGTAAACAGTATTATTAGAGGAGGCAGCCATGTAAACAGTATTATTGGAGGAGGCAGCCATGTAAACAGTATTATTGGAGGAGGCAGCCATGTAAACAGTATTATTGGAGGAGGCAGCCATGTAAACAGTATTATTGGAGGAGGCAGCCATGTAAACAGTATTATTAGAGGAGGCAGCCATGTAAACAGTATTATTAGAGGAGGCAGCCATGTAAACAGTATTATTGGAGGAGGCAGCCATGTAAACAGTATTATTAGAGGAGGCAGCCATGTAAACAGTATTATTGGAGGAGGCAGCCATGTAAACAGTATTATTAGAGGAGGCAGCCATGTAAACAGTATTATTAGAGGAGGCAGCCATGTAAACAGTATTATTAGAGGAGGCAGCCATGTAAACAGTATTATTAGAGGAGGCAGCCATGTAAACAGTATTATTGGAGGAGGCAGCCATGTAAACAGTATTATTAGAGGAGGCAGCCATGTAAACAGTATTATTGGAGGAGGCAGCCATGTAAACAGTATTATTAGAGGAGGCAGCCATGTAAACAGTATTATTAGAGGAGGCAGCCATGTAAACAGTATTATTAGAGGAGGCAGCCATGTAAACAGTATTATTAGAGGAGGCAGCCATGTAAACAGTATTATTAGAGGAGGCAGCCATGTAAACAGTATTATTGGAGGAGGCAGCCATGTAAACAGTATTATTAGAGGAGGCAGCCATGTAAACAGTATTATTAGAGGAGGCAGCCATGTAAACAGTATTATTGGAGGAGGCAGCCATGTAAACAGTATTATTGGAGGAGGCAGCCATGTAAACAGTATTATTGGAGGAGGCAGCCATGTAAACAGTATTATTGGAGGAGGCAGCCATGTAAACAGTATTATTGGAGGAGGCAGCCATGTAAACAGTATTATTGGAGGAGGCAGCCATGTAAACAGTATTATTAGAGGAGGCAGCCATGTAAACAGTATTATTAGAGGAGGCAGCCATGTAAACAGTATTATTAGAGGAGGCAGCCATGTAAACAGTATTATTAGAGGAGGCAGCCATGTAAACAGTATTATTAGAGGAGGCAGCCATGTAAACAGTATTATTAGAGGAGGCAGCCATGTAAACAGTATTATTGGAGGAGGCAGCCATGTAAACAGTATTATTAGAGGAGGCAGCCATGTAAACAGTATTATTGGAGAGGAGGCAGCCATGTAAACAGTATTATTATTAGAGGAGGCAGCCATGTAAACAGTATTATTGGAGGAGGCAGCCATGTAAACAGTATTATTGGAGGAGGCAGCCATGTAAACAGTATTATTGGAGGAGGCAGCCATGTAAACAGTATTGTTATTGGAGGAGGCAGCCATGTAAACAGTATTATTGGAGAGGAGGCAGCCATGTAAACAGTATTATTAGAGGAGGCAGCCATGTAAACAGTATTATTAGAGGAGGCAGCCATGTAAACAGTATTATTGGAGGGAGGCAGCCATGTAAACAGTATTATTAGAGGAGGCAGCCATGTAAACAGTATTATTAGAGGAGGCAGCCATGTAAACAGTATTATTAGAGGAGGCAGCCATGTAAACAGTATTATTAGAGGAGGCAGCCATGTAAACAGTATTATTAGAGGAGGCAGCCATGTAAACAGTATTATTGGAGGAGGCAGCCATGTAAACAGTATTATTGGAGGAGGCAGCCATGTAAACAGTATTATTAGAGGAGGCAGCCATGTAAACAGTATTATTGGAGGAGGCAGCCATGTAAACAGTATTATTGGAGGAGGCAGCCATGTAAACAGTATTATTGGAGGAGGCAGCCATGTAAACAGTATTATTAGAGGAGGCAGCCATGTAAACAGTATTATTAGAGGAGGCAGCCATGTAAACAGTATTATTAGAGGAGGCAGCCATGTAAACAGTATTATTAGAGGAGGCAGCCATGTAAACAGTATTATTAGAGGAGGCAGCCATGTAAACAGTATTATTGGAGGAGGCAGCCATGTAAACAGTATTATTGGAGGAGGCAGCCATGTAAACAGTATTATTAGAGGAGGCAGCCATGTAAACAGTATTATTGGAGGAGGCAGCCATGTAAACAGTATTATTATTGGAGGAGGCAGCCATGTAAACAGTATTATTCATGGAGGAGGCAGCCATGTAAACAGTATTATTGGAGGAGGCAGCCATGTAAACAGTATTATTAGAGGAGGCAGCCATGTAAACAGTATTATTGAGGAGGCAGCCATGTAAACAGTATTATTGGAGGAGGCAGCCATGTAAACAGTATTATTATGTGGAGGAGGCAGCCATGTAAACAGTATTATTGGAGGAGGAGGCAGCCATGTAAACAGTATTATTAGAGGAGGCAGCCATGTAAACAGTATTATTAGAGGAGGCAGCCATGTAAACAGTATTATTAGAGGAGGCAGCCATGTAAACAGTATTATTAGAGGAGGCAGCCATGTAAACAGTATTATTAGAGGAGGCAGCCATGTAAACAGTATTATTAGAGGAGGCAGCCATGTAAACAGTATTATTAGAGGAGGCAGCCATGTAAACAGTATTATTGGAGGAGGAGGCAGCCATGTAAACAGTATTATTAGAGGAGGCAGCCATGTAAACAGTATTATTGGAGGAGGCAGCCATGTAAACAGTATTATTAGAGGAGGCAGCCATGTAAACAGTATTATTAGAGGAGGCAGGCATGTAAACAGTATTATTAGAGGAGGCAGCCATGTAAACAGTATTATTGGAGGAGGCAGCCATGTAAACAGTATTATTGGAGGAGGCAGCCATGTAAACAGTATTATTGGAGGAGGCAGCCATGTAAACAGTATTATTAGAGGAGGAGGCAGCCATGTAAACAGTATTATTAGAGGAGGAGGCAGCCATGTAAACAGTATTATTAGAGGAGGAGGCAGCCATGTAAACAGTATTATTAGAGGAGGAGGCAGCCATGTAAACAGTATTATTAGAGGAGGAGGCAGCCATGTAAACAGTATTATTGGAGGAGGCAGCCATGTAAACAGTATTATTAGAGGAGGCAGCCATGTAAACAGTATTATTAGAGGAGGCAGGCATGTAAACAGTATTATTAGAGGAGGCAGCCATGTAAACAGTATTATTGGAGGAGGCAGCCATGTAAACAGTATTATTGGAGGAGGCAGCCATGTAAACAGTATTATTAGAGGAGGCAGCCATGTAAACAGTATTATTGGAGGAGGCAGCCATGTAAACAGTATTATTGGAGGAGGCAGCCATGTAAACAGTATTATTGGAGGAGGCAGCCATGTAAACAGTATTATTAGAGGAGGCAGCCATGTAAACAGTATTATTAGAGGAGGCAGCCATGTAAACAGTATTATTGGAGGAGGCAGCCATGTAAACAGTATTATTGGAGGAGGAGGCAGCCATGTAAACAGTATTATTGGAGGAGGCAGCCATGTAAACAGTATTATTAGAGGAGGCAGCCATGTAAACAGTATTATTGGAGGAGGCAGCCATGTAAACAGTATTATTGGAGGAGGCAGCCATGTAAACAGTATTATTGGAGGAGGCAGCCATGTAAACAGTATTATTGGAGGAGGCAGCCATGTAAACAGTATTATTAGAGGAGGAGGCAGCCATGTAAACAGTATTATTAGAGGAGGAGGCAGCCATGTAAACAGTATTATTAGAGGAGGAGGCAGCCATGTAAACAGTATTATTAGAGGAGGAGGCAGCCATGTAAACAGTATTATTAGAGGAGGAGGCAGCCATGTAAACAGTATTATTGGAGGAGGCAGCCATGTAAACAGTATTATTAGAGGAGGCAGCCATGTAAACAGTATTATTAGAGGAGGCAGCCATGTAAACAGTATTATTAGAGGAGGCAGCCATGTAAACAGTATTATTAGAGGAGGCAGCCATGTAAACAGTATTATTAGAGGAGGCAGCCATGTAAACAGTATTATTGGAGGAGGCAGCCATGTAAACAGTATTATTGGAGGAGGCAGCCATGTAAACAGTATTATTGGAGGAGGCAGCCATGTAAACAGTATTATTAGAGGAGGCAGCCATGTAAACAGTATTATTGGAGGAGGAGGCAGCCATGTAAACAGTATTATTAGAGGAGGCAGCCATGTAAACAGTATTATTAGAGGAGGCAGCCATGTAAACAGTATTATTGGAGGAGGCAGCCATGTAAACAGTATTATTGGAGGAGGAGGCAGCCATGTAAACAGTATTATTAGAGGAGGCAGCCATGTAAACAGTATTATTAGAGGAGGCAGCCATGTAAACAGTATTATTAGAGGAGGCAGCCATGTAAACAGTATTATTGGAGGAGGCAGCCATGTAAACAGTATTATTAGAGGAGGCAGCCATGTAAACAGTATTATTAGAGGAGGCAGCCATGTAAACAGTATTATTAGAGGAGGAGGCAGCCATGTAAACAGTATTATTAGAGGAGGAGGCAGCCATGTAAACAGTATTATTAGAGGAGGAGGCAGCCATGTAAACAGTATTATTGGAGGAGGCAGCCATGTAAACAGTATTATTAGAGGAGGCAGCCATGTAAACAGTATTATTGGAGGAGGCAGCCATGTAAACAGTATTATTAGAGGAGGCAGCCATGTAAACAGTATTATTAGAGGAGGCAGCCATGTAAACAGTATTATTGGAGGAGGCAGCCATGTAAACTGTATTATTGGAGGAGGCAGCCATGTAAACTGTATTATTAGAGGAGGCAGCCATGTAAACAGTATTATTAGAGGAGGCAGCCATGTAAACAGTATTATTAGAGGAGGCAGCCATGTAAACAGTATTATTAGAGGAGGCAGCCATGTAAACAGTATTATTGGAGGAGGCAGCCATGTAAACAGTATTATTAGAGGAGGCAGCCATGTAAACAGTATTATTAGAGGAGGCAGCCATGTAAACAGTATTATTAGAGGAGGCAGCCATGTAAACAGTATTATTAGAGGAGGCAGCCATGTAAACAGTATTATTGGAGGAGGCAGCCATGTAAACAGTATTATTAGAGGAGGCAGCCATGTAAACAGTATTATTAGAGGAGGCAGCCATGTAAACAGTATTATTGGAGGAGGCAGCCATGTAAACAGTATTATTGGAGGAGGAGGCAGCCATGTAAACTGTATTATTGGAGGAGGCAGCCATGTAAACAGTATTATTGGAGGAGGCAGCCATGTAAACAGTATTATTAGAGGAGGCAGCCATGTAAACAGTGTTATTGGAGCCCAATCCATTCTCCTTATTGCCAAAGCCTTCATTAGATCATTTAATGTAGTCCAGCTGCAATTCTCAGAATGTTTACAGACATTAATTAGTATGCTGTTCTTTTATTGGTCATCTCTATAAACAAAAACACAGCAAAGGTCCCAAATTGCACCTTATATCCTATGCCGTGCATTGCTTTTGACCAGAGCCCTATGGGATATGTGGGAAATAGGGTACCATTTCGAACACAGACAGTACCGGTCAAAAGTTTGGACACACCTACTCATTTTTCAGATTCTTCAAAGTAGCCACCCATTGCCTTGACAGCTTTGCACACTCTTGGCATTCTATCAACTAGCTTCATGAGGTAGTCACCTGGAATGCATTTCAATTAACAGGTGAGCCTTGTTAAAAGTTGATTTGTGGAATTTCTTTCCTTCTTATTGTGTTTGAGCCAATCAGTTGTGTTGTGACAAGGTAGGGTGGGTATACAGAATACTGTCCTTTGGACTGTCCTTTGGACTGATGAGTCCAAGTTTGCGATTTTTGGTTCCAACCGCCGTGTCTTTGTGAGACGCAGAGTATGTGAACAGATGATCTCCGCATGTGTGGTTCCCACCATGAAGCATGGAGGAGGAGGTTTGATGGTGTGGTGGTGCTTTTCTACTGATTTATTTAGAATTCAAGGCACACTTAACCAGCATGGCTTCCACAGCATTCTGCAGCGATACGCCATTCCATCTTGTTTGCGCTTAGCGGGACTATCATTTGTGTTTCAACAGGATAATGACCCAACACACCTCCAGGCTGTGTAAGGGATATTTGACCAGGAAGGAGAGTGCTGCATCAGATGACCTGTCCTCCACAACCACCCGACCTCAACCCAATTGAGATGTTTTGGATTGAGTTGGACCGCGGAGTGAATTGAAAAGCAGCCAACAAGTGGGAAGTCCTTCAAGACTGTTGGAAAAGCATTCCAGGTGAATCTGGTTGAGAGAATGCCAAGAGTGCAATGCTGTCATCAAGACAAAGGGTGGCTACTTTGAAGGTTCTAAAATATAAAATATATATTGATTTGTTTAACACTTTTTTTGGTTACTACATGATTCCATATGTGTTATTTCATAGTTGTGATGTCTTCACTATTATTCTACAATGTAGAAAATTGTAAAAATAAAGAAAACCCCTTGAATGAGTGGGTGTGTCCAAACCTTTGACTGGAACTGTATACTGTTTGAGATTACACACATTCTCCTCATTCAGTCAACCTAACCAGGCTACAAACAAGGAAGAGACAAATTATGGCCATGAAGCCACAAATGATTCTGGAGTAATTCAACCACTGAAGATTGCAGTAATGAGTAAGGTCCTAGTCAGTACATCAACCATGCTAATCATACCATTGTCTTTGGTTGCTAGTATCTTGTTGTTGAATGGTAGAACAATTCTCTACACATTAGAGAGGAGGGCCTGCTAGTATCTTGTTGTTGAATGGTAGAACAATTCTCTACACAATAGAGAGGAGGGCCTGCTAGTATCTTGTTGTTGAATGGTAGAACACTTCTCTACACATTAGAGAGGAGGAAATGCCCAAATTACTATTGCCCCATCACGCTCACCTTGGTCATCGTGAAGTGCTTCAAAAGGCTGGTCAGGGCCCACATCAAGGCCAGCATGCCAGGCCCACTGGACCCACTCCAATTTACCTACCGCTCCAACAGATCCACGGAAGATGCCATTTCCATCGCTATTCACACGACCCTAACACATCTGGGCAAGAGGAACACCTATGTGAGAATGCTGTTCATTGACTACAGTTCAGCATTCAACGCTATTGTTACCTCCAAGCTTGATACCAAGTTCAGAGCCCCGGGTCTGGACACCACCCTCTGCAACTGGATTCTGGACTTCCTGACGGGCAGACCACAGGCTGTGAGGACTGGCAACAACACCTCACAACACAAGGGCCCCTCAGGGGTGTGTCCTCAGCACTCTGCTGTACTCCCTGTTCACCCACAACTGCTTGGCTTTGCATGGCACCAACTCCATCATCAAGTTTGCTGATGACAACATGGTTGTAGGCCTGATAACCAACAATAATGAGTCGTCCTACAGGTAGGGTGTAAGTGAACTAGCATGGTGGTGTCATGACAACAACCTCTCCCTCAACATCAGCTAAAAAAAAAAGAGTTGATTGTTGACTTCAGGAAGCAGAGGAGGGAACATGACCCAATCCACATCAACAGGGACTGCAGTAGAGAAAGTCAACAGTTTGAGGTTTCCCGGCGTCCACATCAACAGGGACTGCAGTAGAGAGAGTCAACAGTTTGAAGTTTCCCGACGTCCACATCAACAGGGACTGCAGTAGAGAAAGTCAACAGTTTGACCAACAACACCACCGCCCTTGTCAAGAGGGCGCAACATCTCTACTTCCTATTACCGCTGCACCATCGAGAGCATCCAGACCGGTTGCATCGCGGCCTGCTCTGCCCACGACTGCAAGGCCCTCCAGCGGGCGGTGAAGACAGCCAAGTACTTCACCGGGACTGTGCTCCCACCCATCCAGGACATCTACTCCAAATGGTGTTTGAGGAAGACTCCGCAGCATCGTCAAGGACCCCACACACCCCAGTCACAAGCTGTTCACTGCCTTACCGTCTGGCAGACGGTATCAGAGCATGAGGTCTGATACCAACAGGCTCAGAGACCGTTTCAAACTACAAGCCATCAGACTGCTGAACACTTGAACTGGACTGACCACCTGCTCTGATTCTCCACACGCTACACACACACACACACACACACACACACACACACACACACACACACACACACTCTAATGCACAAACCCACACAGACATACCAATACACATGTAAATATTGGACTATACATTGTGCCTTCCTGTATGATACTTATGCTACAATGTTTATTCTATTCTACTTCATGTTCGTATTCTTATATTTTATTATTTTATTTTTGTCATTGCATTGTCGAGAAGAAACCTGAAAGTAAGCATTTGATTGGATGATGTATACCATGCGTATCCCGTACATACAAGGAATAAAACTTTAAACAAACTGTAACTTTTGTTTGTCATGGGACAATTTCAGAGAGTAGCTCCCTGTTAGAGTTCTACAAGGAGACAAAACACGGTCGAACTTCATTATCATTTGAGCTCCATTACCAAGTCACCCACTGAGTGTGTTACTATATCTACATGTTCCCTTCACAAAGTATTCACGCCTCTTGATTTTTTTACTTTTTTGTCTTGTGTTACAACCTCAAATTAAAATGGGGGTGGCAGGTAGCCTAGTGGTTAGAGTGTTGGACTTGTAACCGGAGGGTTGCAAGTTCAAATCCCCGAGCTGACAAGGAAAAAATCTGTTGTTCTGCCCCTGAACAAGGCAGTTAACCCACTGTGCCGTGAATGTCAATTAAGGCAGCCCCCCGCACCTCTCTGATTCAGAGGGGTTGGGTTAAATGCGGAAGACACATTTTGGTTGAAGGCATTCGGTTGTACAACTGACTAATAATGGTGACTTTGATTTTTTTGGGGGGTCACTGGCCTACACACAATACCCCATAACATCAAAGTGGAGCTATGTTTTTTTTTTACAAAATTAATTACAAATGAAAAGCTAAAATGTCTTGAGTCAATTAGTATTCAACCCCTTTTTTATGGCAAGCTTCAATAAGTTTAGGTTTAAAAATGTGCTGAACAAGTCACATAATAGGTTGCAAGGACTCACTCTGTGTTTAACATGGTTTTGTAATGACTACCTCATCTCTGTACCCCACACACACAATTATCTGTATGGTCCCTCAGTCGAGCAGTGAATATCAAACACAGATTCAACCACAAAGACCAGGGAGGTTTTCCAATGCCTCTCAAATAAGGGCACCTACTGGTAGATGGGTAAAAATAATAGAAGCAGACATTGAATATCCCTTTGAGCATGGTGAAGTTATTAATTACACATAAGATGGTGTATATATAGACCCAGTCACTACATACTTCCTTCCTATTTCATTTAACTAGGCAAGTCAGTTAAGAAATCCTTATTTACAATGACAGCCTACCCTGGCCAAACCCTCCTCTAACCCAGACAACACTGGGCTAATTGTGCGCTGCCCTATGGGACTCCCGACCACAGCCAGTTGTAATACAGCCCAGGATCGAACCAGCGTCTGTTGTGACGCCTCTAGCACTGCAACGCAGTGCCTTAGACCGCTGCACCACTCGGGAGCCCATAAAGCTCCCTGTTCACCCACGACTGCATGGCTTTGCACAACACCAACTCCATCAAGTTTGCTTCCTAACTCAGTTGCCGGAGAGGAAGGAAACCGATCAGGGATTTCGTCATGAGGCCAGCGGTGACTTTAAAACAGTATTAGGAGAACGTATCAACAACATTGTCGTTACTCCACAATACTAACCTAATAGACAGTGAAAAGAAGGAAGCCTGTACAGAATACAGAATACAAATATTCCAAAAACATGCATCCTGTTAGCAACAAGGCACTAAAATGTGGCAAAGCAATTAACTTTTTGTCCTGAATACAAAGTGTTATGTTTGGGACAAATCCAGTACAACACATTACTGAGTACCATTCTCCATATTTTCAACCATAGTGGTGGCTGCATAATGTTATGGGGATGCTTGTAATCGTTAAGGGACTTTTTCAGGATAACAAATGAACCAAATGGAGCTAAGCACAGGCAAAATCCTAAGACCTGAAAATAGTTGTCTAGCAATGATCAACAAACAATTTGACACAGCTTGAATAATTGTTTTAAGAATAAAGGGCAACTGTTGTACAATCCAGGTGTGGAAAGCACTTAGAGACTTACCCAGAAAGACTCACAGCTGTAATCGCTGCCAAAGATGCTTCTACAAAGTATGGACTCAGGGGTATGAATGCTTATGTAAATTAGATATTTCTGTATTTCATTTTTAATACATTTGAAAACATTTCTAAAAACATGTTTTCACCAGGTCATTATGGGGTATTGCGTGTAGATGAGTAAAAAATAATCATATCTATTCCATTTTCGAATTCTGGCTGTAACACAACAACATTTGGAATATCTCAAGGGGTGTGAATACTTTCTGAAGGCGCTGTCTTGGAGATTAAGTATCAAGAGTTAACTAAATTCCATGGTCTGGTTTTACGAGTCTCTTTGTGGATGTCAAAATCCATCAGCCTTTCCCAGCCTCTTTGTCTCTCTACCAAGGGAATAATCCTGGTCCCTATGTGATGTGAGCGTGCCTTACCCTGTTACACAAGCAGAGACTTAAGCTACAAGCTGTCAATCAAACTATTCAGACTCTGAAGCTTGGTTGGTAGAGGTTTCCAACATTGAATGTTGGTTTCTTAGATCGTTACTCGGATATACAGAGAGTTGGATATCAGATATGCATAACGATTCATCCAATTGCCTCAGCTCTGATATTTCCCCAAGGAATAGAATATAGAGAGGTGAGTTCAAATTAAATCAAATCAAAGTTTATTTGTCACGTGCGCCGAATACAACAGGTGTAGACCTTACAGTGAAATGCTGAATACAACAGGTGTAGACCTTACAGTGAAATGCTTACTTACAGGCTCTAACCAATAGTGCAATTTCTAAGTAAAAAATAGGTATTAGTTAAACAATAGATAAGTAAAAACATTTAAAAAAAAAAACTGTATAATGACAGTGAAAATGTCACGTCCAGGCCAGAGTTTTAGGCTGGCGTGTTTAGGTTTCGTTTTTGGTGTAGGGTTTTTGAGTTCTAGGTGTTCATTTTCTATGTTGGGGTAATGGTTCCCAATTAGAGGCAGCTGTGTGTCGTTGTCTCTAATTGGGAACCATATATATGTTTGGGGTTTTCATTTAGGTTTTGTGGGTTATTGTTTGTGCATAGCTTGTAGGTTCATGTTATGTTTCAACTGCACGGTCTTCGTTTACGTTTGTTTGTTTTGCCCAGTTACATGAGTTACGTTGTTTAATAAAAACATGTATACTGGATGCCTTGCTGCGCCTTGGTCTGTCCTTACAGAAGATTGTGACAGAATAACCCACCATAAGAAGACCAAGCAGCGAGAGACTCGGGAACATTGGACTTGGGAGGAGATTTTGGATGGCAAGGGATCTTGGACATGGGATGAGATTTTGGAGGGAAAAGGACCAAGGTCTCAGCCGGAGGATTATCGTCGCTCCAGGGAGAGAGAAAAGTTAATTGGAACTCGCCTGGCACGGAAGCCCGAAAGGCAGCCCCAAAAAACTTTTTTGGGGGGGCACACGAGGAGGTTGGCCGGTTCAGGAGGGACTCCTGAGCCAACTCTTCGTGCTTTATGGAGAGAGCGTTGGGGAGAGCGTCGCACTGGTAAGACGCCGTGCTATGCAGTTTTGCGCACGGTGTCCCCAGTGCGCATTCACAGCCCGGTGCGAGAGATTCCAGCGCCACTCATCTGTCAGGCTACGGTGAGTGTGCAGCCTGGTAGAGTGGTGCCGGCTCAGCGCTCCTGGTCTCCGGTGCGCCTCCTTGGACCAGGATATCCTGCGCCAGCTCTACGCACTGTATCTCCGGTTCGCATCCACAGCCCAGTACGTCCTGTCCCTGCTCCAGGATCCCTGTGCCCGTTGTGAACTCAGCACGTCCTGTCCCTGCTCCACGCTCCAGGATTCCTGTGCCCGTCGGGAACCCAGCACGTCCTGTTCCTGCTCCCCGCACCAGAGTGCGCGTTATGAGCCCAGTACGGCCGGTTCCTGCTCTCTGCACCAGAGTGCGCGTTATGAGCCCAGTACGGCCGGTTCCTGCTCTCTGCACCAGAGTGCGCGTTATGAGCCCAGTACGGCCGGTTCCTGCTCCCCGCACCAGAGGGCGCGTTATGAGCCCAGTACGGCCGGTTCCTGCTCCCGCACTAGAGTGCGCGTTATGAGCCCAGCACGGCCGGTTCCTGCTCCCGCACCAGAGTGCGCTATTTGAGCCCAATACGGCGGTTCCTGCTCCCGCACCAGAGTGCGCGTTATGAGCCCAGCACGGCCGGTTCCTGCTCCCGCACCAGAGTGCGCGTTATGAGCCCAATGCGGCCGGTTCCTGCTCCCCGCACCAGAGTGTGCGTTATGAGCCCAGCACGGCCAGTTCCTGCTCCACGCACCAGAGTGCGCGTTATGAGCCCAGTACGGCCGGTTCCTGCTCCCCGCACCAGAGTGCGCGTTATGAGCCCAGCACGGCCGGTTCCTGCTCCCGCACCAGAGTGCGCGTTATGAGCCCAATGCGGCCGGTTCCTGCTCCCGCACCAGAGGGCGCGTTATGAGCCCAATGCGGCCGGTTCCTGCTCCCGCACCAGAGGGCGCGTTGAGCCCAGTACGGCCGGTTCCTGCTCCCCGCACCAGAGTGCGCGTTATGAGCCCAGTACGGCCGGTTCCTGCTCCCCGCACCAGAGTGCGCTATTTGAGCCCAATACGGCCGGTTCCTGCTCCCCGCACCAGTGTGCGCGTTATGAGCCCAGTACGGCCGGTTCCTGCTCCCCTGTCCAGGTCCGCCAGTGTGCTTCCCCTGTCCAGGTCCGCCAGTGTGCTTCCCCTGTCCTGAGCCGCCAGTGAGGGTCCCCAGTCCTGAGCCGCCAGTGAGGGTCCCCAGTCCGGAGCCGCCAGTGAGGGTCCCCAGTCCGGAGCCGCCAGTGAGGGTCCCCAGTCCGGAGCCGCCAGTGAGGGTCCCCAGTCCGGGCCGCCAGTGAGGGTCCCCAGTCCAGCAAATGGCCCAGGGCCTCCGGTGCGTGACTTCGGACCAGCACGGCCAGCACCGGAGCCGCCACCTGGGATCAAAAGACCCACCCGAAGACCCCCCCATGGACTTTTGGGTGGTGCGGTCGGAGTCCGCGCCTTTGGGGGGGGGTACTGTCACGTCCAGGCCAGAGTTTTAGGCTGGCGTGTTTAGGTTTCGTTTTTGGTGTAGGGTTTTTGAGTTCTAGGTGTTCATTTTCTATGTTGGGGTAATGGTTCCCAATTAGAGGCAGCTGTGTGTCATTGTCTCTAATTGGGAACCATATATATGTTTGGGGTTTTCATTTAGGTTTTGTGGGTTATTGTTTGTGCATAGCTTGTAGGTTCATGTTATGTTTCAACTGCACGGTCTTCGTTTACGTTTGTTTGTTTTGCCCAGTTACATGAGTTACGTTGTTTAATAAAAACATGTATACTGGATGCCTCGCTGCGCCTTGGTCTGTCCTTACAGAAGATCGTGACAGAAAATAACAGTAGCGAGGCTATATACAGGTGGTACCGGTACAGAGTCAGTGGTGCGGGGTCACCGGTTAGTCGAGCTAATTGAGGTAATATGTACATGTAGGTATAGTTCAAGTGACTATGCATAGACGGTAAACAGAGAGTAGCAGCAGAGTAAAAGAGGGGGTTGGCGAGTGGGGAGGTGGTGGGACACAATGAAAATAGTCTGGGTAGCCAATGTGCGGGGGCACAGGTTAGTCGGGCTAACTGAGGTTGTATGTACAGTTGAAGTAGGAAGTTTACATTCAATTAGGTTGGAACTCGTTTTTCAACCACTCCACAAATGTCTTGATAACAAACTATAGTTTTGGCAAGTCCGTTAGGACATCTACTTTGTGCATGACACAAGTAATTTTCCCAGCAATTGTTTACGTTGTGTATACGCAAGTTTAAACACCATGGGACCACGCAGCTTTCACACCGCTCAGGAAGGAGGCGTTCTATCACCTAGAGATGAATGTACTTTTGTGCGAAAAGTGCAAATCAATCCTAGAACAACAGCAAAGGACCTTGTGAAGATGCTGGAGGAAACAGGTACAAATGTATCTATATCTACAGTAAAACGAGTCCTTTATCGACATAACCTGAAAGGCCGCTCAGCAAGGAAGAAGCCACTGCTCCAAAACCACCATAAAAAGCCAGACTACGGTTTGCAACTGCACATGGGGACAAAGATTGTACTTTTTGGAGAAATGTCCTCTGGTCTGATGAAACAAAATAGAACTGTTTGGCCATAATGACCATTGTTATGTTTGGAGGAAAAAGGGGGAGGCTTGCAAGCAGAAGAACACCATCCCAACCGTGAAGCACGGGGGTGGCAGCATCATGTTGTGGGGGTGCTTTGCTGCAGGAGGGACTGGTGCACTTCACAAAATAGATGGCATAATGAGGATGCAAAATTACATGGATATATTGAAGCAACATCTTAAAACATCAGTCAGGAAGTTAAAGCTTGGTCGCAAATGGGTCTTCCAAATGGGCAATGACCCCAAGTGGCCATTACAACGCCCTGACCTCAATCTTATAGAAAATGTGTGGGCAGAACTGAAAACACGTGTGTGAGCAAGGAGGCCTACCAACCTGACGAAGTTCCACCAGCTCTGTCAGGAGGAATGGTCCAGAATTCACCCAACTTATTGTGGAAAGCTTGTGGAAGGCTACCTGAAACATTTGACCCAAGTTAAACAAATTAAAGGCAATGCTACCAAATACTAATTGAGTGTATGTAAACTTCTGACCCAATGGGAATGTGATGAAAGAAATAAAAGCTGAAATAAATAGTTCTCTCTACTATTTCACATTCTTAAAATAAATTGGTGATCCTAACTGACCTAAGACAGGGAATTTTTTTACCAGGATTAAATGTCAGGAATGATTAAAAACTGAGTTTAAATGTATTAAATGTATTAAACTTCCGACTTCAACTGTACATGACTGTATAGTTAAAGTGACTATGCATAGATGACAAACAGAGAGTAGCAGCAGAGCAAAATAGGGTACCCTGACAAATAGTCCAGGTTAGCAATTGTATTACCTGTTCAGGAGTCTTATGGCTTGGGGTTAAAAGTTGGTAGAGATACAAAACATATGCTATGTTATCTACCTACTGTACCAGCCAAGCCTGGATCACATTCACAACTCCACAAATGGGAATGGCTCATTCATAGGAAGAGAGGATGATAGGAAGAGAGAAGGAAAGGAGAGAGGAGGATAGGAGGATAGGAATAGAGGAGGATAGGAATAGAGGAGGATAGGAAGAGAGGAGGATAGGAGGATAGGAGGATAGGACGAGAGGAAAAGAGGACGTTAGGAACAGAAGTGGATAGGAAGAGAGGAGGATAGGAAGAAAGGAGGATAGGAAGAAAGGAGGATAGGAAGAGAGGATGATAGGAAGAGAGGAGGATAGGAAGAGAGGAGGATAGGAAGAGAGGATGATAGGAAGAGAGGAGGATAGGAAGAGAGGAGGATAGGAAGAAAGGTGGATAGGAACAGAGTGGGAAAGGAAGAGAGGAGGATTGGAAGTCAGTCACTCGCTCACTCACTTCCTCAGTCAGACACTCACTCAGTCACTCTCTCAAAAACTCAGTCACTCACTCAGATACTCACTCAGTCACTCTCTCTCTCTCTCCCATAGGGCTCTGGTCAACAGTAGTGCACTGTATAGGGACTAGGCTGCCATTTGGGATGCAAGCGGTCTAACAGTTCTTGATATACCCTTCAGATAGGGACCGCCTGGGAGCGTTTAGACAATAATATCTGTCACGGCGGAGGGACAGGAGCAGAGATAGGTCGTGATGGATAACCCTGTCACAACTGAGGGATTATGGCTCTAGACATGAAAGTGTTCCGGCTAAGCACTTCATCATGGCCAATCGTTTTATGACATTGTGGCAAAGCCTTCACAGTTCCACACTGTCAGGGTTGCATCCAGAATGGCACCCTGTTCCCTTTGTAAGGGGCCCTGGTCCAAGGTAGTGCACTTCAGAATATAAACAATATGTTGTCATCTGAGACACGAGGGACACGGAGGATCACTCTAACTGACAGACTCTGCCCCATTGAGGTGTGACACAAACCACTTAGCTTTATGGCAGAAGCCATCACAAAAAGGTGGTTGTCTGTAAGCAACATGTGCTGGACAGTCGTTGATCAAGAGGGTCATCTTACTGTGCCTGGTGTCTTAGGGTCCATCACTACATAGAGAGACAATTCAAAAACCAAATGCAACACAACAGGAACTGCAAGCTACTGTATGTCCCAGAGGGGATTGGGCTCTTCTCTCTTCCTGGTGCCAGAGGTATGGATTGCAGGATGCTGCTCTCTCCACAGGGAATATAATACATTTAGTTGGCTGAATGCCAGGCACCACAAAGAGAGGCATAAGAAATGTAGAAAATCACCCTGCTTTCATGTAGAAAAAATATATCATTTAAGTGCATTGTTAATTATTTTCAGTTCGTGCTGTATCTGAGTGACTTCTGCGTTGATAGCCGCTTTTATTCTGTTGTGTTGATGAGTCGTTCATGCATTCTATTGTTCTCCTGATGAAAAAAAAAACCTTGTTTAGTAATAGCTTTAATTTACATGAAAATCAGGAAGACATGAGTTTAATGAACCTCTACTAAAGCACTTCTTTAAGAGTCCATATGGAATTGGCTCCTCTTAATTTTACTCACTAATCGTCTAGTCTTTGTCCTTCAGTAGTCATCACCGTGGAAGAACTTAAAGAAGTCCTCTTCTTACATCTGCGTTCAGGGGTTTAAAGTATTTTCATAGAGTTGATAAAACAGCAGTTTAATATTTGGGATGTGTTGTATTCCATCTTCATGTCGTTCCTCTAAGTCAAGCAATTACTCAGAATGTTTGTGCTCAGATACTTTAGTGGCAAACAGAGAAATTTGAATTTGAGGAACTCAAGTTGTGTTTTGATCTAGCACCAATTTCACCTGAAGATAAGAGGTGAAAGTTCTACACAACATTCAACCCACATTCAACCAGTATTCAACCAGTATTCAACCGGCATTCAACCAGTTTTCAACCAACGTTTAACCCACATTCAACCAGAATTCAACCAATGTTCAACCCACATTCAACCAGTTTTCAACCAACGTTTAACCCACATTCAACCAGAATTCAACCAATGTTCAACCCACATTCAACCAGTTTTCAACCAACGTTTAACCCACATTCAACCAGTATTCAACCAGTATTCAACCGGCATTCAACCAGTTTTCAACCAACGTTTAACCCACATTCAACCAGAATTCAACCAATGTTCAACCCACATTCAACCAGAATTCAACCAATGTTCAACCCACATTCAACCAACATTCAACCCACATTCAACCAGCATTCAACCAGCATTCAACCAACGTTCAACCCACATTCAACCCACATTCAACCCACATTCAACCCGCATTCAACCAACGTTCAACCCACATTCAACCTACATTCAACCAGTATTAAACCAACGTTCAACCCACATTCAACCAGTATTCAACCCACATTCAACCCACGTTCAACCAACGTTCAAACCACATTCAACCCACGTTCAACCCACGTTCAACCAACGTTCAACCCACATTCAACCCACATTCACATCGCATTCAACACACATTCAACCCACATTCAACCCACATTCAACCCACATTCAACCCACATTCAACCCACAGACTCCAGGTTCCTTTTCAGTTCAGTTCTGAACACTCCATGAAAAGGGGAGACTAACTAAAATTGCTAAACTAAAGACCTTTTCCAACCATGACTCCATGCTTTATTCATGTGTTACTGTGTAAAAGTGGAATTTGGTGGAGAGGTACACGTGTGTGTGTGTGTGTGTGTGTGCGTGCGCGCGTGTGCGTGTGTGTAACTTCACACGAAACCCGGCCACATTAGTCAGCGTGTCATCGCCGCACACACACACACACACACCTCTTCTCTTCTCCCGGCCTGTGATGAGAGAATGCCATTGAAAATGATGGGCCATACACACTGCCCTGCCGTCTTTCATTTAATCTATCTCCAACGTGTCTTTGGTAAGAAATCAAAACTATTGTTGATGCGAATCCAAAAGGCAAAACTGGGAAAACAAAGAGGTTAAACACAAGACCTTTCTCTGCATCATTTGGGGCAGCAGGTAGCCTAGTGGTTAGAGCGTTGGGCCACTAACCGAAAGGTTGCTGGATAGAATCCCCGAGCTGACAAGGTACAAATCTGTCGCACTGCCCCTGAACAAGGCAGGTAAACCCACTGTTCCGAGGCCGTCATTGCAAATAAGAATTTGTTCTTAACTGACTTGCCTAGTTAAATAAAAGGTTAAATAAAAAAACGTAGCACTATGTTTCAGATATTGCCAGTACATTACATGGCAGGAACAAAACAGTGCACGTTTGGCGGGGACGGTGGTGGCGTGGGGAGGGAGGCCTTGCCGTATGGACCCGACACAGGGATTACATGGAGCCACTGTGTGTGTGTGTGTTATGTGGAGGAAGGGAATGACAGGAAATTATACCCTCGTAACCCAGCCTGCCACTGTCACGATCTCCTTGAGTTAGAGGTAACGACACTCAGCTGCCTCTAATTGGGAACCATTTACCCAACATACAAATAGAACACCTAGAACAGAAAAACCCTACACCAAAAACTAAACTAAACACGCCAGCCTGTAAAACTCAGGCCTGGATGTGACAGTACCCCCCCCAAAGGCGTGGACTCCGACCGCGCCAAAAGTCCATGGGGGGGTCTCGGGTGGGTATTTTTTGTCCAAGGTGGCGGCTCCGGTGCCAGCCATGCTGGGCCGAGGTCACGCACCGGAGGCCCTGGGCTAGCAGCCGGAACAGTTCGTGCTAGACTCACGAAACGCACAGGGGACCTGGTGCATGAAGCAGGCTGTGCTGGACTAGCAATGCGCACAGGGGACCTGGTGCGGGGAGAAGGAACAGGCTGAGCTGGACTCGCAATGCGCACAGGGGACCTGGTGCGGGGAGAAGGAACAGGCTGTGCTGGACTCGCGATGCACACAGGGAACCTGGTGCGAGGAGCAGGAACAGGCTGTGCTGGACTCGCGATGCACACAGGGGACCTGGTGCGGGGAGTAGGAGCAGGCTGTGCTGGAGTAGCGATGCGCACTGGAACTCTGGTGTGAGGAGCAGGAACGGGCCGTGTTGGACTCTCTATGCGCACTGGGACTCTGGTGCGGGGAGCAGGAACGGGCCGTGTTGGACTCTCTATGCGCACTGGGACTCTGGTGCGGGGAGCAGGAACGGGGAGCAGGAACAGGCTGTGCTGGACTCGCGATGCGCACAGGAACTCTGGTGCAGGGAGCAGGAACGGGCCGTATTGGACTCTTTATGCGCACTGGGACTCTGGTGCGGGGAGCAGGAGGGGCCGTATTGGACTCTCTATGTGCACTGGAACTCTGGTGGGCGGAGCAGGAACGGGCCGTGCTGGGTTCACGACGCGCACAGGGATCCTGGAGCGTGGAACAGGGACAGGACGTGCTGGGTCCACGACGCGCACAGGGATCCTGGAGCGTGGAACAGGACGTGCTGGGTCCACGACTCGCACAGGGATCCTGGAGCGTGGAACAGGGACTGGACGTACTGGGCTCTCTATGCGTACAGGGGGTCTGGTGCGAGGAGCCGACACCCTTCTTGTTCACTCACCCTCGCCTCACAGATGGTGGGAGCTGGAATGTCACGCACCAGGCTGTGGGCGCGAACCGGAGACATAGCACGCAGAGCCGGGGCCGGATATCCTGGTCTGAAGAGGCGCACCGGAGACCAGGAGCGCTGAGCCGGCACCTCTCTTCCAGGCTGCACGCTCAAACATAGCCCGACAGATGAGGGGAGCTGGAATTTTGCCTACCGGCCTATGAAAGCGCACTGGAGTGCGACCCTCCCTCCATAAAGCACGAGGAGTTGGCTCAGGAGTCCACGCTGATCCGGCCAACCTCCCCATGTGCTGCCTCTCGGGCTTCCTCGCCAGGCATGTCCCAGCATATCTCTCTTTATCCCAGCTCCAATCTGCCCTCGCTGCTTCCATCTCCTCCCTGGGGCGACGATGCTTCGTAGTCCTTTTCCAGGGACCCTCTCCAAACAGTTCCTCCTCCCAGGTCCAGAACTCCCGGTTCTCTCGCTGCTTGGTCCTTTGTTGGTGGGTTATTCTGTCACGATCTTGTTGAGGGACGGACCAAGACGCAGCAATGCTTCCAGTATACATACTTATTTATTGACGCAACTGGGAAAAATAATAAACAAGCGAACAAAACAAAGATCGTAACGATGGAACATAAACTAAAACTATGACACAAACAATAACCCACAAAACCCTAGTGCAAAACCACAAACATATATATGGTTCCCAATTAGAGGTAACGACACTCAGCTGCCTCTAATTGGGAACCATTTACCCAACATAGAAATAGAACACCTAGAACAGAAAAACCCTACACCAAAAACTAAACTAAACACGCCAGCCTGTAAAACTCAGGCCTGGACGTGACAGTCACAGTGGTTGTGAGGAGGAAGTAGAGAGACCTGCGATAAAAAAACATTGTCTGAAAACATTTATATTCAAATGTCCTAATTTCCTCCAATTCCTCTACCTCTCTCTCTCTCTCAAAGCTAATTGGACGAGGAGGCCCGGGAGAATGACCTTGGATCCTCTCCTCCGCTGAACTTTGAGAAGGAGTTGAGGATTTGGACGAAACACGGACGGCGGAAGGAAGGATTTTGACAATTATAACGTTTTCAAACACAGCCATGGTTTGATGTGAACACAGTTAACACAGCCTCAGACTTCCACCAAAATAGTTTTGTCTATTTTCGTGTACAATTTCTACTTTCAGTAACACAAATATTGAATTTTAAAAGCCTGTTATACTATATTAAGTGCCTTTTAATATAGACCACATGTCTTTCATTATCTTATGTGTATGTGTGTGATTGCGTGCGCGGTTGTGTACCAGCATGCGTCGATGCGTCCCGTCCGTGCGTCCCCGTCCGTGCGTCCCCGTGTGTGATCACCGCTTGTGATAAGCACCGGGTGGTCATGCCACAGTGGCATAACACATTTGGGGAAAGTGACAGGTCTTGCCACAGTTGTTTCAATTGTAAGGATTTTCAATACGCACTCATAAACGTATACACAACGTATACACAACGTATACACATACTGTACAATGTATACACAACGTATACACAACGTATACACAACGTACACACATACTGTACAATGTATACACAACGTATACACAACGTATACACAACGTACACACATACTGTACAATGTATACACAACGTATACACACCGTATGCACAACGTATATACACATACCGTACAACGTATACACAACGTATATACAACGTATACACAAACTGTACAACGTATACACCACGTATATACAACGTGTACACATACAGTAGGCCTAGATGTCCCCACATTGAATTGGTTATTGATCTTCTAAAAGTTTTGCAGTCAGCCGGACCCCAGGGGTAACTAACTTCGTCCTAACTCATGAATTGTTTCCGTTGCCGCGTTCTCATTACTGTTATTGATTGATTGATTTTTTTCTGATTGATTTCTTGGAGTTTACTATTTCAGTCTTGTCGTGTGATGATTCACTTCTTCCCCTAAGTTTCCTGACTCAATATGGCCCAGTCAATATGAAGCTAGAACAGAACAGACCAAACACTTTGAGATGCAGAGAGAGAGAGGGTTTGTCAAAGGTTTGGACACACCTACTCATTCAAGGGTTTTTCTTTATTTTCACTATTTTCTAAATTGTAGAATAATAGTGAAGACATCAAAATTATGAAATAACACATATGGAATCATGTAGCAACCAAAAAAGTGTTAAACAAATACAAATATATTTGACATTCTGCAAAGTAGCCACCCTTTGCCTTGATGACAACTTTGCACACTGCATTCTCTCAACCAGCTTCATGAGCTAGTCACCTGTAATGCATTTCAATTAACAGTTGATTTGTGGAATTTAATGCATTAGAGCCAATTGTGTTGTGACAAGGTAAAGAAGATAGCCCTATTTGGTAAAATACCAAGTCCATATTATGGCAAGAACAGCTCAAATAAGCAAAGAGATCATTACTTTAAGACATTAAGTTCAGTCAATGCGGAAAATTTCAAGAACAAAGTTTCTTCAAGTGCAGTCGCAAAAACCATCAAGTGCTATGATGAAACTGGCTCTCATGAGGACCGCCACAGGAATGGAAGACCCAGAGTTACCTCTGCTGCAGAGGATAAGTTCATTAGACTTACCAGCCTCAGAAATTGCAGCGCAAATAAATGCTTCACAGTGTTCAAGTAACAGACACATCTCAACATCAACTGTTCAGAGGAGACTGCATGAATCAGGCCTTCAGCCTTCATGGCTGAAAAGAAACTACTACTAAAGGACACCAATAATAAGAAGAGACTTGCTTGGCTCAAGAAACACAAGCAATGGACATTAGACCGGTGGAAATCTGTCCTTTGGTCTGATGAGTCCAAATTTCAGATGTTTAGTTCCAACCGCCTTGTCTTTGTGAGACGCAGAGTAGGTGAACAGATGATCTCCGCATGTGTGGTTCCCACCGTGAAGCATGGAGGAGGAGGTGTGATGGTGTGGGGGTGCATTTAAATCTGTGATTTATTTAGAATTCAAGGGACACTTAACCAGCACGGCTACCATAGCATTCTGCAGCAATACACCATCCCATCTGGTTTGCGCTTAGTGGGACTATCATTTGTTTTTCAACAGGAGAATGACCCAAAACACACCTCCAGGCTATGTAAGGGCTATTTGACCAAGAAGGAGAGTGCTGCATCAGATGACCTGGCCTCCATAATCACCTGACCTCAACCCAATTGAGATGGTTTGGGATGAGTTGGACCCCAGAGCGAAGGAAAAGCAGCCAACAAGTCCTCAGCATCAAGAATGTTGCAAAAGTATTCCTCATGAAGCTGACTGATAGAATGCCAAGAGTGTGCAAAACTGTCATCAAGGCACAGGGTGGCTACTTTGAATAATCTAAAATCTTAAATATATTCTGAATTGTTTAACACTTTTTAGATTACTAAGTGATTCCATATGTGTTATTTCATATTTTTGGTGTCTTCACTATTATTCTACAATGTAGAAAATAGGAAAAATAAAGAAAAACCCTTGAATGAGTAGGTGTGTCCAAACTTTTGACTGGTACTGTACATATATATATAGATAGAGAGAGAAAGGAATCGAAATGGTCAGAAGAGAGAGAGAGAGAGAGAGAGAGAGAGAGAGAGAGAGAGACAGACAGAGAGAGAGAGAGAGAGAGAGAGAGAGACAGAGAGAGAGAGAGAGAGAGAGAGAGAGAGAGAGAGAGAGAGAGAGAGAGCATCCAGCCTGAGCCCCACCAGAAGATTAGACTCCTTCCCTGTCTCCCTCAATGCAATGCTGCAACATTTGATATGCAGGCTAAACTCTTAACAGGCTTTTCCTTCACAGCACAGATCCAAGCTGCTTTGGAACCCGGCCTGTCAAGACACATCACACATCCCAGAGGGGTTCTCCAAATTGATCAGCCACTGAGAGATTACTGGGCAAAAAAACAGCATTTTCAATCTCCTCATGAAATCCCACATACACTCAACCAACCCCACCAACAGTGCAGTGCACCACCAGCGTACCACCAACAAATTGTCAGATTTTAATATCAGTGACAGTTTACTATATAGCATTAATCTGGGAGTGATGTTTTCAGGTACTGAGCCTATAGTGGTCTAAGGCACTGCATCTCAGTGCTAGAGGCGTCACTACAGACACTGGTTCGATTCCAGGCTGTATCACAACCGGCCATGATTGGCTGTCCCACAGGGCGGCGCACAATTGGCCGAGCGTCGTCCGGATTAGGGTTTGGCCCGGGGTAGGCCGTCATTGTAAACAATAATTTTTTCTTAACTGACTTGCCTAGTTAAATAAAGTTTAAATAAAATAAACAAAAAAATGAAAATACACTTATGAGTACAAACAACAGCCTTGGATCTAGAATGAATGCCTACACAGCAAACAACAGCCTTGGATCTAGAATGAATGCCTACACAGCAAACAACAGCCTTGGATCTAGAATGAATGCCTACACAGCAAACAACAGCCTTGGATCTAGAATGAATGCCTACACAGCAAACAACAGTCTTGGATCTAGAATGAATGCCTACACAGCAAACAACAGCCTTGGATTTGAAGATCTGACTGAAATCATGTTGAACTAACTAACGTATTTGCAGATAATGTATTCCTTTTGTCATTTGATTCTGTGCTGGTCTTCCAAAAATTAACATATGCATAGAAAATGTGCAAATAAAGACCTATCTTTATGTTAATTTGGTAAAGTTATTCAAAATCAACAATTTGGTTTAATCATGTATTGATTTTAATTACACATTCATATTACCAGTTACATCTTAAGCACAAATCGTGAAGTTTGAACAAGGATGAGAAGCTGGAGACATAAAACAGTACTGGAGATTGCAGTGCCCTCTATTGACTGGAGGTGGAAATGAGGCCTAATATCTACTAGTCACAATTGAAACACAGCCTACTGGTCAGAGTAATGAAGAGGGAAACATATTCTACTGTCACAGTGATGGGGAAGGAAACATATTCTACTGGTCAGACTGATGGAGAAGGAAACATATTCTACTGGTCAGAGTGATGGGAAAGGAAACATATTCTACTGATCAGAGTGATGGGGAAGGAAACATATTATACTGGTCAGACTGATGGAGAAGGAAACATATTCTACTGGTCAGAGTGATGGGAAAGGAAACATATTCTACTGATCAGAGTGATGGGGAAGGAAACATATTCTACTGGTCAGAGTGATGGAGAAGGAAACATATTCTACTGGTCAGACTGATGGGGAAGGAAACATATTCTACTGGTCAGAGTGATGGGGAAGGAAACATATTCTACTGGTCAGAGTGATGGGGAAGGAAACATATTCTACTGGTCAGACTGATGGGGAAGGAAACATATTCTACTGGTCAGACTGATGGGGAAGGAAACATATTCTACTGGTCAGACTGATGGGGAAGGAAACATATTCTACTGGTCAGACTGATGGGGAAGCAAACATATTCTACTGGTCAGAGTGATGGGGAAGGAAACATATTCAAACTGGTCAGACTGATGGGGAAGGAAACATATTCTACTGGTCAGACTGATGGGGAAGGAAACATATTCTACTGGTCAGAGTGATGTGGATGGAAACATATTCTACTGGTCAGACTGATGGGGAAGAAACATATTCTACTGGTCAGAGTGATGGGGAAGGAAACATATTCTACTGGTCAGACTGATGGGGAAGGAAACATATTCTACTGGTCAGAGTGATGGGGAAGGAAACATATTCTACTGGTCAGACTGATGGGGAAGGAAACATATTCTACTGGTCAGACTGATGGGGAAGGAAACCTATTCTACTGGTCAGACTGATGGGGAAGAAACATATTCTACTGGTCAAAGTGATGGGGAAGCAAACATATTCTACTGGTCAGACTGATGGGGAAGGAAACATATTCTACTGGTCAGAGTGATGGGGAAGGAAACATATTCTACTGGTCAGAGTGATGGAGAAGGAAACATATTTTACTGGTCAGACTGATGGGGAAGGAAACATATTCTACTGGTCAGAGTGATGGGGAAGGAAACATATTCTACTGGTCAGACTGATGGGGAAGAAACATATTCTACTGGTCAAAGTGATGGGGAAGCAAACATATTCTACTGGTCAGAGTGATGGGGAAGAAACATATTCTAATGGTCAGACTGATGGGGAAGGAAACATATTCTACTGGTCAGAGTGATGGGGAAGGAAACATATTCTACTGGTCAGAGTGATGGGGAAGGAAACATATTCTACTGGTCAGAGTGATGGGGAAGGAAACATATTCTACTGGTCAGACTGATGGGGAAGGAAACATATTCTACTGGTCAGAGTGATGGGGAAGCAAACATATTCTACTGGTCAGACTGATGGGAAAGGAAACATATTCTACTGGTCAGAGTGATGGGGAAGGAAACATATTCTACTGGTCAGAGTGATGGGGAAGGAAACATATTCTACTGGTCAGAGTGATGGGGAAGCAAACATATTCTACTGGTCAGAGTGATGGGGAAGGAAACATATTCTACTGGTCAGAGTGATGGGGAAGGAAACATATTCTACTGGTCAGAGTGATGGAGAAGGAAACATATTTTACTGGTCAGACTGATGGGGAAGGAAACATATTCTACTGGTCAGAGTGATGGGGAAGGAAACATATTCTACTGGTCAGAGTGATGGGGAAGCAAACATATTCTACTGGTCAGAGTGATGGGGAAGGAAACATATTCTACTGGTCAGAGTGATGGGGAAGGAAACATATTCTACTGGTCAGAGTGATGGAGAAGGAAACATATTTTACTGGTCAGACTGATGGGGAAGGAAACATATTCTACTGGTCAGACTGATGGGGAAGGAAACATATTCTACTGGTCAGACTGATGGGGAAGGAAACATATTCTACTGGTCAGAGTGATGGGGAAGGAAACATATTCTACTGGTCAGAGTGATGGGGAAGGAAACATATTCTACTGGTCAGAGTGATGGGGAAGGAAACATATTCTACTGGTCAGAGTGATGGGGAAGGAAACATATTCTACTGGTCAGAGTGATGGGGAAGGAAACATATTCTACTGGTCAGAGTGATGGGGAAGGAAACATATTCTACTGGTCAGAGTGATGGGGAAGGAAACATATTCTACTGGTCAGAGTGATGGGGAAGGAAACATATTCTACTGGTCAGAGTGATGGGAAAGGAAACATATTCTACTGGTCAGAGTGATGGGGAAGGAAACATATTCTACTGTCACAGTGATGGGGAAGGAAACATTATTTATTACTGTAAATCATTATTGTTTTCTCTGAGGGCCCAGTTCTTCTTTTAAGTTACATGTTTTAATAGGAGTTATTCTGCTTTCTAAGGCATCCTAAATGGAACACTGTTCCCTATGTAGTGGTCAAAAGTAGTATACTACACAGTGCACACTATTCCCTATATAGTGGTCAAAACTAGTATACTATACAGTCCACACTATTCCCTTTATAGTGGTCAAAAGTAGTATTCTATGCAGTGGTCAAAAGTACGTAGTTTACTATACAGTGCACACTATTCCTTATATAGTGGTCAAAAGTAGTATACTATACAGTGGTCAAAAGTACGTAGTTTACTATACAGTGCACACTATTCCTTATATAGTGGTCAAAAGTAGTATACTATACAGTGGTCAAAAGTACATAGTTTACTATACAGTGCACACTATTCCCTATATAGTGGTCAAAAGTAGTATCTTATACAGTGATCAAAAGTAGTTTACTATACAGTGCTTTTGGACAGTATTCAGACTGTTTGACTTCCCACTTTCTGTTACGTTACAGACTTCTTCTAAAAGGGAATAAATAAAAACAATTCCTCATCAATCTACACACAATACCCCATAATGACATCACAATACCCCATAATGACATCACAATACCCCATAATGCCAAAGGTTTTTTTGACATTTTTTAAAATGTATTCAAAATAAAAAACAGAAATACCTTATTTACATTAGTATTCAGGCCCTTTGCTATGAGACTCAAAATTGAACACAGGTGCATCCTGTTTCCATTGATCATCCTTGAGATGTTTCTACAACTTGATTGGGAGTCCATCTGTGGTAAATTCAATATGATTGGACATGATTTGGAAAGGCACACACCTGTCTATAAAAGGTCCCAAATTTGACAGTGCAGGTCAAAAGAAAAAAACAAGCCATGAGGTCGAAGGAATTGTCCTTACAGATCTGAGGAAGAGTACCAACACATTTCTGCAGCATCTGCAGCTCTAGAGTTCCTCTGTGGAGATGGGAGAACCTTCCAGAAGGACAGCCATCTCTGCAGCACTCCACCAATCAGGCCTTTATGGTAGAATGGGCAGATGGAAGCTACTCCTTAGTAAAAGGCAGATAACAGCCCACTTGGTGTTTGCCAAAATGCACCTAAAGGACTCAGACCATGAGAAACAAGATTCTCTGGTCTGATGAAACCAAGATTGAACTCTTTGGCCTGAATGCCAAGCGTCACGTCTGGAGGAAAACTTGCACCACGCCTATGGTGAAGCATGGTGGTGGGAGCATCATGCTGTGGGGATATTTTTCAGCGGCAGGGAGACTGGGAGACTAGTCAGGATCGACGCAAAGTACAGAGAGATCCTTGATGAAAATCTGCTCCAGAGCGCTCAGGACCTCAGACTCAGGCGAAGGTTCACCTTCCATCAGGACAACAACCCTAAGCACACAGCCAAGACAACGCAGAAGTGGCTTCGGGACAAGTCTTTGAATGTTTCTGAGTGGGCCAGCCAGAGCCCGGACTTGAACCTGATCGAACATCTCTGTAGGGAGGTCCCCATCCAACCTAACAGAGCTTGAGAGGATCTGCAGAGAAGAATGGGAGAAACTCCCCAAAATACAGGTGTGCCAAGCTTATAGCGTCAAATCCAAGAAGACTCGAGGCTGCAATCGCTGCCAATCCTTCAACAATGTACTGAGTAAAGGGTCTGAATACTTGTGATATTTCAGTATACATTATTTATTTTTTTTCATCACACATTTCTAAAAACCTTGGTTTGCTTTGTCGCTAAGGGGTAGTGTGTGTCGATTAATGAGGGGGGGGAACGATTTAATCAATTTTAGTATAAGGCTGTAATGTGTAAAAAGTCAAGGGGTCTGAATACTTACCGAGTGCGCTGCACAGGGACCAATTGAGATTGACATTAAGGCTTTCTGAAAAACATTCCTTCCATGTAACACAGGCAAGATAAGAGCAATCTCTGACGGACAGACAGCACGCCAATCTCTGGCAGACGCTCTGGTCCGTGTGTGTGCTACGGTCCCTGTTGTACATCCCAAATGGCACACTATTCACACAGTATTCACTACATAGTGCACTTCTTTTGACCCATATGGTCAACTTTTTTTTTTCTCTATCTACCTACATGAAAAAATACTATAGCGTACTATGGTCTAGATACTGTAGTATTACAATATTTATATATTATAGTATTCACTGTAGTGTTTTGTGGGCATAACAGTAATATTCACTGTAGTGTTTTTGTGGGCATAACAGTATAGTATACTATTGTATTCACTCTAGTGTTTCAATGCAGACTTGACTGTAGCATACTGTAGTATTCACTCTAGTGTTATGCAGACATGACCGTAGTATACTGTAGTATTCACTGTGGTGTTTTTGCGAACATGACTGGCAAATTGTACATAACACCTGCCGACTAGGGTTAGCTAATGGCACAACAACCACACTACACCAGTTACTGTTTAATGAGGGAAACAGCTCCGCCAATAAGACACAGGCTTCGTGACAGGCCACCTATTCAGTTGGGTCAACAGTTCTGAGCAGAGCAACAGATCAGACAACACCTTAGCAAAAATATACCATTTATTGTAACATCTAAACGTTAGACAGGTTCTCGGCCCATTGAAGCGAAACAGTGCAGAGGCAGATATAAAGAACAAGCAACATTTATTAAAGCTTAGAGGATTAGATGTTCTTGCTTCACACCGATAAATAACACAATAACAAGAGTATATCAAAATGACTTCTTAGATAAGTCACTTCCACTAGACTGCTTTCTAAAATAGTGCTTTACAGAGATTCAGCTGACCAAGTTCACAAGATGATCAAAAACAGTTACAAACAATACTGTACGTAAAAAAATATATATATATTTAACCTTTATGTAACTAGGCAAATCAGTTAAGAACCAATTCTTATTTACAATGACGGCCTTCACCGGCCAAACCAGGACGACGCTGGGCCAATTGTGCACCGCCCTATGGAACTCCCAATCACGGCCGGTTGTGATACAGCCTGGAGCCGCTGCGCCACTCGGGGCCCTGGAGGTAGAAAAAAAAGGACAGTTAACCTGTACATTTACATAAACAACAGATATTTTAGAAATACAGAATACTTTACGAAACGCCCACACCAGTAGAAATCAACTTTTTTGAGCTGAAAGACGATGGCCAGTGCTTACCAATGATATTGCACAATGATGTAAGTCAATAAGTCATCTTTTTTGTATGATATATTTGGGCTTGAAGTGACAAAACTGAACTGCCCGCTTCGTGCAAATTTGTGCCAATTACCTGTTTTTTCCTATGAAATAATTTTTTGCCTACTTCTTTCGCTTCAGGGCTGGGTTTTATTTGAATGGTACCTCCCACCAGCACGGCATTGTTTATTAATCAGAAACACCTGCAAAGTTTGCGAGTCGCGACTGAGCTGAGCAATATAGATTATCTTTGGATACATCAAAGATGGTTGACTCAGGCCATTTCTGGTCTACTTAGCAGGTTGAGTTTCACATAGAAACAATGCAATAGCAGCTGGGTCTGGTCTACTTAGTTAATTGACTTTCATTGAGCAGAAAATAAAACAGCGAGTGAGGTGTCTTGCTTCCTCTTCCGTCTCTGGCTACAGCTTTTCGCCATAGCCTACACTTGGTGCTAACTAAACCTCTTAAGGATGTCTACAGATCAGTGTCCCACCCTCGGGACAGTTGAGCTAATGTGTGCTAATGCGATTAGCATAAGGTTGTAAATAACAATACTTTTTCCCAGGACATAGACATATCTGATATTGGTGGAAAGCTTACATTCTTGTTAATCTAACTGCACTGTCCAATTTACAGTAGCTATTACAGTGAAATAATACCATGCTATTGCTTGAGGAGAGCGCACAGTTATGAACTTAAAAAATTATTAATAAACCAATTAGACACATTTGCGCAGTGTCCGATGCATCTGTCTGTACAATAAGAAGCTTCGAGAAATCCGGCGAATACAGAACAGGGGCAGTGCATTAGGCCGTTTTCAGTTTCTGAAATGCCTCTTTGGCCGCAGGGTTCCACTGTACCATGGCAGGTTGGACCTTCCGGGTCAGATAACACAGGGTTCCACTCTACCACAGGGTTCCACTGTACCATGGCAGGTTGGGCCATCCAGGTCAGGTCACACAGGGTTCCACAGTACCATGGCAGGTTAAGCCTTCCGGGTCAGATCACACAGGGTTCCACTGTACCATGGCAGGTTGGACCTTCCAGGTCAGGTCACACAGGGTTCCACTGTACCAAGGCAGGTTGGGCCTTCCGGGTCAGATCACACAGGGTTTCACTGTACCATGTTAGGTTGGACCTTCCAGGTCAGGTCACACAGGGTTCCACTGTATCACCGTATTCCCAGGAAGCCTGTACCTGTTTCTTGTTCACTGGTTGAGACCAATTCTGGATCGCAGTGACCTTCTCTTCTGGTTTGATCAACCCTCGCCCTATGGAATAGCCCAGATACTTTGCTTCACTTAACCCCCGGCGTGCATTTCTTTGGTTTGGCCGTGAGTCATCGATGACATCACCCCCACTGTTTCCTTTGAGAAATGCTCATTGATGTAATTTCAACAATGTTCGCCATCTTGTTACATGGAGTTTTTTGGAAACATTGCATTGTGCAGTTTGAGCTACCTTAGGAAGTGATGTTGCGGGCTACCTCACTGCCGCCCTCTCTTACGGAGTTGAAGGCTGACCGGGGTACTACAGGCTGCCATTAGCAACTAAATTATCCTTAAAATCTTAATCTGTGTATGATTTTAAAGTAATAGGTTTAAGGACATACATCTGGTGAAATCAAAAGCCATTGTTGGTACCATAACTGTGTTCAAAACATTTTTATATACAAGAATAAAAGACCACGAATATCAACATTTCCCCATTCACTATAATGGGGGGGGAATCCTGTTTTCTGGAAACAATGCCTGCAGTTGTTCTCCCCTGATGAGGACTTATGATCCTAAATGCTCAGGACTGCAGAGAAATGACAATGTCCCTAGTTGATATTGACTGATAACATGAATGACTTTCAGCTCAAAATGCAGGTGTAAAACACAGTTGATTTCTGTATCTTGCGTTTTTTGAAAATGCATCACTGTTCATGGCTATAATGGACAGGCTACATTTGCACAGCGATTGAGCAAGTGTGTTGACCCTGTGTGCGCGTGTGTGCGTGGGTCGCAAGCTTTGAACCACTCCTTTTTTGGGGGTAGCGGATCAAAAAGTTTGAAGACCACTGAGCTAGCGAACATATTGCTGATTTGCTGTAAAGGTATAGGATCGGGTGCAGCGCGATCATCAAATTTTAGGGAGAGAGGATTTCCATAAAGGAATATGCATCTCCAAAAATTCTATGGTGATTAAGAATATGAATGTTTTACTTTAATGTTTTAATGTTACTGCTCGCCAGCATCAAACAACATGAACTATTAACAGGACTACTGGTCAAAATTGCTTGAAATTGATAATTTACTTGTGAAGCTTGCATTTAGAATTTTATAAAAAATAATTACATAATTAAAATGTGTTGTAGACAAAGTAATGAAAAGGGTTGCCTGTAGCCTCAATAAATATACAAATATTTGTAGTCATTGGCTGTATCGATCTTTTTTTAAACTTTACTTGACTTAACTTGTGTCTCGACTCACACTTAGAATGCACAACTTGGACTCGACCCATTTGACTCAACCCATTGGACTTGTGACTCGACTTGAGACTTGGTCCTTGACTTGAGAGTTGCTTGTGACTTGAATAATAGTGACTTGGTCACACCTCTGAAAGACACTCCGCCTATCCCCAATAAACTGCTTGGACCCCAAACAAACCAACTGAAAACATAGAAATTTCTGTGGCTTTACATAACGAACATCTTGAATATTCACATGAATACACTCACTAATGGTGAAACTCAACACATATCACTCAGAACAATCACCACACACCAAAAATGTCTTCAAGACAGCATGGTCACAAAAAGGTTGCTCACAGAAATAAACTATTAAAGACCAGGGAGATTTTCCAAAGAAGAGTACCTATTGGTAAATGTGAAAAGAAAACTGAGGATGGATCAACAACATTGTCATCGGGCTCCCGAGTGGCGCAGAGTTCTATGGCACTGCATCTCAGTGCAAGAGGTGTCACTACAGTCTCTGGTTTGAATCAAGGCTGTATCACATCCGGCTGTGATTGAGAGTCCCATAGGGCAGCACACAATTGGCCCAGCATCGTCCAGGTTTGGCCGGGAAGGCTGTCATTGTAAATAAAAATATATTCTTAAGTGACTTGCCTAGTTAAGTAAAGAAGAAAAAATAAATAATACTCCATAAAACAAACTTAAGTAACAGAGTGAAAAGAAGGAAGCCTGTACATAAAAACATTTTTTGTCCTGAATACAAAATGTTATGTTTGGGGCAAATCCAATACAACACATTACTGAGTAAATTACATTACTGAGTAGCTCCATATTTTCAAGCATAGTGGTGGCTGCATCATGTAATGGGTATGCTTGTAATCGTTAAGGACCAGTGGAGGCTGCTGAGGGGAGAACGGCTCATAGTAATGGCTGGAAGGGAGCAAATGGAATGACATCAAGCAATGTGTTTAATGTTTCTGATACCATTCTACTCCTTCCGCGACAGCCATTACCACGAGCCTGTCCTCCCCAATTAAGGTGCCGCAATCCTCCTGTGTTTATCTGGTTCAAAAATAAACGTCATGGAGCTAAGCACAGGTAAAATCCTAGTGGAAAACCTGGGTCAGTCTGCTTTCTACCAGACACTGGGAGATGAATTCCCCTTTCAGCAGGACAATAACGTAAAACACAAGCCCAAATCTACAGTCGTGGCCAAAAGTTTTGAGAATGACACAAATATTCATTTTCACAGAGTCTGCTGCCTCAGTTTGTATTATGGCAATTTGCATATACTCCAGAATGTCATGAAGAGTGATTAATTAATTGCAAAGTCCCTATTTGCCATGCAAATGAACTGAATCCCCAAAAAACATTTCCACTGCATTTCAGCCCTGCCACAAAAGGACCAGCTGACATCATGTCAGTGATTCTCTCATTCACACAGGTGTGAGTGTTTTACGAGGACAAGGCTGGAGATCACTCTGTCATGCTGATAGAGTTGGAATAACAGACTGGAAGCTTCAAAAGGAGGGTGGTGCTTGGAATCATTGTTCTTCCTCTGTCAATCATGGTTACCTGCAAGGTAACAAAAAGAGCTTCACAGGCAAGGATATTGCTGCCAGTAAGATTGCACCTAAATCAACCATTTATCAGATCATCAAGAACTTCAAGAAGAGCGGTTCAATTGTTTTTAAGAAGTCTTCAGGACGCTCAAGGAAGTCCAGCAAGCGCCATCACAGGATCGGGGCATCACCAGTACAGAGCCTGCTCAGGAATGGCAGCAGGCAGGTGTGAGTGCATCTGCACGCACAGTGAGGCTTTTTAGAGATGGCCTGGTGTCAAGAAGGGCAGCAAAGAATCCACTTCTCTCCAGGAAAAACATCAGGGACAGACTGATATTCTGCAAAAGGTACAGGGATTGGACTGCTGAGGACTGGGGTAAAGTCATTTTCTCTGATTAATCCCCTTTCTGATTGTTTGGGGCATCTGGAAAAAAGGTTGTCCGGAGAAGACAAGGTGAGCGCTACCATCAGTCCTGTGTCATGCCAATTTTTAGGGCCTTCCTCTGACAAAGACTGGTATAGAGATCATGTATGGCAGGAAGCTTCAGCCACGACTCGGTGAAACATAAGATATTACAGTTTTTAATGTCCCGTTGGTAGGATATACATGCTCGTACGTTGTCTATTTTATTATCGATTGATTGTACGTTGGCTAATTGGACCGATGGTAAAGGCAGATCACCCTATCAGCAACGAATCCTTACAAGGCACTCGGACTGTCGTCCACAATACCTCCGTCTTTTTCTCCTGCGAATTGACAGGGATGAAGGCCATGTCGAGCATCCGAAGTAAATTCTTCCCGTCCGACTCATTGAAGACGACGATTTCCTCCAATCGCTGCTCTGATATCAAGAAGCTCTTTCCGGTCACAAGACACGGTGGCAGAAACATTTACAAAATGTACAAAATAAGTTACAAATAACACGAAAAAACACGCACAAGAGCACAATTGGTTACGGGATCGTAAATCGACAGCCGTCTCCATCGGCGCCATTATAAAAGAGAAAATAATAATGGGCAAACGTGTAGAAAGTTTTAAGAATTTACCCAGAAAGACTCACAGCTGTAATCGCTGCCAAAGGTGCTTCTACAAAGTTTTGACTAAGGGGTGTGAATACTTGGGTTAACTAGATATTTATGTATTTCATTCTCAATAAATGTTAAAAAATATCTACTAACATGTTTTCACATTGTCATTACGGGGTATTGTGTGTAGATGGGTGAGAAAAAATAATCTATTTAAATCAATTTTGAATTCAGGCTATAACGCAACAAAAATGTGGATTACTGTAAATCAAGGGGTATGAATACTTTCATACTGGATTACTACTGTATCAATACAGCCCATCTAGACTAAATACAGGCTCCTCTTTGACTATAACACAGGTACTGTACTATAATGGGTTTTCACTGTATTGTGAGTATACAGGTGTCATAAAGGTTACAACGTCATGGTAAGTATTGGCCAGGAACTAGGAAGCCACATTCCATGTAATTTCCACATTAATATGCATGGAGCCCCATTTGATTGACACATCATTTTCTTTACAGGTCGATAGGATTGTTTCAGAAAGCCTGAGTTGACCAAAAAAATGCATACAGCCTTCAGTTTTCAATTAACAGACATTGTGTTGTACAGGCAGAATGGGGGTGAAGAAGACATGTAAAAACAAGGGATGAGAACTCACAGTGAAAGGTGTGCATTGAACCGTAATTGGACACAGAATAATGTTCAGTTTCTCTTCTCATTAAGCCGGGAACATTCCACAAATTAGACTCTTATAGAACCACAGTACAACTACTCCTTGGTGCATTCCTTTTCTCTCTCCAGAGAGAGACTCATGGAATTTCAAATATCAGCTTTTCAAGGCAAATTATGGGATGCTATACTGTATGTGTGCTTTGTGACATTCCTAAAAGGACAAACAAACATGCAACATGGCTGTCAAGAACACACGCATAGACACACGCACATACATACACACACACTCATCCAGGGGCGTCATTCACAGCAGAAATCTGAGGGGTCACAAAGTACCTGAGGATGGTTGGGGAGGGGTCAGTAGGGGTGCTATGCCCCCCGTCCGGAAGTTGGAGAATGTTTGTATTTTTCAAAAAAAATACAAGCTTTTTCTTGCAATCTAGAGCCATAATCACTTTGCTTAATTATATGTCAAAATTCTGTTTCGAAAAGCATGCAATACCTAAATGTACTGAATTATACTCACATGCCTTTCCATCTTTTAACCAGATTTTAGCAGAGATGCAGATAATCACAGACAGACAGCTCAAGAGGTTAGATTAGCTTAGATATATATGCTTAGACATGCAGAAAAAAATTATACCAACCTTGCCACCAGGCATGCCAGCTAAGATAGTCAGATAAGCTAGGACCTCTAACATGAGTGATAACCTGAAATGGCTTCTTGGTAGCTAGTTAGACAAGCTAGCACCTCTAACATGAGTGATAACCTGAAATGGCTTCTTGGTAGCTAGTTAGACAAGCTAGCACCTCTAACATGAGTGATAACCTGAAATGGCTTCTTGGTAGCTAATTAGACAAGCTAGCACCTCTAACATGAGTGATAACCTGAAATGGCTTCTTGGTAGCTAGTTAGACAAGCTAGCACCTCTAACATGAGTGATAACCTGAAATGGCTTCTTGGTAGCTAGTTAGACAAGCTAGCACCTCTAACATGAGTGATAACCTGAAATGGCTTCTTGGTAGCTAATTAGACAAGCTAGCACCTCTAACATGAGTGATAACCTGAAATGGCTTCTTGGTAGCTAATTAGACAAGCTAGCACCTCTAACATGAGTGATCACCTGAAATGGCTTCTTGGTAGCTAATTAGACAAGCTAGCACCTCTAACATGAGTGATAACCTGAAATGGCTTCTTGGTAGCTAGTTAGACAAGCTAGCACCTCTGACATGAGTGATAACCTGAAATGGCTTCTTGGTAGATAATTAGACAAGCTAGCACCTCTAACATGAGTGATAACCTGAAATGGCTTCTTGGCAGCTAATTATAAGGTTGGAAACCTATCTGGGCTAAAAGCCACCTTCATAAAATTGCTAAGTGGGTTAGCAGTATAACAGAAAAACAAAAACAATAAAAATGACAGGTGTTTCTTTTTACATGGCAAATCTGCACGTGCCCCAGGAATGACGCCTCTGCACACAGCCACACACTGCCATCTCCCAATCTCCCTTCTGAACTGAATGTTCATTATTGGAATATATGAAAAGTCAATAATAAACCCAGTCTATCATACCACACCGTCAGACCTGAGTTCCTATTAGACATCGTACAGTACCGTCAGTCTGTTTCAGACTGCGTGGAGGGCCAGGGTTTTTCAATTACTTCCATTTTACCAGATATTATTATTATTTAATTATTATTATTATTAACCTTTATTTACCTAGGCAAGTCAGTTAAAGAACAAATTCTTATTTACAATGACGGCCTACCCCAGCCAAACCCGGAAGACTCTTGGCCAATTGTGCACCGTCCTATGGGACTCCCAATCACAGCCAGGTGTGATACAGCCTGGATTTGAACCAGGTACTGCAATGATGCCTCTTGCCTGTCTTATATCGCTGCGCCACTTGGGAGCCCAAGCTCAATCAAGCCCAGCTTAAGTATTTAAAATGATTCTGAATAGTATTTGAACCGAGGTCTGCATTAATACAGCACTCTTTGAGCTATTCATATATGTTCACTGCACTTAAGGAGGTCCATTAAGGCCTCGGGCTATTAGAAAATACACTGAGTGTACAGACCATGAGGAACACCATCCTAATATTGAGTTGCACCCCCTATTCGCCCTAAGAACAGCCTCAATTCGTCAGGGCAATGGACTCTTCAAGGTGTCGAAAAGCGTTCCACAGGGATGCTGGCCCATGTTGACTCCAATGCGTCCCACAGTTTTGGTGGTGGATCAATCTTGATACACACGAAAACTGTTGAGTGTGAAAAACCCAGCAGCGTTGCAGTTCTTAACACACTCAAAACCGGTGCGCCTGGCATCTACTACCATACCCTGTTCAAAGGCACGTACATATTTGTATTGCACATTCACCCTTAGAAATCCTTCTTCTTCATCTACACTGATTGAAATGGATTTAACAAGTGACATCAAACTGTATTCACCTGGTCAGTCTATGTCATGTCTGTGTCAGTCTAATGTTTTATACACTCAGTGTAGATAACTAAACCTATAAGGAAAAGCTAAAAAGATGACTCCTGTCCAGGTCACGAAGTACAGGTGTCACGATCGTCGAAATGAGCAGACCAAGACGCGGCGTGCATGACGTTCAACATCTTTTAATTCGCAGTGAAACGTTCAAACAAGAAAGAAATAACTGACCGTAACAATATAGCGTAGCACACACAGGCACTTACAGAAAACAACAAACAATAACCCACAACGCAGGTGGGAAAAGGAACACTCGAGGTATGGTCCCCAATTAGAGGCAACGACAATCAGCTGCCTCTAATTGGGAACCATACAAAACCAAAACATAGAAATTATAACATAGAATACCCACTAAACCCCCTAGTCACGTCCTGACCAAAACCACCATAGAAAACCCAGAGGGCTATCTATGGCCAGGACGTGACAACAGGCCTATAGATCGTCATGGCAATCCATCTACTGACTGAAATCCAGCGGTGGAAAAAAGTAACCAATTCTCATACTTGAGTAAAAGTAAAGATACCTCAATAGAAAATGACTCCAGTAAAAGTGAAAGTCACCCAGTAAAATACTATTTGAGTAAAAGTATAAAAGTATTAGATTTTTTTTATATACTTAAGTATCAAAAGTAAATGTAGCTGATAAAATATACATTTGTTATATTAAGCCAACCAGACACCACCATTTTCTTGTTTTTTAATGAAACGGATAGCCAGGGGCACACTCCAGCACTCAGACATCATTTACAGATAGCCAGGGGCACACTCCAGCACTCAGACATCATTTACAGATAGCCAGGGGCACACTCCAACACTCAGACATCATTTACAGATAGCCAGGGGCACACTCCAGCACTCAGACATCATTTACAGATAGCCAGGGGCACACTCCAGCACTCAGACATCATTTACAGATAGCCAGGGCACACTCCAGCACTCAGACATCATTTACAGATAGCCAGGGCACACTCCAACACTCAGACATCATTTACAGATAGCCAGGGCACACTCCAGCACTCAGACATCATTTACAGATAGCCAGGGGCACACTCCAGCACTCAGACATCATTTACAGATAGCCAGGGGCACACTCCAACACTCAGACATCATTTACAGAAAGCCAGGGGCACACTCCAGCACTCAGACATCATTTACAGAAAGCCAGGAGCACACTCCAGCACTCAGACATCATTTACAGATAGCCAGGGGCACACTCCAGCACTCAGACATCATTTACAGATAGCCAGGGGCACACTCCAGCACTCAGACATCATTTACAGATAGCCAGGGGCACACTCCAGCACTCAGACATCATTTACAGATAGCCAGGCGCACACTCCAGCACTCAGACATCATTTACAGATAGCCAGGGGCACACTCCAGCACTCAGACATCATTTACAGAAAGCCAGGGGCACACTCCAGCACTCAGACATCATTTACAGAAAGCCAGGAGCACAATCCAACACTCAGACATAATTTACAAACGAGAATTAGTGTTTAGTGAGTCCGCCAGATCAGAGGCAGTAGGGATGACCAGGGATGCTCTCTTGAGTGTGTGAATTGGACCATTTTCCTGTCCTGCTAAGCATTCAAATTGTAACTAACACTTTTGGGTGTCTGTGAAAATGTATGGAGTAAAAATTACATTATTTTCTTTAGGAATGTAGGGAAGGAAAAGTAAAGTAGTCAAAAATAGAAGTAGTAAAATAAAGTACAGATACCCCAAAAACACTTCTTCAAGTAGCACTTAAAAGTATTTTTACACCACCGCTGAAATCCAGACATCCACATGGTATACCATATGTTGATTTCTCTTTGGTCAAATCCACTGTGGACATGGTGTTAGGTTACTGTTCAGGATCAATCCACTGTGGACATGGGGTTAGGTTACTGTTCAGGACCACTGTGGACATGGTGTTAGGTTACTGTTCAGGACCACTGTGGACATGGTGTTAGGTTACTGTTCAGGATCAATCCACTGTGGACATGGTGTTAGGTTACTGTTCAGGACCACTGTGGACATGGGGTTAGGTTACTGTTCAGGATCAGTCCACTGTGGACATGGGGTTAGGTTACCCTTCAGGATCTGTCCACTGTGGACATGGTGTTAGGTTACCCTTCAGGATCAGTCCACTGTGGACATGGGGTTAGGTTACCCTTCAGGATCAATCCACTGTGGACATGGGGTTAGGTTACTGTTCAGGATCAGTCCACTGTGGACATGGTGTTAGGTTACCCTTCAGGATCAGTCCACTGTGGACATGGGGTTAGGTTACTGTTCAGGATCAATCCACTGTGGACATGGGGTTAGGTTACCCTTCAGGATCAGTCCACTGTGGACATGGGGTTAGGTTACTGTTCAGGATCAATCTACCGTGGACATTTAGTTTATACATTTTTATTTAACCTTCATGTAACTAGGCAAGTCAGTTAAGAACAAATTCTTATTTACAATGACGGCCTAGACCGGCCAAACCCGGATGACGCTGGGCCAATTGTGCGCCGCACAATAGGGTGCCTTTTGACCAGGGCCCATAGGGAACAGGGCCCGTAGGGAACAGGGCCCGTAGTTTTTTACTTATTGAATTACTAGTTATGTACTTATTGAATTACTAGTTATTTACTTATTGAATTACTAGTTATGTACTTATTGAATTACTAGGTATTTACTTATTGAATTACTAGGTATTTACTTATTGAATTACTTGTTATTTACTTATTGAATTACTAGTTATTTACTTATTGAATTACTAGGTATTTACTTATTGAATTACTAGTTATTTACTTATTGAATTACTAGGTATTTACTTATTGAATTACTAGGTATTTACTTATTGAATTACTAGGTATTTACTTATTGAATTACTAGTTATTTACTTATTGAATTACTAGGTATTTACTTATTGAATTACTAGGTATTTACTTATTGAATTACTAGGTATTTACTTATTGAATTACTAGGTATTTACTTATTGAATTACTAGTTATTTACTTATTGAATTACTAGTTACGTACTTTACATCATGAGGTCACAGGTCATCAATAACCCCCCTGCAGCGAACTCACCTTGGGGAAGTTTTCTCCGCATCGTTCCAGGAGTAGCCGATCTTTCTGTAATTTGCCTTATGTCACGTCCACATGTCTTCCTTTCCCCTGTCAAACAACAAACAGTTATATCAATTGATTAGTAGATGAATTAACAAAAAGCAAACCAAAGGTCAAGTGATCATCAGATTAATTAGACAGGCACTCCTGTGTCAACTCCTTTTCCCCAAACCATTCAATTCCCTACATTTAACATAAACCTGAAATATATTAATATAATATTAGCTCATCATTTCCAGTGGATTCTAGTAATGGGTTATATATTGGAAACGTTACCCTAATGGAAATTTTAATTCAATATTAGGACTATTCCTCGGGTATAATCTATCAACTCGGGATATATATTCTGTCATTTTGACAGTGAATTATGAATACAATGGGCAGATTTCTTTGAAGTCTTTAAAAACAATTTTCGATACTAAGAACTGCAGTTTTTTTATGCATAGTATGCTAGACTAATAATGGTTTTACTGAGCTCGTATTAACGTGCTTTATATTCACGCAGTCAAAACTAAATCATAAATGTAATAATCACAGACTTTTCTAGGATGAATTAGCAATATTGAAATTGACAAATTGCTGCCTCACTGGTGTCAAAGAACTTACTATGTTCTTCCAGACTTTTGACACACACACACACACACACACACACACACACACACACACACACACACACACACACACACACACACACACACACACACACACACACACAGTTCCACCAACACTTGTTATTTCTGGCTATCAAACTGTAACGCCATTTGGGAAATGCGATGTCAGAGGAGCTGCACCCAAACACATTGATCCAGTCACATTAATTATCCAGTGCCTTTCAGTTTGTTAAGTCCCAAATGGCAATCTATTCCCCAAATAATGCACTACTTTTTCCCAGGACCCATAGGGCTCTGGTGAAAAGTAGTGCACTATACAGGGAATAGGCTGCAGTTTGGGCTCATCCCCCAGACAACTGATACAAGCTTCTTTCAACATCACAAAGGTCTGTTTCATCCCCAGATTGTGATGCAGAAAGAAACACTCATTATAAATGGACATGGCAGAGCCTCCGCTAATTAGAGACATGTGGGTTACATTCTGTCTTTCTATGACAGTGTGTTCCCTTTAGGACTGCCTTCTCTCTCTCTGTGTCTCTGTCTCTGTCTCTGTCTCTGTCTCTGTCTCTCTGTCTCTGTCTCATCTCTCTCTCTCTCTCTCTCTCTCTCTGCAAAATGCCCTTTTTGACCTCATGGGTTTGTCCCAATTGGCACCCTATTCCCTACGTAGTGCACTACTTTAGACCAGAGACCGTAGTGCATTATATAGGGGATAGGGTGCCATTTGAGATGCACACCTTTTTAATTCATGACATTAAGCTTCTGGATAGCTGGAGATCTGTTATGGGTCTATCTCTCCCTTCACTCTCTCTCTCTGTCTCTCTCTCTCTCTCTCTCTCTCTCTCTCTCTCTCTCTCTCTCTCTCTCTCTCTCTCTCTCTCTCTCTCTCTCTCTCTCTTTCACCCCTCTCTCTCTCTCTTCACCCCTCTCTCTCTCTCTCTCTCTCTCTCTCTCTCTCTCTCTCTCTCTCTCTCTCTCTCTCTCTCTCTTTCACCCACTCTCTCTCTCTCTCTCTCTGTCTCTCTCTCCCTTCACCCCCTCTCTCTCTCTCTCTCTCTCTCTCTCTCTCTCTCTCTCTCTCTCTCTCTCTCTCTCTCTCTCTCTCTCTCTCTCTCTCTCTCGGTCTCTCCCTCTGTCTCTCTCTTTCTCTGTCTCTCTCTGTCTCTCTCTCAACTGCAAAACTCTATTTTTAACCCCAATGAATACGGTTGGCAGTACGCAGCCCATTTGTAATAATCCACTTATGGCAAACTGCATTCCACTGCTGAAAGTCTTCCGGCATACTGTATACAACTGCTGAAGGTCTTCCAGCATACTGTATACAACTGCTGAAGGTCTTCCAGCATACTGTATACAACTGCTGAAGGTCTTCCAGCATACTGTGTACCACTGCTGAAGGTCTTCCAGCATACTGCACACTGCTGAAGGTCTTCCAGCATACTGTGTACCACTGCTGAAGGTCTTCCAGCATACTGTGTACCACTGCTGAAGGTCTTCCAGCATACTGTGTACCACTGCTGAAGCTCTTCCAGCATACTGTATACCACTGCTGAAGGTCTTCCAGCATACTGTGTACAACTGCTGAAGGTATTCCAACGTACTGTGTACCACTGCTGAAGGTCTTCCAGCATACTGTAAACCCCTGCTGAAGGTCTTCCAACATACTGTGTACCACTGCTGAAGGTCTTCCAGCATACTGTGTACCACTGCTGAAGGTCTTCCAGCATACTGTGTACCACTGCTGAAGGTCTTCCAGCGTACTGTACACTGCTGAAGGTCTTCCGGCATACTGTATACCACTGCTGAAGGTCTTCCAGCATACTGTAAACCCCTGCTGAAGGTCTTCCAACATACTGTATACCACTGCTGAAGGTCTTCCAGCATACTGTGCACCACTGCTGAAGGTCTTCCAGCATACTGTATACCACTGCTGAAGGTCTTCCAGCATACTGTGTACAACTGCTGAAGGTCTTCCAGCGTACTGTGCACCACTGCTGAAGGTCTTCCAGCAAACTGTGCACCACTGCTGAAGATCTTCCAGCATATGTATACCACTGCTGAAGGTCTTCCAGAATACTGTGTACCACTGCTGAAGGTCTTCCAGCATACTGTGCACCACTGCTGAAGGTCTTCCAGCATACTGTATACCACTGCTGAACTTTTTCCAGCATACTGTATACCACTGCTGAAGGTCTTCCAGCATACTGTATACCACTGCTGAAGGTCTTTCAGCATACTGCATACCACTGCTGAAGGTCTTTCAGCATACTGTATACCACTGCTGAACTTTTTCCAGCATACTGTATACCACTGCTGAAGGTCTGTGTTCTTGTCACAATCCTTGCTAGGTATGATTCGGATTCACATGATGCGTCTCAAATGGTACCGTATTTACTTCATAATGCACTACTGCAGAGCTAGTGCACTGTAAAGGGAATGGAGTGCTATGGGCCCAGGTCTAAACTAGTGCACTGTAAAGGAATAGGGTGCTATGGGCCCAGGTCTAAACTAGTGCACTCTAAGGGAATAGGGTGCTATGGGCCCAGGTCTAAACTAGTGCACTGTAAAGGAATAGGGTGCTATGGGCCCAGGTCTAAACTAGTGCACTGTAAAGGAATAGGGTGCTATGGGCCCAGGTCTAAACTAGTGCACTCTAAGGAATAGGGTGCTATGGGCCCAGGTCTAAACTAGTGCACTGTAAAGGAATAGGGTGCTATGGGCCCAGGTCTAAACTAGTGCACTCTAAAGGAATAGGGTGCTATGGGCCCAGGTCTAAACTAGTGCACTCTAAGGGAATAGGGTGCTATGGGCCCAGGTCTAAACTAGTGCACTGTAAAGGAATAGGGTGCTATGGGCCCAGGTCTAAACTAGTGCACTCTAAGGGAATAGGGTGCTATGGGCCCAGGTCTAAACTAGTGCACTCTAAGGGAATAGGGTGCTATGGGCCCAGGTCTAAACTAGAGCACTGTAAATGGAATAGGGTTCTTCAGTACCTCTGTCTGCATCTTGATTACGAACAGAAACACACTAATGAAATCAGAACCAAGCAGCAAATTAAATATTCCAATGCATTTGGGGGTTCAAACCTGGATAAGTTGTTAAATGGTTTCTTCATCTCAGTAGTGAAGCGTGTTGTTAAAATGGTTTCTTCATCTCAGTAGTGAAGCTTGTTGTTAAAATGGTTCCTTCATCTCAGTAGTGAAGCTTGTTGTTAAAATGGTTTCTTCATCTCAGTAGTGAAGCTTGTTGTTAAAATGGTTTCTTCATCTCAGCAGTGAAGCGTGTTGTTAAAATGGTTTCTTCATCTCAGTAGTGAAGCTTGTTGTTAAAATGGTTTCTTCATCTCAGTAGTGAAGCCTGTTGTTAAAATGGTTTCTTCATCTCAGTAGTGAAGCTTGTTGTTAAAATGGTTTCTTCATCTCAGTAGTGAAGCTTGTTGTTAAAATGGTTTCTTCATCTCAGTAGTGAAGCTTGTTGTTAAAATGGTTTCTTCATCTCAGTAGTGAAGCTTGTTGTTAAAATGGTTTCTTCATCTCAGCAGTGAAGCGTGTTGTTAAAATGGTTTCTTCATCTCAGTAGTGAAGCTTGTTGTTAAAATGGTTTCTTCATCTCAGTAGTGAAGCCTGTTGTTAAAATGGTTTCTTCATCTCAGTAGTGAAGCTTGTTGTTAAAATGGTTTCTTCATCTCAGTAGTGAAGCTTGTTGTTAAAATGGTTTCTTCATCTCAGTAGTGAAGCGTGTTGTTAAAATGGTTTCTTCATCTCAGTAGTGAAGCTTGTTGTTAAAATGGTTTCTTCATCTCAGCAGTGAATTTTGTTGTTAAAATGGTTTCTTCATCTCAGTAGTGAAGCTTGTTGTTAAAATGGTTTCTTCATCTCAGTAGTGAAGCTTGTTGTTAAAATGGTTTCTTCATCTCAGTAGTGAAGCTTGTTGTTAAAATGGTTTCTTCATCTCAGCAGTGAAGCTTGTTGTTAAAATGGTTTCTTCATCTCAGCAGTGAAGCTTGTTGTTAAAATGGTTTCTTCATCTCAACAGTGAAGTTGTTGGGGTGGTCACAGAGAGAGGCATGTGATAGCCCATGGTTGTGTCCCAAATGGCACACTATTCCCTATGTAGTGCACTACTTTTAGCAAAGAGCCCTATGCAGTCAGGTCCAAAAAATAGTGCACTACATAGTGAATAGGGTGCCCTTTTGGACTTGGGGGTTAAGTGCTCCATATTGACTTTGATGGGCTAGTATGTGAGAGCGGTAGGGCAGGACAGCTAGTCTGGGGTGTCGGGACGAGGCTGGCTGAGAGGAGCTGACAACTCATCTGAAGAATCGCCTCGGGGGAAATTGCAGAAGTGCCACTACTGGTCTGTGTGATAAATCAAGGGCCTTAAACCAAGGCGTCTGACATCTGCCCTGTCAGGCAGCCGTTGTCAGGGGCGATTTAAACAGATTAAAGAACCTGATTACAGTGCAGAGAGCTACAAACTTTAAATAGGAGGAATAGACAGAGACACAGGCACCACAACTGGCTCAGTCCCTCTGTCTGTAATCTAGCATGACTTCCTCCTGATCTCTTTACACACAAACACACACACACACACACACATACATCAGCATTTCAGGGTTGGAGAACAATTGTGTGTTGGGGGTTAGGGGGTTAAGTGCCACGGCAAGGTCACAACAGCAGGAGATGGTACATGGGATCAGAGACCAGCAGCCTTCTAGCTGCCAGTTCAGTTCCATTCCTATTTTTGTATTTCCCAGTCCGGTGCTTGAACCGGCAAACTTCTGGCTGCTGGTCTCTAAACAATAAGCTACTGCTGCCCTGGAGGTGCAATGTTATATTTTTCCCAATTTCCCAATTGTAACTAGTAGTTTGTGTCACGGGTTTATCTAACGGTACAGCATTTATGTAACTGTATAGCATTGATCTAACTATATATCTATTTATCTAACGGCTAAATCTATGACGTTGAAATGCCTATTTACTCTGTTCCATCTGACTGCACAATCCACTGTCTCATCAGCCCAGCCAGGCAATTTATAAACTTGATCTCCGCTATAAAAAGCATCTGGACATTATCTCACATTTCTTTTAGACTAGCATTTGGTTTTCAACAGAGGAGATTTGTATAAACCTAGCTGTCTGTCTCTCCGACCTTTTCAATATTGTTTCAATATCAAATTGTGATCTCCACCGTCCCATATAAAGTGAATGGGTTGGAACGAGACAGACAGCAAATTGAGCTGATTGTCATAGCAACACACACAACTTGTTTTCAGTTGACTGGCTAAATTGAAACTTTGTTGGCGAAAACTAAAATGGATGATTGGAACATTTATTTTGATATTTTCGGCGACATGACTATAGATAAATTGGAAAAAGAGACGGCAGTAATACCCAGGCATGTAGATTTGGAGGATACTGAATTTAATACCAGAGAGAAAAGCCGCAACAACAAAACACACAGTTAAGAATACAAACTGGGCTGTGCGGGCTGGCTAGCAGAGAAGAAAACATTAGTTGACTTCAAAAAGTGTCACTAAGGAAGTGTTTAACATCCTTCTCCGACAGTTTCATGGAAATGTAGGAAATGGGAAGGGAGAGCAGTACAGTATAAGTAGATACCTGGCACTCTGTAGTGGGCTCAACAGGTTTCTAAATGACAAACCCATCGGTCGCAGCTGGTGCATTACGAAGGACATACGAAGGAATTTACCACCTCAAATCATGTGTTTCTGGGCAACATCCAACAGCTAAGAAGGCAAGGAAGAGATATCACAAACAGCCACCCTCCCATCACCGATAAGGACATGGCCCAGCTCCAAAACTCCCAGGCTCTGAATCCTGGTACACCAAGGGGTCTGGTCCAGAAAGTGTGGTTCGACCTCCAGGTACATCTGGGTCGAAGAGGGAAAGAGGGAAACAGACAACTAAAGCCCAACTCGTTCCTCGTAAAAACGGACGAGAACGGTCTGAAGGTATGTTGTTCATAGCCTGCTTGTGTTATTTCTAAATTGCACTCGTAATTAGGCTACTGGAAAACAATATTATAACAATGCACTCTCTCTCTCTCAGATATGCCACAGTCGCACATAACGAGGCCACAAAGAATCATCTGGACCCAAGGGAGACACACGTTCCAAGATATCCAACAAACACCGACTTCTCTGGCATTATCACTTAAGTCAGCTGTGGTGGATAACAAAAGGAATGTACGGTTTGATTTATTTAAATCAGCTCAAATGAATGTCACGGATTGTATTTCTTTTGTCTGAACAGTGTCCTGACAAGACAGCACATGTTTTCTGCCAGGCAAAGTCGTACATCATGAGCTCATTGTTATGGATGTACCCAAATAAATCTGAACCAGTTTAAACAAATGCAAATGCAGCTACTTTGCTGTTATTCTGGCTGCACGTTTTTTGACGTGACTGTAAATTGGCCGTAGTTGGCTAGCAAGCGAACAAGGGATAAGAACGTTGCCAGTCGGTTTGGCAACGGAACATTTAGAACGAACGACTGGGTCGCGTCAATAGACACAGAACAAAAAATAACGATTGGGTTGTGTCTCTAGCAACCCAAGATTTGTGTCGCGACTATAGATGTTTAGTAAAGTAACATGTTGTCACCAGGGCCTGTAAAGTAAAGTAACATGTTGTCACAACGACCTGTAAAGTAAAGAAACATGTTGTCACGAGGGCCTGTACAGTAAAGTAACATGTTGTATGCAGGGCCTGTATAGTAAAGTAACATGTCTCCAGGGCCTGTATAGTAAAGTAACATGTTGTCACCAGGGCCTGTATAGTAAAGTAACATGTTGTCACCAGGGCCTGTATAGTAAAGTAACATGTTGTCACCAAGGCCTGTATAGTAAAGTAACATGTCACCCAGGGCCTGTAAAGTAAAGTAACATGTTGTCACCAGGGCCTGTATAGTAAAGTAACATGTTGTCACCAGGGCCTGTACAGTAAAGTAACATGTTGTCACCAGAGCCTGTACAGTAAAGTAACATGTTGTCACCAGGGCCTGTACAGTAAAGTAACATGTTGTCACCAGGGCCTGTACAGTAAAGTAACATGTTGTCACCAAGGCCTGTATAGTAAAGTAACATGTTGTCACCAGGACCTGTATAGTAAAGTAACATGTTGTCACCAGGGCCTGTACAGTAAAGTAACATGTTGTCACCAGGGCCTGTACAGTAAAGTAACATGTTGTCACCAGGGCCTGTATAGTAAAGTAACATGTTGTCACCTGGGCCTGTATAGTAAAGTAACATGTTGTCACCAGGGCCTGTACAGTAAAGTAACATGTTGTCTCCAGGGCCTGTATAGTAAAGTAACATGTTGTCACCAGGGCCTGTATAGTAAAGTAACATGTTGTCACCAGAGCCTGTACAGTAAAGTAACATGTCACCCAGGGCCTGTACAGTAAAATAACATGTTATCACCAGGGCCTGTACAGTAAAATAACATGTTATCACCAGGGCCTGTACAGTAAAGTAACATGTTGTCACCAGGGCCTGTACAGTAAAGTAACATGTCACCCAGGGCCTGTACAGTAAAATAACATGTTGACACCAGGGCCTGAATAGTTAAGAAACATGTTGTCACCAGAACCTGTACAGTAAAATAACATGTTGTCTCCAGGGCCTGTACAGTAAAGTAACATGTCACCCAGGGCCTTTACAGTAAAATAACATGTTATCATCAGGGCCTGTACAGTAAAGTAACATGTTGTCACCAGGGCCTGTATAGTAAAGTAACATGTTGTCACCTGGGCCTGTATAGTAAAGTAACATGTTGTCACCTGGGCCTGTATAGTAAAGTAACATGTTGTCACCAGGGCCTGTACAGTAAAGTAACATGTCACCCAGGGCCTGTACAGTAAAATAACATGTTATCATCAGGGCCTGTACAGTAAAGTAACATGTTGTCACCAGGGCCTGTATAGTAAAGTAACATGTTGTCACCTGGGCCTGTATAGTAAAGCAACATGTCACCAGGGCCTGTATAGTGAAGTAACATGTTGTCACAACGACCTGTAAAGTAAAGTAACATGTTGTCACAACGACCTGTAAAGTAAAGTAACATGTTGTCACAACGACCTGTAAAGTAAAGTAACATGTTGTCACCTGGGCCTGAATAGTAAAGTAACAGGTTGTCTCCAGGGCCTGTATAGTAAAGTAACATGTCTCCAGGGCCTGTATAGTAAAGTAACATGTTGTCAACAGGGCTTGTATAGTAAAGTAACATGTTGTCATCAGGGCCTGTATAGTAAAGTAACATGTTGTCACCAAGGCCTGTATAGTAAAGTAACATGTTGTCTCCAGGGCCTGTATAGTAAAGTAACATGTTGTCACCAGGGCCTGTATAGTAAAGTAACATGTTGTCACCAGGGCCTTTATGTAAAGTAACATGTTGTCACCAGGGCCTGTATAGTAAAGTAACATGTTGTCACCAGGGCCTGTATAGTAAAGTATCATGTTGTCTCCAGGGTCTGTACCAGTAAAGTAACATGTTGTCTCCAGGGCATGTATAGTAAAGTAACATGTTGTCACCAGGGCTTGTATAGTAAAGTAACATGTTGTCTCTAGGGCCTGTATAGTAAAGTAACATGTCTCCAGGGCCTGTATAGTAAAGTAACATGTTGTCACCAGGGATTGTATAGTAAAGTAACATGTTGCCTCAGGGCCTGTATAGTAAAGTAACATGTTGTCACCCAGGGCCTGTATAGTAAAGTAACATGTTGTCACTAGGGCCTGTATAGTAAAGTAACATGTTGTCACCAGGGCCTGTATAGTAAAGTAACATGTCACCCAGGGCCTGTATAGTAAAGTAACATGTTGTCACCAGGGCCTGTATAGTAAAGTAACATGTTGTCACCAGGGCCTTTATGTAAAGTAACATGTTGTCACCAGGGCCTGTATAGTAAAGTAACATGTTGTCACCAGGGCCTGTACAGTAAAGTAGCATGATGTCTCCAGGGCCTGTATAGTAAAGTAACATGTTGTCACCAGGGCCTGTATAGTAAAGTAACATGTTGTCACCAGGGCCTGCCTGAATAGTTAAGAAACATGTTGTCACCAGAACCTGTATAGTAAAGTAACATGTTGTCACCTGGGCCTGTATAGTGAAGTAACATGTTGTCACCAGGGCCTGTTTAGTAAAGTAACATGTTGTCACCTGGGCCTGAATAGTAAAGTAACATGTCTCCAGGGCCTGTACAGTAAAGTAACATGTTGTCAGCAGGGCCTGTGGAAGTAAAGTAACATGTTGTCACCAGGGCCTGTATAGTAAAGTAACATGTTGTCACCTGGGCCTGTACAGTAAAGTAACATGATGTCTCCAGGGCCTATATAGTAAAGTATCATGTTGTCTCCAGGGCCTGTACTGTAAAGTAACATGTTGTCACCAGGGCCTGTGGAAGTAAAGTAACATGTTGTCGCCAGGGCCTGTATAGTAAAGTAACATGTTGTCACCAGGGCTTGTATAGTAAAGTAACATGTTGTCTCCAGGGCCTGTTTAGTAAATTAACATGTTGTCTCCAGGGCCTGTATAGTAAAGTAACATGTCACCCAGGGCCTGTATAGTTAAGTAACATGTTGTCTCCAGGGCCTGTATAGTAAAGTATCATGTTGTCTCCAGGGCCTGTACTATAAAGTAACATGTTGTCACCAGGGCCTGTGGAAGTAAAGTAACATGTTGTCACCTGGGCCTGTATAGTAAAGCAACATGTTGTCACCTGGGCCTGTATAGTAAAGTAACATGTTGTCACCAGGGCCTGTTCAGTAAAGTAACATGTCTCCAGGGCCTGTATAGTAAAGTAACATGTTGTCACCAGGGTCTGTATAGTAAAGTAACATGTTGTCACCTGGGCCTGTAAAGTAAAGTAACATGTTGTCACCTGGGCCTGTATAGTAAAGTAACATGTTGTCACCAGGGCCTGTACAGTAAAGTAACATGTCTCCAGGGCCTGTATAGTAAAGTAACATGTTGTCACCAGGGCATGTATAGTAAAGTAACATGTTGTCTCCAGGGCCTGTATAGTAAAGTAACATGTCACCCAGGGCCTGTATAGTTAAGTAACATGTTGTCACCAGGGCCTTTACAGTAAAGTAACATGTTGTCACCAGGGCCTGTATAGTAAAGTAACATGTTGTCACCAGGGCCTGTACAGTAAAGTAACATGATGTCTCCAGGGCCTATATAGTAAAGTATCATGTTGTCACCAGGGCCTGTATAGTAAAGTAACATGTTGTCACCAGGGCCTGTACAGTAAAGTAACATGTTGTCAGCAGGGCCTGTGGAAGTAAAGTAACATGTTGTCACCAGGGCCTGTATAGTAAAGTAACATGTTGTCACCTGGGCCTGTACAGTGAAGTAACATGTTGTCACGAGGGCCTGTACAGTAAAGTAACATGTTGTCACCAGGGCTTGTATAGTAAAGTAACATGTTGTCTCCAGGGTCTGTTTAGTAAATTAACATGTTGTCTCCAGGGCCTGTATAGTAAAGTAACATGTCACCCAGGGCCTGTATAGTTAAGTAACATGTTGTCTCCAGGGCCTGTATAGTAAAGTAACATGTTGTCACCAGGGCCTGTATAGTAAAGCAACATGTCACCCAGGGCCTGTATAGTTAAGTAACATGTTGTCACCAGGGCTTGTATAGTAAAGTAACATGTTGTCTCCAGGGTCTGTTTAGTAAATTAACATGTTGTCTCCAGGGCCTGTATAGTAAAGTAACATGTCACCCAGGGCGTGTATAGTTAAGTAACATGTTGTCTCCAGGGCCTGTATAGTAAAGTAACATGTTGTAACCAGGGCCTGTATAGTACAGCAACATGTCACCCAGGGCCTGTATAGTTAAGTAACATGTTGTCTCCAGGGCCTATATAGTAAAGTATCATGTTGTCTCCAGGGCCTGTACTGTAAAGTAACATGTTGTCACCAGGCCCTGTGGAAGTAAAGTAACATGTTGTCACCTGGGCCTGTATAGTAAAGCAACATGTTGTCACCTGGGCCTGTATAGTAAAGTAACATGTTGTCACCTGGGCCTGAATAGTAAAGTAACATGTTTCCAGGGCCTGTATAGTAAAGTAACATGTTGTCTCCAGGGCCTGTATAGTAAAGTAACATGTCTCCAGGGCCTGTATAGTAAAGTAACATGTTGTCACCAGGGCTTGTATAGTAAAGTAACATGTTGTCTCCAGGGCCTGTATAGTAAAGTAACATGTCACCCAGGGCCTGTATAGTTAAGTAACATGTTGTCACCAGGCCCTTTACAGTAAAGTAACATGTTGTCACCAGGGCCTGTATAGTAAAGTAACATGTTGTCACCAGGGCCTGTACAGTAAAGTAACATGATGTCTCCATGGCCTGTATAGTAAAGTATCATGTTGTCTCCAGGGCCTGTACTGTAAAGTAACATGTTGTCACCAGGGCCTGTGGAAGTAAAGTAACATGTTGTCGCCAGGGCCTGTATAGTAAAGTAACATGTTGTCACCAGGGCCTGTACAGTAAAGTAACATGTTGTCACCTGGGCCTGTATATTGTAAAGTAACATGTTGTCACCAGGGCCTGTACAGTAAAGTAACATGTCTCCAGGGCCTGTATAGTAAAGTAACATGTTGTCACCAGGGCTTGTATAGTAAAGTAACATGTTGTCACCTGGGCCTGTATAGTAAAGCAACATGTTGTCACCTGGGCCTGTATAGTAAAGTAACATGTTGTCACCAGGGCCTGTTCAGTAAAGTAACATGTCTCCAGGGCCTGTATAGTAAAGTAACATGTTGTCACCAGGGTCTGTATAGTAAAGTAACATGTTGTCACCTGGGCCTGTAAAGTAAAGTAACATGTTGTCACCTGGGCCTGTATAGTAAAGTAACATGTTGTCACCAGGGCCTGTACAGTAAAGTAACATGTCTCCAGGGCCTGTATAGTAAAGTAACATGTTGTCACCAGGGCTTGTATAGTAAAGTAACATGTTGTCTCCAGGGCCTGTATAGTAAAGTAACATGTCACCCAGGACCTGTATAGTTAAGTAACATGTTGTCACCAGGGCCTTTACAGTAAAGTAACATGTTGTCACCAGGGCCTGTATAGTAAAGTAACATGTTGTCACCAGGGCCTTTACAGTAAAGTAACATGTTGTCACCAGGGCCTGTATAGTAAAGTAACATGTTGTCACCAGGGCCTGTACAGTAAAGTAACATGATGTCTCCAGGGCCTATATAGTAAAGTATCATGTTGTCACCAGGGCCTGTATAGTAAAGTAACATGTTGTCACCAGGGCCTGTACAGTAAAGTAACATGTTGTCAGCAGGGCCTGTGGAAGTAAAGTAACATGTTGTCACCAGGGCCTGTATAGTAAAGTAACATGTTGTCACCAGGGCCTGTACAGTGAAGTAACATGTTGTCACGAGGGCCTGTACAGTAAAGTAACATGTTGTCACCAGGGCTTGTATAGTAAAGTAACATGTTGTCTCCAGGGTCTGTTTAGTAAATTAACATGTTGTCTCCAGGGCCTGTATAGTAAAGTAACATGTCACCCAGGGCCTGTATAGTTAAGTAACATGTTGTCTCCAGGGCCTGTATAGTAAAGTAACATGTTGTCACCAGGGCCTGTATAGTAAAGCAACATGTCACCCAGGGCCTGTATAGTTAAGTAACATGTTGTCACCAGGGCTTGTATAGTAAAGTAACATGTTGTCTCCAGGGTCTGTTTAGTAAATTAACATGTTGTCTCCAGGGCCTGTATAGTAAAGTAACATGTCACCCAGGGCGTGTATAGTTAAGTAACATGTTGTCTCCAGGGCCTGTATAGTAAAGTAACATGTTGTAACCAGGGCCTGTATAGTACAGCAACATGTCACCCAGGGCCTGTATAGTTAAGTAACATGTTGTCTCCAGGGCCTATATAGTAAAGTATCATGTTGTCTCCAGGGCCTGTACTGTAAAGTAACATGTTGTCACCAGGCCCTGTGGAAGTAAAGTAACATGTTGTCACCTGGGCCTGTATAGTAAAGCAACATGTTGTCACCTGGGCTTGTATAGTAAAGTAACATGTTGTCACCTGGGCCTGAATAGTAAAGTAACATGTTTCCAGGGCCTGTATAGTAAAGTAACATGTTGTCTCCAGGGCCTGTATAGTAAAGTAACATGTCTCCAGGGCCTGTATAGTAAAGTAACATGTTGTCACCAGGGCTTGTATAGTAAAGTAACATGTTGTCTCCAGGGCCTGTATAGTAAAGTAATATGTCACCCAGGGCCTGTATAGTTAAGTAACATGTTGTCACCAGGCCCTTTACAGTAAAGTAACATGTTGTCACCAGGGCCTGTATAGTAAAGTAACATGTTGTCACCAGGGCCTGTACAGTAAAGTAACATGATGTCTCCATGGCCTGTATAGTAAAGTATCATGTTGTCTCCAGGGCCTGTACTGTAAAGTAACATGTTGTCACCAGGGCCTGTGGAAGTAAAGTAACATGTTGTCGCCAGGGCCTGTATAGTAAAGTAACATGTTGTCACCAAGGCCTGTATAGTAAAGTAACATGTTGTCACCAGGACCTGTATATTAAAGTAACATGTTGTCACCAGGGCCTGTACAGTAAAGTAACATGTTGTCACCAGGGCCTGTACAGTAAAGTAACATGTTGTCACCAGGGCCTGTATAGTAAAGTAACATGTTGTCACCTGGGCCTGTATAGTAAAGTAACATGTTGTCACCAGGGCCTGTACAGTAAAGTAACATGTCACCCAGGGCCTGTACAGTAAAATAACATGTTATCACCAGGGCCTGTACAGTAAAGTAACATGTTATCACCAGGGCCTGTACAGTAAAGTAACATGTTGTCACCAGGGCCTGTACAGTAAAGTAACATGTCACCCAGGGCCTGTACAGTAAAATAACATGTTGACACCAGGGCCTGAATAGTTAAGAAACATGTTGTCACCAGAACCTGTACAGTAAAATAACATGTTGTCTCCAGGGCCTGTACAGTAAAGTAACATGTCACCCAGGGCCTTTACAGTAAAATAACATGTTATCATCAGGGCCTGTACAGTAAAGTAACATGTTGTCACCAGGGCCTGTATAGTAAAGTAACATGTTGTCACCTGGGCCTGTATAGTAAAGTAACATGTTGTCACCTGGGCCTGTATAGTAAAGTAACATGTTGTCACCAGGGCCTGTACAGTAAAGTAACATGTCACCCAGGGCCTGTACAGTAAAATAACATGTTATCATCAGGGCCTGTACAGTAAAGTAACATGTTGTCACCAGGGCCTGTATAGTAAAGTAACATGTTGTCACCTGGGCCTGTATAGTAAAGCAACATGTCACCAGGGCCTGTATAGTGAAGTAACATGTTGTCACAACGACCTGTAAAGTAAAGTAACATGTTGTCACAACGACCTGTAAAGTAAAGTAACATGTTGTCACAACGACCTGTAAAATAAAGTAACATGTTGTCACCTGGGCCTGAATAGTAAAGTAACAGGTTGTCTCCAGGGCCTGTATAGTAAAGTAACATGTCTCCAGGGCCTGTATAGTAAAGTAACATGTTGTCAACAGGGCTTGTATAGTAAAGTAACATGTTGTCATCAGGGCCTGTATAGTAAAGTAACATGTTGTCACCAAGGCCTGTATAGTAAAGTAACATGTTGTCTCCAGGGCCTGTATAGTAAAGTAACATGTTGTCACCAGGGCCTGTATAGTAAAGTAACATGTTGTCACCAGGGCCTTTATGTAAAGTAACATGTTGTCACCAGGGCCTGTATAGTAAAGTAACATGTTGTCACCAGGGCCTGTATAGTAAAGTATCATGTTGTCTCCAGGGTCTGTACCGTAAAGTAACATGTTGTCTCCAGGGCATGTATAGTAAAGTAACATGTTGTCACCAGGGCTTGTATAGTAAAGTAACATGTTGTCTCTAGGGCCTGTATAGTAAAGTAACATGTCTCCAGGGCCTGTATAGTAAAGTAACATGTTGTCACCAGGGATTGTATAGTAAAGTAACATGTTGCCTCCAGGGCCTGTATAGTAAAGTAACATGTCACCCAGGGCCTGTATAGTAAAGTAACATGTTGTCACCAGGGCCTGTATAGTAAAGTAACATGTTGTCACCAGGGCCTTTATGTAAAGTAACATGTTGTCACCAGGGCCTGTATAGTAAAGTAACATGTTGTCACCAGGGCCTGTACAGTAAAGTAACATGATGTCTCCAGGGCCTGTATAGTAAAGTAACATGTTGTCACCAGGGCCTGTATAGTAAAGTAACATGTTGTCACCAGGGCCTGCCTGAATAGTTAAGAAACATGTTGTCACCAGAACCTGTATAGTAAAGTAACATGTTGTCACCTGGGCCTGTATAGTGAAGTAACATGTTGTCACCAGGGCCTGTTTAGTAAAGTAACATGTTGTCACCTGGGCCTGAATAGTAAAGTAACATGTCTCCAGGGCCTGTATAGTAAAGTAACATGTTGTCACCAGGGCCTGTATAGTAAAGTAACATGTTGTCACCAGGGCCTGTACAGTAAAGTAACATGATGTCTCCAGGGCCTGTATAGTAAAGTAACATGTTGTCACCAGGGCCTGTATAGTAAAGTAACATGTTGTCACCAGGGCCTGCCTGAATAGTTAAGAAACATGTTGTCACCAGAACCTGTATAGTAAAGTAACATGTTGTCACCTGGGCCTGTATAGTGAAGTAACATGTTGTCACCAGGGCCTGTTTAGTAAAGTAACATGTTGTCACCTGGGCCTGAATAGTAAAGTAACATGTCTCCAGGGCCTGTATAGTAAAGTAACATGTTGTCACCAGGGCCTGTATAGTAAAGTAACATGTTGTCACCAGGGCCTGTACAGTAAAGTAACATGATGTCTCCAGGGCCTGTATAGTAAAGTAACATGTTGTCACCAGGGCCTGTATAGTAAAGTAACATGTTGTCACCAGGGCCTGCCTGAATAGTTAAGAAACATGTTGTCACCAGAACCTGTATAGTAAAGTAACATGTTGTCACCTGGGCCTGTATAGTGAAGTAACATGTTGTCACCAGGGCCTGTTTAGTAAAGTAACATGTTGTCACCTGGGCCTGAATAGTAAAGTAACATGTCTCCAGGGCCTGTATAGTAAAGTAACATGTTGTCACCAGGGCCTGTATAGTAAAGTAACATGTTGTCACCAGGGCCTGTACAGTAAAGTAACATGATGTCTCCAGGGCCTGTATAGTAAAGTAACATGTTGTCACCAGGGCCTGTATAGTAAAGTAACATGTTGTCACCAGGGCCTGCCTGAATAGTTAAGAAACATGTTGTCACCAGAACCTGTATAGTAAAGTAACATGTTGTCACCTGGGCCTGTATAGTGAAGTAACATGTTGTCACCAGGGCCTGTTTAGTAAAGTAACATGTTGTCACCTGGGCCTGAATAGTAAAGTAACATGTCTCCAGGGCCTGTATAGTAAAGTAACATGTTGTCACCAGGGCTTGTATAGTAAAGTAACATGTTGTCTCCAGGGCCTGTATAGTAAAGTAACATGTCACCCAGGGCCTGTATAGTAAAGTAACATGTTGTCTCCAGGGCCTGTATAGTAAAGTAACATGTCACCCAGGGCCTGTATAGTTAAGTAACATGTTGTCACCAGGCCCTTTACAGTAAAGTAACATGTTGTCTCCAGGGCCTGTATAGTAAAGTAACATGTTGTCACCAGGGCCTGTGGAAGTAAAGTAACATGTTGTCACCAGGGCCTGTACAGTAAAGTAACATGATGTCTCCAGGGCCTATATAGTAAAGTATCATGTTGTCTCCAGGGCCTGTACTGTAAAGTAACATGTTGTCACCAGGGCCTGTGGAAGTAAAGTAACATGTTGTCGCCAGGGCCTGTATAGTAAAGTAACATGTTGTCACCAGGGCTTGTATAGTAAAGTAACATGTTGTCTCCAGGGTCTGTTTAGTAAATTAACATGTTGTCTCCAGGGCCTGTATAGTAAAGTAACATGTCACCCAGGGCCTGTATAGTTAAGTAACATGTTGTCTCCAGGGCCTGTATAGTAAAGTATCATGTTGTCTCCAGGGCCTGTACTATAAAGTAACATGTTGTCACCAGGGCCTGTGGAAGTAAAGTAACATGTTGTCACCTGGGCCTGTATAGTAAAGCAACATGTTGTCACCTGGGCCTGTATAGTAAAGTAACATGTTGTCACCAGGGCCTGTTCAGTAAAGTAACATGTCTCCAGGGCCTGTATAGTAAAGTAACATGTTGTCACCAGGGTCTGTATAGTAAAGTAACATGTTGTCACCTGGGCCTGTAAAGTAAAGTAACATGTTGTCACCTGGGCCTGTATAGTAAAGTAACATGTTGTCACCAGGGCCTGTACAGTAAAGTAACATGTCTCCAGGGCCTGTATAGTAAAGTAACATGTTGTCACCAGGGCTTGTATAGTAAAGTAACATGTTGTCTCCAGGGCCTGTATAGTAAAGTAACATGTCACCCAGGGCCTGTATAGTTAAGTAACATGTTGTCACCAGGGCCTTTACAGTAAAGTAACATGTTGTCACCAGGGCCTGTATAGTAAAGTAACATGTTGTCACCAGGGCCTGTACAGTAAAGTAACATGATGTCTCCAGGGCCTATATAGTAAAGTATCATGTTGTCACCAGGGCCTGTATAGTAAAGTAACATGTTGTCACCAGGGCCTGTACAGTAAAGTAACATGTTGTCAGCAGGGCCTGTGGGAGTAAAGTAACATGTTGTCACCAGGGCCTGTATAGTAAAGTAACATGTTGTCACCAGGGCCTGTACAGTGAAGTAACATGTTGTCACGAGGGCCTGTACAGTAAAGTAACATGTTGTCACCAGGGCTTGTATAGTAAAGTAACATGTTGTCTCCAGGGTCTGTTTAGTAAATTAACATGTTGTCTCCAGGGCCTGTATAGTAAAGTAACATGTCACCCAGGGCCTGTATAGTTAAGTAACATGTTGTCTCCAGGGCCTGTATAGTAAAGTAACATGTTGTCACCAGGGCCTGTATAGTAAAGCAACATGTCACCCAGGGCCTGTATAGTTAAGTAACATGTTGTCACCAGGGCTTGTATAGTAAAGTAACATGTTGTCTCCAGGGTCTGTTTAGTAAATTAACATGTTGTCTCCAGGGCCTGTATAGTAAAGTAACATGTCACCCAGGGCGTGTATAGTTAAGTAACATGTTGTCTCCAGGGCCTGTATAGTAAAGTAACATGTTGTAACCAGGGCCTGTATAGTACAGCAACATGTCACCCAGGGCCTGTATAGTTAAGTAACATGTTGTCTCCAGGGCCTATATAGTAAAGTATCATGTTGTCTCCAGGGCCTGTACTGTAAAGTAACATGTTGTCACCAGGCCCTGTGGAAGTAAAGTAACATGTTGTCACCTGGGCCTGTATAGTAAAGCAACATGTTGTCACCTGGGCCTGTATAGTAAAGTAACATGTTGTCACCTGGGCCTGAATAGTAAAGTAACATGTCTCCAGGGCCTGTATAGTAAAGTAACATGTTGTCTCCAGGGCCTGTATAGTAAAGTAACATGTCTCCAGGGCCTGTATAGTAAAGTAACATGTTGTCACCAGGGCTTGTATAGTAAAGTAACATGTTGTCTCCAGGGCCTGTATAGTAAAGTAACATGTCACCCAGGGCCTGTATAGTTAAGTAACATGTTGTCACCAGGCCCTTTACAGTAAAGTAACATGTTGTCACCAGGGCCTGTATAGTAAAGTAACATGTTGTCACCAGGGCCTGTACAGTAAAGTAACATGATGTCTCCATGGCCTGTATAGTAAAGTATCATGTTGTCTCCAGGGCCTGTACTGTAAAGTAACATGTTGTCACCAGGGCCTGTGGAAGTAAAGTAACATGTTGTCGCCAGGGCCTGTATAGTAAAGTAACATGTTGTCACCAGGGCCTGTACAGTAAAGTAACATGTTGTCACCTGGGCCTGTATATTGTAAAGTAACATGTTGTCACCAGGGCCTGTACAGTAAAGTAACATGTCTCCAGGGCCTGTATAGTAAAGTAACATGTTGTCACCAGGGCTTGTATAGTAAAGTAACATGTTGTCACCTGGGCCTGTATAGTAAAGCAACATGTTGTCACCTGGGCCTGTATAGTAAAGTAACATGTTGTCACCAGGGCCTGTTCAGTAAAGTAACATGTCTCCAGGGCCTGTATAGTAAAGTAACATGTTGTCACCAGGGTCTGTATAGTAAAGTAACATGTTGTCACCTGGGCCTGTAAAGTAAAGTAACATGTTGTCACCTGGGCCTGTATAGTAAAGTAACATGTTGTCACCAGGGCCTGTACAGTAAAGTAACATGTCTCCAGGGCCTGTATAGTAAAGTAACATGTTGTCACCAGGGCTTGTATAGTAAAGTAACATGTTGTCTCAGGGCCTGTATAGTAAAGTAACATGTCACCCAGGGCCTGTATAGTTAAGTAACATGTTGTCACCAGGGCCTTTACAGTAAAGTAACATGTTGTCACCAGGGCCTGTATAGTAAAGTAACATGTTGTCACCAGGGCCTTTACAGTAAAGTAACATGTTGTCACCAGGGCCTGTATAGTAAAGTAACATGTTGTCACCAGGGCCTGTACAGTAAAGTAACATGATGTCTCCAGGGCCTATATAGTAAAGTATCATGTTGTCACCAGGGCCTGTATAGTAAAGTAACATGTTGTCACCAGGGCCTGTACAGTAAAGTAACATGTTGTCAGCAGGGCCTGTGGAAGTAAAGTAACATGTTGTCACCAGGGCCTGTATAGTAAAGTAACATGTTGTCACCAGGGCCTGTACAGTAAAGTAACATGTCTCCAGGGCCTGTATAGTAAAGTAACATGTTGTCACCAGGGCCTTTACAGTAAAGTAACATGTTGTCACCAGGGCTTGTATAGTAAAGTAACATGTTGTCATCAGGGCCTTTATAGTAAAGTAACATGTTGTCTCCAGGGTCTGTATAGTAAAGTAACATGTCACCCAGGGCCTGTATAGTTAAGTAACATGTTGTCACCAGGGCCTTTACAGTAAAGTAACATGATTTCACCAGGGCCTGTGGAAGTAAAGAAACATGTTGTCTCCAGGGCCTGTATTGTAAAGTAACATGTTGTCACCAGGGCCTGTATAGTAAAGTATCATGTTGTCTCCAGGGCCTGTACTGTAAAGTAACATGTTGTCACCAGGGCCTGTGGAAGTAAAGTAACATGTTGTCACCTGGGCCTGTATAGTAAAGTAACATGTCTCCAGGGCCTGTATAGTAAAGTAACATGTTGTCACCAGGGCTTGTATAGTAAAGTAACATGTTGTCTCCAGGGCCTGTATAGTAAAGTAACATGTCACCCAGGGCCTGTATAGTTAAGTAACATGTTGTCACCAGGGCCTTTACAGTAAAGTAACATGTTGTCACCAGGGCCTGTATAGTAAAGTAACATGTTGTCACCAGGGCCTTTACAGTAAAGTAACATGTTGTCACCAGGGCCTGTATAGTAAAGTAACATGTTGTCACCAGGGCCTGTACAGTAAAGTAACATGATGTCTCCAGGGCCTATATAGTAAAGTATCATGTTGTCACCAGGGCCTGTATAGTAAAGTAACATGTTGTCACCAGGGCCTGTACAGTAAAGTAACATGTTGTCACCAGGGCTTGTATAGTAAAGTAACATGTTGTCTCCAGGGTCTGTTTAGTAAATTAACATGTTGTCTCCAGGGCCTGTATAGTAAAGTAACATGTCACCCAGGGCCTGTATAGTTAAGTAACATGTTGTCTCCAGGGCCTGTATAGTAAAGTAACATGTTGTCACCAGGGCCTGTATAGTAACGCAACATGTCACCCAGGGCCTGTATAGTTAAGTAACATGTTGTCACCAGGGCTTGAATAGTAAAGTAACATGTTGTCACCAGGGTCTGTTTAGTAAAGTAACATGTCACCCAGGGCCTGTATAGTAAAGTAACATGTTGTCACCAGGGCCTGTGGAAGTAAAGTAACATGTTGTCACCAGGGCCTGTACAGTAAAGTAACATGATGTCTCCAGGGCCTATATAGTAAAGTATCATGTTGTCTCCAGGGCCTGTACTGTAAAGTAACATGTTGTCACCAGGGCCTGTGGAAGTAAAGTAACATGTTGTCGCCAGGGCCTGTATAGTAAAGTAACATGTTGTCACCAGGGTCTGTATAGTAAAGTAACATGTTGTCACCTGGGTCTGTTTAGTAAATTAACATGTTGTCTCCAGGGCCTGTATAGTAAAGTAACATGTCACCCAGGGCCTGTATAGTTAAGTAACATGTTGTCTCCAGGGCCTGTATAGTAAAGTATCATGTTGTCTCCAGGGCCTGTACTATAAAGTAACATGTTGTCACCAGGGCCTGTGGAAGTAAAGTAACATGTTGTCACCTGGGCCTGTATAGTAAAGCAACATGTTGTCACCTGGGCCTGTATAGTAAAGTAACATGTTGTCACCAGGGCCTGTTCAGTAAAGTAACATGTCTCCAGGGCCTGTATAGTAAAGTAACATGTTGTCACCAGGGTCTGTATAGTAAAGTAACATGTTGTCACCTGGGCCTGTAAAGTAAAGTAACATGTTGTCACCTGGGCCTGTATAGTAAAGTAACATGTTGTCACCAGGGCCTGTACAGTAAAGTAACATGTCTCCAGGGCCTGTATAGTAAAGTAACATGTTGTCACCAGGGCTTGTATAGTAAAGTAACATGTTGTCTCCAGGGCCTGTATAGTAAAGTAACATGTCACCCAGGGCCTGTATAGTTAAGTAACATGTTGTCACCAGGGCCTTTACAGTAAAGTAACATGTTGTCACCAGGGCCTGTATAGTAAAGTAACATGTTGTCACCAGGGCCTGTACAGTAAAGTAACATGATGTCTCCAGGGCCTATATAGTAAAGTATCATGTTGTCACCAGGGCCTGTATAGTAAAGTAACATGTTGTCACCAGGGCCTGTACAGTAAAGTAACATGTTGTCAGCAGGGCCTGTGGGAGTAAAGTAACATGTTGTCACCAGGGCCTGTATAGTAAAGTAACATGTTGTCACCAGGGCCTGTACAGTGAAGTAACATGTTGTCACGAGGGCCTGTACAGTAAAGTAACATGTTGTCACCAGGGCTTGTATAGTAAAGTAACATGTTGTCTCCAGGGTCTGTTTAGTAAATTAACATGTTGTCTCCAGGGCCTGTATAGTAAAGTAACATGTCACCCAGGGCCTGTATAGTTAAGTAACATGTTGTCTCCAGGGCCTGTATAGTAAAGTAACATGTTGTCACCAGGGCCTGTATAGTAAAGCAACATGTCACCCAGGGCCTGTATAGTTAAGTAACATGTTGTCACCAGGGCTTGTATAGTAAAGTAACATGTTGTCTCCAGGGTCTGTTTAGTAAATTAACATGTTGTCTCCAGGGCCTGTATAGTAAAGTAACATGTCACCCAGGGCGTGTATAGTTAAGTAACATGTTGTCTCCAGGGCCTGTATAGTAAAGTAACATGTTGTAACCAGGGCCTGTATAGTACAGCAACATGTCACCCAGGGCCTGTATAGTTAAGTAACATGTTGTCTCCAGGGCCTATATAGTAAAGTATCATGTTGTCTCCAGGGCCTGTACTGTAAAGTAACATGTTGTCACCAGGCCCTGTGGAAGTAAAGTAACATGTTGTCACCTGGGCCTGTATAGTAAAGCAACATGTTGTCACCTGGGCCTGTATAGTAAAGTAACATGTTGTCACCTGGGCCTGAATAGTAAAGTAACATGTCTCCAGGGCCTGTATAGTAAAGTAACATGTTGTCTCCAGGGCCTGTATAGTAAAGTAACATGTCTCCAGGGCCTGTATAGTAAAGTAACATGTTGTCACCAGGGCTTGTATAGTAAAGTAACATGTTGTCTCCAGGGCCTGTATAGTAAAGTAACATGTCACCCAGGGCCTGTATAGTTAAGTAACATGTTGTCACCAGGCCCTTTACAGTAAAGTAACATGTTGTCACCAGGGCCTGTATAGTAAAGTAACATGTTGTCACCAGGGCCTGTACAGTAAAGTAACATGATGTCTCCATGGCCTGTATAGTAAAGTATCATGTTGTCTCCAGGGCCTGTACTGTAAAGTAACATGTTGTCACCAGGGCCTGTGGAAGTAAAGTAACATGTTGTCGCCAGGGCCTGTATAGTAAAGTAACATGTTGTCACCAGGGCCTGTACAGTAAAGTAACATGTTGTCACCTGGGCCTGTATATTGTAAAGTAACATGTTGTCACCAGGGCCTGTACAGTAAAGTAACATGTCTCCAGGGCCTGTATAGTAAAGTAACATGTTGTCACCAGGGCTTGTATAGTAAAGTAACATGTTGTCACCTGGGCCTGTATAGTAAAGCAACATGTTGTCACCTGGGCCTGTATAGTAAAGTAACATGTTGTCACCAGGGCCTGTTCAGTAAAGTAACATGTCTCCAGGGCCTGTATAGTAAAGTAACATGTTGTCACCAGGGTCTGTATAGTAAAGTAACATGTTGTCACCTGGGCCTGTAAAGTAAAGTAACATGTTGTCACCTGGGCCTGTATAGTAAAGTAACATGTTGTCACCAGGGCCTGTACAGTAAAGTAACATGTCTCCAGGGCCTGTATAGTAAAGTAACATGTTGTCACCAGGGCTTGTATAGTAAAGTAACATGTTGTCTCCAGGGCCTGTATAGTAAAGTAACATGTCACCCAGGGCCTGTATAGTTAAGTAACATGTTGTCACCAGGGCCTTTACAGTAAAGTAACATGTTGTCACCAGGGCCTGTATAGTAAAGTAACATGTTGTCACCAGGGCCTTTACAGTAAAGTAACATGTTGTCACCAGGGCCTGTATAGTAAAGTAACATGTTGTCACCAGGGCCTGTACAGTAAAGTAACATGATGTCTCCAGGGCCTATATAGTAAAGTATCATGTTGTCACCAGGGCCTGTATAGTAAAGTAACATGTTGTCACCAGGGCCTGTACAGTAAAGTAACATGTTGTCAGCAGGGCCTGTGGAAGTAAAGTAACATGTTGTCACCAGGGCCTGTATAGTAAAGTAACATGTTGTCACCAGGGCCTGTACAGTAAAGTAACATGTCTCCAGGGCCTGTATAGTAAAGTAACATGTTGTCACCAGGGCCTTTACAGTAAAGTAACATGTTGTCACCAGGGCTTGTATAGTAAAGTAACATGTTGTCATCAGGGCCTTTATAGTAAAGTAACATGTTGTCTCCAGGGTCTGTATAGTAAAGTAACATGTCACCCAGGGCCTGTATAGTTAAGTAACATGTTGTCACCAGGGCCTTTACAGTAAAGTAACATGATGTCACCAGGGCCTGTGGAAGTAAAGAAACATGTTGTCTCCAGGGCCTGTATTGTAAAGTAACATGTTGTCACCAGGGCCTGTATAGTAAAGTATCATGTTGTCTCAGGGCCTGTACTGTAAAGTAACATGTTGTCACCAGGGCCTGTGGAAGTAAAGTAACATGTTGTCACCTGGGCCTGTATAGTAAAGTAACATGTCTCCAGGGCCTGTATAGTAAAGTAACATGTTGTCACCAGGGCTTGTATAGTAAAGTAACATGTTGTCTCCAGGGCCTGTATAGTAAAGTAACATGTCACCCAGGGCCTGTATAGTTAAGTAACATGTTGTCACCAGGGCCTTTACAGTAAAGTAACATGTTGTCACCAGGGCCTGTATAGTAAAGTAACATGTTGTCACCAGGGCCTTTACAGTAAAGTAACATGTTGTCACCAGGGCCTGTATAGTAAAGTAACATGTTGTCACCAGGGCCTGTACAGTAAAGTAACATGATGTCTCCAGGGCCTATATAGTAAAGTATCATGTTGTCACCAGGGCCTGTATAGTAAAGTAACATGTTGTCACCAGGGCCTGTACAGTAAAGTAACATGTTGTCACCAGGGCTTGTATAGTAAAGTAACATGTTGTCTCCAGGGTCTGTTTAGTAAATTAACATGTTGTCTCCAGGGCCTGTATAGTAAAGTAACATGTCACCCAGGGCCTGTATAGTTAAGTAACATGTTGTCTCCAGGGCCTGTATAGTAAAGTAACATGTTGTCACCAGGGCCTGTATAGTAAAAACATGTCACCCAGGGCCTGTATAGTTAAGTAACATGTTGTCACCAGGGCTTGAATAGTAAAGTAACATGTTGTCTCCAGGGTCTGTTTAGTAAAGTAACATGTCACCCAGGGCCTGTATAGTTAAGTAACATGTTGTCTCCAGGGCCTGTATAGTAAAGTAACATGTCACCCAGGGCCTGTATAGTTAAGTAACATGTTGTCTCCAGGGCCTGTATAGTAAAGTAACATGTTGTCACCAGGGCCTGTATAGTAAAGCAACATGTCACCCAGGGCCTGTATAGTTAAGTAACATGTTGTCTCCAGGGCCTATATAGTAAAGTATCATGTTGTCTCCAGGGCCTGTACTGTAAAGTAACATGTTGTCACCAGGGCCTGTGGAAGTAAAGTAACATGTTGTCACCTGGGCCTGTATAGTAAAGCAACATGTTGTCACCTGGGCCTGTATAGTAAAGTAACATGTTGTCACCAGGGCCTGTACAGTAAAGTAACATGTCTCCAGGGCCTGTATAGTAAAGTAACATGTTGTCACCAGGGCCTGTATAGTAAAGTAACATGTTGTCACCTGGGCCTGTAAAGTAAAGTAACATGTTGTCACCTGGGCCTGTATAGTAAAGTAACATGTTGTCACCTGGGCCTGTACAGTAACGTAACATGTCTCCATGGCCTGTATAGTAAAGTAACATGTTGTCACCAGGGCCTTTACAGTAAAGTCACATGTTGTCACCAGGGCTTGTATAGTAAAGTAACATGTTGTCATCAGGGCCTGTATAGTAAAGTAACATGTTGTCTCCAGGGTCTGTATAGTAAAGTAACATGTTGTCTCCAGGGCCTATATAGTAAAGTATCATGTTGTCTCCAGGGCCTGTACTGTAAAGTAACATGTTGTCACCAGGGCCTGTGGAAGTAAAGTAACATGTTGTCACCTGGGCCTGTATAGTAAAGCAACATGTTGTCACCTGGGCCTGTATAGTAAAGTAACATGTTGTCACCAGGGCCTGTACAGTAAAGTAACATGATGTCTCCAGGGCCTATATAGTAAAGTATCATGTTGTCACCAGGGCCTGTATAGTAAAGTAACATGTTGTCACCAGGGCCTGTACAGTAAAGTAACATGTTGTCAGCAGGGCCTGTGGAAGTAAAGTAACATGTTGTCACCAAGGCCTGTATAGTAAAGTAACATGTTGTCACCAGGGCCTGTACAGTAAAGTAACATGTCTCCAGGGCCTGTATAGTAAAGTAACATGTTGTCACCAGGGCCTTTACAGTAAAGTAACATGTTGTCACCAGGGCTTGTATAGTAAAGTAACATGTTGTCATCAGGGCCTTTATAGTAAAGTAACATGTTGTCTCCAGGGTCTGTATAGTAAAGTAACATGTCACCCAGGGCCTGTATAGTTAAGTAACATGTTGTCACCAGGGCCTTTACAGTAAAGTAACATGATGTCACCAGGGCCTGTGGAAGTAAAGAAACATGTTGTCTCCAGGGCCTGTATTGTAAAGTAACATGTTGTCACCAGGGCCTGTATAGTAAAGTATCATGTTGTCTCCAGGGCCTGTACTGTAAAGTAACATGTTGTCACCAGGGCCTGTGGAAGTAAAGTAACATGTTGTCACCTGGGCCTGTATAGTAAAGTAACATGTCTCCAGGGCCTGTATAGTAAAGTAACATGTTGTCACCAGGGCTTGTATAGTAAAGTAACATGTTGTCTCCAGGGCCTGTATAGTAAAGTAACATGTCACCCAGGGCCTGTATAGTTAAGTAACATGTTGTCACCAGGGCCTTTACAGTAAAGTAACATGTTGTCACCAGGGCCTGTATAGTAAAGTAACATGTTGTCACCAGGGCCTTTACAGTAAAGTAACATGTTGTCACCAGGGCCTGTATAGTAAAGTAACATGTTGTCACCAGGGCCTGTACAGTAAAGTAACATGATGTCTCCAGGGCCTATATAGTAAAGTATCATGTTGTCACCAGGGCCTGTATAGTAAAGTAACATGTTGTCACCAGGGCCTGTACAGTAAAGTAACATGTTGTCAGCAGGGCCTGTGGAAGTAAAGTAACATGTTGTCACCAGGGCCTGTATAGTAAAGTAACATGTTGTCACCAGGGCCTGTACAGTAAAGTAACATGTCTCCAGGGCCTGTATAGTAAAGTAACATGTTGTCACCAGGGCCTTTACAGTAAAGTAACATGTTGTCACCAGGGCTTGTATAGTAAAGTAACATGTTGTCATCAGGGCCTTTATAGTAAAGTAACATGTTGTCTCCAGGGTCTGTATAGTAAAGTAACATGTCACCCAGGGCCTGTATAGTTAAGTAACATGTTGTCACCAGGGCCTTTACAGTAAAGTAACATGATGTCACCAGGGCCTGTGGAAGTAAAGAAACATGTTGTCTCCAGGGCCTGTATTGTAAAGTAACATGTTGTCACCAGGGCCTGTATAGTAAAGTATCATGTTGTCTCCAGGGCCTGTACTGTAAAGTAACATGTTGTCACCAGGGCCTGTGGAAGTAAAGTAACATGTTGTCACCTGGGCCTGTATAGTAAAGTAACATGTCTCCAGGGCCTGTATAGTAAAGTAACATGTTGTCACCAGGGCTTGTATAGTAAAGTAACATGTTGTCTCCAGGGCCTGTATAGTAAAGTAACATGTCACCCAGGGCCTGTATAGTTAAGTAACATGTTGTCACCAGGGCCTTTACAGTAAAGTAACATGTTGTCACCAGGGCCTGTATAGTAAAGTAACATGTTGTCACCAGGGCCTTTACAGTAAAGTAACATGTTGTCACCAGGGCCTGTATAGTAAAGTAACATGTTGTCACCAGGGCCTGTACAGTAAAGTAACATGATGTCTCCAGGGCCTATATAGTAAAGTATCATGTTGTCACCAGGGCCTGTATAGTAAAGTAACATGTTGTCACCAGGGCCTGTACAGTAAAGTAACATGTTGTCACCAGGGCTTGTATAGTAAAGTAACATGTTGTCTCCAGGGTCTGTTTAGTAAATTAACATGTTGTCTCCAGGGCCTGTATAGTAAAGTAACATGTCACCCAGGGCCTGTATAGTTAAGTAACATGTTGTCTCCAGGGCCTGTATAGTAAAGTAACATGTTGTCACCAGGGCCTGTATAGTAACGCAACATGTCACCCAGGGCCTGTATAGTTAAGTAACATGTTGTCACCAGGGCTTGAATAGTAAAGTAACATGTTGTCTCCAGGGTCTGTTTAGTAAAGTAACATGTCACCCAGGGCCTGTATAGTTAAGTAACATGTTGTCTCCAGGGCCTGTATAGTAAAGTAACATGTCACCCAGGGCCTGTATAGTTAAGTAACATGTTGTCTCCAGGGCCTGTATAGTAAAGTAACATGTTGTCACCAGGGCCTGTATAGTAAAGCAACATGTCACCCAGGGCCTGTATAGTTAAGTAACATGTTGTCTCCAGGGCCTATATAGTAAAGTATCATGTTGTCTCCAGGGCCTGTACTGTAAAGTAACATGTTGTCACCAGGGCCTGTGGAAGTAAAGTAACATGTTGTCACCTGGGCCTGTATAGTAAAGCAACATGTTGTCACCTGGGCCTGTATAGTAAAGTAACATGTTGTCACCAGGGCCTGTACAGTAAAGTAACATGTCTCCAGGGCCTGTATAGTAAAGTAACATGTTGTCACCAGGGTCTGTATAGTAAAGTAACATGTTGTCACCTGGGCCTGTAAAGTAAAGTAACATGTTGTCACCTGGGCCTGTATAGTAAAGTAACATGTTGTCACCTGGGCCTGTACAGTAACGTAACATGTCTCCATGGCCTGTATAGTAAAGTAACATGTTGTCACCAGGGCCTTTACAGTAAAGTCACATGTTGTCACCAGGGCTTGTATAGTAAAGTAACATGTTGTCATCAGGGCCTGTATAGTAAAGTAACATGTTGTCTCCAGGGTCTGTATAGTAAAGTAACATGTTGTCTCCAGGGCCTGTATAGTAAAGTAACATGTCACCCAGGGCCTGTATAGTTAAGTAACATGTTGTCACCAGGGCCTGTACAGTAAAGTAACATGTTGTCACCAGGGCCTGTATAGTAAAGTAACATGTTGTCTCCAGGGCCTGTACAGTAAAGTAACATGATGTCTCCAGGGCCTATATAGTAAAGTATCATGTTGTCTCCAGGGCCTGTACTGTAAAGTAACATGTTGTCACCAGGGCCTGTGGAAGTAAAGTAACATGTTGTCTCCAGGGCCTGTATAGTAAAGTAACATGTTGTCACCAGGGCCTGTATAGTAAAGTATCATGTTGTCTCCAGGGCCTGTACTGTAAAGTAACATGTTGTCACCAGGGCCTGTGTAAGTAAAGTAACATGTTGTCACCTGGGCCTGTATAGTAAAGCAACATGTCACCAGGGCCTGTACAGTAAAGTAACATGTTGTCACCAGGGCCTGTATAGTAAAGTAACATGTTGTCACCAGGGCCTGTACAGTAAAGTAACATGTTGTCACCAGGGCCTGTATAGTAAAGTAACATGTTGTCACCAGGGCCTGTACAGTAAACTAACATGTTGTCACCAGGGCCTGTATAGTAAAGTAACATGTTGTCACCAGGGCCTGTACAGTAAAGTAACATGTTGTCACCAGGGCCTGTATAGTAAAGTATCATGATGTCTCCAGGGCCTATATAGTAAAGTATCATGTTGTCTCCAGGGCCTGTACTGTAAAGTAACATGTTGTCACCAGGGCCTGTGGAAGTAAAGTAACATGTTGTCTCCAGGGCCTGTATAGTAAAGTAACATGTCACCAGGGCCTGTATAGTAAAGTAACATGTTGTCACCTGGGCCTGTATAGTAAAGCAACATGTCACCAGGGCCTGTACAGTAAAGTAACATGTTGTCACCAGGGCCTGTACAGTAAAGTAACATGTTGTCACCAGGGCCTGTACAGTAAAGTAACATGTCACCAGGGCCTGTACAGTAAAGTTTACTGTTGTTACACCAGAAAATAATTGTAGTGGCTTCTCCTTTGCTGGGAAACAAGGAATGCATCCCAACGTGTGTTCTATTCCCTATATATTGCACTACTTATAACTAGAGTCCTATAGGATCCTGTTCAAAAAGTACTGCACGTAAAAGTGTACATGGTTCTATTTGGGATGTAAACCCAACAGTGATTTTGTGACATGTTACCATGGCACTAGATTTTCCATTCTGTAACAGATATTGGCTTCACATTTCCCGAAACTGGCACATGTAGCTACGTTACCGGGATTTGTGCCGAGCGCTGTAGGAAATCTGATGTCACATGTCGCTGTAGATGCAGAGCCGTGCTGTCAGTGGAGTTATACGCGGTCATGCCATTGTTTTCAGTAATTAGTATCAGAGTTGCAGATAGGGGGGAGAGAGGGGAGCAGATTAGAGTGGGGACTACTTACGCCCTTGGGACTATGGATGTGTTCCATATGGCACCCCTATTCCCTACCTAGTGCATTACTTTTGACCAGAACCCTAAGGGAATGGGTCAAAAGTAGTGCACTAAATAGGGAGTAGGTGCCATTTGCAGGATTCCGTTGATTCCGTTGACTCTGTTGACTCGGTTTGCTCCTCAGGCTGCACAGCCTACTCTGTATTACTGATTTACTGAGCACACAAAGCAAGTCAAATATTTCACAGTTTTTTAATTTTTTAAGTATAATTTGTAAAAAAATGTATCAAAGCACAATCATGTATAATATATAGGTCATTGTATAATACTGTCACAATCTTTATATGGAGCGGACCAAGATACAGCGAGGGTTCCAGTATACATACTTTTATTTTACGTAATGCTACTGGCAAAAACAATAAACAAAGATCATAGCTCAAACCAGGCACACACAAATTCAAATATAATTCAAATATAAATAATGACCCACAAACCCCAGTGTAAAAAGCACAAACATATATATGGTTCCCATTTAGAGGTAACAAAAAATCAGCTGCCTCTAATTGGGAACCGTCAACACAACATAGAAATACAACCCCTAGAACATAAAACCCCTCCTAACCAAAACACAAAAATAACACGCCAGCCTGCTATCCCAGGCCAGGACGTGACAAATACATTAATATAGTATATGTACATAACCTGTTTGCATTTCAGATACAGATGGAAATTACATGAACAAAAATTGTAAAAAAAAAAAAAAACTATAATAATAACAATATAATAATAATAATAATAATGAAAAGTTGACAAATATATATCAGACCTGTTTTCAAATACTATTTAGGGTATTTCAATTACTTTCAAAGACATTTTCAAAATAATGTATTTGGATATTTTTTCTTTGATGAAAATACAAGTAGTGTAATATTTGAATGTATTTGGAAATACACTTGGAAAATATTGGCATGTATTTTAAAGTATATTTTTAGTTTTAGCTATTTATAGGAAGTTATTTGAAAATAGTTTCAAATACATCATATATTAAAGTAACTGATTTGGCCACATTATAAAAAAAATATGCGTGCACTTGAATCTAGATCTGTTATCCAGTAAAAAGTTTGGACACGCCTACTCATTCAAGGGTTTTTATTTATTTGTAATATTTTCTACATTGTAAAATAATAGTTAAGACATCAAAGCTATGAAGTAACATATGGAATCATGTAGTAACCAAACAAGTATTAAACAAATCAAAATATATTTTATAATTGAGATTCTTCAAAGTAGCCACCCTTTGCCTTGATGACAGCTTTGCACACTCTTGGCATTCTCTCATCCAGCTTTATGAGGAATGCTTTTCCAAAAGTCTTGAAGGAGTTCCCACATATGCGGAGCACTTGTCGGCTGCTTTTCCTTCACTCTGCGATCCAACTCATCCCAAACCATCTCAATTGGGTTGAGGTCAGGTGATTGTGGAGGCCAGGTCATCTGATGCAGCACTCCATCACGTCAAATAGCCTTACAAAGCCTGGAGGTGTGTTTTGGGTCATTGTCCTGTTGAAAAACAAATGAAAGTCCCACTTAGCTCAAACCAGATGGGATGGCATGTCGCTGCAGAATGCTGTGGTAGCCATGCTGGTTAAGTGTGCCTTGAATACTAAATAAATCACAGACAGTGTCACCAGCAAAGCACCATCACACCTTCTCCGACATGCTTCACAGTGCATCGATGATGTCAGCCCCACAGTGACCATACGCACAAACCCCAACCAGAAGCCATGGATTACAGGCAACATCCGCACTGAGCTAAAGGGTAGAGCTACCGCTTTCAATGAGCGGGACTCTAACCCAGACGCTTATAAGAAATCCTGCTATGCCTTCCAACTAACCATCAAACAGGCAAAGCGTCAATACAGGACTCAAATTGAATCCTACTACACCGGCTACAGCGCTCGTAGGATGAGGCAAGGCTTGCAAACTATTGTCGACTACAAAGGGAAGCACAGCCCCGAGCTGCAGAGTGACTCGAGGCTACCAGACGAGCTAAGTGACTTCGATGTGCACTTCGAGGCAGGCAACACTGAAGCATGCATGAGAGCACCAGCTGTTCCAGACAACCATGTGATCATGCTCTCCGTAGCCTTTAAACAGGTCAACATTCACAAGGCGGATTACCAGGACGTGTACTCCGAGCATGCGCTGACCAACTGGCAAGTGTCTTCACTGACATTTTCATCCTGTCCCTGACAGAGTCTGTAATACCATCACATTTCAAGTAGACCACCATTGGGGCGGCGGGTAGCCTCGTGGTTAGAGCGTTGGCCTAGTAACCGAACGGTTGCAAGTTCAATTCCCCGAGCTGACAAGGTACCAATCTGTCGTTTTGCCCCTGAACAAGGCAGTTAACCCACTGTTCCTAGGCTGTCATTGAAAATAAGAATTTGTTCTTAACTGACTTGCCTAGTAAAATAAAGGTACAAAAATTGTCCCTGTGCCCAAGAACACCAAGGTAACCTGCCTAAATGACTACCGACCAGTCATGACCGGCTGGTCATGGCTCACATCAACACCATAAACCCTAGACCCCTCCAATTGGCATAGATCCACAAATGACGCAATCTCTATTGCACTCCACACTGCCCTTTCCGACCTAGACAAAAGGAACACCTATGTGAGAATGCTATTCATTGACTACAGCTGAGCGTTCAACACCATAGTGCCCTCAAAGCTCATCACTAAGCTAAGGACTGGACTTCCTGATGGGCTGCCCCCAGGAAGTAAGGGTAGGGAACAACACATCTGCCACAATGATCCACAACATAGGGTCCCATCAGCTCTACTCGCTGTTCACCAATGAGTGCATGGCCAAGCACGACTCCAACACCATCATTACATTTTCTGATGACACAACAGTGGTAGGCCTGATCACCGACAGCGGTGAGACAACCTATAGGGAGGAGGTCAGAGTCCTGGAAGTGTGGTGCCAGGATAACAACATATCCGGCAGCGTGATCAAGACAAAGGGGCTGATCGTAGACTACAGGAAAAAGGAGGACCGAGCACGCCCCCATTCTCATCGACGGGGCTGTAGTGGAGCAGGTTGAGAGTTTCAAGTTCCTTGGTGTCCACATCACCAACCAACTATCATGGTCCAAACACACCAAGACAGTCGTGAAGAGAGCACGACAACCCCTATTCCTCCTCAGGAGACTGAAAAGATTTGGCATGGGTCCTCAGATCCTCAAAAAGTTCTACAGCTGCACCATCGAGAGCATCCTGACTGGTTGCATCACCACCTGGTATGGCAACTGCTCGGCCTCCAAGCACAACGCACTACAGCCCAGTGCAGTACATCACTGGGGCTAAGCTTCCTGCCATCCAGACCTCTATACCAGGCGGTGTCAGATGAAGGCCATACAAATTGCCAGAGACTCCAGCCCCTCTAGTCATAGAGTTAAATAAAGGTGAAATAAAAATAAAAATAGTCTGTCCTCTCTGCTACTGCACAGCAAGCAGTACCGGAAAGGCTTCTTAACAGCTTCTACCCCCAAGCCATAAGACTCCCCCCCCACACACACACACACATTTTTATGCTGCTCCTACTCTCTGTTAATTATCTATGCATAGTTACTTCACCTCTACCTACATGTGCATATTACCTCGATTACCTCGACTAACCTGTACCCCCTGCACATTGACTCTGTACCGGTACCCCCTGTATATAGCCTCGATACTTATTTTATTGTTGCTGTTAAATCATTTGTTATGTTTCTTTTTCAAATAGTTTTTTTTTTTACTTCAGTTTATTTTGTAAATACTTTCTTAACACTTATTTTTCTTAAAACTGCATTGTTGGCTAAGGGCTTGTAAGTCAGCATTTCACAGTAAGGTGTACACCTGTTGTATTCGGCACATGTGACAAATACAATTTGATTTGATTTCATAATGTCAACGTCTGTTTCAGTCCCTCTCTGCCTCTGGACAGAACACGCAGAAGGCAAACAATAAGTTGTCCAGTACGTTGAGACCGATCAGAGGCCCGTTGACTATGACTCAGGCCAAGTCACCCATCTTCGTATAGGTACGCAGCACAGGTGGCCGGTGGCACCTTATTAAGGCGGACAGGCTCATAGTAATGGCTGGAACGGAATAAATGGAAAGGTGTCGACCACATCGACCACATGGTTTTCATGTGTTTGATGCCATTCCATTCGCTCCGTTCCAGCCATTATTATGAGTCGTCCTCCTCTCACCAGCCTCCTGTGGGACGCAGACTTTTTCTGACAAGCCAGAGAAATATGTTAGCAGTCTCTCTCAGCTTCCAGGTGCTCAAATGTTAGACACTCCACCAGAGAAAAGGATTTCAAGTGTCTCTCTCAGACGCCAGGAAAACAAACTAAATGTAGCTTAACCTATTTACATCGTAGATACAAAAATGAATGAGCTGTAACAAAATAAAAAGGACAATGTGAATGTAGAACATTACATGAGCTTCAGCCTGCATTAATAAAATGTCAGGTTGAAAATTATTGGCACCCTTGATATAGAAGAGCAAAGAAGAAGTACTGAGCTATATTTTATTTCCTAAAAAATAAATACAAATTATGTAATTTCATAGTAATCTTTTTTTCTCTCAAAAGGATAGAGGTCAAAATTATTGGCACCACTGTTTTCAATACTTTCAATACCTCACCTTGCAAAGATAACGGTACTGAGCCTTTTTCTCTGAATGTTTTATGAAATTGGAGAACACATTGGGACGGATCTTCGACCAGTCCTCCATACAGAATCTTTCCAGATCCTTGATATCCTTTGTCTGAGCTTCTGGATCTGCCATCTTCAATTTAAACCGCAGGTTTTCAATGGGGTTCAAGTCCGGTGCAAAATGTTGTTGTTTTTGTGATCAATGAACAACTTCTTAACTCAGATACACTGATCCCCCTCAGTCTACAGAAGGATCTGCAGTCTATAATCACATTTCTATGACAGACAGACCAAAAAAAGCGAAGGGGGACTGTTATGTCAGCGATGAGGTTTAGTCAGTTGTTTGTACACCGGGTGGCCATTTGATTAGTTGTTCAGTAGTGTAACATGTATGCTAATAAACAGGAAGCAAGTACAGGGAGTGAGTTTAATAAATAAACGAACATGGAACAAAACAAGAAACACGAGTAGCGTACAGACATGAAACATATAAACAGAAACAATAACTCCAGAGGAAAGAACCAAAGGAAGTGACAGATATAAGGGAGGTAATCAGGAAGGTGATGGAGTGAGTCTCATGAGGCGCAGGTGCGCGTAACGATGCTGGCAGGTAATGCGTAATAATGAATAAACTGGCGACAACGAGTGCCAGGGAGGGGTAGCTGGAGTGAGCGTGACAAGTAGTCTTATGGCTTGGGGGAAGTAGCTGTTAAGGAGCCTTTGGTCCTTTTGGTCCGCTTACCCAGCGGTAGCAGAGAGAACAGTCTATGATTTTTTTGGGCCTTCCTCTGACACCGCCTGGTATATAGGTCCTGGATGTCAGGAAGCTTGGCCCCAGTGATGTACACACTACCCTCTGTAGAGCCTTACAGTCAGATGCCGAGCAGTAGCCATACCAGGCGGTGATGCAAGCGGTCAGAATGCTCTCGATGGTGCAGCTGTAGAACTTTGGCTCTTTGTTCACGTAAACCATTTGTTCTCCCTTCTGTTCACTGTGTCCCGTAACTCAGGTAGGCACATTCCTTCATATGATGTGGGAGTGCCCTGCAGTTAAATGGTTCGGGGGGAAAAGTAACAAAAATAAATGTTGAAGTGCATGAATGTAAATATTCATTGCTTTGCATCTAATACAGTATGTTACTTGATGATAGGTAGGTCATTGATAATGACGATGATAGGTCATTGAATCTGTCAATCAATCAGAGATGATTACTACTGGAAGGCAGCTTTGAAACAAAAAAAAGGGTGGGAGGGTGGTTCTCCTCGGTTGACAAGTAACCTTGGATGTTTTTGGATTAAAGGGGCGTATTTAGTGGATAAGTGGTGGGGGTGGAGGGGCAGGTGGGAAGATAGAGATGGATAACATGGTTTCTGTCTGGAGGTGGGGGGATGGGACAAGTTGGGGGGATGAGGAGTTGTAGGTGTATATCTGTCTTTACCAATTGTATTATTGAAAAAAGAAATCCTGCAACGGGATCACTATGATCACTTCTCTGTATGTATTTCTTAGTTTACTTTTTATGTTGGTCATTTCACTGGTCATCTCCAAAGTACACAGCCCATCTGTAAATAGCCCACCCAACTGCCTCATTCCCAAAGCCAACTCCTCCTTTGGCTGCCTTTCCTTCCATTTCTCTGCTGCCAATGACTGGAACGAATTGCAAAAATCACTGAAGCTGGAGACTCATACCTCCCTCACTAACTTTAAGCATTAGCTGTCAGAACAGCTTACTGATCATTGCACCTCTACACAGCACATCTGTAAAAGGCCCACCCAACTACCTCATCCCCATACTGTTATTTTGTATTTGTTTTGCTCCTTTTGCACCCCAGTATCTCTACTTGCACATTCATCTTCCGCACATCTATCACTCCAGTGTTTAATTGCTAAATTGTAATTATTTCGCCACTATGACCTATATATTGCCTTACCTCCCTAATCTTACTACATTTGCACACACTGTATATAGATTTTTCTATTGTGCTATTGACTGTACATTTGTTTATTCCATGTGTAACTCTGTGTTGTTTGTGTCATACTGCTTTGTTTTTATCTTGGCCAGGTCGCAGTTGTAAATGAGAACTTGTTCTCAACTGGCCTACCTGGTTGAATAAAGGGGAAATAAAAAATACAAATAAAATGTTGAGTGGCAGCTGACGGGTAAATGTTATATAAACTGAATATTTGAGTTGATATGAATATTGTAGCTGTAACCCCCCCCAAACAAAAAATGCCAAAACAAATAAAAACTTGGTCACAAAAAAAAGAGAGAGAGAGAAAGATATTGAAAGAGAAAGAGAGATGAGTATTGCAGGGTGGGTGGTGGTAAAAGAGCAGGGGGCCAAGGTGCTGTCTACCAGCCTGAGCTCCTGATTTTCTGCTGATGGGAGCGGCGTCCTCAGCCATCTGCTTCCAGCCCACTGTGGGGATAGCTACCTGTCAGCTTCAATGTGCTCACTGAGCAGAAAGGTAGAAGTAGCTGCGGCAGAACTTTCTCTCTTTTCTCACTCTCTTCTCCCCCCGCCCTCCCCCCGTCTCTCTTACTCCCTCTGCCACCCTCTCTCTCCCTCTGCCACCCTCTCTCTCCCTCTGCCACCCTCCCTCTGCCACCCTCCCTCTGCCACCCTCCCTCTCCCTCTGCCATCCTCCTTCTCCCTCTGCCATCCTCTCTCTCCCTCTGCCACCCTCCCTCTGCCACCCTCCCTCTCCCTCTGCCACCCTCCCTCTGCCACCCTCCCTCTGCCATCCTCTCTCTCCCTCTGCCACCCTCCCTCTGCCATCCTCTCTCTCTCTCTGCCACCCTCCCTCTGCCACCCTCCCTCTGCCACCCTCCCTCTCTCTCTGCCACCCTCCCTCTCCCCCTCCCACCCTCCCTATGCCACCCTCCCTCTCCCTTGCCCTTCATGCTCAGCCCTGCAAACTGAACATGGCTGCTGCAGCAGATAAGACAGGCACCCGGACTGCTCCATAGACAAACACAGAGCCACGCGAGGAGGAGCCTTTCTGGCGCCAGGCATCAGGCTAGACATCTTGCTGAGCTCCATCAGAAGAGCCAGACCGGCTGCCAAAGTGTTGAAGCAGGGAGTACCTTCACTCAGAGCTAGAGTTGGGCTCTGAAGACTTAGCAGACTGAAACGTATACAAACAGCCCACAGGCAGGCTTCCTTGGAATCGACTAAACAGAACTCATTCGCATGTGTGCCTGCTGCACCGATAACACAAGTAAACAAGCACGAAAAAGTAGCAAGTTGTTTCACTAAGGCATCTTAGCCCCTCTCAATATGTACACTCAAAGCATGAAAAGATGTGCCGTGTACTACTGTAAGATCTGGACTCTGGTCATTGCCCTGTGTGAAAGTGGAGCAGTTCCTGCCCTCTATAGGGTTATAGAAGTGAGATAACATGGGAGAACTGTCAAAGGCCGAAGCCAAAACAGGTGTATTAAAAAATGACAGGGACAGTTTCCAGTTCAATTTCCACTTTATTCATAGAACCTAAGACTTTCTGAACTGACAACATCTCCTCAGCTGGCTTTCCTTAAAGGTGCACTATGCAGAAATCACTCTGCCATTTCCTGGTTGCTTAAATTCTAATAGTTCGCCTAATTTCAGTTTATGTGATAAAACAAGCAGGTAAAGTGAAGAGAATCATTGTACCATCTAAACCTCTGTGAAATATATTTTCATTAACCCCAAAAATATTGTATTTTCAGCTGTTTTGAAGCTGTTGTACAAAACCTGAAGTAAAAGACGCATAATTGAACTTAAGAACGATAAGCATAGAAATAGAGCATATAGAGCCAATCCACCACTTCTTAAACATGCGTTCAACGAGAGTGGCAGATCTATAGCACACGTTTCTGTGTGAATTTGATTGGGTCGCCCAAAAAGTGACACATTGCGTCTTTAAAATGACAGCCCTCTTCATTCGATTTGCCAACACATGAAGACTGTAACGAGTCAGGAGACAAGTTCGATATCATTCTATCAGTGCAGAGCCTTAACTTCCTCCTGCTCAAGAGTGTTGACCTTTTCCCTTGCAGGGTTCATCCCAAATGGCATCCCATTCTCTATTTACAGTATCTGGTCAAAAGGTAATGCACTATATAGGGAATAGGGTGCCATTTGAGACGCATTGGAGCTGAGGAACATGTGTCTGGCTAAATGCTGCTGTTCCAGACTGTGGTAAGTGGATTAGGCAGCCGGGGAGAGAGGAGACATCAGTGACAGCAGCAACACATCTGTCATGCCTAAAAGGGGCCAGATTGGTAAACTCTGCTAAGTGCTTGTTACTGTAAGGACTGCCTGGAGAAAGACATAAGTTCTGCCAAGCATGATACAGTAGGTCTACAGCAGAACAGGTAGGTCTACAGCAGAACAGGTAGGTCTACAGCAGAACAGGTAGGTCTACAGCAGAACAGGTAGCAAAACAGGTAGGCCTACAGCAGAACAGGAGGCCTACAGCAGAACAGGAGGCCTACAGCAGAACAGGAGGCCTACAGCAGAACAGGAGGACTACAGCAGAACAGGAGGCCTACAGCAGAACAGGTAGCAAAACAGGTAGGCCTACAGCAGAACAGGTACAGTAAGGGAAAAAAGTATTTGATCCCCTGCTGATTTTGTACATTTGCCCACTGACAAAGAAATGATCAGTCTGTAATTTTAATGGTAGGTTTATTTGAACAGTGAGAGACAGAATAACAACAAAAAAATCCAGAAAAACGCATGTGAAAAATTTTATAAATTTATTTCCATTATAATTAGGGAAATAAGTATTTGACCCCCTCTCAATCAGAAAGATTTATGGCTCCCAGGTGTCTTTTATACAGGTAACGAGCTGAGATTTGGAGCACACTCTTAAAGGGAGTGCTCCTAATCTCAGTTTGTTACCTGTATAAAAGACACCTGTCCACAGAAGCAATCAATCAATCAGATTCCAAACTCTCCACCATGGCCAATACCAAAGAGCTCTCCAAGGATGTCAGGGACAAGATTGTAGACCTACACAAGGCTGGAATGGGCTACAAGACCATCGCCAAGCAGCTTGGTGAGAAGGTGACAACAGTTGGTGCGATTATTTGCAAATGGAAGAAACACAAAAGAACTGTCAATCTCCCTCGGCCTGGGGCTCCATGCAAGATCTCACCTCGTGGAGTTGCAATGATCATGAGAACGATGAGGAATCAGCCCAGAACTACACGGGAGGATCTTGTCAATGATCTCAAGGCAGCTGGGACCATAGTCACCAAGAAAACAATTGGTAACACACTACGCCGTGAAGGACTGAAATCCTGCAGCGCCCGCAAGGTCCCCCTGCTCAAGAAAGCACAAATACATGCCCGTCTGAAGTTTGCCAATGAACATCTGAATGATTCAGAGGACAACTGGGTGAAAGGGTTGTGGTCAGATGAGACCAAAATGGAGCTCTTTGGCATCAACTCAACTCGCCGTGTTTGGACGAGGAGGAATGCTGCCTATGACCTCAAGAACACCATCCCCACTGTCAAACATGGAGGTGGAAACATTATGCTTTGGGGGTGTTTTTCTGCTAAGGGACAGGACAACTTCACCGCATCAAAGGGACGATGGGACGGGCCATGTACCATCAAATCTTGGGTGAGAACCTCCTTACCTCAGCCAGGGCATTGAAAATGGGTCGTGGATGGGTATTCCAGCATGACAATGACCCAAAACACACAGCCAAGGCAACAAAGGAGTGGCTCAAGAAGAAGCACATTAAGGTCCTGGAGTGGCCTAGCCAGTCTCCAGACCTTAATCCCTTAGAAAATCTGTGGAAGGAGCTGAAGGTTCGAGTTGCCAAACGTCAGCCTCGAAACCTTAATGACTTGGAGAAGATCTGCAAAGAGTAGTGGGATAAAATCCCTCCTGAGATGTGTGCAAACCTGGTGGCCAACTACAAGAAACGTCTGACCTCTGTGATTGCCAACAAGGGTTTTGCTACCAAGTATTAAGTCATGTTTTGCAGAGGGGTCAAATACTTATTTCCCTCATTAAAATGCAAATCAATTTATAACATTTTTCACATGCGATTTTCTGGATTTTTTTGTTGTTATTCTGTCTTTCACTGTTCAAATAAACCTACCATTAAAATTATAGACTGATCATTTCTTTGTCAGTGTACAAAATCAGCAAGGGATCAAATACTTTTTTCCCTCACTGTACATCATGTTCAGCTACGGGATATGTATCATTTCCATTTACCCTCAGGTGTTGGGAAATCCCTCAGGTTTTGGGAAATCCCTCAGGTGTTGGGAAATCCCTCAGGTGTTGGGAAATCCCTCAGGTGTTGGGAAATCCCTCAGGTGTTTGGCATGTCCAAAGTATTGTTCTTGCTTTGTTTTGCATTGTGTGAGCAAAGAAACTTTCAGCATTGATTCTCCAGTACAGACACTGGACACTCCATCCCAAGTTTTCTTTTGGCTGTTTTATAATAAGAGAAGGCTGCAGCTGACAGATATGTTCACGTAATGAGTGATTAAAGAATCAAGCGCACAAAGGAACTGTAGATAACTCAGCCAGGCGATTAGTCAAAGCCTTCAGCCCCAAGTCAATTCTGGTTAACAGACAGATGGATGGACAGATGGACGGACAGATGGACGGACAGATGGACGGACAGACGTGCTGCTTTAAATTAAACAATATGACCACACGGGGAACAGCTATGGATTTTTATGTAAGGACTTGAAGAGGACTTTAAGAGAGAAAAAGCCCTTTGTTACCAACTTTTAAATGTGTCAAAGATAATGCATTTATGTATTGCTGGGCATATACGCTCATGAGCCAGACAGGCTCTGGTTTGCCAATCTGTGTGTGTCATTAACCCATATCGTTTTACCAGCTCTACATGCAGGCAGTGTAATAGATTATAATCAAACCTCCATAGCGGAGTTAGCCTGGCGTATAGGAAAGTCATCAGGTACCTCAGCCCTGTCCAGTAGATGGAGAGAGTTGATAGGACCCATGTGTGAATTACCCCATGTTAATGATGGCTCTACAGCAGGGTGTCACTGTTCATTTGAGATTAGGCATTAGCCACTAGCCATCAGCCAGGCAAGAGGAACACATTAAGCTGATGTTATTAAACCCAATGACTTACAAACGATAGCACACTGTTATTAATGCTAGCATGTATTTATCCTAGATGTTGTAGGCCTAAAGAAATATAATATGATGGAATACTTGTATTGTTTACATGTAGTTCAAACATGTGCAAATATTCCATGATGGTACTAATATGAATCTATTTTAGTGTGAAATTTTAAATAATGTTGGGTAGGGAGGTTCCATGATGTTACTAATATGAATCTATTTTAGTGTGAAGTTTTAAATAATGTTGGGTAGGGAGGTTGGTTACACCTTAATTGATAATGACTGGAGCGGAATTAGTGGAATGGTATCAAATAAATCAAACCAGGTGTTTGATGCCATTCCATTTGCTCCGTTCCAGCCATTATTATGAGTCGTTCTCCCCTCAGCAGCCTCCTGAGATGGGGGGGGGGGGGACAAATGATTTACAGTAGGCTTTTATTTCAATCCAAAGACTACGCTACCCAGCGTACACTGCATTTCCTTCTGACCATTTTGCGGTGTGAGCATGCGACTCCATTTGACATGGTCGTCACTAGTTACCACGGCCACAAAGTCATAAACCTGATTTTTTTTTTGTTATATAATATGTAATATAGATAATAAACAGAGAGTAGCAGCAGTGTAAAAACAAAAGGGGGGGGTCAATGTAAATAGTCCGGGTGGCCGTTTGATTAATTGTTCACCAGTCTTATGGCTTGGCGGTAGAAGCTGTTAAAGAGCCTTTTGGTCCTAGACTTGGGACTCCGATACCGCTTGCCGTGCAGTAGCGGAGAGAACAGTCTATATTATTATTATTATTATTATTATTTTTGTTCACCTTTATTTAACCAGGTAGGCTAGTTGAGAACCAGTTCTCATTTACAACTGCGACCTATGTGCTTTGAGTACATGTCCTGGTATTCTGTCTGGCCCAGCGGCTTTGTGAATGTTTACTTTTTTAGGTTTTTCTCACATCGGCTACGGAGAGTGTGATCAAACAGCCGTCCGGAACAACTGGTGCTCTCATGCATGCCTCAGTGTTGCTTGCCTCGAAGCAAGCATAAAACGCATTTGGCTCATCTGATAGGCTTGTGTCACTGGGCAGCTCGATGCTGGGTTTCCCTTTGTAGTCCTTAGTATTTTTCAAGCCTTGCCACAGCCGACGAGGGTCAGAGCCGGTGTAGCAGGATTCAATCTCAGTTCTGTATTGATGATATGCCTGAGGGCATAGCGGGATTTCATATAAGCATCCGGATTAGTATCCCACTCCCTGAAAGCGGCAGCTCTAGCCTTTAGCTCGGTACGGATGTTGCCTGTAATCTATGGCTTCTGGTTGGGAAATGTACGTACGGTCACTATGGGGATGATGCCGTCGATGGCCTAGTGGCCTAGTGGTTAGAGCGTTGGACTTGTAACCGGAGGGTTGCAAGTTCGAATCCCTGAGCTGACAAGGTAAAAACAACTGTTGTTCTACCCCTGAACAAGGCAGTTAACCCACTGTTCCCGAAGACGTGGATGTTGATTAAGGCAGCCCCCCACACCTCTCTGATTCAGAGGGGTTGGGTTAAATGCGGAAGACACATTTCAGTTGAAGGCATTTGGTTGTACAACTGACTAATAATGGTGACTTTGACTACTACTTTAATTATTCTAAACCGATGCCTATGTTCTCCTAAACCTGCCACGAAAAGTACATTTTGACAAAAGCCCTATCCCTTCTAGACAAAACCATCACTTTGGTGGCGCTAACCAGGTTTGCTAACAATAACAACATCACATTAGCAGAGCTTGGATTCATTTATATTGACAGCGAAGAAACCGGCTCCAGCAACAGCAGGTAGTAAAAGAGTGCAGATCAGGAACAAGTTCATCCAAACCGTCACTCATCAAGTCAAGTACGGACAGCAGATTGCAAGACAGGTGCGTGTATATGTGCACTATACATGTTTGTACAGGAGGGTATGAAGAACTAACAAAGGAGGACCCCAATATTTCTAGACAGATCCCCAGACAATCAATCAAATGTATTTATAAAGCCCTTCTTACATCAGCTGATGTCACAGAGTGCTGTACAGAAACCCCAGCCTAATACCCCAAACAGCAAGCAATGCAGGTGTAGAAGCACGGTGCCTAGGAAAAACTCCCTAGAAAGGCCAGAACCTAGGAATAAACCTAGAGAGGAACCAGGCTATGACGGGTGGCCAGTCCTCTTCTGGCTGTGCCCGGGTGGAGATTATAACAGAACCCAATAGGCTTTTGTTGTGTCTGTGGTCCAATCTGTGCGAACCCCCATCCCACCTCTTACAGTATAATAATGCACTCGTAGCAAGTCAACAATGTGTGTCTGTGTGTGTAATGTTTTCCAGGTTGCAGCTGCTGAAGGTGATAAGAATAAAAACCGATTGACAAGAAGAGGGAGCGAGAAGAGTTGAATTAGATTTTCAAGCCTGTCGTGGCTGCACAGTAAGTTGCCCAAAGGCACCGGGACTACTTATGGTAGAGCGAATAGGATCGAGGCAGTGTTGTACAAATGTGTCCAGTTCTATATTTTCCAACTGCTTATTGTCCACATCCCTACATACTAGGCCTACACTAGATATAAAACGCCGTAATTACTGCCTCTCATTATCTTCAAATCAATGCTACATTTTAGAGTGAGTATTTCAACGTTTTTTCCTTTTTCTTCTTCCCCCCCATGTCTCTTAATTTTTTTGTTGTCAGGTGTGGATCCCAAATCAGTGATCTGTGGATTCTTCAAGCGAGGCCAGTGCACCAAGGGGGATAATTGCAAGTTCTCCCACGACCTGACTCTTGAGAGGAAATGCGAAAAAGCGCAGTCTGTACGTCGAATTGGAGAGATGAAGACCTGGGGGAAAAAAAAGGTAACGCTGTATTCTCTCAACCCTTCTAATCATAGGTCTGTTGTTGTGGACTATATCATCACGTTTGCGGTGATAAATTACATGAATCGTTGTGTAGATACTGGGATGAGAAAGAAGCTTGAGGAAGTGGTAAACAAGAAACATGGAGAGGCAGAGAAAGACGAAAGACGAAAACATATATATATTTTTTAAAGATTGTAACGTATCAACAAATAAATTACTGGTAGGCTAAATATTGTAACATTGCTTGTTACATGCTTATTTCCTACCATTACTACAGTGTTTGTTACATAATACGGTAATACCGGTCTCGCTTATAAAATAGGTATTCTGACCTTAATGAGACTTACTGGATAAATAAAAGTGAAATGTAAATATTGTCTGTCCCGGGGGAGGAGACAACCGTATGTACATCCATGCTCTTCCTGCCGAATTCGTCCTCAGGAAGAACAAGAAGAAGGAAGAGAATCTGTAGGAAGAGGTCTCACTGGAGGAGCTGATCGAGAATCAGGTAGGTTGATCACTCCCACAGATATATAATCTATGTCATTCTGTTTCTATGATCATTACCCATAGAAATAGAATCGATGTCATTCTGTTTCTATTATCATTCCCACAGAAATACAATCTATGTCGTTCTGTTTCTACGATCATTCCCAATGTAATGGAGGAAGAGTTGTGAAATGAAATTGACTGTATCTAACTCTTTATTACAACACGTTTCATGAATAAGCCTTTATAAATGCTTGTAAAATGCTTATTAATAGTTTATAAATGGTTTATTCATGCTTATTTATAAACGTACAACAACAACAACACTAACACTCGCGATCAGCCCTGGGTCCGAACGTCACCTGCACCACCCTGCAGACTTTCCTAGCCTGAAAGAAGAAGAGACAGGAGAGGATCGCTAAGGATGAGCGGGGTATTACGTTATCTATATGTGCTTCCCTGTCTTAGCTAGTAGATGCTGAAGACTTCCAGAACATTGATGTGGCCATGTTTGTTCCTAAAGAGGTGGATAATGATGGGATCACAGTGGCGTCAGCAGACCAGACCTCGGCCAACTAAGGACACTGATGGCGAGCACACTTATATAATGGTCTTGATTCCCTTTTCTACAGGACATCAGGTCCAATAAAGTTTTTTCTCAGTGAAACTGTACTACTTTTGAAACAAGGAACTGAAGGAGTAACTGTTTGCTTCTAATCAAGTCACTTACTGTCTCCTGATGAGCATGTTAGAGAAGCTAGAAGATATACGAACAGTTAAAATTGTCTAATCTAATACATTTCCTGTTGTAGGAGGGGGTGCGGGGGGGGGTCTGCTGGTTTCAATGATCTCTTCATCTGCTGATATTGTTGGCTCATGGTCTGCTCTACTCTGCCTCTCCCTGCTGACAATAAGCTTGAGAAGTGAGGCTTCAGGAGGAGTGGAGGAGAACGGAAGTGAACCCGGAGAGGGAGAGGAGGACACGGAGGAGGACAGGGACACAGAAGAAGTCCATGTAGACTAGAACCTAGGAGAGGACCTGGATGAGTTTGAGGAGGAGCTTGACACTCTAGACCTTTTTGAATTCCGTGGACAACGGTACACAAGGCTCGAAGTGAACAACTATGTCCAAACAATAACAATAATAATCTGGGCATGGGGAATATCACAGCCCTCTTTGTTCCCTGTCTGCCATCTGAAAGACAAAGATTTTTTCTCCAGCAGAAACTATTAGAGGAATGGATGTTGCCAACTTTACAAACTTTGGCAACAAATAATTGTTTTCCTCCTTTTACAAGTGTTTTACATGCATCTGGTTTGTCTGCCCCTCTGGAATCACAGATAATAACAGGAGATTCTCATTCTTATTTTACGGAGACTGTATATGGTGTTCACCTCCTATATTCTGTATGGAGACTGTATATGGTGTTCACCTCCTATATTCTGTACGGAGACTGTATATGGTGTTAACCTCCTGTATTCTGTACAGAGACTGTATATGGTGTTCACCTCCTATATTCTGTACGGAGACTGTATATGGTGTTCACCTCCTATATTCTGTACGGAGACTGTATATGGTGTTCACCTCCTATATTCTGTATGGAGACTGTATATGGTGTTAACCTACTATGTTCTGTACAGAGACTGTATATGGTGTTAACCTACAATGTTCTGTACGGAGACTGTATATGGTGTTAACCTACAATGTTCTGTACGGAGACTGTATAGTATATGGTGTTAACCTCCTATATTCTGTACGGAGACTGTATATGGTGTTCACCTCCTATATTCTGTATGGAGACTGTATATGGTGTTAACCTCCTATATTCTGTACGGAGACTGTATATGGTGTTCACCTCCTATATTCTGTATGGAGACTGTATATGGTGTTAACCTCCTATATTCTGTACGGAGACTGTATATGGTGTTCACCTACTATATTCTGTATGGAGACCGTATATGGTGTTAACCTCCTATATTCTGTACGGAGACTGTATATGGTGTTCACCTCCTATATTCTGTACGGAGACTGTATATGGTGTTCACCTCCTATATTCTGTACGGAGACTGTATATGGTGTTAACCTCCTATATTCTGTACGGAGACTGTATAGTATATGGTGTTAACGTCCTATATTCTGTACGGAGACTGTATAGTATATGGTGTTCACCTCCTATATTCTGTACGGAGACTGTATATGGTGTTCACCTCCTATATTCTGTACGGAGACTGTATATGGTGTTAACCTCCTATATTCTGTACGGAGACTGTATATGGTGTTAAATGTTTATCCAATATTGTAATTCAATCATCTATACAAGCAGAGGGCAGTGTCTGCCAAGCATAACACATAAACAATTTAACCTACTGTACCTTATCCTTAACATCCATTACTTCTAATCTCCCTCCATCCATCCATCCCTCCATTCCTCCATCCCTCCATCCATCCCTCCCCCACCACTCCTGACTTTAGGGGTCTGTTCAGGTCAAAAGTAGTGCACCATGTAATGAGTAGGGTGCTCTTTGGCCCTGGCTAAAAGTAGTGCACTATTTAGAGCGAGGTTGTATGAGACTCAGACTTGGCCAAATATGACGAAATATATCCCCAGCGTTAGTCATCTATTATTGTCAAGCAGCAAGGACTTTGAGGATTTAGACAAGCTTTAGTCAAATGACTCACAGCTATTACAAAACAGGCTCTAACTACCTTTGTGCCCACTGTGTCCAAAAATAGTCTGGAGTGCTATTTGAAGGGAAAAGGAATATACTTTGTTTGACAGAGAATGATTTTAATTTCTCTCGTCTCATTCAAGTACAGATGAAGTCGGAGGTTTACATACACCTTAGCCAAATACATTTAAACTCAGTTTTTCACAATTCCTTACATTTAATCCCGGTAAGAATTCCCTGTCTTAGGTCAGTTAGGTTCACCACTTTATTGTAAGAATGTGAAATGTCAGAAAAATAGTAGAGAGAATGATTTATTTCAGCTTTTATTTATTTCAATGGGTCAGAAGTTTACATACACTCAACATACACACATACACTAGTATTTGGTAGCATTGCCTTTAAATTGTTTAATTTGGGTTTTGGGTAGCCTTCAACAATCTTCCCACAATAAGTTGGGTGAATTTTGGCCCATTCCTCCTGACAGAGCTGGTGTAACTGAGTCAGGTTTGTAGGCCTCTTTGCTCGCACATGCTTTTTCAGGTCTGCTCACAAATGTTCTATGGGATTGAGGTCAGGGCTTTGTGATGGTCACTCCAAAACCTTGACTTTGTTGTCCTTAAGCCATTTTGCCACAACTTTGGAAGTCATTGCTTGGGGTCATTGTCCATTTGGAAAACCCATTTGTGACCAAGATTTAACTTCCTGACTGATGTCTTGAGATGTTGCTTCAATATATCCACGTAATTTTCCTCCCTCATGATGCCATCTATTTTGTGAAGTGCACCAGTCCCTCCTGCAGCAAAGCACCCCCACAACATGATACTGCCACCCCCGTGCTTCACGGTTGGGATGGTGTTCTTCGGCTTGCAAGCCTCCCCCTTTTTCCTCCAAACATAACGATGGTCATTATGGCCAAACAGTTCTATTTTTGTTTCATCAGACCAGAGGACATTTCTCCAAAAAGTACAATCTTTGTCCCTATGTGCAGTTGCAAACAGTAGTCTGGCTTTTTTCATGGCGGTTTTGGAGCAGTGGCTTCTTCCTTGCTGAGCGGCCATTCAGGTTATGTCGATATAGGACTCATTTTACTGTAGATATAGATACTTTTGTACCTGTTTCCTCCAGCATCTTCACAAGGTCCTTTGCTGCTGTTCTGGGATTGATTTGCACTTTTCGCACCAAAGTTTGTTCATCTCCTTCCTCAGCGGTATGACAGCTGTGTGGTCCCATGGAGTTTATACTTGTGTACTATTGTTTGTACAGATGAATGTGGTACCTTCAGGCGTTTGTAAATTGCTCCCAAGGATGAACCAGACTTGTGGAGGTCTACAATTCTTTCTGAGGTCTTGGCTGATTTCTTTTGATTTTCTCATGATGTCAAGCAAAGTGGCACTGAGTTTGAAGGTAGGCCTTGAAATACATCCACAAGTACACCTCAAATTGACTCAAATGACGTCAATTAGCCTATCAGACGCTCTAAAGCCATGACATCATTTTCTGGAATTTTCCAAGCTGTTTAAAGGCACAGTCAACTTAGTGTATGTAAACTTCTGACCCACTGGAATTGTGACACAGTGAATTCTGTCTGTAAACAATTGTTGGAGAAATTACTTGTGTCATGCACAAAGTAGATGTACTAACCAACTTTCCAAAATTATAGTTTGTTAACAAGAAATTTGTGGAATGGTTGAAAAACAAGTTTTAATGACTCCAACTTAAGTGTATGTAAACTTACGACTTCAACTGTAGGTATATTACAGACTGGGTCAGGGAGAGGTTGAAAATGTCAGTGAAGACACTTGCCAGTTAGTCCACACATGTTCTGAGTACACATCCTGGTAATCCGTCTGGCCCTGCGGCCTTGTGAATGTTGACCTGTTTAAAGGTCTTACTCACATTGGCTAAGGAGAGCGTGATCACACAGTCGTCCGGAACAGCTGGTGCTCTCATGCATGCCTTAATAACAAACTTGAACGTAACCTGGAATTATAAATAAAATTTGAAATCAAGATGCTTTTAACACATGGAGAAAATACTGAATCACGCCTAGCCATGATTTATTGAGATAATCAGGGGGCTGGGTCATTCACAAGAATGTGTACGACACCATTCTGTCACTCAAGTCTTCTCTGTCAAATTGCACATCCTGCTCTCTTACCACAGATATTTGAAATATCCATAAGATTTACTCATATTTTTAAAATGGACTACATGCAAAGTTAGCTACAGCTTTCAATACCAGTGTTATCCTGAAAACAGCTACTGTCTTCTGTGGCTAATGCAGTCTTGGCTGGTTGAAGCCGAGTGGGAAGGATTATTTTGAAAGTGTTTCAGTCTGCCGTGATACACTACAGTTAAGATAGCTACATGTACATGCGTTATTTTCTCAACAGTATCAATAAGTTGTTTTTGTTGCTAGCTATTGTTCGATATATAGCTAGCTAGCTAGACAGTTGCATACAGGTACCGTTATAGCTTTGTCCCACCACGAGCCATTGTTTACAGATGGCTTGTTGCGGGATGAAGCAAAGTTAACTGCAGTGGCGACCCGTCATTCAGGGTGACCCGTCATTCAGGGCGACCCGTCATTGAGCCCCACCTGTTTAGCTAAAATAATAATGATATTTCATTTGTTACCTTTTTTGTCTGTTAATTTGGCATTAATACGTGTCACAGCACACAAACATGGTCTCTTTTTCGCTTTCATGAGTAAGGCAGCTCCAAAATGCAGGTGTTTCAGCCTAGTTCAGTGGTTTCTGTGGTGGGGTAGCCAGCAGAAAATACAGAGCATAGGGGTTGGTAATGTTCTCTAGTTCTGCTGTGATTGGCTCAGTGTTCTGTCATTCATGGGGACACTACATCACCGCAAAATCTACGGGGAGAGCTCGACAATTCAAGCCCCTTTGGGTGCTGCCATAGACTTACATTAGAAGTGCCCATCCAAGAAGGCTCAAGGTCATTGGCCACAGAAAATGTCAAATCACATTATATCTACCGTAGCTTTGATTAGACTGATCATGTCAACATCATACTTTCGAAATCTTAGCTAGCAAGCTAGACAAGCAGTCATTATTATGAATCTCGATGACAGTCTACTGGCAAATCCTTTTCAATCCTTGTCATATGAAGAGAAATAATGAAGAGAAATTATAGATAAAATATATTGATGCTCATCGGCCATTGGAAATAAACATTACACAACAAAATGGAAATCGCAAATTCAACAATGAGTGGTTTGGAAGGTATCAGTGGCTAACTGCAAGCGTTGCAAAGCAATCGCTGGCCTGCTATTCAGTGGAGTGGATGTGTGGTCCCAATTCTGGGTTTAAAGGTCTCTTTTCCGAGCTTAAAATGATAAACATTCAACATTGACCATGTTGTCAATCCAGCATGAATTGTGATGCGCTAAAAACCAACTATTAACTCGGAAATCTGACTTCAGTGAGTTCAAGACAACTGGGAACTCTGGGGAAATACATTTCCTCTGACTGGGAAATTACGTTTTGAAAGTTTCGGGCCTCTTTCTAGAGCTACGACCTAAAGATCACTGACGTCATCATGGTTCGACCTTGTTTTTTTTGCAGAGTTCCCAGTTGTCTTGAAAGCACCATTAATACAGAGAATGACAGACTTTGATGACAAAGTTTGATGACAAAATTTGCCCACAAAGGACTGTCGCGCCACCTTCCTGTTCAAGTGAGCATTGTACAAAAATGTCTTGTACCCTGCTGCATAAATTATGTAATATGCCAGGGAGATATTTACACTGTAGCTAAGAAAGTAAGTATTCAGTGGAGTGGATGGGTGGTCCAAGTCTGGGTTTAAGGGTCTCTTTTCCTCGCTTAAAAGGATAAACATTCAACACCATCAGCCCGAAAAGGTTGAATATATTGGCCATGCTGCCAATCCAGTATGACTTCTGCCGTGTTCAAAACAACTGGAAACTCGGAACTGGGAAAATAAGTTTGAACGGTCATTTAACTCTGAAATCCAAGTTGGGAACTCTGGCCTCTTTCTAGAGCTTAAACCTTGTTTTTTCCCCCAAGTTCCCAGTTGTCTTGAAAGCACCATAAATCCAGAAATTGACAGAATTTTATGACAAAGTTTGATGACAAAATGACCGCTGCGCCACCTTCCTGCTCAAGTGAGCACAGCACAACAAGGTGATTCTAAAAATGTATTGTATGCTGCTGCATAAATGATGTAATATGCCAGGGAGATATGTATACTGTAGCTAAGAAAGTAATACTAAGTGTATGTTGTGTAGTATGGTGTTAGTAGCCCATGTGCCTCACCCTAATAATTTGGTTCATTTCCCCCTCCTGACTTGGTGTTGCACATGTAGCCTATAGCCTGTTTTAGAGAAATGTAATCATTGAATATTGTAAGAGCTTTCATTGTCTGCTTATATGCCCCCTTAATTTATCCTACTGTTCTGACTTGGTGGTGCACATGTAGCCTATTGCCTGTTTTAGAGAAATGTAATCATTGAATATTGTAAGAGCTTTCATTGTCTGCTTATATGCCCCCTTAATTTATCCTACTGTTCTGACTTGGTGTACAGGGAGAACACTGTAAGAACGGCCCACATTCTGAATTCTGTTGCTGTACATTTCAAAAGTGCTGAACAAATAGTTATATTGACTACGTCCGTCCTAGCTCACTCATTAATGTCTTAATCAAAATAATGGATTGCCTCTTATCCGCTAGTTGTCCCCTTATGCCATAGTTTGTACAACTCAATTGTCAGTAGAAACCACATTTGTTTAAGCAAGTCAGCCATATCAGCTATGTTTTTATTACAGGCAGTAAATGAGGCTGAATTAACTGTTTCACTACCAGACAAGGCTCATAACCTGAACCAAAGTTACTCAAAGGATCTTATGATATGAGCCTAGGTCTATATATAGTTTTTACCTTGTGTGTGTGTGTGTGTGTGTGTTTGTGTTTGTGTGTTTTAGGTGTTTTAAGTGTTTCCTAAATGTAAGCAACTACTTTTAGCACTTGAAGTTAAAGTATTTTATTGTTGAAATATTTTTCATAGTTTTTTTTTACGCACTACCTCACTGCTTTAGAACACGGCCACATTCACATGTGTCCATAGGGAAGCAGCAGGGGGGTTAGAGTGTCCGTCAGGGGGAGGAGAAGGGCAGGAGGGGGGCGGGGATTCTAATGTTCATAGGGGTAGCAGCAGAGGGGGTAGAATGTCCAGAGGTTCTACTGACCCGTAGCACTCACTTCTGTAGCCATGAAGTGCTTTGAAAGGCTGGTCATGGCTCACATCAACACCATTATCCCAGAAACCCTAGACCCAGTCCAATTTGCGTACCGCCCCTAACAGATCCACAGATGATGCAATCTCTTTTGCACTCCACACTGCCCTTTCTCACCTGGACAAAAGGAACACATATGTGAATATGCTTAGCGTTCAACACCATAGTACCCTCAAAGCTCATCACTAAGCTAAGGATCCTGGGACTAAACACCTCCCTCTGCAACTAGATCCTGGACTTCCTGGCGGGCCACCCCCAGGTGGTCAGGGTAAGTAACAACACATCCACCACGCTGATCCTCAACACGGGGGCCCCTCAGGGGTGCGTGCTCAGTCCACTCATGTACTCCCTGTTCACTCATGACTGCACGGCCAGGTACGAATCCAACATCATCATTAAGTTTGCCAATGACACAACAGTGGTAGGCCTGATCACCAACAACGACGAGACAGCCTATAGGGAGGGGGTCAGAGACCTGGCCGTGTGGTGCCAGGACAACAAACTCTCCCTCAACGTGATCAAGACAAAGGAGATGATTGTGGACTACAGGAAAAGGAGGACCGAGTACGTCCCCATTCTCATTGACGGGGCTGTAGTGGAGCAGGTTGAGAGCTTCAAGTTCCTTGGAGTCCACATCACCAACAAACTAACATGGTTCAAGCACACCAAGACAGTTGTGAAGAGGGCTCGACAAAACCTATTCCCTCTCAGGAAACTGAAAAGATTTAGCATGGGTCCTCAGATCCTCAAAAGGTTCTACAGCTGCACCATCGAGAGCATCCTGACGGGTTGCATCACTGCCTGGTATGGCAACTGCTCGGCCGCAAGCCACTACAGAGGGTAGTGCGTTCGGCCCAGTATATCACCAGGGACAAACTTCCTGCCATCTAGGTTCTCTACACCAAGCGGTGTCAGATGAAGGCCCTAAAAATTTTCAAAGACTCCAGCCACCCAAGTCATAGACTGTTTTCTCTGCTACAGCATGGCAAGCGGTACTGGAGTTCCAAGTCTAGGTCCAAGAGGCTTCTAAACAACTTCTACCCCCCCTCCCCTCTTTTACACTGCTGCTACTCTCTGTTATTATCTATGCATAGTGACTTTAATAACTACCTACATTGACATATTACCTCAAATCCCTCGACTAACCGGTGCCCCCGCACACTGACTCTGTACCAGGTGTACACAGCCTCGCTTTTGTACATAGCCTCGCCCCTGTACATAGCCTCGCTTTTGTTATTTTACTGTTGCTCTTTAATTATTTGTTACTTTGTTGGTTAAGGGCTTGTAAGTAAGCATTTCACTGTAAGGTACACCTGTTGTATTTGGAGCATGTGCCATTTTATTTGAACAGGGACAAGTGAAAAGTGAATGATACAATAATACAAATTTACTGAACAAAAATATAAAAGCATCATGCATCAATTTAATTTACAGTGTTACAGTCCATAAGGAAATCAGTCAATTGAAATAAATTCATTAGAATCTAATCTATGGATTTCACATGACTGGTAATACAGAAAAAGAAAATAGTTGCGTGAATCAGAAAACCAATCAGCATCCACCATTGGCCTCTCCTTTGCATAGAGTTGATCCGACTGTTGATTGTGGCCTGTGGAATGTTCTCCCACTCCTCTTCAATGGCTGTGTGAAGTTGCTGGATATTGGCGGCAACTGGAACACGCTGTCGTACACATCGATCCAGAGTATTCCAAACATGCTCAATGGGTGACATGTCTGCAGGCCATGGAAGAACTGGGACATTTTCAGCTTCCAGGAATTGTGTACAGATCCTTGCGACATGGGGCTGTGCATTATCATGCTGAAACATGAGGTGATGGCGGCAGATGAAGCGCACGACAATGGGCCTCAGGATCCCATCACTGTATCTCTGTGCATTCAAATTTGCCATCGATAAAAATGCAATTGTGTTCCTTGTCCATAGCTCATGCATGTCCATACCATAAACCCACCTCCACACTGTTCACAACGTTGACATCAGCAAACTGCTCGCCCACACATCAGGGAAGAGCACACTTTTCCAGTGTGCCAGTGGCCATCGAGGGTGAGCATTTGCCCACTTAAGTCGTGTATGCCGCTAAACTACAGTCAATCTCAAGACCCAGGTGAGGACGACGAGCACACAGATGATCTTCCCTGGGACGGTTTCGTAAACCCACAGTTTCATCAGCTGTCCGGGTGGCTGGCAATCTCACAGGTGAAGAAGCTGGACGTAGTGGCCAAGGGCTGATGTGGTTACATGTGGTCTGTGGTCGTGAGGCCGGTTGGACGTACTGCCAATTTCTCTAAAACGACATTGGAGGCGATTTATGGTAGAGAAATTAACATTACATTATCTGGCAACAGCACTGGTGGACATTCATGCACTCAGCATGCCAATTGTACGCTCCCTCAAAACTTGAGACATCTGTGGCATTGTGCTGTGTTACAAAAAGGCACATTTCAGTGTCATTTTCACATTTCACAAGGCACACCTGTTTATTAATCAGCTTCTTGATATGCCACACCTGTCAGTGGTGGATGGATTATCTTGGCAAAGGAGAAATGCTCACTAACATGGATGTAAACAAATTTGTGGTGTGGTAGGACCAATGATAATCTGCACTGCTTGGCCATGTTGTCAGCAAGCCAGCATGGGTCATCGTTGATCGTTCAGAAACGCATCACTTTTCCATAAAATATATGTTCACATTTTCAAACTAGTTTTTATTGGGAAAGCATATAAAGCATTTTTATCAAATGCAAACAGAATCCTACTCAACGTGCTAAAACTGCCACTTTTGCATTTGAAAAAACAGAATCCACGTGCTTAAACAGACATTTTTGTTTTGAGCAGACGTTGCAAACAGTAGGAAGCCCGGTTCCAAAACTGAATGTAATGACTTTTAACTTGGTGCAATCTCCTCCCACCGGGCATGGCCATCTGGCCATCTCGCCGTTCTGACAAATGAAGGACTTCCAGACAGAGGAACAGTTATAGTGGTGAGTTGTATCTCCAGACAGAGGAACAGTTATAATGGTGAGTTGTATCTCCAGACAGAGGAACAGTTATAGTGGTGAGTTGTATCTCCAGAGGAACAGTTATAGTGGTGAGTTGTATCTCCAGAGGAATAGTTATAGTGGTGAGTTGTATCTCCAGACAGAGGAACAGTTATAGTGGTGAGTTCTATCTCCAGACAGAGGAACAGTTATAGTGGTGAGTTGTATCTCCAGACAGAGGAACAGTTATAGTGGTGAGTTGTATCTCCAGAGGAACAGTTATAGTGGTGAGTTGTATCTCCAGACAGAGGAACAGTTATAGTGGTGAGTTGTATCTCCAGAGGAACAGTTATAGTGGTGAGTTGTATCTCCAGACAGAGGAACAGTTATAGTGGTGAGTTGTATCTCCAGACAGAGGAACAGTTATAGTGGTGAGTTGTATCTCCAGACAGAGGAACAGTTATAGTGGTGAGTTGTATCTCCAGACAGAGGAACAGTTATAGTGGTGAGTTGTATCTCCAGAGGAACAGTTATAGTGGTGAGTTGTATCTCCAGACAGAGGAACAGTTATAGTGGTGAGTTGTATCTCCAGAGGAACAGTTATAGTGGTGAGGTGTATCTCCAGACAGAGGAACAGTTATAGTGGTGAGTTGTATCTCCAGACAGAGGAACAGTTATAGTGGTGAGTTGTATCTCCAGACAGAGGAACAGTTATAGTGGTGAGTTGTATCTCCAGACAGAGGAACAGTTATAGTGGTGAGTTGTATCTCCAGACAGAGGAACAGTTATAGTGGTGAGTTGTATCTCCAGACAGAGGAACAGTTATAGTGGTGAGGTGTATCTCCAGAGGAACAGTTATAGTGGTGAGTTGTATCTCCAGACAGAGGAACAGTTATAGTGGTGAGTTGTATCTCCAGACAGAGGAACAGTTATAGTGGTGAGTTGTATCTCCAGACAGAGGAACAGTTATAGTGGTGAGTTGTATCTCCAGACAGAGGAACAGTTATAGTGGTGAGTTGTATCTCCAGAGGAACAGTTATAGTGGTGAGTTGTATCTCCAGACAGAGGAACAGTTATAGTGGTGAGTTGTATCTCCAGAGGAACAGTTATAGTGGTGAGGTGTATCTCCAGACAGAGGAACAGTTATAGTGGTGAGTTGTATCTCCAGACAGAGGAACAGTTATAGTGGTGAGTTGTATCTCCAGACAGAGGAACAGTTATAGTGGTGAGTTGTATCTCCAGACAGAGGAACAGTTATAGTGGTGAGTTGTATCTCCAGACAGAGGAACAGTTATAGTGGTGAGTTGTATCTCCAGACAGAGGAACAGTTATAGTGGTGAGGTGTATCTCCAGAGGAACAGTTATAGTGGTGAGTTGTATCTCCAGAGGAACAGTTATAGTGGTGAGGTGTATCTCCAGACAGAGGAACAGTTATAGTGGTGAGTTGTATCTCCAGAGGAACAGTTATAGTGGTGAGTTGTATCTCCAGACAGAGGAACAGTTATAGTGGTGAGTTGTATCTCCAGAGGAACAGTTATAGTGGTGAGTTGTATCTCCAGACAGAGGAACAGTTATAGTGGTGAGTTGTATCTCCAGACAGAGGAACAGTTATAGTGGTGAGTTGTATCTCCAGACAGAGGAACAGTTATAGTGGTGAGTTGTATCTCCAGACAGAGGAACAGTTATAGTGGTGAGTTGTATCTCCAGAGGAACAGTTATAGTGGTGAGTTGTATCTCCAGACAGAGGAACAGTTATAGTGGTGAGTTGTATCTCCAGAGGAACAGTTATAGTGGTGAGGTGTATCTCCAGACAGAGGAACAGTTATAGTGGTGAGTTGTATCTCCAGACAGAGGAACAGTTATAGTGGTGAGTTGTATCTCCAGACAGAGGAACAGTTATAGTGGTGAGTTGTATCTCCAGACAGAGGAACAGTTATAGTGGTGGAGTTGTATCTCCAGAGGAACAGTTATAGTGGTGAGTTGTATCTCCAGACAGAGGAACAGTTATAGTGGTGAGTTGTATCTCCAGACAGAGGAACAGTTATAGTGGTGAGTTGTATCTCCAGAGGAACAGTTATAGTGGTGAGTTGTATCTCCAGACAGAGGAACAGTTATAGTGGTGAGTTGTATCTCCAGAGGAACAGTTATAGTGGTGAGTTGTATCTCCAGACAGAGGAACAGTTATAGTGGTGAGTTGTATCTCCAGACAGAGGAACAGTTATAGTGGTGAGTTGTATCTCCAGACAGAGGAACAGTTATAGTGGTGAGTTGTATCTCCAGACAGAGGAACAGTTATAGTGGTGAGTTGTATCTCCAGAGGAACAGTTATAGTGGTGAGTTGTATCTCCAGACAGAGGAACAGTTATAGTGGTGAGTTGTATCTCCAGAGGAACAGTTATAGTGGTGAGGTGTATCTCCAGACAGAGGAACAGTTATAGTGGTGAGTTGTATCTCCAGACAGAGGAACAGTTATAGTGGTGAGTTGTATCTCCAGACAGAGGAACAGTTATAGTGGTGAGTTGTATCTCCAGACAGAGGAACAGTTATAGTGGTGAGTTGTATCTCCAGACAGAGGAACAGTTATAGTGGTGAGTTGTATCTCCAGACAGAGGAACAGTTATAGTGGTGAGGTGTATCTCCAGAGGAACAGTTATAGTGGTGAGTTGTATCTCCAGAGGAACAGTTATAGTGGTGAGGTGTATCTCCAGACAGAGGAACAGTTATAGTGGTGAGTTGTATCTCCAGAGGAACAGTTATAGTGGTGAGTTGTATCTCCAGACAGAGGAACAGTTATAGTGGTGAGTTGTATCTCCAGAGGAACAGTTATAGTGGTGAGTTGTATCTCCAGACAGAGGAACAGTTATAGTGGTGAGTTGTATCTCCAGACAGAGGAACAGTTATAGTGGTGAGTTGTATCTCCAGACAGAGGAACAGTTATAGTGGTGAGTTGTATCTCCAGACAGAGGAACAGTTATAGTGGTGAGTTGTATCTCCAGAGGAACAGTTATAGTGGTGAGTTGTATCTCCAGACAGAGGAACAGTTATAGTGGTGAGTTGTATCTCCAGAGGAACAGTTATAGTGGTGAGGTGTATCTCCAGACAGAGGAACAGTTATAGTGGTGAGTTGTATCTCCAGACAGAGGAACAGTTATAGTGGTGAGTTGTATCTCCAGACAGAGGAACAGTTATAGTGGTGAGTTGTATCTCCAGACAGAGGAACAGTTATAGTGGTGAGTTGTATCTCCAGACAGAGGAACAGTTATAGTGGTGAGTTGTATCTCCAGACAGAGGAACAGTTATAGTGGTGAGGTGTATCTCCAGAGGAACAGTTATAGTGGTGAGTTGTATCTCCAGAGGAACAGTTATAGTGGTGAGGTGTATCTCCAGACAGGGGAACAGTTATAGTGGTGAGTTGTATCTCCAGAGGAACAGTTATAGTGGTGAGTTGTATCTCCAGACAGAGGAACAGTTATAGTGGTGAGTTGTATCTCCAGACAGAGGAACAGTTATAGTGGTGAGTTGTATCTCCAGAGGAACAGTTATAGTGGTGAGTTGTATCTCCAGACAGGGGAACAGTTATAGTGGTGAGTTGTATCTCCAGACAGAGGAACAGTTATAGTGGTGAGTTGTATCTCCAGAGGAACAGTTGTAGTGGTGAGTTGTATCTCCAGACAGAGGAACCGTTATAGTGGTGAGTTGTATCTCCAGACAGAGGAACAGTTATAGTGGTGAGTTGTATCTCCAGACAGAGGAACAGTTATAGTGGTGAGTTGTATCTCCAGACAGAGGAACAGTTATAGTGGTGAGTTGTATCTCCAGACAGAGGAACAGTTATAGTGGTGAGATGTATCTCCAGACAGAGGAACAGTAATAGTGGTGTGTTGTATCTCCAGACAGAGGAACAGTTATAGTGGTGAGTTGTATCTCCAGAGGAACAGTTATAGTGGTGAGTTGTATCTCCAGACAGAGGAACAGTTATAGTGGTGAGTTGTATCTCCAGACAGAGGAACAGTTATAGTGGTGAGTTGTATCTCCAGACAGAGGAACAGTTATAGTGGTGAGTTGTATCTCCAGAGGAACAGTTATAGTGGTGAGTTGTATCTCCAGAGGAACAGTTATAGTGGTGAGGTGTATCTCCAGACAGGGGAACAGTTATAGTGGTGAGTTGTATCTCCAGAGGAACAGTTATAGTGGTGAGTTGTATCTCCAGAGGAACAGTTATAGTGGTGAGTTGTATCTCCAGACAGGGGAACAGTTATAGTGGTGAGTTGTATCTCCAGAGGAACAGTTGTAGTGGTGAGTTGTATCTCCAGACAGAGGAACAGTTATAGTGGTGAGTTGTATCTCCAGACAGAGGAACAGTTATAGTGGTGAGTTGTATCTCCAGACAGAGGAACAGTTATAGTGGTGAGGTGTATCTCCAGAGGAACAGTTATAGTGGTGGAGTTGTATCTCCAGAGGAACAGTTATAGTGGTGAGGTGTATCTCCAGACAGGGGAACAGTTATAGTGGTGAGTTGTATCTCCAGAGGAACAGTTATAGTGGTGAGTTGTATCTCCAGAGGAACAGTTATAGTGGTGAGTTGTATCTCCAGACAGGGGAACAGTTATAGTGGTGAGTTGTATCTCCAGAGGAACAGTTGTAGTGGTGAGTTGTATCTCCAGAAAGAGGAACAGTTATAGTGGTGAGTTGTATCTCCAGACAGAGGAACAGTTATAGTGGTGAGTTGTATCTCCAGACAGAGGAACCGTTATAGTGGTGAGGTGTATCTCCAGAGGAACAGTTATAGTGGTGAGTTGTATCTCCAGAGGAACAGTTATAGTGGTGAGGTGTATCTCCAGACAGGGGAACAGTTATAGTGGTGAGTTGTATCTCCAGAGGAACAGTTATAGTGGTGAGTTGTATCTCCAGAGGAACAGTTATAGTGGTGAGTTGTATCTCCAGACAGGGGAACAGTTATAGTGGTGAGTTGTATCTCCAGAGGAACAGTTGTAGTGGTGAGTTGTATCTCCAGACAGAGGAACAGTTATAGTGGTGAGTTGTATCTCCAGACAGAGGAACAGTTATAGTGGTGAGTTGTATCTCCAGACAGGGGAACAGTTATAGTGGTGAGTTGTATCTCCAGACAGAGGAACAGTTATAGTGGTGAGTTGTATCTACAGACAGAGGAACAGTTATAGTGGTGAGTTGTATCTCCAGACAGAGGAACAGTTATAGTGGTGAGGTGTATCTCCAGAGGAACAGTTATAGTGGTGAGTTGTATCTCCAGAGGAACAGTTATAGTGGTGAGGTGTATCTCCAGACAGGGGAACAGTTATAGTGGTGAGTTGTATCTCCAGAGGAACAGTTATAGTGGTGAGTTGTATCTCCAGAGGAACAGTTATAGTGGTGAGTTGTATCTCCAGACAGGGGAACAGTTATAGTGGTGAGTTGTATCTCCAGAGGAACAGTTGTAGTGGTGAGTTGTATCTCCAGACAGAGGAACAGTTATTGTGGTGAGTTGTATCTCCAGACAGAGGAACAGTTATAGTGGTGAGTTGTATCTCCAGACAGGGGAACAGTTATAGTGGTGAGTTGTATCTCCAGACAGAGGAACAGTTATAGTGGTGAGTTGTATCTCCAGACAGAGGAACAGTTATAGTGGTGAGTTGTATCTCCAGACAGGGGAACAGTTATAGTGGTGAGTTGTATCTCCAGACAGAGGAACAGTTATAGTGGTGAGTTGTATCTCCAGAGGAACAGTTATAGTGGTGAGTTGTATCTCCAGATAGGGGAACAGTTATAGTGGTGAGTTGTATCTCCAGACAGAGGAACAGTTATAGTGGTGAGTTGTATCTCCAGAGGAACAGTTATAGTGATGAGTTGTATCTCCAGACAGAGGAACAGTTATAGTGGTGAGTTGTATCTCCAGACAGAGTAACAGTTATAGTGGTGAGTTGTATCTCCAGAGGAACAGTTATAGTGGTGAGTTGTATCTCCAGAGGAACAGTTATAGTGGTGAGTTGTATCTCCAGAGGAACAGTTATAGTGGTGAGTTGTATCTCCAGAGGAACAGTTATAGTGGTGAGTTGTATCTCCAGACAGAGGAACAGTTGTAGTGGTGAGTTGTATCTCCAGACAGAGGAACAGTTATAGTGGTGAGTTGTATCTCCAGACAGAGGAACAGTTATAGTGGTGTGTTGTATCTCCAGACAGAGGAACAGTTATAGTGGTGAGTTGTATCTCCAGACAGAGGAACAGTTATAGTGGTGAGTTGTATCTCCAGAGGAACAGTTATAGTGGTGAGTTGTATCTCCAGAGGAACAGTTATAGTGGTGAGTTGTATCTCCAGAGGAACAGTTATAGTGGTGAGTTGTATCTCCAGAGGAACAGTTATAGTGGTGAGTTGTATCTCCAGAGGAACAGTTATAGTGGTGAGGTGTATCTCCAGACAGAGGAACAGTTATAGTGGTGAGTTGTATCTCCAGACAGAGGAACAGTTATAGTGGTGAGTTGTATCTCCAGACAGAGGAACAGTTGTAGTGGTGAGTTGTATCTCCAGACAGAGGAACAGTTATAGTGGTGAGTTGTATCTCCAGACAGAGGAACAGTTATAGTGGTGAGTTGTATCTCCAGACAGAGGAACAGTTATAGTGGTGAGTTGTATCTCCAGACAGAGGAACAGTTATAGTGGTGGGTTGTATCTCCAGACAGAGGAACAGTTATAGTGGTGAGTTGTATCTCCAGACAGGGGAACAGTTATAGTGGTGAGTTTAACTTGAACATGTTGTATTTGTCTTAAACATGAGCTGGTTAAAAGAGGAGGAGGACTATGCTTCACTGGTCGCTGGTGCAGTAAAAGATGAGAAACGCTGTACAATAGTTGCCTATGTTATGTATCCGTAGCATTACTATTTATTGTTGTCTCTACCTTCTTGCTCTTTGTGCTGTTGTCTGTGCCCAATAATGTTTGTACCATGTTTTGTTCTGCTACCATGTTGTGTTGCTGCCATGTTGTTGTCATGATGTGTTGCTACCATGTTGTTGTTATGTTGTGTTGCTACCATGTTGTTGTCATGTTGTGTTGCTACCATGTTGTTGTCATGTTGTGTTGCTACCATGTTGTTGTCATGTTGTGTTGCTACCATGTTGTTGTCATGTTGTGTTGCTACCATGTTGTTGTCATGTTGTGTTGCTACCATGTTGTTGTCATGTTGTGTTGCTACCATGTTGTTGTCATGTTGTGTTGCTACCATGTTGTTGTCATGTTGTGTTTCTACCATGTTGTTGTCATGTTGTGTTGCTACCATGTTGTTGTCATGTTGTGTTGCTACCATGTTGTTGCCATGTTGTGTTGCTACCATGTTGTTGTCATGTTGGGTTTCTACCATGTTGTTGTCATGTTGTGTTTCTACCATGTTGTTGTCATGTTTGGTTTCTACCATGTTGTTGTCATGTTGTGTTGCTACCATGTTGTTGCCATGTTGTGTTGCTACCATGTTGTTGTCATGTTGTGTTTCTACCATGTTGTTGTCATGTTGTGTTGCTACCATGTTGTTGTCATGTTGTGTTTCTACCATGTTGTTGTCATGTTGTGTTGCTACCATGTTGTTGTCATGTTGTGTTGCTACCATGTTGTTGCCATGTTGTGTTGCTACCATGTTGTTGTCATGTTGTGTTTCTACCATGTTGTTGTCATGTTGTGTTGCTACCATGTTGTTGTCATGTTGTTTTGCTACCATGTTGTTGTTATGTTGTGTTTCTACCATGTTGTTGTCATGTTGTGTTTCTACCATGTTGTTGTCATGTTGTGTTGCTACCATGTTGTTGTCATGTTGTGTTGCTACCATGTTGTTGTCATGTTGTGTTGCTACCATGTTGTTGTTATGTTGTGTTGCTACCATGCTGTTGTCATGTTGTGTTTCTACCATGTTGTTGTCATGTTGTGTTGCTACCATGTTGTTGTTATTTTGTGTTGCTACCATGTTGTTGTCATGTTGGGTTTCTACCATGTTGTTGTCATGTTTGGTTTCTACCATGTTGTTGCCATGTTGTGTTGCTACCATGTTGTTGTCATGTTGGGTTTCTACCATGTTGTTGTCATGTTGTGTTTCTACCATGTTGTTGTCATGTTTGGTTTCTACCATGTTGTTGTCATGTTGTGTTGCTACCATGTTGTTGCCATGTTGTGTTGCTACCATGTTGTTGCCATGTTGTGTTGCTACCATGTTGTTGTCATGTTGTGTTTCTACCATGTTGTTGTCATGTTGTGTTGCTACCATGTTGTTGTCATGTTGTGTTGCTACCATGTTGTTGTCATGTTGTGTTGCTACCATGTTGTTGTCATGTTGTGTTGCTACCATGTTGTTGTCATGTTGTGTTGCTACCATGCTGTTGTCATGTTGTGTTTCTACCATGTTGTTGTCATGTTGGGTTTCTACCATGTTGTTGTCATGTTGTGTTGCTACCATGTTGTTGTCATGTTGTGTTGCTACCATGTTGTTGTCATGTTGTGTTGCTACCATGCTGTTGTCATGTTGTGTTTCTACCATGTTGTTGTCATGTTGTGTTGCTACCATGTTGTTGTCATGTTGTGTTGCTACCATGTTGTTGTCATGTTGTGTTGCTACCATGTTGTTGTCATGTTGTGTTGCTACCATGCTGTTGTCATGTTGTGTTTCTACCATGTTGTTGTCATGTTGGGTTTCTACCATGTTGTTGTCATGTTGTGTTGCTACCATGTTGTTGTCATGTTGTGTTGCTACCATGTTGTTGTCATGTTGTGTTGCTACCATGTTGTTGTCATGTTGTGTTGCTACCATGTTGTTGTCATGTTGTGTTGCTACCATGTTGTTGTCATGTTGTGTTTCTACCATGTTGTTGTCATGTTGTGTTGCTACCATGTTGTTGTCATGTTGTGTTTCTACCATGTTGTTGTCATGTTGTGTTGCTACCATGTTGTTGTCATGTTGTGTTGCTACCATGTTGTTGTCATGTTGTGTTTCTACCATGTTGTTGTCATGTTGGGTTTCTACCATGTTGTTGTCATGTTGTGTTGCTACCATGCTGTTGTCATGTTGTGTTGCTACCATGTTGTTGTCATGTTTGGTTTCTACCATGTTGTTGTCATGTTGTGTTGCTACCATGTTGTTGCCATGTTGTATTGCTACCATGTTGTTATGTTGTGTTGCTACCATGTTGTTGTCATGTTGTGTTGCTACCATGTTGTTGTCATGTTGTGTTGCTACCATGTTGTTGTCATGTTGTGTTGCTACCATGCTGTGTGGTAATGTGTTGCTTCCATGCTATGTTGTTGTCTTAGGTCTCTGTTTATATAGCGTTGTGATGTCTCTCTTGTCGTGATGTGTGTTTTGTTATATTTATTTTTATTTTTAAATCACAGTCCTCTTCACCACAGGAGGCCTTTTTGTATTTTTTGGTTTTAAAGTCTGCCTGTGTGTGGTATAGTGTGCGTGGTGCTGGAGGCTAGTGTGTAATCAAACCCCCTCACTGACCCTTTATACCGACACAGATGAGGAGTTGAGTCCCAAAAACATGTCACGTGATAGTTCCACGGCGACATTATTATACAAAGACTCCAAAAGTCGATGTCTCTCTGTTGACGAGTGAACCGGTTCGACAGTAGCCCGGTACACCGGACCGCGCACCGGGGGAATACAGCTGCTGTTGGGATGGTGGGAACATTGCGGAAGTCCCTTTTATATGAGGAACAAAGCGCGTACTTCCTGTACAGTTGGTCGTGTGGACTACTAAACCCAGAACATCGCTGCTGGCTGCTGACATTCACACACATGTCTTACATTGTCTCGCCTGAAGCCTGGACTGGAGGACACGATCTGATTCCAACTGGGAATCTTTTCACGGAACGTTGGTGAAGAAGTGAAACATTGTAGCCGCGAGTGGTTTTGCAGAAGCGGTTCTATTTAACACTTGGTGTGTGGGATGTCGCTCTATCGTCATTAGGACGACTAACCAAGACAAAAGGGGAACTCCTCACAGTAGTGCTATATAGCCGAACAACAACACACACACACACACACACACACACACGGTTAAGGCTAACTGCCGAGGACTTCAGGATGGAACGACTTCGTAAACTTAGTTTATCTCTGGCTTTGATGCTGTCTTGTTTAAGTTGGACAACTTCTTTCAATCTGGACATTGACAAGCCCTATGTATTCTCTGGACCCCAAGGAAGTTATTTTGGATTTTCGGTGGATTTCTTCCAGCCAGATGCCAAGCAGTAAGACTTGAGTTCTATATAATATAATACTGTTTGGGATGTCAGGTTTCCCACTTTTATTTAGTTTATTGAAGGACGCAGAATTATGCTATTTGAAATACAATACATACTTTTTGTATATTTATACATAGTATGTATGTGGACGCCCCTTCAAAATGAGTGGATTCGGGTGTATCAGCCAAACCCGTTGCTGACAGGTGTATTGTAAAAATGATTGGTCGCTAAATCCGGAGAAATTTCGGACCATGTATTAAAAAAAACGTGGGGGTCACTAAATCGGGCTAGCTGCTAGAAGGACCATGTTAAAACAGTTGGCTGGTATGCCATCATCCGTCTGAGCGGTGGGCTGTGAATGCCCTCTGCTATATACTGAACTGATAGCTGGCCTGGTTCTGTCCTCTGTAGTGCTGTCCAGTTAGAACATGATGTTGAGGCCCATCTCTGTGCTCTTGATAGTCACCACCACACACACAGCTGTTTCAATTCTTTTAAAATGTTTACATGATTTTATTTTTTCATAGTCTGAACGACTTGGAATCATATTGTTGTGGTTATTTCGATTCACACACACAACATTCAGACATTAGTGTTACTATCGACATTAAAAAAGTTGTCAGAAACGTGCAGTCTTCCCCCTTCGGAGAACACTCTTACTGGAGTGGGTGGGTGCACTGTCCAGATGAACATTTCCAAGAACTTTGATTTGTTTGGGAATGGCAGGGCTATGATTGGTGGAGGGAGAACTTACAGTGTGGGGAAAAAAAAGTATTTAGTCAGCCACCAATTGTGCAAGTTCTCTCACTTAAAAAGATGAGAGAGGCCTGTAATTTTCATCATAGGTACACTTCAACTATGACAGACAAAATGAGGGAAAAAAATCCAGAAAATCACATTGTAGGATTTTTTATGAATTTATTTGCAAATTATGGTGGAAAATAAGTATTTGGTCAATAACAAACGTTTATCTCAATACTTTGTTATATACCCTTTGTTGGCAATGACAGAGGTCAAATGTTTTCTGTAAGTCTTCACAAGGTTTTCACACACTGTTGCTGGTATTTTGGCCCATTCCTCCATGCAGATCTCCTCTAGAGCAGTGATGTTTTGGGGCTGTCGCTGGGCAACACGGACTTTCAACTCCCTACAAAGATTTTCTATGGGGTTGAGATCTGGAGACTGGCTAGGAACATGTACTGGCTTAAGCAGGGGGACACGTCTGGCACTGCAGGATTTGAGTCCCTGGCGGCGTAGTGTGTTACTGATGGTAGGCTTTGTTACTTTGGTCCCAGCTCTCTGCAGGTCATTCACTAGGTCCCCGTGTGGTTCTGGGATTTTGCTCACCGTTCTTGTGATCATTTTGACCCCACGGGGTGAGATCTTGCGTGGAGCCCCAGATCGAGGAAGATTATCAGTGGTCTTGTATGTCTTCCATTTCCTAATAATTGCTCCCACAAGCTGCTTACCTATTGCAGATTCAGTCTTCCCAACCTGGTGCAGGTCTACAATTTTGTTTCTGGTGTCCTTTGACAGCTCTTTGGTCTTGGCCATAGTGGAGTTTGGAGTGTGACTGTTTGAGGTTGTGGACAGGTGTCTTTTATACTGATAACAAGTTCAAACAGGTGCCATTAATACAGGTAACGAGTGGAGGACAGAGGAGCCTCTTAAAGAAGAAGTTACAGGTCTGTGAGAGCCAGAAATCTTGCTTGTTTGTATGTGACCAAATACTTATTTTCCACCATCATTTGCAAATAAATTCATAAAAAATCCTACAATGTGATTTTCTGGATTTTTTTCCCTCATTTTGTCTGTCATAGTTGAAGTGTACCTATGATGAAAATTACAGGCCTCTCTCATCTTTTTAAGTGAGAGAACTTGCACAATTGGTGGCTGACTAAATACTTTTTTCCCCCACTGTAGATGGGCTGAGCAGTCAGACTTAACGGGAAACTGAAGGGACTGTGAAAGACAGAGGTGGAGAGGAACAGGACAGTCTTTTTACATGCATACAATCGAGCACACAGCCATGCAATCTCCATAGTCAAACATTCACAGTAGAATGGCCCGTACTGAAGAGCTCAGTGACTTTCAACGTGGCACCGTCATTGGATGTCACCTTTCCAACAAGTCAGTTCGTAAAATTTCTGCCCTGCTATAGCTGTCCCCAGTCAACTGTAAGTGCTGTTTTTGTGAAGTGGAAACGTCTAGGAGCAACAGCGGCTCAGCCGCAAAGTGGTAGGCCACACACGCTCACAGAACGGGACCGCCGAGTGCTGAAGCACGTAAAAATCATCTGTCCTCGGTTGCAACACTCACTACCGAATTCCAAACTTCCTCTGGAAGCAACGTCGGCATAAGAACTGTTCGGAGCTTCATGAAATGGGTTTCCATGGCCGAGCAGCCGCACACAATCCTAAGATCACCATGCGCAATACCAAGCGTCGGCTGGAGTGATGTAAAGCTCACCGCCATTGGACTCTGGAGCAGTGGAAGCGTTCTCTGGAGTCTGACAAACGAATCTGGGTTTGTCGGATGCCGGGAGAATGCTACCTGCCCGACTGCGTATTGGCAACTGTAAAGTTTGGTGGAGGAGGAATAATGGTCTGGGGCTGTTTTTCATGGTTCGGGCTAGGCCCCTTAGTTCCAGTGAAGGGAAATCTTAATGCTACAGCATACAATGACATTCTAGACAATTCTGTGCTTCCAAATTTGTGTCACCAGTTTGGGGAAGGCCCGTAACTTTTTCAGCATGACAATGCCCCTGTGCACAAAGCGAGGTCCATACAGAAATATGTGCCTGCACAGAGCCCTGACCTCAACCCCATCAAACAAATTGGGGATGAATTTGAACACCGACTGTGAGCCAGGCCTAATCGCCCAACATCAGTGCCCGACCTCACTAATGCTCTTGTTGCTGAATGGCAACAAGTCCCCTGCAGCAATGTTCCAACATCTAGTGGAAAGCCTTCCCAGAAGAGTGGAGGCTGTTTTATAGCAGCAAAGGTGGAACCAACTCCATATTAATGCCCATGATTTTGGAATGAGATGTTCGACGAGCAGCTGTCCACATACATTTGGTCGTGTAGAGTATCTATTCTATTCATCATGTGACAGTCGTGTGACCCTAGTAGGCTACAGTGGAAGAGGAAGTCAGGTGGTGTATGTTTTCATGTATTTACACTAAGCACATTTCTCTTCTTCAGGTCAGACGTTCTTATAGGAGCTCCCAGAGCCAACACCTCCTCAGCTTCCACAGTGGTGGAGCGTGGGGCAGTCTATACCTGCCCATGGCAGAAGATTAGTGACTGTACCCAAGTACAGTTTGACAATACTGGTGAGTACAGAAGGTCTGTTACTTAGTATCCCGTTCATCGAATTCTGACATCGTCTGGTATCCTATATCTGCATTGTATCAAACAGGGAGAGGCCACTATGACTTGCTATCAAAAGTGAAGATCAATAGACTCAGTCCAGGGGTCATGTCCATCGGTGTGGGATTTGGACATTGCTTTTCAGATTCAAAGTCCATTTTTATCAAATGTATGTCAGACAGATATGTGTACTTGCATATTTTTTTATTATAATTTTTTATTTAACCTTTATTTAACTCTGCAAGTCAGTTAAGAACAACTTCCTATTTACAATGACGGCCTAGGAACAGTGGGGTTAACTGCCTTGTTCAGGGGCAGAACGACAGATTTTTACCTTGTCAGCTCGGGGATTCAATCTTGCAACCTTTCGGTTACAAGTCCAACACTCTAACCACTAGGCTACCCTGCCGAGGGCACAAGGACTGCAGTTCAGTAAGCACAGGCAAATGTTATCTCATGTTAGGACTCATCCAGGAATGTAGGATGCCTATATTGGAGATGTGCCGACATGCTCAATGTTAAGTTTGAGAGAGACAGAAAGACACAGGGGGGAGGAGGATAGACAGAGAGAGTCCCATCACCTTTAAAGGACTGTCTGCTCTGCAGAATAACATGGGACATTAGTCATTTCCCTTATTGAATCATCCATTGCACACAGATATGTGTCAAGGCGTTTAGTCACTACTGCACTTTCCTCCATCTTATGGGTTTGACCCAGCACAAACTAACAAAAACACACAATGCAAAACCAAGCCCCATCAATGACAAACGCTCATTCAGACAGCCACTGTAATTAAGTTATTTTGGGGAACATACGGCTATATTGCAGTTTATTCTGTCCCAGATCTCATTGACATTCTGTGTCTATGAGAGCTCAGGGGAAGGCAGCCCAAAGTTAGACTAAGGGCTCGTCCAAAATGGCACCCTATTCCCTATATAGTGCATCAAATAGCTTTGGTCAAAAGTAGTGCACTATGTAGGGAATAGAGTGCCATTTAGGATGCACTGTAAGGCGGTACAATGAGCCAAAGATCCTCTCTGGAACCCAACCACAACCATGTGAATGACCTCCCTCTCTTTCTGAGCTCCAAGTCCCCATCCAAACCAATAGCCTCCATCTCTACTTCCTGTGCTATTTACACCACTCTCTATCAATAGAAGTTAATTTGGTTAATCAATAAGAAGTTACATTTGGTTAATCAATAAGAAGTTACATTTGGTTAATCAAAAATAAGTTACATTTGGTTAATCAATAAGAAGTTACATTTGGTTAATCAATAAGAAGTTACATTTGGTTAATCAATAAGAAGTTACATTTGGTTATAAAGGCTGTGCTTATCATGAAACAATGTCTAATTTATAAAGGCTGTGCTTATCATGAAACAATGTCTAATTTATAAAGGCTGTGCTTATCATGAAACAATGTGTAATTTATAAAGGCTGTGCTTATCGTGAAACAATGTCTTCGTTTTAAAGGCTGTGCTTATCATTAAACAATGTGTAATTGATAAAGGCTGTGCTTATCATGAAACAATGTCTAATTGATAAAGGCTGTGCTTATCATGAAAAAATGTCTTCATCAAGGCTGTGCTTATCGTGAAACAATGTCTTCCGTTGTCAAGGCTGTGCTTATCATGAAACAATGTCTTCATCATCAAGGCTGTGCTTATCGTGAAAAAATGTCTTCCGTTGTCAAGGCTGTGCTTATCATGAAACAATGTCTTCGTTATCAAGGCTGTGCTTATCATGAAACAATGTCTTCGTTATCAAGGCTGTGCTTATCATGAAACAGTGTCTTCGTTATCAAGGCTGTGCTTATCATGCTCTCAAACAATATCTTCTTTAGCATAGTAGTGCTTTTAACTGTTTAGGCTTGTAAATTAACTGTAATCTCTGCACTCACAGCCTAATCTGGTCTACTTGATTTGGTGTTTAGTTACCATTTTGGTAATAGTCTGTTATGTGAGACTATGGAAGGTTCAGCTTGTTGCGACAACGAGGTGTTTTCTTTCTTCATGGTGTATCGGCACGTTCTTAGGTCTGAGGTCACCCTCCACATTATTAGCCCTGGAGGCACCAGGCATGCAACCACTTCAACTCTGCCCGAACAAGCACCAGTGGCATTTCGTTACCAGCAAATGTGCAACATTGCAGTTTACAGAATATTTCAACAGGCTTAGGATTGGGTTTCTTCATATCAGGTGATTCGTGTTTGTGATAAAGATGGATCATTTCCACATCCACATGACACGCCCCGTACTAAGACAGCGTTGTAGACATGTTAACCATAGCCTCACCCATGGTGAGACGGCAGATGTTTCACAGTACGATGATGCGTTTTGCATCGTAATGAATGCATCATACTGTGAAACTTGAAACACATTTTCGGGATGGTTAAAAAACGTTTTCAGTGTTTTTTTTCTTTTAATAAGATCCTCCTATGAGAACAAACAAAAAAAATACAAAAACGCCTGTGTGGCCCTCCACAACTACCTGTCCTCCACGGATGAAGCTCATGAGCTGACACGCCCCTCCCTTCTGGCAACTACCAACCTGGAGAGTGGAGGAGGGTTTGGCAGGGGACAACAATCCCCAAGAGCCAAGGAGACTCTCTCTCGTGCCAGGGTGACACAGCTTGCAAGCAAAACACAAAATAAGCTCAGGGACTTCTCCCCGGATGTGTGCTATGGCAGGAAGACATGGTTAGGAGATGACAAGTCAACCCAAGGCCAGCCAATCAGAATAGGCTTTTGTTTGCACTGCTCACAAACACCCCTTGATGAATGCATACAGTTCTTTGCACTGTGAACCAAAGTACTTTGTTCTAAAATTTAGATTTTTAATCTTGTTAATGAAATGAAAGTTGATTCTATGATGTCTGTGTGTCATTTGGATTAGATTTGAACTACACCACCAGTAGAAGTCAACCTGTAAAAGTCTGTGACACACAGCTCTTCTGTACTTTGTCAGCACGTGATGTTCCAATAGAATCCATTGAAACACTTTGTATTGATGCTGAAGAAACAGAGCTTTTTTTTCAGCACACAAAAATAAACCATCTGGGCTCTGAAAGTAAACCACAATACAACAGTGTTTGCTAAGAATAGACACGTTAAGTGTCAATTAAATATCATTAAAGTGTCAGAATGTAGATAGAAATATCTGGGTGGACGACCAGTCAGTGCTTGGGGCCAGTGACGAGGCATTGCTGGGAAGCAGAGAACAAAACCTGGTGCTGTCCCCATTCACTGGTGTTTGTGCCTTGAAAAATGTAAAAGCATAGGGCTGTTTAGTACATATCCAAACCATCCAAAACGATCAATGAACAACATATCAAATATAATTAGCCTAAAATAGACTATAATATTGCAAATGGTCGAGCAGAGTTGAGTAGGCCTGGCCTAGCTACTCCACCTGGCTACTCAACCTAGCTACTCAACCTGGATACTCAACCTAGCTACTCAACCTAGCTACTCCAACGTTTGCTAAATTTTAGCTAGCTGGACCTTGATACCGAACTTCCGTGTTAGCAATGAGGGAAGCTTTCTCTGACAAAATAATTTTTTATCAAGAAGTTGTAAAGATCTTTAGGTCGGGTGGCTTGCTTTCTCTGCACGAGTATGCTGCTAGGCTAGCTAGCCAGACAAGCTATTTTTAGCAAACATGGCTGGACTTTTCCTCGACTACAACAGAAAATAAATACCTCATCCTCTGGTGATGACGGCATCTTGCTTACTTCTGTACCCATTGGCCAAGCAATGCTCGAAGTTGTCGTTGCTGTTTGTTCGCAATGTTGAATCCATAGAGTTTCGGGCTGAGTCGAGAAGAAGTAGGAACTCTGGTCACCCCTACAGTTGACCAATCACCGATGAAGGGGCGTAGACTTAGTCTACCGAACTTCGGCTTGCCTCTCGAACATTTGTTGTGTGCACAAACAGCTGAAAAAAAACCTTGCCTGACGACCAAAACGCACAAAAATGTCCAAACTTTTCTGCCGGATGGGAAGCATGCGAACGCCTTAAGCCCCATTTTGATTCAGAAGAAAAACTGATTGTAGAATTTGATGCATTCGGAGTCTTTCAATTTTTTTTCAATGAGGTAACTGCAAAAGGTTCTAGTTATTGATTTAAAGCCATTATTACGCATCAGTTTATAATGCTTTAATTATATTTAACATGAATTCATTTTTATTCATTGTGGAGTAGAATGTCCTATACCAGATGTGACTTTCTCACAGTCATTCTACCAAAAACAAATCTCACAGGGTGCATGCCCCGAACCCCAGTAACTTTGCCACTGCTGCTGAATTTTCTTTTAGTGTATATAATGAACTCGCACACATTGTAAATAGAATGCACTATTTCAGAACTTGACCTACCGTTGTCATGTAAATATCAGACTGGGAATTATTGACGTTCACTACCTCCCCCTATCTGAAAGTGTAGCCAATGACATAACACCCAAAACGTTTTGTAATTATATATATATTTTCTATATATTTTTTACCCCTTTTTCTCCCCAATTCCGTGATATCCAATTGGTAGTTCCAGTCTTGTTCCATCGCTGCAACTCCCCTACGGATTCGGGAAAGGCGAAGGTCGAGAGTCATGCGTCCTCCAAAACACGACCCTGCCAAGCCGCACTGCTTCTTGACACACTGCTCACTTAACCCGGAAGCCAGCCGCACCAATGTGTCGGAGGAAACACCATACAACTGGTGACCGAAGTCAGCGTGAATACGCCCAGCCCGCCACAAGGAGTCTCTAGAGCGTGATGGGACAAGGACATCCTGGCCGACCAAAACCTCCCCTAATCTGGACGATGCTGGGCCAATTGCGCACCACCTCATAGGTCTTCTGGTTGTGGCCTGCTGTGCCTCGACACAATCCTGTCTCGGAGTTCTACGGACAATTCCTTCGACCTCATGGCTTGGTTTTTGCTCTGACATGCACTGTCAACTGTGGGGCCTTATATAGACAGGTGTGTGCTTTTCCAAATCATGTCCAAATCAATTGAATTTACCACTGGTGCACTCCAATCAAGTTGTAGAAACATCTCAAGGATGATCAATGGAAACTCAATTTTGAGTCTCCTAGCAAAAGGTCTGAATACTTATGTAAGTAAGATATTTCTGTTTTTTATTTGTAATACATTTGCTAACATTTCTAAAAACCAGTTTTTACTTCATCATTATGGGGTATTGTGTGTAGATTGAGGAAAAACATGTATTTAATAAATTTTAGAATAAGACTGTAACGTACTTTTTTGGGGGGGGGGGGGTCTGAATATTTTCAGAATGCACTGTATTTCTGCAGTGGAAACACAACCAACTATTACACTAAGGGAAACATTGCCTCATGGGATGTCCCTCCTCATTGAGTAACATGTGCGTCAGAGATAGGTCTGCATTGGCTAGACAGGGGTTATTAATGGGTGTTGGTTGTGAGTCATTTCCTCTTGGGAAAATATAGTTTAATCTCCAGGCTGTGATTAACACCTGCTCACTGCTGCTCCCTTCAGGAATGCCAAACATCAACCAGTCCATTTGTCCGTGTATACTCTGGGTCTTGCCTAAACATCATCAACTCAAATCATCAAATCAAATGTATTGATAAAGCCCTTCTTACATCAGCTGATGTCACAGAGTGCTGTACAGAAACCCAGACCTAAAACCCCAAACAGCAAGCAATGTAAATGTAGAAGCACGGTGGCTAGGAAAAAACTCCCTAGAAAGGCCAGAACCTAGGAAGAAACCTAGAGAGGAACCAGGCTGTGAGGGGTCTTGCCTAAACATCAGACTGTTTCAAGTTTTAATGTCACATAGACAAGTACAGTGAAATGCCTTTCTTGCAAATCCAACATTGCAATAATCAATAACAATATATTACTAGAAAAAACATGAGAAATAAGAATAAGAAATATGAAATACACAAAGTAAGTAAGCGTACTATATACTGGAAATATTTAAGTCCGTTCCAGTACCATATTAACAATGCAAATCCAACACTGCAATAATCAATAACAATATATTACTAGAAAAAACATGAGAAATAAGAATAAGAAATATGAAATACACAAAGTAAGTAAGCATACTATACTGTACCATATTAACAGGTAGATATGTATAGGGGTAAGGTGACTATATACAGGGTCAGTTCCAGTACCATATTAACAATGTGCAGGGATACTGGAGTGATGGAGGTAGATATGTATAGGGGTAAGGTGACTATATACAGGGTCAGTTCCAGTACCATATTAACAATGTGCAGGGATACTGGAGTGATGGAGGTAGATATGTATAGGGGTAAGGTGACTATATACAGGATCAGTTCCAGTACCATATTAACAATGTGCAGGGATACTGGAGTGATGGAGGTAGATATGTATAGGGGTAAGGTGACTATATACAGGATCAGTTCCAGTACCATATTAACAATGAGCAGGGATACTGGAGTGATGGAGGTAGATATGTATAGGGGTAAGGTGACTATATACAGGATCAGTTCCAGTACCATATTAACAATGAGCAGGGATACTGGAGTGATGGAGGTAGATATGTATAGGGGTAAGGTGACTATATACAGGGTCAGTTCCAGTACCATATTAACAATGTGCAGGGATACTGGACTGATGGAGGTAGATATGTATAGGGGTAAGGTGACTATATACAGGATCAGTTCCAGTACCATATTAACAATGTGCAGGGATACTGGAGTGATGGAGGTAGATATGTATAGGGGTAAGGTGACTATATACAGGATCAGTTCCAGTACCATATTAACAATGTGCAGGGATACTGGACTGATGGAGGTAGATATGTATAGGGGTAAGGTGACTATATACAGGATCAGTTCCAGTACCATATTAACAATGAACAGGGATACTGGAGTGATGGAGGTAGATATGTATAGAGGTAAGGTGACTATATACAGGGTCAGTTCCAGTACCATATTAACAATGTGCAGGGATACTGGAGTGATGGAGGTAGATATGTATAGGGGTAAGGTGACTGGGCAACAGGAGCTGTAGGGCCTTCTTTACGACTGTGCGTCTGTGTTTGGACCATTTTAAGTCTTTAGTGATTTGGACACCAAGGAACTTGAAGCTGTCTACCCGCCCCATCGATGTGGATGGGGGCGTGCTCGCCCCCCGTTTCCTGTAGTCCACGATCAGCTCCTTGCCTACCCCCTCACCACCTGGGGGCGGCCCGTCAGGAAGTCCAGGATCCAGTTGCAGAGGGAGGTGTTCAGACCCAGAGTCCTTAGCTAGTTGACAATCTTGGAAGGGACAATGGTGTTGAACGCTGAGCTGTAGTCAATGAACAGCATTCTCACATAGATATTCCTCTTATCTAGGTGGGTGAGGGCAGTGTTGAGTGCAATTGAGATTGCGTCATCCATGGATCTGTTGGGGCGGTATGCAAATTGGAGTGGGTCTCAAGGGTGTCTGGGATGATGGAGTTAATATCCAGCCTCTCCAAGCACTTTATGATTACAGAAGTGAGTGCTATAGGGAGGTAGTCATTGTGGCATGAAGCCTCAGAGTTCTTGGGAACAGGGATGATGGTGGTCATTTTAAAACATGTGGGGATTACAGACTGGGACAAGGACAGGTTGAAAATGACAGTGTAGATGCCTTCCAGTTGTTCTGCGTGCCTTGGAATACCGTCGGGCCCCGTGGCCTTACGGATGTTGACCTGATCAAACACCTCACTCAGGTCCGGCCCTCGGAGAGCGAGATCACCCAGTAAATCCATTATTGTCAGTCTGAAAGAAGTAGCTGTAAAAAAAAAAGACAGACAGAAAGTTGAATAACATTATATTTACTCTTACTTTACCGGTTGCTTCATGCTGTGGGTCCTTTTGGCAGGAGGTGGAGATAGGGTATCCACAGGAAAGTGTTGTTTTACCCAATACTTCGGTATTGAAAATGAAAACCAGAAATACAAAAACGATGTACAGACCAGCATACTGAAGGTCTGGTCGATAAAACTACTCTGTCTCACATTCCTACCTGCAAAAGGCCTCAACCACACGGACAACCGGTAAAGTATAATTTTATATAGCATTTTTGGCTTGTAGAGGTCGTGACAGGAAAACTTTCCTAATCCAAAAGCTCATTTCAGTCTACACTGGGTCATGTTCATTTGGCAGCAAATGGAAGACAAGGGACAGAAACAGGGAAGGAGTACCTTGACTTGACAAGAATAAATGCTTGTTTACCGGGTGCACATTCAAAAAAAAAAAAAATATATATATATTTTGTTAGGTGTGCCGTAATGATAACAACACAGAGTAGAGGTTCTTTCAAGCAGGCACCCTTAAAGTGATGGTGTTTCTTTCATTAAAGCCACAATGATTTCTCCCTCACAGATGATCGTAAGAATAACGAGGGTCTCCAGATGGAGTTTAAGTCCAACCAGTGGTTTGGAGCCACTGTGCGGTCACATGGTGAACACATCCTGGTGAGTGTCATGTCCTTATCTCCATGGTGTCGATCGCATGTTGAATGAGGGAGAGCCCGTTTTTATTGTTTTTTAGAAAGTCTCTGAAAAAGAGTTATATTGAAAAAGTTTGATTACTAGCTACCTTTTTTGAATTTGGGATCCTGCGACGTGGATATCTATCCAGGGATCTTGCTAACGAAAAGTTTGACGAGCTACTTGGCGTAGCTGCTACCTAGCTATCAAACTAGCAAGGTTTCCTTGACAGCTTGAACACAGCCCGCGGCGCGGTTAGCCCTTGTGGCTGGGACCGCGGATTGTATAAATCCCTGCTGTTTGTTGATGTTTAAATCTGCCCTGCGACCTGCCCTATCTGGAAATGCATGGAGTACCAGCCCAGGTGACAGAACCAGGCCGATAGTGGTCGAGTTCCTGAGGTTCAAAGACAAGAGGGCTGTTCTGGACAGAGCCCAAAACAATTTGAGAGGAACCAACATCTTCCTCAACAAGGACTTCTCTGAAGCTGTGCGCCAGTGGCGGAAAGAACTTATCCCAGCTATGAAGCTGCCAGAGAGCGTGGGAACATTGCTTACATCCTCTACGACAGGCTCATTGTCCACCTTCCCTCCCAAAAGCCCGGGATGAAAGAGAGAGCCAAGCTTCAGGGTCCGAAGCTTAAACCCAACATTACACATACTGTACTTTTGTATGTAAACACCCCTTCAAAAAATGTCTGGATTCGGCTATTTCAGCCACACTCGTTGCTGACAGGTGTATAAAATCGACCACATAGCCATGCAATAGACAAACATTGGCATTAGAATGGCCTTACTGAAGAGATCAGTGACTTTCAACGTTTCACCGTCATATGATGCAACCTTTCCAACAAGTCAGTTCTTTAAATTTCTGCCCTGCTAGAGCTGCCCCCATGAAACTGTAGGTGCTGTTATTGTGAAAGTGGAAACGTCTAGGAGCAACAACGGCTCAGTCGCGAAGTGGTAGGCCACACAATGTCACAGAATGGGACCAGCGAGTGCTGAAGCTCATAAAAATTGTCTGTCCTCAGTTGTAACACTCACTACCGAACTTACTAAGAACTGTTAGTGGGGAGCTTAATGAAATGGGTTTCCGTGGCCGAGCAGCCGCAAACAAGCTTAAGATCACCATGCGCAATGCCAAGCGTCGGCTGCTGTGGTGTTGGAGTGTTTTTTTTCCCCACAAAAGGGCTTTATTACAGACAGAAATATTCCTCCGATTCATCCTCTGTCCGGGCGGTTGGTCTCAGTCGATCCCACAGGTGAAGAAGCTGGATGTGGAGGTCCTGGGCTGGCGTGGTTATACGAGGTCTGCGGTTGTGAGGCCAGTTGGTCGACTTTCAAATTCTCTAAAACGACGATGGAGGCTTATGGTAGAGAAATGAACATAGAATTCTCTGGCAGGACCGAGTTTGGGAAACGCTGCTCTAACACACACTATATTGTTGTTGTCGTTGTATTGTTTGTATATCGTTGTATTTTAAATTTGTGAACACATCCTGGGGACTGTCATGTCCTTTTTTTTTGGAATCCAGAACCAAATCTTGCGTGCGCTGGCTAGTGAACAGTCTGTAACGAGAGATTACTCCATTACTCTCTATTGAGTCCCTTTGACTGTTGCGTGGCCTTGCTGTCGTTAACTGTACTCATGAGGTGCTATGTCTCTCTTAGGCCTGTGCTCCTCTATACCAGTGGAGCACGTACAGCGTGGCAGAGAGAGAGCCTGTTGGAACATGTTTCCTGAAGAAAGGAGGAGAAGTTGTGGAATACTCTCCTTGCCGATCTAGTAAGTGACTGGGAAAATAGATTTTTCTCATCCCAGCAAATTAAGCCTAGAGATTCTTCATTAAAAAGTGCATTGTAGTCCGGGATTAGATCTTATCTGGGTCTGGGAAACTGGCCCTATATCTGTTTAAATATAATTAACTGCAGATTTGAGATAACCCCACACTGGTCTACCATTGAGAGATTATTAAATCGTTCTGTGTTTGTGTTACTCTGAACAGAAGCCAACTCTCCACAGGGACAAGGATTCTGTCAGGCTGGATTCAGTATTGACTTTGTCAAGGTGCGTAGTGTGTTTTGTGTCCTCTTTGTCAAGGTGCATAGTTTGCAGTGTTCCAAACAACAATAGGTAAATATAAACATTAATATAAAGTATTATTCTCCGGTGCTTGGATTCCATTTCAGATCTTATTGTCTTGGTTTCTTCTTTCAGAATAGCATAATAACTTATTTATTTCTCTCTCTCTCTTTCATTCTTCCTTTTTTATATTTGTTTTTCTTTATTTTATCTTTTTTCTTTTTCAAATATATATTTTTTTCTTTCTCTCTCAAAACAGAATAACAGGGTGGTTGTTGGAGGCCCTGGTAGTTTCTACTGGCAAGGTAAGTGATGTGTAATTCTATATATTTACTGAGCAGGTCTGCTATTCCAGGGTATTATCAGACACACTGTGCACTGTGTGGCTCTCCTCTGAGATGAGGCATGCAGTGATGCAGGGAATTTGTGGTGATGCTCTGATTGCCTAACTATAGCTGTTGTCAGTGCAGTAATGCTTTGACTGCCTAAATATAGCTATTGTCAGTGCAGTAATGCTCTGATTGCCTAACTATAGCTGTTGTCAGTGCAGTAATGCTTTGACTGCCTAACTATAGCTGTTGTCAGTGCAGTAATGCTTTGACTGCCTAAATATAGCTGTTGTCAGTGCAGTAATGCTTTGACTGCCTAAATATAGCTGTTGTCAGTGCAGTAATGCTTTGACTGCCTAAATATAGCTGTTGTCAGTGCAGTAATGCTTTGACTGCCTAAATATAGCTGTTGTCAATGCAGTAATGCTTTGACTGCCTAAATATAGCTGTTGTCAATGCAGTAATGCTTTGACTGCCTAAATATAGCTGTTGTCAATGCAGTAATGCTTTGACTGCCTAAATATAGCTGTTGTCAATGCAGCTCTTAGGCTGACAAGTGAGCAGTAGTCTGTGAGATCATGACCCGGCATGACACTGGCTTGCAGGAGTGACTGCCTAGCTAACAACAACTGTTCCCACAACTTTAGAGAACATTCCCTTAAGAGTCTCATAGGAATGTTCCTGTGAAGTGCAAGGAATGTTTCCAAGAGACCATTCCCTTAATGTAAAATAGAACTTACCAAGAACGTGGTCACCATGTTCTCAGAACTTAAGATATTAAATGTTCTAGACACGTTTCATGGGAACATTACAAGAACATTCACGTGTTCAGTTTTCTGTGGGTTAGGAGAATATTCCATCAACGTCCCACCAAACATAAACAGAACATGATTGAGATGTTCTCTGAATATTTAAGCAGTAGGACACAAGAGGCTGTGCTGTATCATGAATACAGTCAGAGGTAAATGGCGTTGTTCAGCCCGATGGGATAGCCTGGGCCATGTTTAGGCATCAAATTAGGAATGTTCCAGATGTAAATGCCATGACGACGAGAGCTGATGTGATTCCTAATCAGACACACGTTTGTTCAACGTAACAGTATGTGGTGTTGATTTCAGAAAGACGATAGAGAGTTCTCTTTGAGATGCTCAGCTTCCTAGACTTCTACCGATTCCCATATTTCAACGAGGAAAATCATTTGAATTAGATCAGATAGGTGTTGTATCTGTTGCCAAATAATTCCATTAACGTACACTACCGTTCAAACGTTTGGGGTCACCTAGAAATGTCTTAGTTTTTGAAAGAAAAGCATTTTATTTTTTTGTCCATTAAAATAACATCAAATTGATCAGAAATACAGTGTAGACATTGTTAATGTTGTAAATGACTATTGTAGCTGGAAACGGCTGATGGTTTTATGGAATATCTACTTAGGCGTACTGAGGCCCATTATCAGCAACCATCACTCCTGTGTTTCAATGGCACGTTGTGTTAGCTAATCCAAGTTTATAATTTTAAAAGGCTAATTGATCATTAGAAAACCCTTTTTGCGATTATGTTATCACAGCTGAAAACTGTTGTCCTGATTATAGAACCAGTAATGGTGCGGCGGGTAACCTAGTGGTTAGAGCGTTGGGTCAGTAACCGAAAGGTTGCAAGATCAAATCCCCGAGCTGACAAGGTAAAAATATGTCGTTCTGCCCCTGAACAGCCAGTTAACACACTGTTCCGAGGACGTCATTGTAAATAAGAATTTGTTCTTAACTGACTTGCCTAGTTAAATAAAGGTACAAAATAAAAGAATACAATAAAACTGTCCTTTTTAGACTAGTTGAGTATCTGGAGCATCAGCATTTGTGGGTTCGATTACAGGCTCAAAATGGCCAGAAACAAAGACCTTTCTTCTGAAACTCGTCAGTCTGTTCTTGTTCTGAGAAATTAAGGCTATTCCATGTGAGAAATTCCCAAGAAACTGAAGATCTCGTGCAACGCTGTGTACTACTCCCTTCACAGAACAGCGCAAACTGGCTCTAACCAGAATAGAAAGAGGAGTGGGAGGCCCCGGTGCACAACAGAGCAAGACGACAAGTACATTAGAGTGTCTAGTTTGAGAAACAGACGCCTCACAAGTCCTCAACTGGCAGCTTCATTAAATAGTACCCGCAAAACACAAGTCTCAACATCAACAGTGAAGAGGCGACTCCGGGATGCTGGCCTCTGTCCAGTGTCTGTGTTCTTTTGCCCATCTTAATCGTTTATTTTTATTGGCCAGTCTGAGATATGGCTTTTTCTTTGCAACTCTGCCTTATTATCTTCTATTCTTCTGAAGTTAACCACATGAATTGTGGTATTTAGATTACTATATAGGGAGAGAACATTCACCAATCAGAGCCTTGATGGGCTGGGCAACATTAACAAGATGTTTTCTCTGGGACCATCAGGCTGGACACAGGAATATTCTTGCAATGTGTCTAGGACATTAATATCTTATGTTCTGAGAACAAAGCAGCCATGTTCTGTGAGTGTTTAGTGGGACACTGAGGGAATATTCTCCTGTCCCTCAAGAAAACTGGACACAGGAATGTTTTTTTTTTTGCAACATTCCCACGAAATGTGTCTAAGACATTATTATCTTGTACTCCTGAGAACATGGGAACCGTGTAACATTACAAAAAATAATGTTCTCTCTCCCTAGAATTGTTAGCTGGGTGGTCTCTTTAATTCTGTGACAGATTCTCTGACCAGGGAAAATGTTGAGATGTTTGTTTTTCCTTTTGGGTGTGCTGCTAGTTGCAACATCCTGTTGTGAGTCAAATGAGCAAATACCACCCCCTTTTTTTAAAAGCTGTCAAAAGTTGTTCTTAACGAGGTGACTCATTGGCTGCTGCTACGCTGGGTAGGCACAGAGTGAATTAGAATAGGGAGGGGTGGAATTGAAAAAAGGTCAACATTTTGTATGGGTGCCATGCCAGCCTGCAACTCAATAGTAGAAAGGTGCTCCTAATGTTTTGTACACTCAGTGTATATATTAGATTCTCACATTCTGCGAACCTTGAAGCATTTTTTTTTGTGGAATTTTCTTTTAAAGCAGAAGCACAATTTAGACCTAAACAAATTAGGCTACACAAACCCTCTCACCCCTGACCCTGCTTTAATAACCTTTGTCATTAAGGAGTATAACCTGTTATGTTCTAAATAACATAAGGTGATATGTACGACGCTGTACGTTATTTCCACAGGTCAGCTGATAAGTGATGATATCTCTGAGATCATCACCAGGTTCAATAGAGAATACTACACTCCTTACAGTAACCAGCTGACCACTAAGTCTGCCAGCGATCAGTTCGATGACAGCTATTTAGGTAAGTCCTGTTGACCGAGTCCCAAACAGCCACCTATTCCCTCTATAGTGCTCTACTTTTGACCAGGGCCCATAGGGAATAGAGCGCCGTGTGGGACATATTCATTTTCTGGTTAAATATATGTTTGTTCACTTTGATTAGCATGTTCTCAAGTGGTGTTGAAGCTCTTGGTTTGGCTCTGTGAGAGGCTCATACTTATCGTTAAAGAATCTAATGAGCACTTAGGGTTTTGTGGTGGAGGATTTAAACTGTGCATGGTGTGTTGTTGTAGAATGTAGTAAGTTAACGGTACTCCGCTGGCGTCATGTCTAATGGGTTGTTTTGGTATTTATTTTATATTTACTTCCAGGTTATTCTGTGACTGTCGGTGACTTCAATGCTGATGGAGAAGATGGTAAAGACTTGGCCATCAAACTGTTCCCATCTACCGCTGTCTCTTCTATGTCCATCTACACTCTTTCCTCTGTTTAGTACTGCAAACATGGCCTTTAACCTACTCATGTTATTTTGTCACGTGTAATAGTGGGATGCTCCATACTGTAATCTCTGGGTTTGGTACAGTAATGTGTTGTGGAATGTCTTAGGACTGTGGTTGATACTTAATGTTCCAGAATGGAACAGTTCAATGGTGATCTCATTTTAACATTCAATATCGAACAGTTTAATGGTGATCTCATTCTAACATTCTATATAGAACAGTTTAATGGTGATCTCATTCTAACATTCTATATAGAACAGTTCAATGGTGATCTCATTCTAACATTCTATATCGAACAGTTCAATGGTGATCTCATTCTAGCATTCTATATAGAACAGTTTAATGGTGATCTCATTCTAACATTCTATATAGAACAGTTCAATGGTGATCTCATTCTAGCATTCTATATAGAACAGTTCAATGGTGATCTCATTCTAGCATTCTATATAGAACAGTTTAATGGTGATCTCATTCTAACATTCTATATAGAACAGTTCAATGGTGATCTCATTCTAACATTCTATATAGAACAGCTCAATGGTGATCTCATTCTAACATTCTATATAGAACAGTTCAATGGTGATCTCATTCTAACATTCTATATAGAACAGTTCAATGGTGATCTCATTCTAGCATTCTATATAGAACAGTTCAATGGTGATCTCATTCTATATAGAACAGTTTAATGGTAATCTCATTCTATATAGAACAGTTTAATGGTAATCTCATTTTAACATTCTATATAGAACAGTTCAATGGTGATCTCATTTTAACATTCTATATAGAACAGCTCAATGGTGATATCATTCTAACATTATAAGTGATTTCTGTTATTTTTCTTCTCAGATTACATTACCGGGGTACCCAGGGGAGACAAAGCTCTGGGCTATGTACGTATTATGAGCTCATATATACAAACAGAATTTTGATCTTGGTTATCCCAGAACCAAAATTGTGTGTATTTTTGTCAGATGCTCAATTTTTACGTAGTCTGTCAACGAGCGATTAACCTTTTTATTTACAGTGCATTCGGAAAGTATACAGATCCCTTCACTTTTTCCACATTTTGTTACGTTTTATTCTAAATTGGATTAAATAAAAACATTTCCTCAATCTTCGCTCAATACCCCATAATGACAAAGCAAAAACAGGTTTTTAGACATTTTTGCAAATGTATAAAAATACAAAATAATTCAAAAGTATTCAGACCCTTTACTATGAGACTTGAAATTGAGCTCAGGTGCATCCTGTTTCCATTGAACATCCTTGAGATGTTTTTATAACTTGATTGAAGTCGTAAATTCAATTTTTTGGACATAATTTGGAAGGCACACATCTGTCTATATAAGGTCCCACAGTTGACAGTGCATGTCAGAGCAAAAACTAAGCCATGAGGTCGAAGGAATTGTCCGTAGTGTCGAGGCACAGATCTGGGGAAGGGTACCAAAACATTTCTGCAGCATTGAAGGTCCCCAAGAACACAGTGGCTTCCATCATTCTTAAATGGAAGAGTTTTGGAACCACAAAGACTCTTCCTAGAGCTGGCCGCCCGGCCAAACTGAGCAATCGAGGGATAAGGGCCTTGGTCAGGGAGGTGACCAAGAACCCGATAATTACCTTGACAGAGCTCCAGAGTTCCTCTGTGGAAATAGGAGAACCTTCCAGAAGGACAACCATCTCAAATCAGGCCTTTATGATAGAGTGGCCAGACGGAAGCCACTCTTCAGTAGATTGCACATGACAGCAAACGCCAAGTGGCACCTAAAGACTCTCAGACCATGATACACAAGATTCTCTGGTCTGATGAAACCAGGATTGAACTCTTGGGCCGAAATGCCAAGCGTCACATCTGGAGGAAACCTGGCACCATCCCTACGGTGAAGCATGGTGGTGGCAGCATCATGCTGAGGGGATGTTTTTCAGCGACAGGGACTGGGAAACTAGTCAGGGTCAAGGGAATGATGAACGGCGCAAAGTACAGAGAGATCCTTGATGAAAACCTGCTCCAGAGCGCTCAGGACTTCAGACTGGGGTGAAGGTTCACCTTCCAACAGGACAACGACCCTAAGCACACAGCCAAGAAAACGGAGGAGTGGCTTGGGGACAAGTCTCTGAATGTCCTTGAGGGGCCCAGCCAGAGCCCAGACTTGAAGCCGATCGAACATCTCTGGAGGGACCTGAAAATAGCTGTGCAGCAACGCTCCCCATCCAACCTGACAGAGCTTGAAAGGATCTGCAGAGAAGAATGGGAGAAAGTCCCCAAATACAGGTGTGCCAAGCTTCTAGCGTCATACCCAAGAAGACTCGAGGCTGTAATCGCTGCCAAAGATGCTTCAACAAAGTACTGAGTAAAGGGTCTGAATACTTCTGTGATATTTCTGTTTTTTTTTATATGCATTTGCTACAAAGTGAAGGGGTATGAATGCTTGAGCTAAATTTTTTAGAGCTGTCCTATACATGTGTTAAAGAGGTCCATGGCACACAGAACGTGGGGGAAGAACAAGGACACAATCATTGGCGTCAAATTCAAAAAGTCTTGATTTTACAATGTGGATATTCGTCGTAGTCGTCATGATTTTTTTTGTGTTCTAACAGGCCCACCATGTGGTGTACTAAAACCAGAATTTGGATCTATTTAGCTGTTTCCGCTGCATCATATTTAGAAATAGTCATTTCAGTTCATAAATAATATCTGCTTGACGCTAACTTCTGTTTCGTATAAGCTGGTAGCATAGCTAGCCAAATAGAAATCAGTGGTGGTGCTTGAAGCCATTTTGAAATGTAAAACAGTTGATTAGTGACGATAACATGAACATGTATTGGGGGGTTAACATCCATACAACCATTACACTCTGACCCCCAAATAGTGTGAAATACACATTTAAACAAAAGCTTAAATGTAGGTACATTTTTAAAGAGCGTGACCAAAACATTTCCATTGTTTTGGTCAGTTCAATGTATCTCTTTACCGCATCTATGCTGTGTAGACAGCCATTGTTACCATGGCTAAAACACACACAGACTAGATCAACTAGGCTTACTATTATTATGTAGAGTCAGTGTGTAAGTTGTTGTGGGTGTAAAACGAAAAACTGAGTCAGTTATTTTGTCTTGCCATGTAGGTGAACATCTTCAATGGGAGGAACATGGTGTCTGTTCTGAACTTCACAGGAACACAGGTACGGTATGAGGTAGTAGTGGTTTTACATGGAACTGTGTGCGTGCGTACCGACTCTGAGCCAGCAGGATGAACGGAATGTTGACATAATTAATATGATTTGTTTTGAGGGTTCCTCTTGGAATCTCTGTTACAGTCCACACAGAGACAGTCTGCCGCAGTCCACACAGAGACAGTCTGCCGCAGTCCACACAGAGACAGTCTGCCGCAGTCCACACAGAGACAGTCTGCCGCAGTCCACACAGAGACAGTCTGCCGCAGTCCACACAGAGACAGTCTGCCGCAGTCCACACAGAGACAGTCTGCCGCAGTCCACACAGAGACAGAGTGTCTGCCGCAGTCCACACAGAGACAGAGTGTCTGCCGCAGTCCACACAGAGACAGAGTGTCTGCCGCAGTCCACACAGAGACAGAGTGTCTGCCGCAGTCCACACAGAGACAGAGTGTCTGCCGCAGTCCACACAGAGACAGAGTGTCTGCCGCAGTCCACACAGAGACAGAGTGTCTGCCGCAGTCCACACAGAGACAGAGTGTCTGGTCAGTGGTTAAGAACAAGTCACATAGAATCATTAACTGCTTTGTTGCTAGTTCTGTTTTACATGCACTCACTAAAGACGCACTGTTATATTCATTATGTAATCTAGAATCAATCTGTTCCTCTGTAGAACTGTAGTAAACCTTATTCAGCATCATATTGGTCTCTGTGGAACTGTAGTAAACCTTATTCAGCATCATATTGGTCTCTGTGGAACTGTAGTAAAACCTTATTCAGCATCATATTGGTCTCTGTGGAACTGTAGTAAAACCTTATTCAGCATCATATTGGTCTCTGTGGAACTGTAGTAAACCTTATTCAGCATCATATTGGTCTCTGTGGAACTGTAGTAAAACCTTATTCAGCATCATATTGGTCTCTGTGGAACTGTAGTAAACCTTATTCAGCATCATATTGGTCTCTGTGGAACTGTAGTAAACCTTATTCAGAATCATATTGGTCTCTGTGGAACTGTAGTAAAACCTTATTCAGCATCATATTGGTCTCTGTAGAACTGTAGTAAACCTTATTCAGCATCATATTGGTCTCTGTGGAACTGTAGTAAAACCTTATTCAGCATCATATTGGTCTCTGTGGAACTGTAGTAAACCTTATTCAGCATCATATTGGTCTCTGTAGAACTGTAGTAAACCTTATTCAGCATCATATTGGTCTCTGTGGAACTGTAGTAAAACCTTATTCAGCATCATATTGGTCTCTGTGGAACTGTAGTAAACCTTATTCAGCATCATATTGGTCTCTGTGGAACTGTAGTAAACCTTATTCAGCATCATATTGTTCTCTGTGGAACTGTAGTAAACCTTATTCAGCATCATATTGGTCTCTGTAGAACTGTAGTAAAACCTTATTCAGCATCATATTGGTCTCTGTGGAACTGTAGTAAACCTTATTCAGCATCATATTGGTCTCTGTGGAACTGTAGTAAACCTTATTCAGCATCATATTGGTCTCTGTGGAACTGTAGTAAACCTTATTCAGCATCATATTGGTCTCTGTGGAACTGTAGTAAACCTTATTCAGCATCATATTGGTCTCTGTGGAACTGTAGTAAACCTTATTCAGCATCATATTGGTCTTTGTGGAACTGTAGTAAACCTTATTCAGCATCATATTGTTCTCTGTGGAACTGTAGTAAACCTTATTCAGCATCATATTGGTCTCTGTGGAACTGTAGTAAACCTTATTCAGCATCATATTGGTCTCTGTGGAACTGTAGTAAACCTTATTCAGCATCATATTGTTCTCTGTGGAACTGTAGTAAACCTTATTCAGAATCATATTGGTCTCTGTAGAACTGTAGTAAACCTTATTCAGCATCATATTGGTCTCTGTGGAACTGTAGTAAACCTTATTCAGCATCATATTGGTCTTTGTGGAACTGTAGTAAACCTTATTCAGCATCATATTGTTCTCTGTGGAACTGTAGTAAACCTTATTCAGAATCATATTGGTCTCTGTGGAACTGTAGTAAACCTTATTCAGCATCATATTGGTCTCTGTGGAACTGTAGTAAACCTTATTCAGCATCATATTGTTTTCTGTGGGGTGATGGTGAGGATACCACACATTGTATTTCTCCCTGTTTCCTCAGATGGCTGCCTACTTTGGCCATTCTGTGGCAGCGACCGACATCAATAACGATGGGTAAGTAATGATGGGTGCACTGACTTCCATGTCCCAAATGGCACCCTAATCCCTTATATTGTGCACTACATAGGGCAGAGCCCTATGGACCCTGGTCAAAAGTAGTGCACTACGTAGGGCAGAGCCCTATGGACCCTGGTCAAAAGTTGTGCACTACGTAGGGCATAGGTTACCATTTGGGACCTGGGCTCTATCTTAGTAGGTTGTGACCTCTTTACAGTCTATCCAGGGTCATGTTCATTGGTGCAAAAGGAAAACAAGCGTTTCTTATTGGACACGTTCAGGTAGCCCCTCCCTGTTTGTTTGTTTGTTTTTCTTGTGTTTAGTCAACACGGCATTGCCCCTGGAGGATGTTTGTTAATGGTAAATAGAGGGCCTGACTTATACAAACTGTTGGGATCAGCTCAAGGCGATAGACGTTCTCATCTTGTAGCAGAGCTAGCTAATTAATCTCTAGATGAAGACACAGTCGTGACCATAGACGGGTAATTATACAGACTCCTGACTGCTTTCAGATGCAGCTGAATATCTTGGCAGATTTTATGTATGTTCTTTCAGGAGTTCTAAAACTTTTTTTTTGCGGCCGGGGACCCCTTTTGTGATAGCAAATTCAGAACATAACTTGAGTGGGATTCAAATAGCATACAAGGACTTTTACTAGGTTACTTTTTTTTAACCAGGTAGGCCAGTTGAGAACAAGTTCTCATTTACAACTGTGACCTTCTTAGTCCACTTGAATCTACAGTAAGTGTGTGAAACCAAGCTAAAATGTTTTTAAAACATCCAATGGGGTTATTGGATGTCACATAGAAGTTTCCTTCTCTGAGGAAGACATCACGTTGAAACATCCATCTACTAGAACAAAAAAAGTCTGAGTGTTCTGTTATTCTGAACACTCCAATGGATGAGTTCATGATTGGAAGTTTTTCCTCTGTAATTCAGGTCCATAAGTATTTGGACAGGATCTGCATAATTTTGGCTCTGTACGCCACCACAATTGATTTAAAAGGAACCAATCAAGTCATGCTTTTAAGTGTAGACTTTCATCTTTAGGGTTTTGTCAAAATGAGTGTATGAACCATGTAGGAATTACAACCATTTTTATAAATAGACCCCACATTTTAGGGGCTCTAAAGTAATTGGAAAAACTAACATAAGCATAAATGTAATGATTCATTTTGATACTTGGTTGCAAATCCTTTGCAGTCAATGACTGCCTGAAGCTGGGTTTCTTCCCTGGTGATGCTCTGCCAGGCTTTTACTGCAGGTCTTCAGTTTCTGCTTGTTCTTGGGGTGTTTTGCCTTCAGCAAAGTGAAATGCATGCTCAATTGGATTCTGGTCAGGTGATTGACTTGGGCCATTGCAGAACATTCCACTTCTTTGCCTCAAAAAAGTATTGGGTTGCTTTGGCAGTAATGCTTCGGGTCGTTGTCCATCTGCACTGTGAAGCGTCGTCCAATGAGTTTTGAAGCATTTAGCTGAATCTGAGCAGATAATATAGCTACTTCAGAATTCTTCCTGCTGCTTTTGTCAGCAGTCTCATCATCAATAAATCCAAGGGAACCAGTTTCATTGGCAGCCATACATGCCCACGCCATAACACTACCTCCCGAGTGGCGCAACGGACCAAGGCACTGCATCTCAGTGCTAGAGGCGTCATTACAGACCTATGGCTCGATTCCAGGCTGTACAATTGGCCCAGCGTCGTCCGGGTTTTGGCAGGGGTAGGCCGTCATTGTAAATTAGAATTTGTTCTTAACTGACTTGTCTAATTTAAATAAATTAATTAAATAAAATAATAAAAGAGAAAACCTCCACCATGCTTCACAGATGAGGTGGTATGCTTCGGATCATGAGCAGTTCCTTCCTTTCTCCGTACTCTTCTCTTCCCATCATTCTGGTACTAGTTGATCTTTGTCTCATCTGCCCATAGGATGTTGTTCCAGAAATGTACAGGCTTTTTTACATGTTTTTTTGGCAAACTCTAATCTGGTCTTCCTGTTTTTTGAGGCTTACCAATGGTTTACATCTTGTGGTAAACCCTCTGTATTTACTCTGGTGAAGTCTTCTCTTGATTGTTGACTTTGACACAGATGTGCCTACCTTCTGGAGGGTGTTCTTGATCTGGCCAAGTGTTTTAAAGGGGATTTTCCACACCAGGGAAATAATTATTCTGTCATCCACCCTGGTCTTCCCGGGCCTTTTGGTGTTCCTGAGCTCACCAGTGTGTTCTTTCTTTTTAAGAATGTACCAAATAGTTGATTTGGCCACACCAAATGTTTTTTGCTATCTCTCTGATGGGTTTGTTTTGATTTCTCAGCCTAATGATGGCTTGCTTCACTGGCAGTGACAGCTCTTTGGACTTCATATTGAGGGTTTACAGCAACAGATTCCAAATGCAAATGGCACGCTTCAAATCAACTCTAGACATTTTATCTGCTTACTTGTAAATTAACTAATGAGGGAATTACACACACCTGGCCATGGAACAGCTGAGCAGCCAATTGCCAAATTACTTTTGGGCATTAGAAAGGGGGGACCACATATAAAAAGTGCTGTGATTCCTACACCGTTCACCCCCAATTTGGATGTAAATACCCTCAAATTAAAGCTATTCATTATTTAATTTGAACTCCAATATGCTGTGGTAGGCAGCTCAAATAATAATAACTTGGGTCAATGGCCAAATATTTATGGACCTGACTCTGTGTCCCTCTGTCTCTCCTTAGGCTGGTGGATCTGTTTGTGGGGGCCCCTCTGTTCATGGACCGTGGTAGTGATGGGAAGCTGAGGGAGGTGGGCCAGGTGTCTGTGTTCCTGGGGAAGGGAGGGTTCTCCTTCCACACACCCATCACACTGAGTGGGACAGAGATCTACTCACGCTTTGGCAGTTCTATCGCCCCACTGGGAGACCTGGATATGGATGGTTTTAACGGTATGAGGCCTTAACGGTATGAGGTCTTAACGGTATGAGGCCTTAACGGTATGTATGGGGCCTTAACGGTATGTATGGGGCCTTAACGGTATGTATGAGGCCTTAACGGTATGTATGGGGCCTTAACGGTATGTATGAGGCCTTAACGGTATGTATGAGGCCTTAACGGTATGTATGGGGCCTTAACGGTATGTATGAGGCCTTAACGGTATGTATGGGGCCTTAACGGTATGTATGGGGCCTTAACGGTATGTATGGGGCCTTAACGGTATGTATGGGGCCTTAACGGTATGTATGAGGCCTTAACGGTATGTATGAGGCCTTAACGGTATGTATGGGGCCTTAACGGTATGTATGAGGCCTTAACGGTATGTATGAGGCCTTAACGGTATGTATGAGGCCTTAACGGTATGTATGGGGCCTTAACGGTATGTATGAGGCCTTAACGGTATGTATGAGGCCTTAACGGTATGTATGGGGCCTTAACGGTATGTATGAGGCCTTAACGGTATGTATGAGGCCTTAACGGTATGTATGGGGTCTTAACTGTATGAGGCCTTGGAGACAACAACAGGCTGCCTGGTTCTTTAGCAAAATAGTAGTGCACTTCCCGGTTGGACAACTCCTGGATTCAGGAGGAAAGAAGCCTGTCCCCCAACTGGGAATGCTCCAACCAATATTTCTGGCCCCTTTAAGATTGCTTTGGGCCTTTTTGGGGGAAAGTTACCACATACTAGTCAGGGAGATCCTCTGGTTTGAAGACAATGACCAAAACATCATTAAGGGTTGTTGATGATCTCCCTCTTCCTGTAATGTTTCTCTGTTCCAGACATTGCCATTGCTGCACCCTACGGCGGGCCGAAGCACAGCGGCCTAGTGTATATCCACAATGGGAAGGCTGCAGGGCCTGACCCAGTGTCTTCTCAGGTCCTAGAGGGGAGGTGGGCCTCCTCTTACATGCCCCCCAGCTTTGGATACTCCCTGCACGGAGCCACCGATATTGACCAGAATGGATACCCAGGTAGTTTGATACTAGAATGGATACCCAGGTAGTTTGATACTAGAATGGATACCCAGGTATTTTCATACTACACTGCTCAAAAAAATAAAGGGAACACTAAAATAACACATCCTAGATCTGAATGAATGAAATAATCTTATTAAATACTTTTTTCTTTACATAGTTGAATGTGCTGACAACAAGATTACACAAAAATTATCAATGGAAATCAAATGTATCAACCCATGGAGGTCTGGATTTGGAGTCACACTCAAAATTAAAGTGGAAAACCACACTACAGGCTGATCCAACTTTGATGTAATGTCCTTAAAACAAGTCAAAATGAGGCTCAGTAGTGTGTGTGGCCTCCACGTGCCTGTATGACCTCCCTACAACGCCTGGGCATGCTCCTGATGAGGTGGCGGATGGTCTCCTGAGGATCTCCTCCCAGACCTGGACTAAAGCATCCGCCAACTCCTGGACAGTCTGTGGTGCAACGTGGCGTTGGTGGATGGAGCGAGACGTGATGTCCCAGATGTGCTCAATTGGATTCAGGTCTGGGGAACGGGCGGGCCAGTCCATAGCATCAATGCCTTCCTCTTGCAGGAACTGCTGACACACTCCAGCCACATGAGGTCTAGCATTGTCTTGCATTAGGAGGAACCCAGGGCCAACCGCACCAGCATATGGTCTCACAAGGGGTCTGAGGATCTCATCTCGGTACCTAATGGCAGTCAGGCTACCTCTGGCGAGCACATGGAGGGCTGTGCGGCCCCCAAAGAAATGCCACCCCACACCATGACTGACCCACCGCCAAACCGGTCATGCTGGAGGATGTTGCAGGCAGCAGAACGTTCTCCACGGCGTCTCCAGACTCTGTCACGTCTGTCACATGTGCTCAGTGTGAACCTGCTTTCATCTGTGAAGAGCACAGGCGCCAATGGCGAATTTGCCAATCTTGGTGTTCTCTGGCAAATGCCAAACGTCCTGCACGGTGTTGGGCTGTAAGCACAACCCCCACCTGTGGACGTCGGGCCCTCATACCACCCTCATGGAGTCTGTTTCTGACCGTTTGAGCAGACACATGCACATTTGTGGCCTGCTGGAGGTCATTTTGCAGGGCTCTGGCAGTGCTCCTCCTGCTCCTCCTTGCACAAAGGCGGAGGTAGCGGTCCTGCTGCTGGGTTGTTGCCCTCCCACGGCCTCCTCCACGTCTCCTGATGTACTGGCCTGTCTCCTGGTAGCGCCTCCATGCTCTGGACACTACGCTGACAGACACAGCAAACCTTCTTGCCACAGCTCGCATTGATGTGCCATCCTGGATGAGCTGCACTACCTGAGCCACTTGTGTGGGTTGTGAGACTCCGTCTCATGCTACCACTAGAGTGAAAGCACCGCCAGCATTCAAAAGTGACCAAAACATCAGCCAGGAAGCATAGGAACTGAGAAGTGGTCTGTGGTCACCACCTGCAGAACCACTCCTTTATTGGGGGTGTCTTGCTAATTGCCTATAATTTACACCTGTTGTCTATTCCATTTGCACAACAGCATGTGAAATTTATTGTCAATCAGTGTTGCTTCCTAAGTGGACAGTTTGATTTCACAGAAGTGTGATTGACTTGGAGTTACATTGTGTTGTTTAAGTGTTCCCTGTATTTTTTTGAGCAGTGTATAATGGATACCCAGGTAGTTTCATACTAGAATGGATACCCAAGTAGTTTGATACTAGAATGGATACCCAGGTAGTTTCATACTAGAATGGATACCCAAGTAGTTTGATACTAGAATGGATATCCAGGTAGTTTCATACTAGAATGTATACCCAAGTAGTTTGATACTAGAATGGATACCCAGGTAGTTTCATACTAGAATAATACCCAAGTAGTTTGATACTAGAATGGATACCCAAGTAGTTTGATACTAGAATGGATACCCAAGTAGTTTGATACTAGAATGGATACCCAAGTAGTTTGATACTAGAATGTATACCCAGGTAGTTTGATACTAGAATGGATACCCAGGTATTTTCATACTATAATGGATACCCAGGTAGTTTCATACTAGAATGGATACCCAAGTAGTTTGATACTAGAATGGATACCCAGGTAGTTTCATACTAGAATGGATACCCAAGTAGTTTGATACTAGAATGGATATCCAGGTAGTTTCATACTAGAATGTATACCCAAGTAGTTTGATACTAGAATGGATACCCAGGTAGTTTCATACTAGAATAATACCCAAGTAGTTTGATACTAGAATGGATACCCAAGTAGTTTGATACTAGAATGGATACCCAAGTAGTTTGATACTAGAATGGATACCCAAGTAGTTTGATACTAGAATGTATACCCAGGTAGTTTCATACTAGAATGTATACCCAGGTAGTTTCATACTAGAATGGATACCCAAGTAGTTTGATACTAGAATGGATACCCAAGTAGTTTGATACTAGAATGGATACCCAAGTAGTTTGATACTAGAATGGATACCCAGGTATTTTCATACTAGAATGGATACCCAAGTAGTTTGATACTAGAATGGATACCCAAGTAGTTTGATACTAGAATGGATACCCAAGTAGTTTGATACTAGAATGGATACCCAGGTATTTTCATACTAGAATGGATACCCAGGTATTTTCATACTAGAATGGATATCCAGGTAGTTTCATACTAGAATGTATACCCAGGTATTTTCATACTAGAATGGATATCCAGGTAGTTTCTTACTAGAATGTATACCAAGGCTTACTTACGGGAGGTTGGAGTGTTATTGAAAAAACGTATAATGAGTTCAGCTCTGCTAGTATTTTCCTGGGTTTGTGGTAGTATTTTCCCTGGTTTGTGGTAGTATTTTCCTGGGTTTGTGGTAGTATTTTCCTGGGTTTGTGGTAGTATTTTCCTGGGCTTGTGCAAGTATTTTCCTGGGTTTGTGGTAGTATTTTCCTGGGTTTGTGGTAGTATTTTCCTGGGCTTGTGCTAGTATTTTCCTGGGCTTGTGCTAGTATTTTCCTGGTCTTGTAGTTACTGAATGCTTACAAGATATGCCCTTAATTAGCAAAAAAAATAGGATTTGTTTGTTGCTTGGTAACCTGCTGTCATTATACTGATGTGTTTCTATCCTCTCTTTCTTCTCTCCCCCTTCTCTCTCTCCCCCTTCTCTCCCTCTCTCTCTCCCCCTTCTCTCCCCCTTCTCTCTCTCCCCCTTCTCTCTCTCCCCCTTCTACCTCTCTCTCTCCCCCTTCTCTCCCTCTTTCTTCTCTCCCTCTCTTCTCTCCCCCTTCTCTCTCCCCCTTCTCTCTCCCCCTTCTCTCCCTCTCTCTCTCCCCCTTCTCTCCCTCTCTCTCTCTCCCCTTCTCTCCCTATCTCTCCCCTTCTCTCCCTCTCTCTCTCCCCCCTTCTCTCCCTCTTTCCTCTCTCCACCTTCTCTGTCTCTCTCTCCCCCTTCTCTAACGTTCTCTTCCCCCTTCTCTCCCTCTCTCTCTCCCCTTCTCTACCTCTCTCTCTCCCCCTTTTCTCCCACTCCCCCTTTTCAAACTCTCTCTTCCCCCCTTCTCTCCCTTTCTCTCCCCCTCTCTCTCTCTGTCTCTCCACCACAGACTTAATAGTTGGTGTATTTGGTGCAGACAAAGCCGTTCTATACAGGTACAGTAGTGCTGTGGTTTTGCTTGATGTTCCACATGCCTTCAATGTACTGTACTTTATGATCCATCCCACCTAAACAATCCAAGGTGTTTCTGTTTATTGTAAAGTTTCCTACATGGTTTGTATGCAATTAGTGGCACATTAAGCCTTAATAACGGTTTGTCATTTAAAAAGTGAATGTGTTTGGTGAACAAATTTACATATTATACAGACGCTCCACAACACAGACGTATGCAGCATAGCATAGATTTGACACGCAATACTGTACAACTCTAAAGTCTCAACTGGTGAACTGATCCGATAGCTAAGCTCTGTTGTTGTGGTCGTGACCGATGGGCTCTGTATAGCAATGCTAACCCACGTATAGATCAGTGAGAGCAGAGCTGCGCTGCTCGAGGTCTTCCAACAAGAAGGTAATGAACACCAAGACCTCACCAGATTGAAAATTCTTTATCAACTCTCCTCCCCTAATGCGGGTGTCAGATTGTTGACCGGTCACTGGTGAGGTCTGACCTCAAACACAATGACATCTTAGTCTCGATTGAAGCTCTCTGATGTTGACTTGAGCCCCCATGCTCACTGTTCTGTATATGCTGTATATGACATATGGCCTGACTTCTGTACCCCCACAGGGCCCGGCCCGTCATCAGTGTTAACGCCACCTTGGACATCAGCCCTCAGATCCTCAACCCAGAGGAAAGGATCTGCAAGCTGCCTGACAGTGACACTAAAGTGTCCTGGTGAGTAATATAATTAGATTTTCACTTTTTAAATAGAGAAGATATTGATGTCTGTGTGTGATGCATCGTCCATATCAGGGACTGCGTTGAGGAGACAAAAATTGTATGAACAGTGTGTGTGTGTGTGGGGGGGGGATCAATGTCTTCATTGAACACAGCGATTATGGACATATTGTAATGGAAAGATGCACGTGCAACCTTCTGTTTGCAAATATGGCAAAACTGGCTGCGTATCTGTTACATGCAGGCAGACTTCCTCTCTAAGGTCTGGTCACGTCGTGTCTAAGTGTCAGGCAGACTTCCTCTCTGGTCATGTCTAAGTGTCAGACAGACTTCCTCTCTAAGGTCTGGTCACGTCGTGTCTAAGTGTCAGGCAGACTTCCTCTCTGGTCATGTCTAAGTGTCAGACAGACTTCCTCTCTAAGGTCTGGTCACGTCGTGTCTAGGTGTCAGGCAGACTTCCTCTCTGGTCATGTCTAAGTGTCAGACAGACTTCCTCTCTAAGGTCTGGTCACGTCGTGTCTAAGTGTCAGGCAGACTTCCTCTCTGGTCATGTCTAAGTGTCAGACAGACTTCCTCTCTAAGGTCTGGTCACGTCGTGTCTAAGTGTCAGGCAGACTTCCTCTCTGGTCATGTCTAAGTGTCAGACAGACTTCCTCTCTAAGGTCTGGTCATGTCGTGTCTAAGTGTCAGGCAGACTTCCTCTCTGGTCATGTCTAAGTGTCAGACAGACTTCCTCTCTAAGGTCTGGTCACGTCATGTCTAAGTGTCTGACAGACTTCCTCTCTGGTCACGTCATGTCTAAGTGTCAGACAGACATACAGTGGGGCAAAAAAGTATTTAGTCAGCCACCAATTGTGCAAGTTCTCTCACTTAAAAAGATGAGAGAGGCCTGTAATTTTCATCATAGGTACACTTCAACTATGACAGACAAAATGAGGAAAGAAAATCCAGAAAATCACATTGTAGGATTTTTAATGAATTTATTTGCAAATTATGGTGGAAAATAAGTATTTGGTCACATACAAACAAGCAAGATTTCTGGCTCTCACAGACCTGTAACTTCTTCTTTAAGAGGCTCCTCTGTCCTCCACTCGTTACCTGTATTAATGGCACCTGTTTGAACTTGTTATCAGTATAAAAGACACCTGTCCACAACCTCAAACAGTCACACTCCAAACTCCACTATGGCCAAGACCAAAGAGCTGTCAAAGGACACCAGAAACAAAATTGTAGACCTGCACCAGGTTGGGAAGACTGAATCTGCAATAGGTAAGCAGCTTGGTTTGAAGAAATCAACTGTGGGAGCAATTATTAGGAAATGGAAGACATACAAGACCACTGATAATCTTCCTCGATCTGGGGCTCCACGCAAGATCTCACCCGTGGGGTCAAAATGATCACAAGAACGGTGAGCAAAAATCCCAGAACCACACGGGGACCTAGTGAATGACCTGCAGAGAGCTGGGACCAAAGTAACAAAGCCTACCATCAGTAACACACTATGCCGCCAGGACTCAAATCCTGCAGTGCCAGACGTGTCCCCTGCTTAAGCCAGTACATGTTCAGGCCCGTCTGAAGTTTGCTAGAGAGCATTTGGATGATCCAGATGAGGATTGGGAGAATGTCATATGGTCAGATGAAACCAAAATAGAACTTTTTGGTAAAAACTCAACTCGTCGTGTTTGGAGGACAAAGCATGCTGAGTTGCATCCAAAGAACACCATACCTACTGTGAAGCATGGGGGTGGAAACATCATGCTTTGGGGCTGTTTTTCTGCAAAGGGACCAGGACTGACTGATCCGTGTAAAGGAAAGAATGAATGGGGCCATGTATCGTGAGATTTTGAGTGAAAACCTCCTTCCATCAGCAAGGGCATTGAAGATGAAAGCGTGGCTGGGTCTTTCAGCATGACAATGATCCCAAACACACCGCCCGGGCAACGAAGGAGTGGCTTCAGAAGAAGCATTTCAAGGTCCTGGAGTGGCCTAGCCAGTCTCCAGATCTCAACCCCATAGAAAATCTTTGGAGAGGAGTTGAAAGTCCGTGTTGCCCAGCGACAGCCCCAAAACATCACTGCTCTAGAGGAGATCTGCATGGAGGAATGGGCCAAAATACCAGCAACAGTGTGTGAAAACCTTGTGAAGACTTACAGAAAACGTTTGACCTCTGTCATTACCAACAAAGGGTATATAACAAAGTATTGAGATAAACTTTTGTTATTGACCAAATACTTATTTTCCACCATAATTTGCAAATAAATAAATTAAAAATCCTACAATGTGATTTTCTGGATTGCTTTTTCTCATTTCGTCTGTCATAGTTGAAGTGTACCTATGATGAAAATTACAGGCCTCTCTCATCTTTTTAAGTTGGAGAACTTGCACAATTGGTGGCTGACTAAATACTTTTTTGCCCCACTGTAGCTGATGTCAGAACATGTTTATCTAGCTACCGTTCGTTGCTTCATGCTTGTTTTGACAACTGTAGAGAACACTATAGTCTGTGCTTTCTTTCGTTCAATCTGATTCGTTTTTTTTTGTTGTCATTTTTTATTCTGTCTCCCCTCAGTTTCAAAGTGAAGTACTGTCTTAAGGCGAGTGGGAGAGGTGCACCAGCCTCACTGAGTAAGTACCTGAAGGATATCTACTACTACTACTCTATGCTACATTGGATCCCTACGGGGCTCTGCTACTCTGAGATATAGTGTTACAACACAGTCGACAAGCCGTTCTCTCAGAGAACTTCTGTTAGATCACAAAACACAGCTGTCTGTCCCTCTACTTCTCTGAAATAGTGCCTATGTCCCAAAAGGCACCCTATTCCCTACATTGTGCAGTACTTTTGACCAGAGCCCTGTGGAACCTGGTCAAAAGTAGTGCACTATAACGGGAATAGGGTGCCATGCGTAGAGTAGCTATAACACCACACCACTTGAGTCTCTGGAGAGACATCATGTCTGGCTGTACCCAGCCTGTTACCCAGCCTGTTATATCATCGCTCCAGGCTAGCTGTGTAGCCTGTTATATCATAGCTCCAGGCTAGCAGTGCAGCCTGTTATATCATAGCTCCAGGCTAGCAGTGTAGCCTGTTATATCATAGCTCCAGGCTAGCAGTGTAGCCTGTTATATCATAGCTCCAGGCTAGCAGTGTAGCCTGTTATATCATAGCTCCAGGCTAGCAGTGCAGCCTGTTATATCATAGCTCCAGGCTAGCTGTGCAGCCTGTTATATCATAGCTCCAGGCTAGCAGTGTAGCCTGTTATATCATAGCTCCAGGCTAGCTGTGCAGCCTCTGTGTGTGTGTTATGGCTCCCAGAACTGGGTTTTGCAACGGAAATGAAAACAGGCATTTCTTATTGGACAAGTTCAGCTTGTCCCTCCCTGTTTGAGTCTGTTTTTGGTCCGTCTGATGCCTAATGAATAGGACCCAGTACTGCATGGGAGACCACGGACGACACTCCCAATTCATTATTTCTATACCGGGCCTTTGAACTTCACCGCTCACGTCCCGACTCCTCTCTAACGGGTAGTGTTTCAGGAAACTAGAAACGTCATATTCTAATAGCTGCTGTTGCAAGAAGCTAGAGGGACAGATTGCTGTGTTTTGTTGTCTAGAAGGAGAGTTCTCTGTAAGTAGCCTATATAGCTTGCATACAGTGGAGAGGTAAACTCTGTATTTGAGCTATTAGTCCATTTTTCTGGACATGATGTGTGTCTTAAGACATCTCACAACGAGCAGTATAGGACCATAAGCAAACAAGAAAAAAAATACTAATCCAGAGGTGGTGCTCCTAGTGGCCGGTGATTTTTTAATGCAGGGAAACTGAAATCCGTCTCACCTAATATCTACCAGCATGTCACCTGTGCAACTAGAGGCAAAAAAAAAAAACTATAGATCACCTACTCCTCCCACAGGAATGTATACAAATCTCTCCCTCACACTCCATTTGGCAAATATGACCATAACTCTATACTCCTGATTCTAGGTTACATGCAAAAACTCAAACAGGAAGTGCCAGTGCCACGCTCAATACTGAAATGGTCCGATGAAGTGGATGCTAAATTACAGGACTGTTTCGCTAGCACAGATTGGAATATGTTTCGAGATTCATACGATAACCACGTCAGTCACTGGCTTCATTAATAAGTGCATCAACGACATTGACCGTACGTACCAATCCCAACCAGAAGCAATGGATTACAGGCAACATCCGCACTGTGCTAAAGGCTAGAGCTGCAACTTTCAAGGAGCGGGACTCCAATCCGGACGTTTATAAGAAATCCCACTACACCCTCTGACGAACCATCAAACATGCAAAGCGTCAATACAGGATTAAGATCTAATCCTACTACACCGGCTCTGACGCGAGCTGCCCAGTGACGCAAGCCTACCAGACAAGATAAATCCCTTCTATGCTTGCTTCGAGGCAACCAACACTGAACCATGCATGAGAGCACCAGCTGTCCCGGACGACTGTGTGATCATGCTGTCCGTAGCATATGTGAGTAAGACCTTTAAACAGGTTAACATTCACAAGGCCACAGGGCCAGACGGATTACCAGGATGCGTACTCCGAGCATGCACTGACCAACAGGCAAGTGTCTTCACTGACATTTTCAACCTCTTCCTGACCCAGTCTGAGAGAGTTTCAAGTTCCTTGATGTCCACATCTCTAAGGATCTATCATGGTCCACACACACCAACACAGTTGTGAAGAGGGAACGACAATGCCTCTTCCCCCTCAGGAGGCTGAAAAGATTTGGCATGGGCCGTCAGATCCTCATTGTGTATTTAATATTACATGTATTATTCAATTTCTATTAGTTCTCTATTGTCTTTCTCTCTGCGTTGTTGGGAAGTGCCTGTAAGTAAGCATTTCACTGTTAGTCTAGACCTGTTGATACGAAGCATGTGACAAATCAAATTGGATTTGATTTTGTTTTTCGGAAATGAGTATTTCCCCTGAAAGCATTGCTTATATCACCCTAGTGCCATGAGTGTAAAACTAGCTCTCAGTGACTGTGTTAGTCACTAACCAGGCCTCATGCTTGCCGTCTGTCTGTGTCCTTGTCAGAGTTCCAGGTTTACCTTGTCCTGGACAGACTCAAACACAAGGGGGCAACAAAAAGAGTTCTGTTCCTCCACAGCAAAACGTCCCTGTACACAAAAAACATGACGGTCAGCAACGGCCAAGGACCAGCCTGCGAGGAGCAAGAAGCCTTCCTCATAGTGAGTTACTGTTGTTAAGTATTGCTCAAGGCCACTGGTGTCAAACTCATTCCACAGAGGGCCCAGTGTCTGCGGGTTTTCGCTCCTACTTTGTCCTTGATTGAATTAAGGTCACTGATAAGTAAGGAATTCCCCTCACCTGGTTGTCTAGGTCTTAATTGAAAGGAAAAAACAAAAACCAGCAGGCACTAGGCCCTCCATGGAATGAGATTGACACCCCTGCTTGTAGGTCTTCCTCATAGTGAGTGATGCTGAGCAGTACACTGTTTTATTGTCCTGTGTGCATGTGTTTATGGAATGTGTTGAGCACTCTAATACCCTTTACGCAGTGCTGAGCCGAGCCAAGGCGTGCTGTACTATGTTGGCCTGGCAAAGCCCGTAGTTCCTCTAACCATACTGGAGAGGACAATGTGAAAGAAAATAACTGTGACAGGACAGTAGGGTTCTGGTCAGCATGTCTTCTACGTTTACAGCTTCACTGCTTTGCTTACAGTTTACTAAACCCGACTTAGTTCTTACTAAACCCTCTCTCTGCTCTGCAGGAGGAATCCAGTTAACTTTGTTCTTACTAAACTCTCTCTCTGCTCTGCAGGAGGACTCCAGTTAACTTTGTTCTTACTAAACTCTCTCTCTGCTCTGCAGGAGGACTCCAGTTAACTTTGTTTTTACTAAACTCTCTCTCTCTCTCTCTCTGCTCTGCAGGAGGACTCCAGTTAACTTTGTTCTTACTAAACCCTCTCTCTCTCTATGCAGGAGGACTCCAGTTAACTTTGTTCTTACTAAACCCTCTCTCTTTGCTCTGCAGGAGGACTCCAGTTAACTTTGTTCTTACTAAACCCTCTCTCCTTGCTCTGCAGGAGGACTCTGAGTTCCGGGACAAGATCACTCCCATCTCTGTGTTCATGGAGTTCAGTCTGGACTTCCAGCAGGCTGCAGATAAGACCGGCCTACTGCCTATCCTGGAGCAGACTACCCCCACCAACATCTCCAAACAAGTACACATATGTTTTTAACTAAGTACACGTCCCAAATGGCACTCTATTCCCTATATAGTGCACAGGGTCAAAACTAGCGTGCCAATTAGGGAATAGGGAGCCATTTGGGAAGGACAGTAACTGTTGTGATCAGGTATAGAGTAACACATGGTTAGTAGGAGAGGTGGGTCACATGGTGAGTAGGAGAGGTGGGTCACATGGTGAGTAGGAGAGGTGGGTCACATGGTGAGTAGGAGAGGTGGGTCACATGGTGAGTAGGAGAGGTGGGTCACATGGTGAGTAGGAGAGGTGGGTCACATGGTGAGTAGGAGAGGTGGGGTCACATGGTCACATGGTGAGTAGGAAAGGTGGGTCAAGTTTGTTGGGTAAACAAATTGTCTGCTTGTGACAATGTTTTTCAGGCTCATGTCCTACTGGACTGTGGAGATGACAACATCTGCAAGCCAGACCTCAAGCTGTCTGTAGTGAGGTGAGTGTTCTGTCACTTGGTAAGTTTCCTCCTCCTCCTCCTGGATCTCATGCCACATTCATTAATTCCTATCATAGCTAGCCAAGTCGAGCTGTTTTGGGCTGGTTACACATCCACCGTAATTGTTGAAACCATGTTGGAAAGGGCAAAGTGATGTAGAATATCTCAGCCAGCACAGTAAGGTTCTGGTTGACCATCTAGTGTGAATCAGGCATCAGTGAGATGGTCCTAACTTTTCCATTAGTTTTCTTTCTACCACCAGTGACCAGAAGGAGATTGTCCTAACTGAGTAAGGTTACAAAATCCCAGAAATCGTCCCAGGCTTTTCTGAAATCCTAGTTGGATGATTCCCGTAATCAGGCGAGCATAACCAGGGAGGCAATCCTCCAACCAGGATTTCTGACAAACCTAGGAATTTTGGCATAGCAAAATTATCGAAACTTTCCCAGAGTCTAACTCTGTTAGTCTGATCTCTGACCTCCCCACTGACCAGAAGCAGATCATTCTGTAAATCCGATCTCTGACCTCCCCACTGACCAGAAGCAGATCATTCTGTAAATCCGATCTCTGACCTCCCCACTGACCAGAAGCAGATCATTCTGTAAATCCGATCTCTGACCTCCCTAGTGACCAGAAGCAGATCATTCTGTAAATCCGATCTCTGACCTCCCCAGTGACCAGAAGGAGATCTACATTGGAGACGATAACCCCTTGACCCTGGAGGTGACAGCGGAGAACAGAGGAGAAGGGGCGTACGAGGCAGAGCTACATGTCTTCCTTCCTCCCCAGGCTGACTTCACTGGGGTCGTACGCAACAGTGAGGTAAAATTAAATAGAGGCCAGTGAAGACAACGGTATATATTGATGGCTGTAGATTTGTGATTCGTCTTTTAGCAGGGAGATAACGATGAATTAGCATGGAGCTAATGCGACCATTACAAATCGAGCATGCTAGCTAACTCGCTCTTACAGCGATAAAGTACAAAAGCACATCCCAGGATGCCTACAATATCTAACAGGCACCGTACACATACTGTGTCTATAGGAATAAATAAACATGGAATAGATTTTTCTGCAGTGTCAGGTGGAAACTTAACCATTCAGCTTACATCAGCTTCACTGGACAAAACATTAGGAACATCTTCCTAATATTGAGTTGCACCCTCTTTCCCCCTCAGAACAGCCTCAATTCGTCTCAATTCGGACTCTACAAGGTGTCGAAAGTGTTCCACAGGGATGCTGGCCCATGTTGATTTCAATGCTTCCCACGGTTGTGTCAAGATGGCTGGATGTCCTTTGAGTGGTGGTCCATTCTTGATACACACGGCAAACTGTTGAGCATGAAAAACCCCAGCAGCGTTGCTGTTCTTGACACACTCAAACCGGTGCGCCTGGCACCTACTACCATACCCCGTTCGAAGGCACTTAAATCTTTTGTCTTTGCCCATTCACCCTCTGAATGGCACACGTACACAATCCATGTCTCAATTGTCTCAAGGCTTAAAAATCCTTCTGTAATCTGTCTCCTCCCCTTCATCTACACTGATTGAAGTGGATTTAACAAGTGACATACAATAAGGGATCATAGCTTTTCACCTGATCAGTCTGTCATGGAAAGAGCAGGTGTTCCTAATGTTTTGTCCACTCAGTGTAGTCTTGCCTCTGTGTGTTGAGTGGTCCCCCCACTGCCTGATGGTGGTGTGTGCCGAAGGAAGGATAACACCCCAAAGGGAAGGACAATACAATACAACAGTTTGTGGTTTTGACAATGAAATATGAAAAACCGATGGATTGCATTAGTCAAGCTGATAGATCCTATTCATTTCCCCCATCCCAGACTCTTGTCTGACTGTCATGTGTATCACCCGATATAGTGGTGGCTAGGTTGTCCATTACATAAGGTGTTGTATCAAATCAAATCAACAACAAGAAATGTCACATGCGGCCCAATACAACGTTACAGTGAAAAACGCTTCATTGCAATCCCCTAACCAATGTTATGAAAAATAAGGGCTAAGTAAAAAAAAAAATGAAAATAAAAGTAACAAATAATTAAACATTAGCAATAAAATAACAGGCAGCCTGTGTATAGCGAGGCTATATACAGGGAGTACCGGTATAGAGTCAATGTGGAGGCTATATACAGGGAGTACCGGTATAGAGTCAATGTGGAGGCTATATACAGGGAGTACCGGTACAGAGTCAATGTGGAGGCTATATACAGGGAGTACCGGTACAGAGTCAATGTGGAGGCTTTATACAGGGGGTACCGGTACAGAGTCAATGTGGAGGCTTTATACAGGGGGTACCGGTACAGAGTCAATGTGGAGACTATATACAGGGGGTACCGGTACAGAGTCAATGTGGAGGCTATATACAGGGGGTACCGGTACAGAGTCAATATACAGGGGGTACCGGTACAGAGTCAATGTGTAGGCTTTATACAGGGGGTACCGGTACAGAGTCAATGTGGAGGCTATATACAGGGTGTACCGGTACTGAGTCAATATACAGGGGGTACCGGTACAGAGTCAATGTGTAGGCTTTATACAGGGGGTACTGTACAGAGTCAATGTGGAGGCTATATACAGGGTACTGGTACAGAGTCAATGTGGAGACTATGTACAGGGGGTACTGTACAGAGTCAATGTGGAGGCTATATACAGGGGTACCGGTACTGAGTCAATATACAGGGGGTACCGGTACAGAGTCAATGTGTAGGCTTTATACAGGGGGTACCGGTACAGAGTCAATGTGGAGGCTATATACAGGGGGTACCGGTACTGAGTCAATATACAGGGGGTACCGGTACAGAGTCAATGTGGAGGCTATATACAGGGGGTACCGGTACTGAGTCAATGTGGAGGCTATATACAGGGGGTACCGGTACAGAGTCAATGTGGAGGCTATATACAGGGGGTACCGGTACAGAGTCAATATACAGGGGGTACCGGTACAGAGTCAATGTGTAGGCTTTATACAGGGGGTACCGGTACAGAGTCAATGTGGAGGCTTTATACAGGGGGTACCGGTACAGAGTCAATGTGGAGGCTATATACAGGGTGTACCGGTACTGAGTCAATATACAGGGGGTACCGGTACAGAGTCAATGTGTAGGCTTTATACAGGGGGTACTGCACAGAGTCAATGTGGAGGCTATATACAGGGGGTACTGGTACAGAGTCAATGTGGAGACTATATACAGGGGGTACCGGTACAGAGTCAATGTGGAGGCTATATACAGGGGGTACCGGTACTGAGTCAATATACAGGGGGTACCGGTACAGAGTCAATGTGTAGGCTTTATACAGGGGGTACCGGTACAGAGTCAATGTGGAGGCTATATACAGGGGGTACTGGTACAGAGTCAATGTGGAGACTATATACAGGGGGTACCGGTACAGAGTCAATGTGGAGGCTATATACAGGGGTACTGTACAGAGTCAATGTGGAGGCTATATACAGGGAGTACCCGGTACAGAGTCAATGTGGAGGCTATATACAGGGGGTACCGGTACAGAGTCAATGTGGAGGCTATATACAGGGGGTACCGGTACAGAGTCAATGTGGAGACTATATACAGGGAGTACCGGTACAGAGGTAATGTGGAGGCTATATACAGGGGGTACCGGTACTGAGTCAATGTGGAGGCTATATACAGGGGGTACCGGTACTGAGTCAATGTGGAGGCTATATACAGGGGGTACCGGTACTGAGTCAATGTGGAGGCTATATACAGGGAGTACCGGTATAGAGTCAATGTGGAGGCTATATACAGGGGGTACCGGTACTGAGTCAATGTGGAGGCTATATACAGGGGGTACCGGTACTGAGTCAATGTGGAGGCTATATACAGGGGGTACCGGTACAGAGTCAATGTGGAGGCTATATACAGGGGGTACTGCACAGAGTCAATGTGGAGGCTATATACAGGGAGTACCGGTACAGAGTCAATGTGGAGGCTATATACAGGGGGGGTACTGCGTACAGAGTCAATGTGGAGGCTATATACAGGGGGTACCGGTACAGAGTCAATGTGGAGACTATATACAGGGAGTACCGGTACAGAGGTAATGTGGAGGCTATATACAGGGGGTACCGGTACTGAGTCAATGTGGAGGCTATATACAGGGGGTACCGGTACTGAGTCAATGTGGAGGCTATATACAGGGGGTACCGGTACTGAGTCAATGTGGAGGCTATATACAGGGAGTACCGGTATAGAGTCAATGTGGAGGCTATATACAGGGGTACGGTACTGAGTCAATGTGGAGGCTATATACAGGGGGTACCGGTACAGAGTCAATGTGGAGGCTATATACAGGGGGTACCGGTACAGAGTCAATGTGGAGGCTATATACAGGGGGTACCGGTACAGAGTCAATGTGGAGGCTATATACAGGGGGTACCGGTACAGAGTCAATGTGGAGGCTATATACAGGGAGTACCGGTACAGAGTCAATGTGGAGGCTATATACAGGGGGTAATTGAGGTAATATGTACATGTAGGTAGAGGTAAAGTAACTATTTATCAACATAACATAGTATAATGCATTTTGTGGGTTTCTCCCTTGCAGACTCTGTCTAGATTGTCCTGTTCCTACACAACAGAGAACCAGACCAGGGTGGTGGTGTGTGACCTGGGGAACCCCATGAAAGGAGGAACTAAGGTGATTGGATGGAACATGCAGACGGTATCAGTCCTGTGGACCTGATTGGAGGATGCCTGTTCTCACAATTCTATTTCTATTGTTGGTGTTGCCAGACATTTCACCAGGTCAAACTCCTGGCACATGAATGAATGTACTTGGTGAATAAAGATTCTGATCAGACGGTGTACACAGACTGTTTACACAGGCTGCCCAAATCTGATCATTTATTGGCAAACAATCTGATCTGATTGGTCAAAACTGAAAAAAAAAAAAAAAAAAAAACATTTCAGAATTGTGCTGCCTGTTTAAACGCAGTGCGAGACCTTACAATCAGAATGGTGATGATCCCGATGCTGTGGTGTCATCTTCAGGTGCTGGCCGGACTCCGCTTCAGTGTTCATCAGCTCTCAGAGCAGGACACGTCTGTCAAGTTCGACTTGCAGATACACAGGTAATGATCTGGTAACAAAAGGGTTCAGAATACATTATTACTATTAATTATTACTATTATTATTATTATTATTATTATCATTATTACTACTAGTATGGCTTTTGGAAATAAAATTACTTTTCCTGAGTTTTATTTCAAACAACTGGGTATGACTTTTTAATCTTAATGAGCCCTGACCTGTATAAATAAAGTAATGAAACGGTGTCTCACACATCGTCGAGTAGTCATACAGTTAGGACCTAATTTAACTAAAATCCTTTTAGAGAAGAGACTCACTCGTACTTTCTCCACACAAATCCTGACTCTTTTGGCAACAGGCAGTGAGACTTAAAGGTCTTGTCCCAAACTGCACCCTACTTCCTATAGTGAACCACTTTGACCAGAGCAAATGTAGTGCACTATATAGGGAATAAAGGGCTGTTTGGGATGCGTGCTAAAACATGGTATTTCTGTTCTCCCTGGTTGGATTGAAAGGAACGTGTAAATGACAGAGTAGTTGTATCCTTTGTCTGTCCTGTTGTTATGAAGGAAAACCTAACCTCTAGTTTTCATCTCCCACTTACCCCAAGGTCACGCTGGTCCTCTCTGCAACCTTATTCTGTTGACCAAAGTCATTGTTAAATTGTTCAGAATATAGTTGAGAGCCCATGTGCCTTGTGGTGGAATTGTCCGGATTTGTTTATGAGGCTTTAGCAGCCAGTTCAAATCATGGACAATAGTTACACATATGATACAATGGCTCCACCCTGTGGACATTTGGTATTTTACCATGTACCGTGTACAGTGCTTATCGGATGTTTTCACGATCTGTTCTTTTTTGTTATAAGTTAATAATATATAATATTGTCTTTTCAGTTCCAACCAGTTCAACAGCACCAGCAGTCTGGTCTCCAGCATCACAAAGCTGGCTGTTCTGGCCAAGGTGGATATCAGAGGGTATGTTGACATGTCTTCTCCAATGACGGTCGTTACTGGCCAAAAGCTTAGCCGTTTAAATACGGAAATATGATCTAATTGAGGTGTGCAAAGAATGCTATTTCACTTTAGTATATTCTCCTGCACCTTCTCCTACCCTAATGTGCCGTTGGGAGGTCACCAACATACACCTTCTCCTACCCTAATGGGCAGGTGGGAGGTGGCAGATTGCATTTAGATTGTAATTAGTAAATATCTGCCGGCTCAAATCCCAGGTGGGACCTCAGCTGTGTCTGTGCCTCAGAGCTGAGGGTTTGGCACAGAAGGGTTTGACGGAATATATGCATTCTTGATAAACATGTGTATCTCATGATAAATGGTTTAGTAGCAAAGACAGTACTGATGTCCCCTACCATCTCTGATATAGTAATGACTTTACTGATTCACGGTAACAGAATGTGAAGAAATGCAGAATGTACTTTATAAATATGTATTGCCCAATCATGAACCCCAATCCACCCGTTCCCTCTCCTGTAGGGTGGCGCTTCCTGACCAGGTCTTCCTTCCCATCGCTAACTGGAAGCCCAAAGAGAACCCTGTCGTAGGAGACGACATCGGTCCACAAATACTGCACATCTATGAGGTCAGCCATGACACTGTCTGAAATGGCACCCTATTCCCTATATAGGCTGGTCAAATGGCACCCTATTCCCTATATAGGCTGGTCAAATGGCACCCTATTCCCTATATAGGCTGGTCAAATGGCACCCTATTCCCTATATAGGCTGGTCAAATGGCACCCTATTCCCTATATAGGCTGGTCAAATGGCACCCTATTCCCTATATAGGCTGGTCAAATGGCACCCTATTCCCTATATAGGCTGGTCAAATGGCACCCTATTCCCTATATAGGCTGGTCAAATGGCACCCTATTCCCTATATAGGCTGGTCAAATGGCACCCTATTCCCTATATAGGCTGGTCAAAAGTAATGCACTATTTTTGGTTCCATATCATGACATTAGACCCACTGTGTCGTGACATTAGACCCACTGTGTTGTGACATTAGACCCACTGTGTCGTGACATTAGACCCACCGTGTCGTGACATTAGACCCACTATGTTGTGACATTAGACCCACTGTGCTGTGACATTAGACCCACTGTGCTGTGACATTAGACCCACTGTGTCATGACATTAGACCCACCGTGTCGTGACATTAGACCCACTATGTTGTGACATTAGACCCACTGTGCTGTGACATTAGACCCACTGTGCTGTGACATTAGACCCACTGTGTCATGACATTAGACCCACCGTGTCGTGACATTAGACCCACTGTGTTGTGACATTAGACCCACCGTGTCGTGACATTAGACCCACCGTGTCGTGACATTAGACCCACCGTGTCGTGACATTAGACCCACCGTGTCGTGACATTAGACCCACCGTGTCGTGACATTAGACCCACCGTGTCGTGACGTTAGACCCACCGTGTCGTGACATTAGACCCACCGTGTCGTGACATTAGACCCACCGTGTCGTGACATTAGACCCACCGTGTAATTTACCTGTAGATTAATGTCAACTGATGAATGTAAAAACAGACGTAGCGTACCTTTCACATAATACCATTAATAACCATTATAAGTCAGTGAAGCCTGGAACAGTGCTGGTAACTACAATCTGTCTTGTTCCAGTTGCGTAACAAAGGTCCCAGTACTTTCAGCAAGGCCATGCTGGACATCGAGTGGCCCTACAGGTTCAACAACGGCTCTCTACTCTACATCACTAAACTAGAGGTGGACGGAGCTATGAACTGCAGTACAGACATGGAGATCAACCCACTCAATGTCTCAGTATGTAATATTCTCTCCCTTCCATTCAGCCTAGACACTGGCTCTTTAAAAAAAAAATCAAGTCTGTCCTCTCCTTTGCTCCTTACATTTATTGCACTGATCTGAAAGAAGTGACCAGGTGAGCGTCAGCCGGGTGACCAGGTGAGCGTCAGCCGGGTGACCAGGTGAGCGTCAGCCGGGTGACCAGGTGAGCGTCATCCTGGTGACCAGGTGAACGTCATCCTGGTGACCAGGTGAACGTCATCCTGGTGACCAGGTGAACGTCATCCTGGTGACCAGGTGAACGTCAGCCAGGTGACCAGGTGAACGTCAGCCAGGTGACCAGGTGAACGTCAGCCAGGTGACAAGGTGAACGTCAGCCTGGTGACCAGGTGAACGTCAGCCAGGTGAACGTCAGCCAGGTGAACGTCAGCCAGGTGACCAGGTGAACGTCATCCTGGTGACCAGGTGAACGTCATCCTGGTGACCAGGTGAACGTCATCCTGGTGACCAGGTGAACGTCATCCTGGTGACCAGGTGAACGTCAGCCTGGTGACCAGGTGAACGTCATCCTGGTGACCAGGTGAACGTCATCCTGGTGACCAGGTGAACGTCATCCTGGTGACCAGGTGAACGTCAGCCTGGTGACCAGGTGAACGTCAGCCTGGTGACCAGGTGAACGTCAGCCTGGTGACCAGGTGAACGTCAGCCTGGTGACCAGGTGAACGTCAGCCTGGTGACCAGGTGAACGTCAGCCTGGTGACCAGGTGAACGTCAGCCAGGTGAACGTCAGCCTGGTGACCAGGTGAACGTCAGCCAGGTGAACGTCAGCCTGGTGACCAGGTGAACGTCAGCCAGGTGACCAGGTGAACGTCAGCCAGGTGACCAGGTGAACGTCAGCCTGGTGATGAACGATAAACTAAGTTGCCACTGCATTGTTACACCAGTCAGTATTTTCCGTCAGTTCAAATGAACAGGAGGAGACAATAAGGGAACAGACTGTTAAACAATTGAGATAGAGCCTCCATTGCTATTGGTGACGTAATAATCTGTTATTGAAGGGATTCCTCTCTCTCTCTGTCTGTTCTTAGAATCCTCTGTCAGGACAGACAAATGGTTCAGCTTCCACCAGTGGAGACAATACAGAAGGGAGGAACAGGAACCATGTTCACCGCAGAGAGCTGGCGAGGAAAGAGATGGAGGGAGACCTGGAAACTCTGGTAATGGCATGATTACCTGGCTAATGCTGTACTCTCATTCATACCAGGGTTCCCGGGTCAATTCTATTTATAATTCAGTTGATTCAGGAAGTAAAACTGCAAGTCTGAAATGTACTTCCTGAATCGCTAACCCTGTTGGCTACAGTACTAATGTAATCATACAGACAGCATTAGCCATATGGCTTGTGGATGTGTGTGTTTAATGTCACTCGGAATGTGTGTCTCCTCACTCAGGACTGTTCGAAGGCCCAGTGCCTGACGATCCGGTGTCAGGTGGGCCGTGTGGAGAGAGGTCAGAGTGCTACCCTCTACATCCACTCCAGACTGGGAGTGGCCACCTTCCTCAAGGTGAGACTCCTGTCAGGGGTTTTCAACTCTTAGCATACGAGGCCCGGAGCCTGCTGGTTTTCTTTTCAACCTGATCATTAATTGCACCTGATTTAGATGGGAACAATGACAAAACGCAGTGGAACTGGCTTCGATGTATCGAGTTTAGTTTGAGGGCCCTGGAGGTTATATACTAGCCTGGTGGTCCCAGATGTGTTTGTGCTGTATCGTACGTCCACTCAAGACTGGGGGGGGCGGCGGCGGCGGCACCTTCCTCAAGATGAGACATTCCACCTACTGTAGTTGAAGCATACAGCAGGGTTGTGTTCATTAGGCCCCAAACGGGACTGAAACATTGGAGGTACTATCTGTCCAATGAGAAATTCAGTTTCTGATTTCCATTTCAAGACATGTTTCTACAGTGTGCCCCAGTGGAGATTTTAGGATGTAAATCTTGGTGGAGCAAACCAAAAATTTTTGGAGGGGATGCATGCCAGCAAAGCCACAACACAACACGAAACAATACATTAATTGCACTATAACGGTGACAAACAGTGACCACAAACTGTTAGTGCCTACATAAAGCTGTCCCAACGGCAGTCCCAACATCTTACCACTGCTACACCTGGCTATCAGCGGAGCCTTGTCTTGTCAAGTTATAGACCTAGGCCCATATCATAAGATCCTTTGAGTAACTTTGGTTCAGGTTATGAGCCTTGTCTGGCAGTGAAACAGTTAATTCAGCCTAATGTACTGCCTGTAATAAAAACATAGCTGATATGGCTGACTTGCTTAAACAAATGTGGTTTCTACTGACAATTGAGTTGTACAAACTATGGCATAAGGGGACAACTAGCGGATAAGAGGCAATCCGTTATTTCGATTAAGACGTTGATGAGCGAGCTAGGACGGACGTAGTCAATATAACTATTTGTTCAGCACTTTTGAAATGTACAGCGACAGAATTCAGAACGTGGGCCGTTCTTAATGTTCTCCCTGTACACCAAGTCAGAACCGTATGATAAATAAAGGGGGCATACAAGCAGACAATGAAAGCCCTTACAATATTCAATATTTACATTTCTCTAAAACAGGTTATAGGCTACTTCTGCACCACCAAGTCAGAACAGTAGGCGAAATTAAGAGGGGGAAATAGACCAAATTATTAGGGTGAGGCACATGGGCTACTAACAGCTTACTACACAACATACACTTAGTATTACTTTCTTAGCTACAGTATACACATCTCCCTGGCATATTACATCATTTATGCAGCAGTGTACAAGACATTTTTGTACAATGCTCACTTGAACAGGAAGGTGGCGCGACGGTCCTTTGTGGGCAAATTTTGTCATCAAACTTTAGCATTCTCTGTATTAATGGTGCTTTCAAGACAACTGGGAACTCTGGGGGAAAAAAACAAGGTCGAACCATGATGACGTCAGTGATCTTTAGGTCGTAGCTCTAGAAAGAGGCTTGAAACGTTCTAAACGTAATTTCCCAGTCAGAGGAAATTTATTTCCCCAGAGTTCCCAGTTGTCTTGAACTCACTGAAGTCAGATTTCCTAGTTAATAATTGGTTAGACTTGGCAGTGACGTAGTGTCCCCATGAGTGACAGAACACAGAGCCAATCACGGCGCAACAAGAGAACATTACCAACCCCTACGCTCCGTATTTTCCGCTTGCTTCCCCAACACAACAGAGCTAGGCTGAAACACCTGAATCAAGAAAGCCAAAAAGAGACCATGTTTGTATGGATGGTTTATTAACTCAATTATATATTTTTACATTGTTTGCAAACTGATATGTGACACGTATTAATGCCATTGGTGTGCCCTAATGAACAACAGCGTTGTACACCTGGTTGAAGCATACTGTATGCTTGGTAAGCTCTGGCACCAACAGGCTAGCTATATGGGCCATAACTCAAATAGATCTGGCACCACCAGGCTAGCTATATGGGCCATAACTTAAATAGATCTGGCACCACCAGGCTAGCTATATGGGCCATAACTTAAATAGATCTGGCACCAACAGGCTAGCTATATGGGCCATAACTCAAATAGATCTGGCACCACCAGGCTAGCTATATGGGCCATAACTTAAATAGATCTGGCACCAACAGGCTAGCTATATGGGCCATAACTCAAATAGATCTGGCACCACCAGGCTAGCTATATGGGCCATAACTTAAATAGATCTGGCACCACCAGGCTAGCTATATGGGCCATAACTTAAATAGATCTGTCACCACCAGGCTAGCTATATGGGCCATAACTAAAATAGATCTGGCACCACCAGGCTAGCTATATGGGCCATAACTTAAATAGATCTGGCACCACCAGGCTAGCCATATGGGCGATAACTTAAAGAAAAGCCTAGTATGTTGGGCTACCTTTTTGATGTAATAAAATTGAGCCGTGATGATGTGTTTCTTTCATCCAGACTGAGAGCCAGAACCGATCGTTCACCGTGAGATCCTCCGCTTCCTTCAGCGTCATAGAGATGCCTTACAACAAGAACCTGGTCCCTGAGCTGCCCTCCAACGCTATTACGGTGAGTCACATGAAGGCGTCATGGAGATGAACCAGGTCTGCCTCTGAAATGGAACCCTAGTCTCTATATAGTCCACTACTTTTGACCAGGGTCCATAGGATCCTATATGGTTCTTTGTGGCTGGGTACTGCCACAGCAAATAGGTCATTTCCGTTGTCTCTGTATATTGAATGAATAGAGATGTGTTGTATTGTAAACCCTGTGATGTGTCCTTCAGGTGAGTATGTCAGTGATCTGGGTGAAATCTGAGCCTGAACCTGTCCCTGGATGGGTGGTGGCACTGGCTGTGCTGTCTGGACTACTGCTGCTGGCTCTACTCATCTTCATCATGTATAAGGTGAGCCAAACCTTTCCGTCCATTGCCTCCTATCCTCTCTTGTTTCCATAAAAGTCCATCTAGGGGCTGGTGTTGAAAATCAGCATAAGCTAGAAACACTGTAGGGTAAATCCATTTGAATTCAATCACTTTTTGACAGCACACCTTTCGATTTGAACGAAACCTTCCATACATATTTGTCCATTGTAGAAGTGCTCAGAAAGTGACCTTTTGGACCTGAATGCCAAAGCATTCATGAGATAAAGGTGCTCAAAGTTGACCTATTTTGCATACCCCAAAGTACCATGAGACATCCATGTTTTCATCACTGGAACAGATCAAACGGTTGAGTGTTTTCATCACTGGAAAAGATCAAACGGTTGAGTGTTTTCATCACTGGAAAAGATCAAACGGTTGAGTGTTTTCATCACTGGAAAAGATCAAACGGTTGAGTGTTTTCATCACTGGAACATATCAAACGGTCGAGTGTTTTCATCACTGGAAAAGATAAACGGTTGAGATTGATATTATTTAAAAGCTTACAAACAGGGTTTACAAATTATTTGATAATTTCTTGCCATATTTATTTATAGAAATGCTCATTTTCTAACCTTCTTGTTTTCACCTGTCAAGTCAAGTCCTGACAAGGAGTGGATGGATTTCTAAGCAGTTGTGAAAGCCCTTTTGTAGACTGTATCTGCCTGTTCAGATAACAGCGTTTTGTAGACGGTATCTGCCTGTTCAGATAACAGCGCTTTGAGATTCCTTCTGTAATGAAAAGCGCTGTAGAAGTTGAATACATAATTAGTAGTATTAGAGGATGTAGGATCCTAATTGTCTGTGCCTCCCTCCCTCCCTCCAGCTGGGTTTCTTCAAGCGTGTACGTCCCCCACAGGAAGACAACACGGAGAAAGAACAGCTGGCACCGCAGGAGAACGGTGACAGGAACAATGACGCGTGAGACCTCCAGCACCCCCTGGAGGTCCCCAGACTTCAATACAACGCCAGGGCCCGTATCCACACAGCATCTCACCAGTAGAAAATTGCAAATCAAAAAAAAGAGTCACACCTTGTCAACAGATATTTAGGAGACCTCATGAGCTGTAATAAAGAATGTTTTGATATTTCTATGACCAACCCATAAATAATCTAGACTTACATGTTTCTCTTGAGCTATTGACAACGATTTCACAAGAGGCCTAACTCACATGATATGACTAAATAACTATAGCCACTAGGCCAGGGCTGACCAAGCCTCTTCCTGCAGATCTACCGTCCTGTAGGTTATCAGCCCAACCCTCTTCCTGCAGATCTACCGTCCTGTAGGTTATCAGTCCAACCCTCTTCCTGGAGATCTACTGTCCTGTAGGTTATCAGTCCAACCCTCTTCCTGGAGATCTACTGTCCTGTAGGTTATCAGTCCAACCCTCTTCCTGGAGATCTACTGTCCTGTAGGTTCAGTCCAACCCTCTTCCTGGAGATCTACTGTCCTGTAGGTTATCAGTCCAACCCTCTTCCTGGAGATCTACTGTCCTGTAGGTTATCAGTCCAACCCTCTTCCTGGAGATCTACTGTCCTGTAGGTTATCAGTCCAACCCTCTTCCTGGAGATCTACTGTCCTGTGGGTTTTCAGTCCAACCCTTTTCCTGGAGATCTACTGTCCTGTAGGTTATCAGTCCAACCCTCTTCCTGGAGATCTACTGTCCTGTAGGTTCAGTCCAACCCTCTTCCTGGAGATCTACTGTCCTGTAGGTTTTCAGTCCAACCCTTTTCCTGGAGATCTACTGTCCTGTAGGTTATCAGTCCAACCCTCTTCCTGGAGATCTACTGTCCTGTAGGTTATCAGTCCAACCCTCTTCCTGGAGATCTACTGTCCTGTGGGTTTTCAGTCCAACCCTTTTCCTGGAGATCTACTGTCCTGTAGGTTATCAGTCCAACCCTCTTCCTGGAGATCTACTGTCCTGTAGGTTATCAGTCCAACCCTCTTCCTGGAGATCTACTGTCCTGTAGGTTATCAGTCCAATTTTCCTACGCGTCCTGTAGTTTTTTTTACAGGACAGTAGATCTCCAGGAAGAGGGTTGGACTGATAACCCACAGGACGGTAGATCTCCAGGAAGAGGGTACGATACTTCTGTACGATATGGATGAGAGGAGTAAAAAAAATGGTGGTTTGATTAAGTGCTGTTGTATATCATCTTTGACTTCCAGACTCTTTTCACTCTGATGTGAAAAGATCTGATGTGGTTGATCAAAAGATCAGAATTGGGCTACCTGTATAGACGTAGCCTTGGTGCGCTGGACTTTCAGTTAAATGAATTGCTGCAACAATGTGAATATGAGACAGCAATTATTATATGTGGTGTAACTCAGAGGTTTAGTTATTAATAATAACATTGTAAGGTCTTTAAAGACACGGCATGATTGGTGTTCAAATTATTTTGTATGGCAACTGCAAGGTGTTGATAGCAGGACATACTATGGGACGGGTTGTATATTCGTAATTAATTGATGTGTTGTTTCTGCTCTATAAAAAACTGTTGACAAGTTAATATATAACTAGGGTTTTCAATGTGTTATTTTCCTACGTGTGTAGTTGTACGACAAATCACCAGTCTCTGTGTAAATGTTAAATGTTTTGTATAAAATGACTTCGATAATGATTTTACCGATATTGGGTGATCATCACATTTGTTGTTCATATTAGAGTCACACTAACCAATCAAACAGTAACACAGGAGTCACACTAACCAATCAAACAGTAACACAGGAGTCACACTAACCAATCAAACAGTAACACAGGAGTCACACTAACCAATCAAACAGTAACACAGGAGTCACACTAACCAATCAAACAGTAACACAGGAGTCACACTAACCAATCAAACAGTAACACAGGAGTCACACTAACCAATCAAACAGTAACACAGGAGTCACACTAACCAATCAAACAGTAACACTTATTCACTACTTCACCAGTTTCTTCTGACTTTTTGGTGTTATTATGTATCTTCATTTAGTTTGATGTTCCATGGCAGGCTACACCTCACTTCACTGTGAGCAGAGAATGGACTGGGTGACCGGTCACTATTCAGACTTCCACCTCTTCCATCCTCTCTCATATTTCACTTTGGGTTGTATTTTTTAAAGGAAATATTTTAAATGGTGATAGTTATGTATTCTTTTCCTACAAGAAATGTTTCTGGTTGAGCTTATTCTTTCAGAAATGAAATGCTAAAATATACAAATTTGATCCTGTTTTATTAACACACCTTAGCTGTCTAAGAAAATCTGCCCTTTATCTGAAATGATAACTGACCTGAACCTTTACGGAACTGACCTGAACCTTTACGGAACTGATAACTGACCTGAACCTTTACGCAACTGACCTGAACCTTTACGGTACTGATAACGGACCTGAACTTTTACGGAACTGATAACTGACCTGAACCTTTACGGAACTGATAACTGACCTGAACCTTTACGGAACTGATAACTGACCTGCACCTTTACGGAACTGATAACTGACCTGAACCTTTACGGTACTGATAACTGACCTGAACTTTTACGGAACTGATAACTGACCTGAACCTTTACAGAACTGATATCAGTTCCGTAAAGGTTCAGGTCAGTTATCAGTTCTGTAAAGGTTCAGGTCAGTTATCAGTTCCGTAAAGGTTCAGGTCAGTTAACTGACCTGAACCTTTACGGAACTGACCTGAACCTTTACGGAACTGACCTGAACCTTTACGGAAATGATAACTGACCTGAACCTTTACGGTACTGACCTGAACCTTTACGGTACTGATAACTGACCTGAGCCTTTACGGAACTGATAACTGACCTGAACCTTTACGGAACTGATAACTGACCTGAACCTTTATGGTACTGACCTGAACCTTTACGGAAATGTACCAGATAGAACAGGAGAAATACACCAGGTAGAACAGGAGAAATACACCAGGTATAACAGGAGAAATACACCAGATAGAACAGGGGAAATACACCAGATAGAACAGGAGAAATACACCAGGTAGAACAGGAGAAATACACCAGGTATAACAGGAGAAATACACCAGGTATAACAGGAGAAATACACCAGATAGAACAGGAGAAATACACCAGATAGAACAGGAGAAATACACCAGATAGAACAGGAGAAATACACCAGGTATAACAGGGGAAATACACCAGGTATAACAGGAGAAATACACCAGGTATAACAGGAGAAATACACCAGATAGAACAGGAGAAATACACCAGATAGAACAGGAGAAATACACCAGGTATAACAAGAGAAATACACCAGGTATAACAGGGGAAATACACCAGATAGAACAGGAGAAATACACCAGATAGAACAGGAGAAATACACCAGGTATAACAGGAGAAATACACCAGGTATAACAGGAGAAATACACCAGATAGAACAGGAGAAATACACCAGGTATAACAAGAGAAATACACCAGGTATAACAGGGGAAATACACCAGATAGAACAGGAGAAATACACCAGATAGAACAGGAGAAATACACCAGATAGAACAGGAGAAATACACCAGGTATAACAGGAGAAATACACCAGATATAACAGGGGAAATACACCAGGTATAACAGGGGAAATACACCAGATAGAACAGGAGAAATACACCAGATAGAACAGGAGAAATACACCAGATAGAACAGGAGAAATACACCAGATAGAACAGGAGAAATACACCAGATAGAACAGGAGAAATACACCAGATAGAACAGGAGAAATACACCAGATATAACAGGGGAAATACACCAGGTATAACAGGAGAAATACACCAGATATAACAGGAGAAACACACCAGGTATAACAGGAGAAACACACCACGTATAACAGGAGAAATACCCCAGATAGAACAAATAGACCCTAGCCCCTCGACACATAAACTATTGCAGCATAAATACTGGAGTCTGAGAGGGGGGGTGAGTCGGAGGACAAGATACCGCCGGATAGGGCCAACCAGGCAGGATATAACCCCACCCACTTTGGCAAAGCACAGCCCCACACTACCAGAGGGATATCAACAGACCACCAATTTACTACCCTAAGACAAGGCGATGAAGATCTCCCCCACCACACGAGCCCAAGGGGGCACAAGACCGGACAGGAAGATCATGTCAGTGACAACCCACTATAGCAAAGAAAAGCCTGGCAAGATGTGATGCAACCCCTTAGGGATGGCATGGGAGACTACTAGTAAGCCAGAGACTCAGCCCCCATAACAGGGTCAGAATCCCAGTGGGGAGAGAGGAGCTGGGCCAGGCAAAGACAGCAAGGGTGGTTCGTCATATTATGCAACTAATTGTCCACCAACAGGTTTCTGTGCCAATGCACCACACAACCAATAAGCAAAGCATAAATGCATACTGATTACCGACTTTGAGTGCTTCATCATGGTTTGTGTTTTCAACGCCACAATCAAATAGAGTATGTCAATCTCGACAAACAGAAAATAGATTCCTCCCTGCTCAGTATTGAAGACGTGGTTTGACAATCTCCGAATGTCATGAAACTTTTCGTTGTGTTGTGAAAGATAACTCTTTCCATTCATCAAATGTCCGGTGTGCAGTTTGGATGCTGGAATTATACTACAGCGGAGGGGGATGAACATGCTCAGGTAGCCTAGAGGAGACTTTTGAAGTTGTCACGCCTGCTCCCGCTCTTCCCCCCTGGCGCTTGAGGGCGCCACGCTCTCCAGCAATGCGCACACCTGCCTACCCCCCCGTCACGCACATCTGCGATTATTGGACTCACCTGGACTCAATCACCTCTGTGATTACCTTCTCTATATCTGTCTGGTCCCCCGCTCTGTTCCCTGCTTCAGCATTGATTGTCTTATGTCCTTGTATACCCGTGTGCTGACGCTGTTCCTGTCTTGTTTTATGTCTGTTCCTGATTAAATGTTTAACTCCCTGTACCTGCTTCTCATCCCCGGCGTCAGCCCTTACAGAAGTAGTCTAATCAGATTAAAACATTGTGACTGGTTGTGTTTATGGCACACATAAAAGGTGATACTTTTTTTTTAAGTTAAATGACAAATATTTAGGCGACTATTGAAGCATTCGGTTCGAAGAATAGCTGTTCGGATCGGAACGGAGGCAGAATGCACGTTAAGCTTTCCTGAATAACAACTGGGCCTGCTGAAAGCATAGGCCTATGGACACACTATATACAGTTGAAGTCAGATGTTTACATACACCTTAGCCAAATACATTTAAACTCAGTTTTTCACAATTCCTGACATGTAATCGTAGTAAAAATGCCCTGTTTTAGGTCAGTTAGGATCACCACTTTATTTTAAGAATGTGAAATGTCAGAAAAATAGTAGAGAGAATGATTTATTTCAGCTTTTATTTCTTTCATCACATTCCCAGTGGATCAGAAGTTTACATACACTCAATTAGTATTTGTTAGCATTGCCTTTACATTTTTTAACTTGGGTCAAACGTTTCGGGTAGCCTTCCAAAAGCTTCCCACAATAAGTTGGGTGAATTTTGGCCCATTCCTCCTGACAGCTGGTGTAACTGAGTCAGGTTTGTAGGCCTCCTTGCTCGCACACACTTTTTCAGTTCTGCCCACAAATTTTCTATGGGATTGAGGTCAGGGCTTTGTGATGGCCACTCCAATACCTTGACTGTTGTCCTTAAGCAATTTTGCCACAACTTTGGAAGTATGCTTGGGGTCATTGTCCATTTGGAAGACCCATTTGCGAACAAGTTTTAACTTCCTGACTGATGTCTTGAGATGTTGCTTCAATATATCCACATAATTTTCCATCCTCATAATGCCATCTATTTTATGAAGTGCACCAGTCCCTCCTGCAGCAAAGCACCCCCACAACATGATGCTGCCACCCCGGTGCTTCATAGTTGGGATGGTGTTCTTCAGCTTGCAAGCCTCCCCCTCTTTCCTCCAAACAGAACGACGGACATTATGGCCAAACAGTTCTATTTTTGTTTCATCAGACCAGAGGACATTTCTCCAAAAAGTATGATCTTTGTCTCCATGTGCAGTTGCTAACCGTAGTCTGGCTTTTTAATGGGGGTTTTGGAGCAGTGGCTTCTTCCTTGCTGAGCGATATAGGACTCGTTTTATTGTGGATATAGATACTTTTGTACCTGTTTGCTGTTGTTCTGGGATTTATTTGCACTTTTCGCACCAAAGTACGTTCATCTCTAGGAGACAGAACGCGTCTCCTTCCTGAGCGGTATGACGGCTGCGTGGTCCCATGGTGTTTATACTTGCGTACTATTGTTTGTACAGATAAACGTAGGTACCTTCAGGCGTTTGGAAATTGCTCCCAAGGATGATCCAGACTTGTGGAGCTCTATAATTGTTTTTTCTGAGGTCTTGGCTGATTTCTTTTGATTTTCCCATGATGTCAAGCAAAGAGGCACTGAGTTTGAAGGTAGGCCTTGAAAAACATCCACAGGTACAACTCCAATTGACTCAAATGATATCAATTAGCCTATCAGAAGCTTCTAAAGCCATGACATCATTTTCTGGAATTTTCCAAGCTGTTTAAAGGCACAGTCAACTTAGTGTATGTAAACTTCTGACCCTCTAAAATAGTGATACAGTGAATTATAAGTGAAATAATCTGTCTGTAAACAGTTGTTGGAAAATTACTTGTGTAATGCACAAAGTAGATGTCCTAACAGACTTGCCAAAACGATAGTTTGTTAACAAGAAATCGGTGGAGTGGTTGAAAAACGAGTTTTAAATGACTCCAAACTAAGTGTCTGTAAACTTCCGACTTCAACTGTAGCATGACTTGAGTCACTGACGTGATCTTCCTGTCCGGGTTGGCCCCCCTTGGGTTGTGCCATGGCGGAGAACTTGTGGGCTATACTCGGCCTTGTCTCAGGATGGTAAGTTGGTGGTTGGAGATATCCCTCTAGTTGTGTGGGGGCTGTACTTCGGCAGAGTGGGTGGAGTTATATCCTGCCTGTTTGGCCCTATCCAACCCCGGACAGGGCCACAGTGTCTCCGGACCCCTCCTGTCTCAGCCCCCAGTATTTATGCTGCAGTAGTTTCTGTGTCGGGGGGCTAGGGTCCGTATTTTATATCTGGAGTATTTCTCCTCTCTTATCCGGTGTCCTGTGTGAATTTAAGTATGCTCTCTCTAATTATCTCTCTCTCTCTCTCTCTCTCTCTCTCTCTCTCTCTCTCTCTCTCTCTCTCTCTCTCTCTCGGAGGACCTGAGCATTAGGACCATTCCTCAAGGCCTACCTGGCCTGATGACTCCTTGATGTCCCCAGTCCACCTTGCCGTGCTGCTTCTCCAGTTTCAACTGTTCTGCCTGTTTTATGAACATTTTAAAATCTTGTCCATGTTCTGTTATAATCTGCACCCGGCACAGCCAGAAGAGGACTGGCCAAATGTCCAAATAAATTTAAAGTCTCTACAAAATGAGTTTTGCAGCGACACAATTTGAAAGGAGAGGCTACACAACGTAATTATCTAGCTAGCTGGAATTGGCTAAGGAAATGTAAGCCAACTAGTCAGACAGCTACTTTTGTAAAACATTTCGACAGTGACACTGTAGTCTACTCTAGTTGGTGTCAAGCCATACTAATCTCGGTTACCCAGAAGTAAATTTCTTTCGAAAGTTCACTTTATTGCCGTTTACACGTGAATCTGTCCACGAGAGACTAAGCCATAGTGAAAAAATTAAAAGTCTAGTGGTAAAATTATCATTGTATTTCTATGTGATAAATCACATGACAACAGCTCAGGAAGCGCGGGAATAAAAGTACACTTTCAAAATAAAGGTCCCTCAGTTGGCAACAAGTCATATATTCATCCATTTATCTTTATGAAAAATAATGGACATTCCAAGACTTCTAATCTATTGCTCTAATTCAGAATTATAGGGCCAGAATCCTAAAGTTGATATACAGCATGACAGCTATCACCTTGTTGAATACACAATTTGACTGCATTGTTATATTCAATAGGCCTTATGTTATATTCAGAGAAAAATATGTATTTTTCTACGTATGGCTTTTCTGGAGAGCTCTCAATCATCTACTAGTAGCCCATTCACAAAATAACCTCTGTCTTAACCTCGTTGACTAGTATCCCATTAACAAAATAACCTCTGTCTCATGCCCTTAACCTTGTTGACTAGTATCCCATTCACATAATAACCTCTGTCTCATGCCCTTAACCTTGTTGACTAGTAGCCCATTCACATAATAACCTCTGTCTCATGCCCTTAACCTCGTTGACTAGTATCCCATTCACATAATAACCTCTGTCTCATGCCCTTAACCTTGTTGACTAGTATCCCATTCACATAATAACCTCTGTCTCATGTCCTTAACCTTGTTGACTAGTATCCCATTCACATAATAACCTCTGTCTCATGTCCTTAACCTTGATGACTAGTAGCCCATTCACATAATAACCTCTGTCTCATGTCCTTAACCTTGTTGACTAAATCCAAATCAAATGTATTTATAAAGCCCCCTTACATCAGGTGATGTCACAGAGTGCTGTACAGAAACCCAGCCTAAAACCCCAAACAGCAAGCAATGCAGGTGTAAAAGCACGGTGGCTAGGAAAAACTCCCTAGAAAGGCCAAAACCTAGGAATAAACCTAGAGAGGAACCAGGCTGTGAGGGGTGGCCAGTCCTCTTCTGGCTGTGCCGGGTGCAGATTATAACAGAACATGGACAAGATTTTAAAATGTTCATAAAACAGGCAGAACAGTTGAAACTGGAGAAGCAGCACGGCCAGGTGGACTGGGGACATCAAGGAGTCATCAGGACAGGTAGGCCTTGAGGAATGGTCCTAATGCTCAGGTCCTCCGAGAGAGACTAGTATCCCATTCACATAGTAACCTCTGTCTCATGCCCTTAACCTTGTTGACTAGTATCCCATTCACATAATAACCTCTGTCTCATGCCCTTAACCTTGTTGACTAGTATCCCATTCACATAATAACCTCTGTCTCAGGCCCTTAACCTTGTTGACTAGTATCCCATTCACATAATAACCTCTGTCTCATGCCCTTAACCTTGTTGACTAGTATCCCATTCACATAATAACCTCTGTCTCATGTCCTTAACCTTGTTGACTAGTAGCCCATTCACATAATAACCTCTGTCTTAACCTTGTTGACTAGTATCCCATTCACATAATAACCTCTGTCTCATACCCTTAACCTCGTTGACTAGTATCCCATTCACATAATAACCTCTGTCTCGTGCCCTTAACCTTGTTGACTAGTATCCCATTCACATAATAACCTCTGTCTCATGCCCTTAACCTCGTTGACTAGTATCCCATTCACATAATAACCTCTGTCTCATGCCCTTAACCTCGTTGACTAGTATCCCATTCACATAATAACCTCTGTCTCATGCCCTTAACCTTGTTGACTAGTATCCCATTCACATAATAACCTCTGTCTCATGCCCTTAACCTTGTTGACTAGTATCCCATTCACATAATAACCTCTGTCTCATGCCCTTAACCTCGTTGACTAGTATCCCATTCACATAATAACCTCTGTCTCATGCCCTTAACCTTGTTGACTAGTAGCCCATTCACATAATAACCTCTGTCTCATGCCCTTAACCTCGTTGACTAGTATCCCATTCACATAATAACCTCTGTCTCATGCCCTTAACCTCGTTGACTAGTAGCCCATTCACATAATAACCTCTGTCTCATGCCCTTAACCTCGTTGACTAGTAGCCCATTCACATAATAACCTCTGTCTCGTGCCCTTAACCTCGTTGACTAGTATCCCATTCACATAATAACCTCTGTCTCATGCCCTTAACCTCGTTGACTAGTATCCCATTCACATAATAACCTCTGTCTCATGCCCTTAACCTTGTTGACTAGTATCCCATTCACATAATAACCTCTGTCTCATGCCCTTAACCTTGTTGACTAAATCAAATCAAATGTATTTATAAAGCCCCCCTTACATCAGCTGATGTCACAGAGTGCTGTACAGAAACCCAGCCTAAAACCCCAAACAGCAAGCAATGCAGGTGTAAAAGCACGGTGGCTAGGAAAAACTCCCTAGAAAGGCCAAAACCTAGGAAGAAACCTACAGAGGAACCAGGCTGTGAGGGGTGGCCAGTCCTCTTCTGGCTGTGCCGGGTGCAGATTATAACAGAACATGGACAAGATTTTAAAATGTTCATAAAACAGGCAGAACAGTTGAAACTGGAGAAGCAGCACGGCCAGGTGGACTCGGGACATCAAGGAGTCATCAGGCCAGGTAGGCCTTGAGGAATGGTCCTAATGCTCAGGTCCTCCGAGAGAGACTAGTATCCCATTCACATAGTAACCTCTGTCTCATGCCCTTAACCTTGTTGACTAGTATCCCATTCACATAATAACCTCTGTCTCATGCCCTTAACCTTGTTGACTAGTATCCCATTCACATAATAACCTCTGTCTCAGGCCCTTAACCTTGTTGACTAGTATCCCATTCACATAATAACCTCTGTCTCATGCCCTTAACCTTGTTGACTAGTATCCCATTCACATAATAACCTCTGTCTCATGTCCTTAACCTTGTTGACTAGTAGCCCATTCACATAATAACCTCTGTCTTAACCTTGTTGACTAGTATCCCATTCACATAATAACCTCTGTCTCATACCCTTAACCTCGTTGACTAGTATCCCATTCACATAATAACCTCTGTCTCGTGCCCTTAACCTTGTTGACTAGTATCCCATTCACATAATAACCTCTGTCTCATGCCCTTAACCTCGTTGACTAGTATCCCATTCACATAATAACCTCTGTCTCATGCCCTTAACCTCGTTGACTAGTATCCCATTCACATAATAACCTCTGTCTCATGCCCTTAACCTTGTTGACTAGTATCCCATTCACATAATAACCTCTGTCTCATGTCCTTAACCTTGTTGACTAGTAGCCCATTCACATAATAACCTCTGTCTCATGCCCTTAACCTTGTTGACTAGTATCCCATTCACATAATAACCTCTGTCTCATGTCCTTAACCTTGTTGACTAGTATCCCATTCACATAATAACCTCTGTCTCATGCCCTTAACCTTGTTGACTAGTATCCCATTCACATAATAACCTCTGTCTCATGCCCTTAACCTTGTTGACTAAATCAAATCAAATGTATTTATAAAGCCCCCCTTACATCAGCTTATGTCACAGAGTGCTGTACAGAAACCCAGCCTAAAACCCCAAACAGCAAGCAATGCAGGTGTAAAAGCACGGTGGCTAGGAAAAACTCCCTAGAAAGGCCAAAACCTAGGAATAAACCTAGAGAGGAACCAGGCTGTGAGGGGTGGCCAGTCCTCTTCTGGCTGTGCCGGGTGCAGATTATAACAGAACATGGACAAGATTTTAAAATGTTCATAAAACAGGCAGAACAGTTGAAACTGGAGAAGCAGCACGGCCAGGTGGACTCGGGACATCAAGGAGTCATCAGGCCAGGTAGGCCTTGAGGAATGGTCCTAATGCTCAGGTCCTCCGAGAGAGACTAGTATCCCATTCACATAATAACCTCTGTCTCATGTCCTTAACCTTGTTGACTAGTATCCCATTCACATAATAACCTCTGTCTCATGTCCTTAACCTTGTTGACTAGTATCCCATTCACATAATAACCTCTGTCTCATGCCCTTAACCTCGTTGACTAGTATCCCATTCACATAATAACCTCTGTCTCATGCCCTTAACCTTGTTGACTAGTATCCCATTCACATAATAACCTCTGTCTCATGCCCTTAACCTTGTTGACTAGTATCCCATTCACATAATAACCTCTGTCTCATGTCCTTAACCTCGTTGACTAGTATCCCATTCACATAATAACCTCTGTCTCGTGCCCTTAACCTTGTTGACTAGTATCCCATTCACATAATAACCTCTGTCTCATATCCTTAACCTCGTTGACTAGTATCCCATTCACATAATAACCTCTGTCTCATGCCCTTAACCTCGTTGACTAGTATCCCATTCACATAATAACCTCTGTCTCATGCCCTTAACCTTGTTGACTAGTATCCCATTCACATAATAACCTCTGTCTCATGCCCTTAACCTCGTTGACTAGTATCCCATTCACATAATAACCTCTGTCTCATGCCCTTAACCTCGTTGACTAGTATCCCATTCACATAATAACCTCTGTCTCATGCCCTTAACCTTGTTGACTAGTAGCCCATTCACATAATAACCTCTGTCTCATGCCCTTAACCTCGTTGACTAGTATCCCATTCACATAATAACCTCTGTCTCATGCCCTTAACCTCGTTGACTAGTATCCCATTCACATAATAACCTCTGTCTCATGCCCTTAACCTCGTTGACTAGTAGCCCATTCACATAATAACCTCTGTCTCGTGCCCTTAACCTCGTTGACTAGTATCCCATTCACATAATAACCTCTGTCTCATGCCCTTAACCTCGTTGACTAGTATCCCATTCACATAATAACCTCTGTCTCGTGCCCTTAACCTTGTTGACTAGTAGCCCATTCACATAATAACCTCTGTCTCATGCCCTTAACCTTGTTGACTAGTATCCCATTCACATAATAACCTCTGTCTCATGCCCTTAACCTTGTTGACTAAATCAAATCAAATGTATTTATAAAGCCCCCCTTACATCAGCTGATGTCACAGAGTGCTGTACAGAAACCCAGCCTAAAACCCCAAACAGCAAGCAATGCAGGTGTAAAAGCACGGTGGCTAGGAAAAACTCCTAGAAAGGCCAAAACCTAGGAAGAAACCTAGAGAGGAACCAGGCTGTGAGGGTGGCCAGTCCTCTTCTGGCTGTGCCGGGTGCAGATTATAACAGAACATGGACAAGATTTTAAAATGTTCATAAAACAGGCAGAACAGTTGAAACTGGAGAAGCAGCACGGCCAGGTGGACTCGGGACATCAAGGAGTCATCAGGCCAGGTAGGCCTTGAGGAATGGTCCTAATGCTCAGGTCCTCCGAGAGAGACTAGTATCCCATTCACATAGTAACCTCTGTCTCATGCCCTTAACCTTGTTGACTAGTATCCCATTCACATAATAACCTCTGTCTCATGCCCTTAACCTTGTTGACTAGTATCCCATTCACATAATAACCTCTGTCTCATGTCCTTAACCTTGTTGACTAGTAGCCAATTCACATAATAACCTCTGTCTTAACCTTGTTGACTAGTATCCCATTCACATAATAACCTCTGTCTCATACCCTTAACCTCGTTGACTAGTATCCCATTCACATAATAACCTCTGTCTCGTGCCTTTAACCTTGTTGACTAGTATCCCATTCACATAATAACCTCTGTCTCATGCCCTTAACCTCGTTGACTAGTATCCCATTCACATAATAACCTCTGTCTCATGCCCTTAACCTCGTTGACTAGTATCCCATTCACATAATAACCTCTGTCTCATGCCCTTAACCTTGTTGACTAGTATCCCATTCACATAATAACCTCTGTCTCATGTCCTTAACCTTGTTGACTAGTAGCCCATTCACATAATAACCTCTGTCTCATGCCCTTAACCTCGTTGACTAGTATCCCATTCACATAATAACCTCTGTCTCGTGCCCTTAACCTCGTTGACTAGTAGCCCATTCACATAATAACCTCTGTCTCATGCCCTTAACCTCGTTGACTAGTATCCCATTCACATAATAACCTCTGTCTCGTGCCCTTAACCTCGTTGACTAGTAGCCCATTCACATAATAACCTCTGTCTCATGCCCTTAACCTCGTTGACTAGTATCCCATTCACATAATAACCTCTGTCTCATGCCCTTAACCTCGTTGACTAGTATCCCATTCACATAATAACCTCTGTCTCATGCCCTTAACCTCGTTGACTAGTATCCCATTCACATAATAACCTCTGTCTCATGCCCTTAACCTTGTTGACTAGTATCCCATTCACATAATAACCTCTGTCTCATGTCCTTAACCTCGTTGACTAGTATCCCATTCACATAATAACCTCTGTCTCATGCCCTTAACCTCGTTGACTAGTATCCCATTCACATAATAACCTCTGTCTCATGCCCTTAACCTTGTTGACTAGTATCCCATTCACATAATAACCTCTGTCTCATGCCCTTAACCTCGTTGACTAGTATCCCATTCACATAATAACCTCTGTCTCATGTCCTTAACCTCGTTGACTAGTATCCCATTCACATAATAACCTCTGTCTCATGCCCTTAACCTTGTTGACTAGTATCCCATTCACATAATAACCTCTGTCTCATGTCCTTAACCTTGTTGACTAGTATCCCATTCACATAATAACCTCTGTCTCATGTCCTTAACCTTGATGACTAGTAGCCCATTCACATAATAACCTCTGTCTCATGTCCTTAACCTTGTTGACTAAATCAAATCAAATGTATTTATAAAGCCCCCCTTACATCAGGTGATGTCACAGAGTGCTGTACAGAAACCCAGCCTAAAACCCCAAACAGCAAGCAATGCAGGTGTAAAAGCACGGTGGCTAGGAAAAACTCCCTAGAAAGGCCAAAACCTAGGAATAAACCTAGAGAGGAACCAGGCTGTGAGGGGTGGCCAGTCCTCTTCTGGCTGTGCCGGGTGCAGATTATAACAGAACATGGACAAGATTTTAAAATGTTCATAAAACAGGCAGAACAGTTGAAACTGGAGAAGCAGCACGGCCAGGTGGACTGGGGACATCAAGGAGTCATCAGGACAGGTAGGCCTTGAGGAATGGTCCTAATGCTCAGGTCCTCCGAGAGAGACTAGTATCCCATTCACATAGTAACCTCTGTCTCATGCCCTTAACCTTGTTGACTAGTATCCCATTCACATAATAACCTCTGTCTCATGCCCTTAACCTTGTTGACTAGTATCCCATTCACATAATAACCTCTGTCTCAGGCCCTTAACCTTGTTGACTAGTATCCCATTCACATAATAACCTCTGTCTCATGCCCTTAACCTTGTTGACTAGTATCCCATTCACATAATAACCTCTGTCTCATGTCCTTAACCTTGTTGACTAGTAGCCCATTCACATAATAACCTCTGTCTCATGTCCTTAACCTCGTTGACTAGTATCCCATTCACATAATAACCTCTGTCTCATACCCTTAACCTCGTTGACTAGTATCCCATTCACATAATAACCTCTGTCTCGTGCCCTTAACCTTGTTGACTAGTATCCCATTCACATAATAACCTCTGTCTCATGCCCTTAACCTCGTTGACTAGTATCCCATTCACATAATAACCTCTGTCTCATGCCCTTAACCTCGTTGACTAGTATCCCATTCACATAATAACCTCTGTCTCATGCCCTTAACCTTGTTGACTAGTATCCCATTCACATAATAACCTCTGTCTCATGCCCTTAACCTTGTTGACTAGTATCCCATTCACATAATAACCTCTGTCTCATGCCCTTAACCTCGTTGACTAGTATCCCATTCACATAATAACCTCTGTCTCATGCCCTTAACCTTGTTGACTAGTAGCCCATTCACATAATAACCTCTGTCTCATGCCCTTAACCTCGTTGACTAGTATCCCATTCACATAATAACCTCTGTCTCGTGCCCTTAACCTCGTTGACTAGTAGCCCATTCACATAATAACCTCTGTCTCATGCCCTTAACCTCGTTGACTAGTAGCCCATTCACATAATAACCTCTGTCTCATGCCCTTAACCTCGTTGACTAGTATCCCATTCACATAATAACCTCTGTCTCATGCCCTTAACCTTGTTGACTAGTATCCCATTCACATAATAACCTCTGTCTCATGCCCTTAACCTTGTTGACTAGTATCCCATTCACATAATAACCTCTGTCTCATGCCCTTAACCTTGTTGACTAAATCAAATCAAATGTATTTATAAAGCCCCCCTTACATCAGCTGATGTCACAGAGTGCTGTACAGAAACCCAGCCTAAAACCCCAAACAGCAAGCAATGCAGGTGTAAAAGCACGGTGGCTAGGAAAAACTCCCTAGAAAGGCCAAAACCTAGGAAGAAACCTACAGAGGAACCAGGCTGTGAGGGTGGCCAGTCCTCTTCTGGCTGTGCCGGGTGCAGATTATAACAGAACATGGACAAGATTTTAAAATGTTCATAAAACAGGCAGAACAGTTGAAACTGGAGAAGCAGCACGGCCAGGTGGACTCGGGACATCAAGGAGTCATCAGGCCAGGTAGGCCTTGAGGAATGGTCCTAATGCTCAGGTCCTCCGAGAGAGACTAGTATCCCATTCACATAGTAACCTCTGTCTCATGCCCTTAACCTTGTTGACTAGTATCCCATTCACATAATAACCTCTGTCTCATGCCCTTAACCTTGTTGACTAGTATCCCATTCACATAATAACCTCTGTCTCAGGCCCTTAACCTTGTTGACTAGTATCCCATTCACATAATAACCTCTGTCTCATGCCCTTAACCTTGTTGACTAGTATCCCATTCACATAATAACCTCTGTCTCATGTCCTTAACCTTGTTGACTAGTAGCCCATTCACATAATAACCTCTGTCTTAACCTTGTTGACTAGTATCCCATTCACATAATAACCTCTGTCTCATACCCTTAACCTCGTTGACTAGTATCCCATTCACATAATAACCTCTGTCTCGTGCCCTTAACCTTGTTGACTAGTATCCCATTCACATAATAACCTCTGTCTCATGCCCTTAACCTCGTTGACTAGTATCCCATTCACATAATAACCTCTGTCTCATGCCCTTAACCTCGTTGACTAGTATCCCATTCACATAATAACCTCTGTCTCATGCCCTTAACCTTGTTGACTAGTATCCCATTCACATAATAACCTCTGTCTCATGTCCTTAACCTTGTTGACTAGTAGCCCATTCACATAATAACCTCTGTCTCATGCCCTTAACCTTGTTGACTAGTATCCCATTCACATAATAACCTCTGTCTCATGTCCTTAACCTTGTTGACTAGTATCCCATTCACATAATAACCTCTGTCTCATGCCCTTAACCTCGTTGACAAGTATCCCATTCACATAATAACCTCTGTCTCGTGCCCTTAACCTTGTTGACTAAATCAAATCAAATGTATTTATAAAGCCCCCCTTACATCAGCTTATGTCACAGAGTGCTGTACAGAAACCCAGCCTAAAACCCCAAACAGCAAGCAATGCAGGTGTAAAAGCACGGTGGCTAGGAAAAACTCCCTAGAAAGGCCAAAACCTAGGAATAAACCTAGAGAGGAACCAGGCTGTGAGGGGTGGCCAGTCCTCTTCTGGCTGTGCCGGGTGCAGATTATAACAGAACATGGACAAGATTTTAAAATGTTCATAAAACAGGCAGAACAGTTGAAACTGGAGAAGCAGCACGGCCAGGTGGACTGGGGACATCAAGGAGTCATCAGGCCAGGTAGGCCTTGAGGAATGGTCCTAATGCTCAGGTCCTCCGAGAGAGACTAGTATCCCATTCACATAATAACCTCTGTCTCATGTCCTTAACCTTGTTGACTAGTATCCCATTCACATAATAACCTCTGTCTCATGTCCTTAACCTTGTTGACTAGTATCCCATTCACATAATAACCTCTGTCTCATGCCCTTAACCTTGTTGACTAGTATCCCATTCACATAATAACCTCTGTCTCATGCCCTTAACCTCGTTGACTAGTATCCCATTCACATAATAACCTCTGTCTCATGCCCTTAACCTCGTTGACTAGTATCCCATTCACATAATAACCTCTGTCTCATGTCCTTAACCTCGTTGACTAGTATCCCATTCACATAATAACCTCTGTCTCGTGCCCTTAACCTTGTTGACTAGTATCCCTTTCACATAATAACCTCTGTCTCATGTCCTTAACCTTGTTGACTAGTATCCCATTCACATAATAACCTCTGTCTCATGCCCTTAACCTCGTTGACTAGTATCCCATTCACATAATAACCTCTGTCTCATGCCCTTAACCTTGTTGACTAGTATCCCATTCACATAATAACCTCTGTCTCATGCCCTTAACCTCGTTGACTAGTATCCCATTCACATAATAACCTCTGTCTCATGCCCTTAACCTCGTTGACTAGTATCCCATTCACATAATAACCTCTGTCTCATGCCCTTAACCTTGTTGACTAGTAGCCCATTCACATAATAACCTCTGTCTCATGCCCTTAACCTCGTTGACTAGTATCCCATTCACATAATAACCTCTGTCTCATGCCCTTAACCTCGTTGACTAGTATCCCATTCACATAATAACCTCTGTCTCATGCCCTTAACCTCGTTGACTAGTAGCCCATTCACATAATAACCTCTGTCTCATGCCCTTAACCTCGTTGACTAGTATCCCATTCACATAATAACCTCTGTCTCATGCCCTTAACCTCGTTGACTAGTATCCCATTCACATAATAACCTCTGTCTCGTGCCCTTAACCTTGTTGACTAGTAGCCCATTCACATAATAACCTCTGTCTCATGCCCTTAACCTTGTTGACTAGTATCCCATTCACATAATAACCTCTGTCTCATGCCCTTAACCTTGTTGACTAAATCAAATCAAATGTATTTATAAAGCCCCCCTTACATCAGCTGATGTCACAGAGTGCTGTACAGAAACCCAGCCTAAAACCCCAAACAGCAAGCAATGCAGGTGTAAAAGCACGGTGGCTAGGAAAAACTCCCTAGAAAGGCCAAAACCTAGGAAGAAACCTACAGAGGAACCAGGCTGTGAGGGGTGGCCAGTCCTCTTCTGGCTGTGCCGGGTGCAGATTATAACAGAACATGGACAAGATTTTAAAATGTTCATAAAACAGGCAGAACAGTTGAAACTGGAGAAGCAGCACGGCCAGGTGGACTCGGGACATCAAGGAGTCATCAGGCCAGGTAGGCCTTGAGGAATGGTCCTAATGCTCAGGTCCTCCGAGAGAGACTAGTATCCCATTCACATAGTAACCTCTGTCTCATGCCCTTAACCTTGTTGACTAGTATCCCATTCACATAATAACCTCTGTCTCATGCCCTTAACCTTGTTGACTAGTATCCCATTCACATAATAACCTCTGTCTCAGGCCCTTAACCTTGTTGACTAGTATCCCATTCACATAATAACCTCTGTCTCATGTCCTTAACCTTGTTGACTAGTAGCCAATTCACATAATAACCTCTGTCTTAACCTTGTTGACTAGTATCCCATTCACATAATAACCTCTGTCTCATACCCTTAACCTCGTTGACTAGTATCCCATTCACATAATAACCTCTGTCTCGTGCCTTTAACCTTGTTGACTAGTATCCCATTCACATAATAACCTCTGTCTCATGCCCTTAACCTCGTTGACTAGTATCCCATTCACATAATAACCTCTGTCTCATGCCCTTAACCTCGTTGACTAGTATCCCATTCACATAATAACCTCTGTCTCATGCCCTTAACCTTGTTGACTAGTATCCCATTCACATAATAACCTCTGTCTCATGTCCTTAACCTTGTTGACTAGTAGCCCATTCACATAATAACCTCTGTCTCATGCCCTTAACCTCGTTGACTAGTATCCCATTCACATAATAACCTCTGTCTCGTGCCCTTAACCTCGTTGACTAGTAGCCCATTCACATAATAACCTCTGTCTCATGCCCTTAACCTCGTTGACTAGTATCCCATTCACATAATAACCTCTGTCTCGTGCCCTTAACCTCGTTGACTAGTAGCCCATTCACATAATAACCTCTGTCTCATGCCCTTAACCTCGTTGACTAGTATCCCATTCACATAATAACCTCTGTCTCATGCCCTTAACCTCGTTGACTAGTATCCCATTCACATAATAACCTCTGTCTCATGCCCTTAACCTCGTTGACTAGTATCCCATTCACATAATAACCTCTGTCTCATGTCCTTAACCTCGTTGACTAGTATCCCATTCACATAATAACCTCTGTCTCATGCCCTTAACCTCGTTGACTAGTATCCCATTCACATAATAACCTCTGTCTCATGCCCTTAACCTCGTTGACTAGTATCCCATTCACATAATAACCTCTGTCTCATGCCCTTAACCTCGTTGACTAGTATCCCATTCACATAATAACCTCTGTCTCATGTCCTTAACCTCGTTGACTAGTATCCCATTCACATAATAACCTCTGTCTCATGCCCTTAACCTTGTTGACTAGTATCCCATTCACATAATAACCTCTGTCTCATGTCCTTAACCTTGTTGACTAGTATCCCATTCACATAATAACCTCTGTCTCATGCCCTTAACCTCGTTGACAAGTATCCCATTCACATAATAACCTCTGTCTCGTGCCCTTAACCTTGTTGACTAAATCAAATCAAATGTATTTATAAAGCCCCCCTTACATCAGCTTATGTCACAGAGTGCTGTACAGAAACCCAGCCTAAAACCCCAAACAGCAAGCAATGCAGGTGTAAAAGCACGGTGGCTAGGAAAAACTCCCTAGAAAGGCCAAAACCTAGGAAGAAACCTACAGAGGAACCAGGCTGTGAGGGGTGGCCAGTCCTCTTCTGGCTGTGCCGGGTGCAGATTATAACAGAACATGGACAAGATTTTAAAATGTTCATAAAACAGGCAGAACAGTTGAAACTGGAGAAGCAGCACGGCCAGGTGGACTCGGGACATCAAGGAGTCATCAGGCCAGGTAGGCCTTGAGGAATGGTCCTAATGCTCAGGTCCTCCGAGAGAGACTAGTAGCCCATTCACATAATAACCTCTGTCTCATGCCCTTAACCTCGTTGACTAGTATCCCATTCACATAATAACCTCTGTCTCGTGCCCTTAACCTCGTTGACTAGTAGCCCATTCACATAATAACCTCTGTCTCATGCCCTTAACCTCGTTGACTAGTATCCCATTCACATAATAACCTCTGTCTCGTGCCCTTAACCTCGTTGACTAGTAGCCCATTCACATAATAACCTCTGTCTCATGCCCTTAACCTCGTTGACTAGTAGCCCATTCACATAATAACCTCTGTCTCATGCCCTTAACCTCGTTGACTAGTATCCCATTCACATAATAACCTCTGTCTCATGCCCTTAACCTCGTTGACTAGTATCCCATTCACATAATAACCTCTGTCTCATGCCCTTAACCTCGTTGACTAGTATCCCATTCACATAATAACCTCTGTCTCATGTCCTTAACCTCGTTGACTAGTATCCCATTCACATAATAACCTCTGTCTCATGCCCTTAACCTCGTTGACTAGTATCCCATTCACATAATAACCTCTGTCTCATGCCCTTAACCTCGTTGACTAGTATCCCATTCACATAATAACCTCTGTCTCATGCCCTTAACCTCGTTGACTAGTATCCCATTCACATAATAACCTCTGTCTCATGTCCTTAACCTCGTTGACTAGTATCCCATTCACATAATAACCTCTGTCTCATGCCCTTAACCTTGTTGACTAGTATCCCATTCACATAATAACCTCTGTCTCATGTCCTTAACCTTGTTGACTAGTATCCCATTCACATAATAACCTCTGTCTCATGCCCTTAACCTCGTTGACAAGTATCCCATTCACATAATAACCTCTGTCTCGTGCCCTTAACCTTGTTGACTAAATCAAATCAAATGTATTTATAAAGCCCCCCTTACATCAGCTTATGTCACAGAGTGCTGTACAGAAACCCAGCCTAAAACCCCAAACAGCAAGCAATGCAGGTGTAAAAGCACGGTGGCTAGGAAAAACTCCCTAGAAAGGCCAAAACCTAGGAAGAAACCTACAGAGGAACCAGGCTGTGAGGGGTGGCCAGTCCTCTTCTGGCTGTGCCGGGTGCAGATTATAACAGAACATGGACAAGATTTTAAAATGTTCATAAACAGGCAGAACAGTTGAAACTGGAGAAGCAGCACGGCCAGGTGGACTCGGGACATCAAGGAGTCATCAGGCCAGGTAGGCCTTGAGGAATGGTCCTAATGCTCAGGTCCTCCGAGAGAGACTAGTATCCCATTCACATAATAACCTCTGTCTCATGTCCTTAACCTTGTTGACTAGTATCCCATTCACATAATAACCTCTGTCTCATGTCCTTAACCTTGTTGACTAGTATCCCATTCACATAATAACCTCTGTCTCATGCCCTTAACCTCGTTGACTAGTATCCCATTCACATAATAACCTCTGTCTCATGCCCTTAACCTCGTTGACTAGTATCCCATTCACATAATAACCTCTGTCTCATGCCCTTAACCTCGTTGACTAGTATCCCATTCACATAATAACCTCTGTCTCATGCCCTTAACCTCGTTGACTAGTATCCCATTCACATAATAACCTCTGTCTCATGTCCTTAACCTTGTTGACTAGTATCCCATTCACATAATAACCTCTGTCTCATGCCCTTAACCTCGTTGACTAGTATCCCATTCACATAATAACCTCTGTCTCATGCCCTTAACCTTGTTGACTAGTATCCCATTCACATAATAACCTCTGTCTCATGCCCTTAACCTCGTTGACTAGTATCCCATTCACATAATAACCTCTGTCTCATGCCCTTAACCTCGTTGACTAGTATCCCATTCACATAATAACCTCTGTCTCATGACCTTAACCTCGTTGACTAGTATCCCATTCACATAATAACCTCTGTCTCATGCCCTTAACCTCGTTGACTAGTATCCCATTCACATAATAACCTCTGTCTCATGCCCTTAACCTTGTTGACTAGTATCCCATTCACATAATAACCTCTGTCTCATGCCCTTAACCTTGTTGACTAGTATCCCATTCACATAGTAACCTCTGTCTCATGCCCTTAACCTCGTTGACTAGTATCCCATTCACATAGTAACCTCTGTCTCATGCCCTTAACCTCGTTGACTAGTATCCCATTCACATAATAACCTCTGTCTCATGTCCTTAACCTCGTTGACTAGTAGCCCATTCACATAATAACCTCTGTCTCATGCCCTTAACCTTGTTGACTAGTATCCCATTCACATAATAACCTCTGTCTCATGCCCTTAACCTTGTTGACTAGTATCCCATTCACATAATAACCTCTGTCTCATGCCCTTAACCTCGTTGATCAACCTCCAGTCCTCCACCATTCTTTTAATGGTTTTGTTACTAGTCGTACTTGTTCTGTCTCTAAACCATAGGACCTGAACAAGTGGAATGAACAGGGGGACTGGTTTCCCCTTCAGCTGGTTTAACAGGGAGAGAAGGAGCGTTTTATTTCCTCTGTGGTGTGGGTGTTGTAGGGCTTTTTTAATGCACTCAGTTTTAAGAGAAGGGTGGAGCAGTATTTAGTAAGGAAGCATTTTATAGCAGGACTGGTTTGAGGGGGGCGACGGAGGGGGAGAGAGATGGAGGGATGAGGTCTGGACCGCAGTAAGTCTACGTCCCCAAATGGCATCCTATTCCCTACATAGTGCACTACTTTAAGGCTCTACCCATAGGACTCTGGTCAGAAGTAGTGTACTATGTAGGGAATAGGGTGCCATTTGGGAGGCGTACTAAGTTGCTGGAAAACCTAAAGCCCTATGTCTGACCAGCAGCGCAGCATAGCATACTTCCCATTCTTCCTGCTGACCTCAGGCTGGCCACGACACTTCCTCTCACTGCACACACACACACACACACACACACACACACACACACACACACACACACACACACACACACACACACACACACACACACACACACACACACACACACACACACACACACACACACACACACACACACACACACACACACACACACACACACACACGTTCCTCTAGGAGTGAGTGGCAAGGCAGGTTATGGGCCATGGCACCCTATTCCCTATATAGTGCACTACGTTTGACAAGGCCTGTTCGGCTGAAATGGAACCCTATTCCCTATATAGTGCACTACTTTTGACCAGGCCTGTTTGGCTGAAATGGCACCCTATTCCCTATATAGTGCACTACTTTTGACCAGGCCTGTTTGGCTGAAATGGCACCCTATTCCCTATATAGTGCACTACTTTTGACCAGGCCTGTTTGGCTGAAATGGAACCCTATTCCCTATATATTGCACTACTTTTGACCAGGCCTGTTTGGCTGAAATGGCACCCTATTCCCTACATAGTGCATAATTAGGACAGTCAGAAACATACAAATGCTCATCTAACACAATGGCTCGCATAATGGAATTATGCAAATATAATTTGCTTCAGATGGCCAATTAAATCATTCTGATTTGCATTCAATTTTTTTTTGTATATATATATTTTTTTTATTTTTATTTTTTTATTATTATTTTTTTTTAATTGTTGACCAATGTGTATTTTGTGTAGTTATATAGGCAGGGTAGCCTAGTGGTTAGAGCGGTGAACTAGTAACCAAGGTTGCAAGTTCAAATCCCTGAGCTGACAAGGTACAAATCTGTCGTTCTGCCCCCTGAACAAGGCAGTTAACCCACTGTTCCTAGGCCGTCATTGAAAATAAGAATTTGTTCTTAACTGACTTGCCTAGTTAAATAAAGGTTAAAAAAATATAGTTACTGTTGGAAAATTAAAAAAAGTGTCCAGCATGGATCGGTCTCATCTGTCACTCCAGTGTTTATTTGCTAAATTGTAATTATTTCACCACTACGGCCTATGTATTGCCTTACCTCCCTAATCTTACTTCATTTGCACACACTGTATATAGACTTTTTCTTTATTGTGTTATTGACTGTACGTTTGTTTACTCCATGTGTAACTCTGTGTTGTTGTTTGTGTCGAACTGCTGTGTTATATCTTGGCGCAGTTGTAAATGAGAACTTGTTCTCTACTTGCCTACCTGGTTAAATAAAGGTGAAATTTAAAATTTAAAAAAAGAAAGAACCAGAGACATAATATTTCAAGTTTTTTTTTTTTATATTTGAATTTTGAATATCGTTCTAATTCTAGACGTTCGGTTACATAGCATTGTTTAAATATTCCCCAGATGTTGTTAATGAGGTGCCAAATAACGTTGTAGTGTCATCATAACGCAGAAACCTCAATCTCTAAATACATGTGGCACTGTGAGGGACCAACCAGAGGGGGCAGTACAGCCCAACATTTAGATTAGTCTGCCTCGCTGTGACTGTCCAAGCATAAATCTCTCATACCCATACTCAGATGTTACATTGACCAGACAGGCACACGTTCAACAAATCTTAATTTACAGTGGATATTCGTCAAATCCGCCATTGACACATTTTTTGCAACAGGCCCACAACAGCATGGTTACTTCAGTCCAATTTGAAATATATTTTTGTCTGTTTTTCGCTGCATAATATGAAGTTGTCCCTTTTCAGGTTTAGAAGAAGTGACTGCTAAACGCTAACTCCCATTCGTAAAAGCGGGTTAGCATAGCTAGCATACAGAAAGTGGTTGTTTTTAACTGCAATGTAGTTAATTGGTCTCGATGACATGAACGTGTGTTGGGATTGACGTTCACACAAGCATTATACTCCGATTTTTACCTCAACATAGTGTGAAATACACATTTAAACTACATCCTAAATGTAGGCTAATTTTGCTGGGGGGCAATGTCCCCAACGCGTTTCCATGGCAATTCCCTTGTTTTGGTCGAGTTCCATTGATCTGTGATGTCCAGTCTCACCTCACCTTGTCCAGCTATGTGCTTTACCCAGGAGTCTCCTTCTCCCTGTCCTGTGGGGCACGGTGTTTTTTTTTTCCTGGCCCTGTGTATGTGTGCGTGTGTCTTGAGCCATGATGAGGAAATTATAAAGGACAGTGGTCAGAATGCCACTGGCTGTCAGCTCCATTTAGTGGAATGTCATTCCATAAACTTTCTTTATTTTCCCTTTTCTCTCTCTCTCTCTCTCTCTCTCTCTCTCTCTCTCTCTCTCTCTCTCTCTCTCTCTCTCTCTCTCTCTCTCTGTCTCTTTCTCTCTGTCTCTCTCTCTCACTCTCTCACTCTCTCACTCTTTCTTTTTCTCTGTCCTTCTCTCTCTGGCCCTCAGTCTGTCTTTCTCTCTTTCTGGTTTTTACCATTTACTCTTATTCTTCTGACTGTCTCAGAGTGTGGACTGCTGGGATGAATGTAGTAGAGGCTTTGGGTTTGGTTTGGTGTATTTTAGTCTTGTTTCCATCCCTCGTGTGCTGCTATGGAAATGACCATCATACGGCCATTCACCCGTTCATATGTAGCCTGGGTGCCAACAACAGAGAAAGCCTAGATATGATGTAGCCTGGGTGCCAACAACAGAGACAGCCTAGATATGATGTAGCCTGGGTGCCAGACTGTTTCTGCTCCTTTTTAAACTCCTTAAGAAGACAATTGCAAAGGAGTTGGCAAGAGAGCAAAAAAAACATACTGGCACATCATATCGAGGCTTTCTCTGTGGTTGGCACCCAGGCTACATCATATCGAGGCTTTCTCTGTGGTTGGCACCCAGGCTACATCATATCGAGGCTTTCTCTGTGGTTGGCACCCAGGCTACATCATATCGAGGCTTTCTCTGTTGTTGTCACCCAGGCTACATCATATCGAGGCTTTCTCTGTTGTTGGCACCCAGGCTACATCATATCGAGGCTTTCTCTGTTGTTGTCACTCTATTTACTTGTATTCTATTGGATCCTCTTGATTGTTTTTATCTCTTCCTCAGAAAACTGTGACTTACCCCAAGCAGCTCAGAGAGGGGGAGAAGAGAGAGAGAGAAGTAGAGGAGAGGAGAGGAGAAGAGAGGGGGAGAAGAGAGAGAGAGAAGTAGAGGGTGAGGAGGAGAGGAGGAGGGGTAGGAGGAGAGGAGGAGGGGTAGGAGGAGAGGAGAGGAGAGGAGAGGGGGAGGTGTGAGAGTGAACGGCACCGCGAGTCCAAGCGCCAGGGTGACGCAGCCGACCGCAAGAGAGGGCTTATAAAATGTGAATCATCTGGCACCCTGCTTTTAACCAAACCATGAAATGCTGGAATGAGAGGGCACTTCATTTAGACTCCTCTTTTTTAACTTTCCAGTGTCTGACAAGCCATGCGTGGCAGACCGGATTTGGTGGGCAGGCGAATGGGAACACTTTGACCATGGGGTGGCACTTCAGTCCGGGCTCAACTCTACTCTGGTGCCCACTAGCTTTCTACACTGGCCCTACACCTAGCCTCAGTGTCTTGCTACCTGGAAGGAGAGACAGAAATTAGTGAAAAGGAAAGGAGAGAGAGAGGAGAGGAGAGGAGAGGCAGAGAGGAGAGGAGAATAGAGACAGAGAAGAGAGTGAAGAGAAGAGACAGAGAGGAGAGAAGAGGAGATGAGAGGAGAGACAGAGGAGAGGAGAGACAGAGAGGAGAGACAGAGACATAGAGGAGAGGAGATACAGAGGAGAGGAGAGACAGATAGGAGAATAGAGATAGAGAAGAGGAGATGAGAAGAGAGAAGAGGAGAGGAGAGAATGCTATGTGGACAGAGGTAGAAAGGGTGTGCGTGTCAATGTTTCATAGACTGTTCATAGACTGTTCATAGACTGTTTCATAGACCTGTTCATAGACTGATTAAAATCCTGTGAATCGATTACAATACGTATTTTCATCTGCAGTCAGAGGTAAATTTGTTCTTTGATTTTTCTTAACCACAAACTTTTCTTGTATGTGTTTCTGTATCACTGTATGCTCTCTCTCTCTCTCTCTCTCTCTCTCTCTCTCTCTCTCTCCAAGAGGAGGTTGTTGACAAATTAAGATGTGTCATTTCAATTTAAAGTTTTGCTGCATGGCCTGCTACAAGCATTCCAAGAACACATAGAGTCAAACATACACCCACTCTACAGTCAGTCAGTATATAATAGGCAGCGTCCCGGCCGTGTGGTTTCCCTTTCCCTCGTGTAATCGTGGAGAAGCCACATGAAGGGCTCTGGGTATTAAAGGACAAGTCTTGCGTTGGAGGGATTCTGTCATGCAACAAGAGTGCGTTTTTCACTTTGTCTTTTTTTTCTTATACTCTTACTTACTTGGGTCCGCGACACAAATGGGACCCTATTCCCTATGTAGTGCACTCGTTATGACCAATCAAAACGTATTGTACAATATAGGGAGTAGGGTGCTCTTTGGGCCTAATAAAAAACAAAATATCCTACCCTGTTTGGAGAAAATATGCCTGTGGTTTATTGAGTGGGGCGAGTGACCGTACTCCGTCACTGGAATGTCCTGCTCCCTTACACACTCTGGAGTAGGGGCTGAAACTAGGAGGGAAAGACAGACCAACAGGTCCAATTAAGAGGACATTTATACAATACAGACGTTCTGACAGAGGGCAAAGGGATTCATTAGTCATTAAAAAGTTGTGCCGACATCGAAGACCTGGCTCGAAACTTATTTTTTTGGCTAGCTCACATTCTAACACAGATACAATAGGCTATTCCTCCGTCAGTGGCTTTATTCAAGTTGAGGTTTACATTTGACTGCCATGACTGCTCCCTCCCTCCCTCCCTCCTCCCTCCTCCCTCCTCCTCCTCCTCCCTCCCTCCCTCCCTCCCTCCCTCTATCCATCTGCCACCTGTTTCACAATACCCCTCACCCAGACAAGGGTTCTAAGAAAGACATGGCTCTAACATGAGAAGTAGTAGCCTCAAGGAGGCCACTATTACAGAGGATCTCAGAATAGAAGCCTGTTTTATTACAAGCTGCTCTGGTGGTGTCGGTGGGGACAAAATGACAGAGAACGCTTCTCACACATAAAAAAGGGGGTTGCACTGCCGAAACCAGCAACCTCAATAAAGCCCCCATTTCAGATTTTTTGTTCTAAGCCGTGCTGCAGCAGGCTGTTTAGTGGTTTGTTTCTCGACCCCGCGGTCGGAAAGTACAAGCAGCGATGCCTCTCCAGGGCCGGCATCCCAAATGGCACCCTATTCCCTTTTTTTTTTTTTTTTTTTTTTTTTTTTGCCCATAGGCCCTGGTCAAAAGTTGTGCACTATATAGGGAATAGGGTGCCATTTGGGACGTAGCCCTGGATTTGAGAACATCTGCTAAAAGGAAGTTGAGAGAGAGAGAGAGAGAGAGAGAGAGAGAGAGAGAGAGAGAGAGAGAGAGAGAGAGAGAGAGATGACAGAGAGACAGAGAGAGAGAGAGAGAGAGAGAGAGAGAGAGAGAGAGAGAGAGAGAGAGAGAGAGAGAGAGAGAGAGAGAGAGAGAGAGAGATTGAGAGAGAGAGAGAGAGAGAGAGAGAGAGAGATACACCATGAAAAAAGCTGCTAATCTACAGTTGTACATTCTCTGTTTCATATGATATGGCTTGTAAAGAGGACACAAACAGCATGAAGATGCAGGGAACCAGTTGGTTCCGAGGGCTGAGGAATTTTATAATGGTTTAGATTCAGTATGAGGGGCACTCTCCACGTCACCCACTTCTGATGAGGCTTCTGTTGGGCTATGAGGATACTAAAGTGTGGACAGTGAACAGCCATGTCTTGATTCTGTAGTAACACTTTACACAGAATTATTGCACATTGTATTGTATTCATATTCTGATACATGATACATGTGTAATTGTTTTGTAGGTGCAATAAGCCACCAACAGTCTGGGATACGCCTGGGATACCATCTTTGGACAGAACACGCCAAGAACATGCCATGCATTGTTAGATGCAGAACATGCCAAGAACATGCCATGCATTGTTAGATGCAGAACATGCCAAGAACATGCCATGCATTGTTAGATGCAGAACATACCAAGAACATGCCATGCATTGTTAGATGCAGAACATGACAAGAACATGCCATGCATTGTTAGATGCAGAACATGCCAAGAACATGCCATGCATTGTTAGATGCAGAACATGACAAGAACATGCCATGCATTGTTAGATGCAGAACATACCAAGAACATGCCATGCATTGTTAGATGCAGAACATGACAAGAACATGCCATGCATTGTTAGATGCAGAACATGCCAAGAACATGCCATGCATTGTTAGATGCAGAACATAACAAGAACATGCCATGCATTGTTAGATGCAGAACATGCCAAGAACATGCCATGCGGTATTAGATGCGAAACGGTTGGGAGTGACAGACAGCGAAAGCATAGTGGCACGGCTGGCTGGCTAGGCTCCCCACTCAAGATCCTAACATGCTGCTAGATTTTGTAATGGTTGTAATCAGTGGCAGTAATGACATCTGGTGGTTTCTACTGAGTGGTTTCTCTAAGTGTTATTAAAAGAACCTGTAATAGCCCGCTAGCGCCCCACTGCTCCTCAAGAGGCTAAGAGAGGAACTTTTAATAACACTTAGAGAAACTACCATACTGAGAGATGAACAACACTTAGAGAAACCACCATACTGAGAGATGAACAACACTTAGAGAAACCACCATACTGAGAGATGAACAACACTTAGAGAAACCACCACACAGAGGGATGAACAACACTTAGAGAAACCACCATACTGAGAGATGAACCTGTAGAAACACTTAGAGAAACAACCATACTACGAGATTAACTTTTAATAACACTTAAGAGACACTCTGAGTGTTATTAAACGTTCATCTCTCAGTATGGTGTTTTATCTAAGTGTTGTTCATCTCTTAGTGTGGTTGTTTCTCTTAGGGTTATTTCAGGTTAATCTCTTAGTGTGGTGGTTTCTCTAAGTGTTGTTCATCTCTCAGTATGGTGGTTTCTCTAAGGGTTTCTACAGGCTCATCTCTCAGTATGGTGGATTCTCTAAGTGTTGTTCATCCCTCTGTGTGGTGGTTTCTCTAAGTGTTTCTACAGGTTCATCTCTCAGTATGGTGGATTCTCAAAGTGTAACTCAACGGAGATGAGTGTTGGGGCATGGGGGAATTCTCTCTAATATGGGTTTTGGTGGGTGTTTTACAGGATCTCTTTGACAAGGCATGTGCTGTTGTTTTGACACTGTTTATCACTGGAGCTAGTCTGGTGTCCGAAAGGAACTCCTTGGCCTTGAGGAGTAAACATCGTGTTTTGGGTTGGCTCCTTGAAGTTAGGCTATATAGAATGTTTTTGGACTTCGCAATGTCGGACTCGTTCATGTCTGGATGTAGTACCATGTTCTTTCTTCTAGTGGTCTATAGGAAACCAGCTCACCTGTACTGTATATAACGTCAGTCCACACCTGCTCAGGTGGCAGCTTTAATTATTCCACAACAAACAGCTCTACATCGCAGACACCTCGCTCTCACCTCCAACTTGTGGCTAAACTTACACGTTGTACAAAGGACTCTGTCTCTCTCTCTCTCTCTCTCTCTCTCTCTCTCTCTCTCTCTCTCTCTCTCTCTCTCTCTCTCTCTCTCTCTCTCTCTCTCTCTCTCTCTCTCTCTGTGTGCTTCTCTGCTCAGACTACAGTCTGATGCACACATGCCAACAGGGTCCACTTTAATGTCCCCTATTCTGTTTTCCTACATGAATTAAATTAATGCTTCTTCTGACTAAACCTAAAATATGCCCTGTGGTGTCCTGTTTATATCTGTTTATCTATCAACACATTGTTGGTTTCCCCCAGTCTGACGTTCCTTGGGAAGTCCTGAATCTCTCAAAACTGACATGGTGTATGTTGACCATGCGTAGCCTAATTTTAACACTGACCGGCATATTACCACTTATAGCTACATGTAGCTATGCCTTTACTATAGCTACATTTAGCTAGGCCGTTACTATAGCTACATTTAGCTAGGCCATTTAGCTTAGGCCTACCACCAGCCATATTTAGCTAGGGGCCTTTACTTATAGCTACATTTAGCTGAGGGTTTACTTATAGCTATGTGTAGCTAGGCTCATAACATAGCCATTTAGCTAGGCATTTAGCTATGAGAATATTTAATATAGCTACACATTTAGCTAGACATTTACTATAGCTACATTTAGCTAGGCCTTTACTATAGCTACATTTAGCTAGGCCTTTACTCTAGCTACATTTAGCTGTGCTGGGCTTTACTCTTTAGCTAGCCACATTTAGCCAGGCCTTTACTATAGCTACATTTAGCTAGGGCCAAGCTCTTATAGCTACATTTAGCTAGCCTACTTAGCTAGGCTCTTACTATAGCCATATTTAGCTAGGCCTTCATTATAGCTACATTTCTAGTTAGGCCTTTACTATAGCTACATTTAGCTAGGCCTTTACTATAGCTACATTTAGCTAGGCCTTTTATTATAGCTACATTTAGCCAGGCTGCATTATAGCTACATTTAGCTAGGCCTTTACTATAGCTACATTTAGCTAGGCTATAGCATTGATGTGTAGATCTTACTCTTTATCTGAGTACTAGCTAGCTACATTTCTAGCTAGGCTACTCACATTTAGCACTATAGCTAGACTAGCCATTTAGCTACATTTAGCTAGGCCTTACTATAGCTACATTTTAGCTAGCCAGCTACATTTAGCTAGCTAGCATACATTTAGCTAGGCCTTACTATAGCTACATTTAGCTAGCGCCTTTACTATAGCTACATTTAGCTAGGTATAGCTACACATTTAGCTAGGCCTTACTATAGCTACATTTAGCTAGGCCTTTACTATAGCTACATTTAGCTAGGCCTTTACTATAGCTACATTTAGCTAGGCCTTTACTATAGCTACATTTAGCTAGGCCTTTACTATAGCTACATTTAGCTAGGCCTTTACTATAGCTACATTTAGCTAGGCCTTTACTATAGCTACATTTAGCTAGGCCTTTACTATAGCTACATTTAGCTAGGCCTTTACTATAGCTACATTTAGCTAGGCCTTTACTATAGCTACATTTAGCTAGGCCTTTACTATAGCTACATTTAGCTAGGCCTTTACTATAGCTACATTTAGCTAGGCCTTTACTATAGCTACATTTAGCTAGGCCTTTACTATAGCTACATTTAGCTAGGCCTTTACTATAGCTACATTTAGCTAGGCCTTTACTATAGCTACATTTAGCTAGGCCTTTACTATAGCTACATTTAGCTAGGCCTTTACTATAGCTACATTTAGCTAGGCCTTTACTATAGCTACATTTAGCTAGGCCTTTACTATAGCTACATTTAGCTAGGCCTTTACTATAGCTACATTTAGCTAGGCCTTTACTATAGCTACATTTAGCTAGGCCTTTACTATAGCTACATTTAGCTAGGCCTTTACTATAGCTACATTTAGCTAGGCCTTTACTATAGCTACATTTAGCTAGGCCATTTAGCTAGGCCTTTACTATAGCTACATTTAGCTAGGCCTTTACTATAGCTACATTTAGCTAGGCCTTTACTATAGCTACATTTAGCTAGGCCTTTACTATAGCTACATTTAGCTAGGCCTTTACTATAGCTACATTTAGCTAGGCCTTTACTATAGCTACATTTAGCTAGGCCTTTACTATAGCTACATTTAGCTAGGCCTTTACTATAGCTACATTTAGCTAGGCCTTTTACTATAGCTACATTTAGCTAGGCCTTTACTATAGCTACATTTAGCTAGGCCTTTACTATAGCTACATTTAGCTAGGCCTTTACTATAGCTACATTTAGCTAGGCCTTTACTATAGCTACATTTAGCTAGGCCTTTACTATAGCTACATTTAGCTAGGCCTTTACTATAGCTACATTTAGCTAGGCCTTTACTATAGCTACATTTAGCTAGGCCTTTACTATAGCTACATTTAGCTAGGCCTTTACTATAGCTACATTTAGCTAGGCCTTTACTATAGCTACATTTAGCTAGGCCTTTACTATAGCTACATTTAGCTAGGCCTTTACTATAGCTACATTTAGCTAGGCCTTTACTATAGCTACATTTAGCTAGGCCTTTACTATAGCTACATTTAGCTAGGCCAGCATTATAGCTACATTTAGCTAGGCCTTTACTATAGCTACATTTAGCTAGGCCTTTACTATAGCTACATTTAGCTAGGCCTTTACTATAGCTACATTTAGCTAGGCCTTTACTATAGCTACATTTAGCTAGGCCTTTACTATAGCTACATTTAGCTAGGCCTTTACTATAGCTACATTTAGCTAGGCCTTTACTATAGCTACATTTAGCTAGGCCTTTACTATAGCTACATTTAGCTAGGCCTTTACTATAGCTACATTTAGCTAGGCCTTTACTATAGCTACATTTAGCTAGGCCTTTACTATAGCTACATTTAGCTAGGCCTTTACTATAGCTACATTTAGCTAGGCCTTTACTATAGCTACATTTAGCTAGGCCTTTACTATAGCTACATTTAGCTAGGCCTTTACTATAGCTACATTTAGCTAGGCCTTTACTATAGCTACATTTAGCTAGGCCTTTACTATAGCTACATTTAGCTAGGCCTTTACTATAGCTACATTTAGCTAGGCCTTTACTATAGCTACATTTAGCTAGGCCTTTACTATAGCTACATTTAGCTAGGCCTTTACTATAGCTACATTTAGCTAGGCCTTTACTATAGCTACATTTAGCTAGGCCTTTACTATAGCTACATTTAGCTAGGCCTTTACTATAGCTACATTTAGCTAGGCCTTTACTATAGCTACATTTAGCTAGGCCTTTACTATAGCTACATTTAGCTAGGCCTTTACTATAGCTACATTTAGCTAGGCCTTTACTATAGCTACATTTAGCTAGGCCTTTACTATAGCTACATTTAGCTAGGCCTTTACTATAGCTACATTTAGCTAGGCCTTTACTATAGCTACATTTAGCTAGGCCTTTACTATAGCTACATTTAGCTAGGCCTTTACTATAGCTACATTTAGCTAGGCCTTTACTATAGCTACATTTAGTTAGGCCTTTACTATAGCTACATTTAGCTAGGCCTTTACTATAGCTACATTTAGCTAGGCCATTTAGCTAGGCCTTTACTATAGCTACATTTAGCTAGGCCTTTACTATAGCTACATTTAGCTAGGCCTTTACTATAGCTACATTTAGCTAGGCCTTTACTATAGCTACATTTAGCTAGGCCTTTACTATAGCTACATTTAGCTAGGCCTTTACTATAGCTACATTTAGCTAGGCCTTTACTATAGCTACATTTAGCTAGGCCTTTACTATAGCTACATTTAGCTAGGCCTTTACTATAGCTACATTTAGCTAGGCCTTTACTATAGCTACATTTAACTAGGCCTTTACTATAGCTACATTTAGCTAGGCCTTTATTATAGCTACATTTAGCTAGGCCGTTACTATAGCTACATTTAGCTAGGCCTATAATATAGCTACATTTAGCTAGGCCTTTACTATAGCTACATTTAGCTAGGCCTTTACTATAGCTACATTTAGCTAGGCCTTTACTATAGCTACATTTAGCTAGGCCTTTACTATAGCTACATTTAGCTAGGCCTTTACTATAGCTACATTTAGCTAGGCCTTTACTATAGCTACATTTAGCTAGGCCTTTACTATAGCTACATTTAGCTAGGCCTTTACTATAGCTACATTTAGCTAGGCCTTTACTATAGCTACATTTAGCTAGGCCTTTACTATAGCTACATTTAGCTAGGCCTTTACTATAGCTACATTTAGCTAGGCCTTTACTATAGCTACATTTAGCTAGGCCTTTTACTAAAGCTACATTTAGCTAGGCCTTTATTATAGCTACATTTAGCTAGGCCTTTATTATAGCTACATTTAGCTAGGCCGTTACTGCGAAATGTTTTTTATTCATGGATGGAATGGATTAAATGGAACATTCATCATCAAAGTCCATGGCTGAGGAGTGTTTTGGTGAGAGTAAACCCCCTTTCCGCAAACGATAGAAGGAAAACAGAAGATGTTCTTCAGATGTTTGCCAGGTTCAATCGGTGACTGTCCACACACAGTAAACACAGTAAAGCCTAGATTACCTCTACTCTCAGTTCACCGGTAACAAAAAAAAACTAACAACATTCCCCCTCCAACCACATCCTTAGTGAGCCTCTGAATTCTATTAAACATACACAGTCACTCTTCCGGCAGGTCCAGTTCTACTCTCATCTGTCTTTTCTCCTGGTGTTGTCAGCTCCTTGTTTCTAATAGAAACCATGCATCTATTATGGACAGAGGGGTTCTGTGCACAGCAGCAGCTCTACTACCACCTATGGTCAACGTGGAAATGTCATTACAACTTCCACTTTCACAGACTCTGGAGTGCTACTGACCTGTGTGTACCGTTCTCTACTCTGTCTTGTCAATCAGTGGGGAAAAGTAGTTAAATCTCTCTGTTAGCCATACATGTAATTACAGCTTGCCAAAACGTTACTAAATATGCCCTTTGCTGGCTTTTTGGGTTGGTGTTTTCCTCCCTTTTCTCCTGTAATTGGTGGAGGCAGTGTGTCAGGATTAGAGTCTGGGAGTTTGAAACCCCAACACCCCTGTGACCACACAGCCCCCCTCCCTTACCCCCCTCCTGCCTCCCTTTTTCTATTACCCCCCTCCTGCCCCCCTCCTTCTGTTACCCCGCTCCTTCTCTTACCCCTCTCATGCCCCAATCCTTCTCTTACCCCCTCCTGCCCGCCTCCTTCTGTTACCCCCTCATGCCCCCTTCCTTCTCTTACCCCTCCTACTACCCCTTCCTGCCCCCTCATTCTCTTACCCCCTCCTTCTGTTACCCCCTCCTTCTCTTACCCCCTCCTGCCCCCTCCTTCTCTTACCCCCTCCTGCCCCCTCCTTCTCTTACCCCCTCCTGCCCCCTCCTTCTCTTTCCCCCTCCTGCCCCCTCCTTCTCTTTCCCCTCCTGCCCCCTCCTTCTCTTACCCCCTCCTGCCCCTCCTTCTCGTACCCCCTTTCGCCCCCTCCTCCTGCTCCACACAACATTACTAGAGATTTTGACAGAGCCAGCCATGTTCAGTGCAGACCGGGGTTCAAGTGTTATTCGAAATAATTGTAAAAAATACCTCTGTCCTTGATTGAGCTTCCTGACTTAATGAACCAATAGGATAGTCTCAAAACAGCAACAACAAAAAAACAGAACCCCACCCATCTGGCAGTGCAGGCAGACTAGAGCAAACGTTCAAAGTACATGTACAGTGCATCAAACTCAAGTCTGGTACAGCGCTGCAGCCTCTCTCCTATCAGGATCCAGGCATCTGCTCTCATTCCTCCTTCTTCACCATACACTCTCCTCCTCTAACGTTTTATTATATGTATAATCACGTCGTTTGGTGTATTTTATAAGGAGTAATTAAGATGAGGTATATTTGACTAAAGTAAGAGCCTTAACGGTTGTGGTCACTCAGTAGTTTCCCCTTCATTCCTGTTCTGTCCCTGTCTCGCTGCTGATCTCAAATGGCCTTCCTCTGATCAAGGTCTGCCCCTGTCTCGCTGCTGATTTCAAATGGCCTTCCTCTGATCAAGGTCTGCCCCTGTCTAAGCTGCTGATCTCAAATGGCCTTCCTCTGATCAAGGTCTGCCCCTGTCTCGCTGCTGATTTCAAATGGCCTTCCTCTGATCAAGGTCTGCCCCTGTCTCGCTGCTGATCTCAAATGGCCTTCCTCTGATCAAGGTCTGTCCCTGTCTCGCTGCTGATTTCAAATGGCCTTCCTCTGATCAAGGTCTGCCCCTGTCTCGCTGCTGATTTCAAATGGCCTTCCTCTGATCAAGGTCTGCCCCTGTCTCGCTGCTGATCTCAAATGGCCTTTCTCTGATCAAGGTCTGCCCCTGTCTCGCTGCTGATTTCAAATGGCCTTCCTCTGATCAAGGTCTGCCCCTGTCTCGCTGCTGATTTCAAATGGCCTTCCTCTGATCAAGGTCTGCCCCTGTCTCGCTGCTGATCTCAAATGGCCTTTCTCTGATCAAGGTCTGCCCCTGTCTCGCTGCTGATCTCAAATGGCCTTCCTCTGATCAAGGTCTGTCTATAATGGGTCTCAGTACCTTTCCATTGCCTTCCTCTCATCTAGGTCCATCTCTCTAGCCTACCTTTGAGTTTTGAGTTCATTGGCTTGTTAGTGTGATGTAATTAGGGAATGTAAATGCATTTTCCATCTCTTGAACAGCATGTTTTGGTGTCCATACCATCCTTCATCCTCTTGTTCTATAGTTGACACAGCATGGTACATGGTGGCAAGGTAAGCTAATGCAGGGCCATGTGCTCACACAAAATAATTCACTCAACCACGAGAAATTACGGCTTTGATTATTTACTTACATAAACACAATAGATGGTTACATCTTAATGGCTAATTAATCTCCACAAATGACACTCAGTCACAATGTTTATTGGCGTTATTCACTTTAATCCTACTACGATATGCTACAGTCAACAACATGGCTAGCTAACTATTTTTAGCCCATTTACACAACTGCGAAGGACCTCGGCCTGAATCTCTCTTTTGACGAACATATCAAGACGGACAGCTTTTTTTTTCCCCCATCGTAGTAACATTTCAAAAATCAGAAACGTTTTGTCCAAAAATTATGCAGAAACGCTGATCCATGCTTTTGTCTCTTCTAGATTAGACTACTGCAATGCTCTACTCTACCCGGATAAAGCACTAAATACACTTCAGTTAGTGCTAAACACGGCTGCTAGAATCTTGACTAGAACCACAAAAGAAAACCATTAAATTACTCCAGTGCTAGCCTCACTACACTGGCTTCCTGTTAAGGCTAGGACTGATTTCAAGGTTTTACTGTGAACCTACAAACCATAACATGGGCTTGCTCCTACCTATCTCTCCGGATTTGGTCCTGCCGTACATACCTACGCTACGGTCACAAGACGCAGGCCTCCTTATTGTCCCTAGAATTTCTAAGCAAACAGCTGGAGGCAGGGCTTTCTCCTTTAGAGGTCAATTTTTATGGAATGGTCTGCCTATCCATGTGAGAGACGCAGACTCGGTCTCGACTTTTAAGTCTTTACTGAAGACTCATCTCTTCAGTAGGTCCTATGATTGAGTGTAGTCTGGCCCAGGGAGTGTGAAGGTGAACGGAAAGGCACTGGAGCGACAAACCACCCTTGCTCTCTCTGCCTGGCCGGTTCCCCTCTCTCCACTGGGATTCTCTGCCTCTGACCCTGTTATGGGGGCTGAGTCACTGGCTTACTAGTGCTCTTCCATGCCGTCCCTAGGAGGGGTGCGTCACTTGAGTGGGTTGAGTCACTGACGTGATCTTCCTGTCCGGTTCTGCGCCCCCTCAGGCTCGTGCGGTGGAAGAGATCTTCGTGGGCTATACTCAGCCTTGTCTCAGGGTAGCAAGTTGGTGGTCTGTTGATATCCCTCTAGTGGTGCGGGCCTATGCTTTGACAAAGTGGGTGGGGTTTTTCCTGCCTGATTGGCCCTGTCTGGGGGTATCGTTGTCCTCCGACCCCCCCCGTCTCAGCCTCCAGTATCTATGCGCCGGCGGGCTCGGGTCAGTCTGTTATATCTGGTGTAATTCTCCTGTCTTATCTGGTGTCCTGTGTGAATTTAAGTATGCTCCCTCTAATTCTCTCTCTCTCCCTCCCCTCCTGGAGGACCTGAGTCCTAGGACCATGCCTCAGGACTACCTGACCTGATGACTCCTTTCTGTCCCCAGTCCACCTGGTCGTGCTGCTTCTCCAGTTTCAACCGTTCTGCCGGCGGCTATGAAACCCTGACCTGTTCACCGGACGTGCTACCTTGTCCCGGACCTGCTGTTTTCAAATCGGAACTTAATGGCCATGCACTCTTATAAATCTCCACCCGGCACAGCCAGAAGAGGACTGGTCACTCCACAGAGCCTGGTTCCAACCTTTCTAGGGAGTTTTTTCCTAGCCACCGTGCTTCTACATTTACATTGCTTGCTGTTTGGGGTTTTAGGCTGGGTTTCTGTACACTGTAGTAGTACTTTGTGAAATCTGCTGATGTAAAAGGGGTTTTATAAATACAGTTGATTGATTGATCGACTTCGTTTACCCTACCCAGAGGGGACATGGCACATTGGCTGTAACGGTTGTGATCTGAACAATTATCACATTTTTTTTTATCCCGTACAGCATGTCAGATCTCTATTGTTTAGGCTGCTGCAACATTTCTGCGAAGAGTTTTTTGCTTGTGTCTGTCAGGAGTGAGGTGTCACATTTGCTACATGAATAGGGGACGTAAGTGGAGAGCATGCTTTGGAGGCTGTTGCACGGTCCTGGGACAGGTGTATGGGAGCCTTTCAGCACCTCTACCCCTGCTACCCTGCTCTCCTCCCCAGCCTGTAATAGGCCCACAGGGGGGGCTGGGACTTATTCTGCCCTCCTGCACTCTACTGGAGGAGGGCTTATCGTCTATTCAGCTTCAGCTCAGGCTGACCTGTGCTAAGTGTTAAAACAGCTCACTGTACAGGGCCTTTGTGAGAGAGACAGTGAGAGACAGGGCCTGCACTGTAAACTCCCCCATAGAGCCAGTGACAGACAGTGTCCTGCACCGTAAACTGCCCATCTAGCCAGTGACAGACAGTGTCCTGCGCCGTAAACTGCCCCAATCTAGCCAGTGACAGACAGTGTCCTGCGCCGTAAACTGCCCCAATCTAGCCAGTGACAGGCAGTGTCCTGCACCGTAAACTCCATCAGAGAGCCAGTAACAGACAGTGTCCTGCACCGTAAACTCCATCAGAGAGCCAGTGACAGGCAGTGTCCTGCACCGTAAAATCCCCCAAAGAGCTGGGCAGTGGGAATTTCATACCAGACCATTAGTTTATATGTGAAATAGTGTAACAGTAAACCTTTAGGAGGGGGCAGGAGGGTTTTTTTTTTACTCTTCTGTTCTGGTGACATATAGGCACAATCTGTGTTGAAGTGATCACTTTGTTACAATAAGAACAATAGCAAAACTATAACAAGTAAAAAAAAAATTTTTTTTTTAAATAAAAAATGCCAGTGAATTCAACTGTGTTCATTTCCAAATAAACATATGAACAATCAAAGAACATGTTTTCATTTCCCAAATGTAAACAGTTCTCTGACTGCGCCCTCCCTACACTGACCTGGTGCAGTTATACTGTTGTTCTCAGTTGATCAGATATCAGAATAGTGGTTTTATGCAACTGAGAAACGTTGGGTAAAATATACAATAGTTTGGCACTTGAAAAAGCTGCGAAATGTGGTATTTTTGGGTGATCGGATAAGCTATTCTTATGCAAGAGAATTTACAGGAGAATATTGGTTTGTCCGGTACCTTCTCTTGTTGTGTAATGCTGTTGCAACAGAGAGAGAGTCCAGTGGACTGGACCTGTGACTGTTTTGAGATGGTGGCAGAGGCCCTAAAAGACCCCAGTCAACAGCTCTCTCTCTCTCTCTCTCTCTCTCTCTCTCTCTCTCTCTCTCTCTCTCTCTCTCTCTCTCTCTCTCTCTCTCTCTCTCTCTCTCTCTCTCTCGACAGGTAGAACATTTACAGAGGGCCTGTCAATAGGTTTTAGAATGTGCTTTTTTCATGTGTCCCAGATACATCCATGTGAAAAAACCTTCTAAACCACAACAAACAGTTCAACTGCCACGTGCAATCAGAACCCATCTGGGGTTGGATCTGCTCAGAGCACTCCTCTCTTCTCCTCTCTTCTCTCTCACACAGCTGGTCTGGCTATTGAGTAGAACTCTCTATCACACAGCTGGTCCTGCTATTGAGTAGAACTCTCTATCACACAGCTGGTCCTGCTATTGAGTAGAACTCTCTATCACACAGCTGGTCCTGCTATTGAGTAGAACTCTCTATCACACAGCTGGTCCTGCTATTGAGTAGAAATCTCTCACACAGCCGGTTCTGCTATTGAGTATAAATCTCTATCACACAGCGGGGTCTGAGAAGCGAGGCATATGCTACATTCCAATTGGCACTCTGTTCCCTATGTAGTGCACTACCTTTGACCAGAGCTCTTTGGGGATAAATAGGGAATAGGGTGCCATTTGGGACACGCTCATGGTTCGGCCTGAATGCTTCTTACACAGCTGCCCGTCGCAGCCCAGTCCCCGGCCCTCGCCACACCACAGCCCAGCTCCACTCAGCGGAACGATGTGACACAGCACTAAAAATACTATTGGTAGCAGTTTTTTTTTTTTTAAAGCTGCCTCTTTAAAAATATAAATATTTAAATATAAATGTGTAATGAATTTATTGATAGTGTATTTGCCTTTCCAGAAGTCTGTGTTTTCTGCTAGGGAGTGGTGAACCAGAGAGGTTGGCTGTTTAGAAGTAAGGCACAGGGATGTGGTGTAGAATGTAGCTGTGGTCTGAGTTAGAGAGTTGACCAAGACCCATGGAACTGAAGCATGTTCACATTAAGTCTCCTTGATCAATCCCACTCATCTCACCGCCCTAGCGCTACCAACCTTTACTATTACCAGGGTTGCGTCCCAAATGGAAACCCTGTTCCCTAGACAGTGCACTACATTCGATCAGAGCGTGGTCAGAAGGAGTGCGTTATACAGGGAATAGGGTGTGATTTGGGACAGAGAGGCCGACCTTCTCTTTCTGGCTGCTCTTGGTCTCTTGTTTCTTCTTGAATTGTATTTGTTTGTCTGATGTTGTCATGGTGAGGTACTAGTGAAGACCTCCCTCTGGTTTTAGATACAACGGTGAAAATATTAAAATATTAAATATGCTCCGAGGTTAGTATCTGACAGCGCACTTTTGAATTCACGTCAGATACACTTTCAAATCACGTGTTATCAATTTACATTTTTTTTGTGTGCTATACATTCGGCAGGTAGCCCAGTGGTTAGAGCGTTGGACTAGTAACCGAAAGGTTGTAAGATTGAATCCCTGAGCTGACAAGGTACAAATCTGTCGTTCTGCCCCTGAACAGGCAGTAAACCCCACTGTTCCTAGGCCCTCATTGAAAATAAGAATTTGTTCTTAACTGACTTGCCTAGTAAAAATATATATTTTTGCTCAGAAAATGCCATAAATTAAATCAAAATAATATTTGAAAAAAAAAAACATATGTCATTGAAACAATTGCTGAGAAGCAAACTTCAGTGTGCATTGCAGTCGTTCACATTGACGACGCTAACATGATGTACACTCAAAACTCACTGCTCTGGGGTGACTCTGCATCTGACTGGGATCAGACAGGGCAGTTTTATTTGTATGGAGAGTCTTAGGTCATATCGGCGTCTTCTCTATTTACTCTGCTGTGCTTGAATGCAGCTGGTGCAGAGTAGGCAAAGGAAACTTTCATCAAACAAAAACAGAAAAATATGGAGGAAACCGTTCGTTCTTGGGGTCAGTAAGAGGGTTTTTATTTTGAGCTGTGGTCTGCGTCTAGGAGCTTACCACGGCCAATGTTACCTAACGCTGACCATAGCTACATTCAATTAAATGTCCAATGAGGCTACAGGTTTATTCAGACTTTAAGGCCAAAATACGGAGGGCTTTCATCTCATTCTAATTTATTGGTGTATTAATGGGGGTCACTGTACTGTAACTCAGAGGCACGTACAGTTAATGCGTTCATCTTAGGCTAGCTAAGAGAGACAACCGTAAATATAAACCCTCTTATTGACCCCAGAACGAACGGTTTCCTCCGTATTTTTCTGTCTTTGTTTGAGAGTGATATTTGCTCTGAGGTTTTGACAGCTCGGGTTGATTCCACACATCGGATACACTTTTTAATCATAGGTCGTTATCATAGGTCGTTATGTTTTGTGGAAATACTTTGCTCTAAGAAAAAGAAAAAAAGCCATAAAATAGTGTTTTAAAAATACATCATGTCAGTGAAAATATTTTCTGATGACAAACGTCAGCCTACGAGGAAACCTTCACAATGACTAAAAGGATGTGATTGAAACACAGTTTTTTTGGGGGGGAGTTTCCACTATTACGTTCTTTAGATTTCAATCTCATCTAAACAGAAGGTTGTTTCAATAACAATGGTCCATTTTTCCTTCCGCTCCTACTTTCAATGAGACTTGGATTGACTGTATAGCTGGTTCACCCTCACGGCCCTATGGGAACAGTGACCAAGAAGCTCTTTCATCCTCACGGCCCTATGGGAACAGTGACCAAGAAGCTGTTCCACCCTCACAGTCCTATGGGAACAGTGACCAAGAAGCTCTTTCATCCTCACAATACTATGGGAACAGGCCCAGAAGCTGTTCCATCTTCAAAGCCCTATGGGAACAGGCTCAGAAGCTGTTTCACCCTCACAGTACTATGGGAACAGGCCCAGAAGCTGTTCCATCTTCAAAGCCCTATGGGAACAGGCCCAGAAGCTGTTCCATCCTCAAAGCCCTATGGGAACAGGCCCAGAAGCTGTTCCATCTTCAAAGCCCTATGGGAACAGGCCCAGAAGCTGTTCCATCCTCAACGCCCTATGGGAACAGGGCCAGATGTCTGCATTAGTCTCAATAATATTACAATATTACATTTGTTAAGTTAAGATGGCCATAATTTCCTCAACAACCAGTACAGGGATTCATTTATAATGATTTCAGGTGAGGCTTTTGTTTTAAAACCTTTAAAGTAACATCCAGTTAGTAAAACTCACTATTTTAAAAGTTCCTATTCCGTTAACTCCAATAATGTTAGAATAAAGAAACATGAGTTGTCTCAAACCCAGAAAAATTTGTTGACCAACGGCGAATGAACTATGAACTATCAAAACATAGAGAGTCGCACACCCCACGTATAAACTTCCAGTAATGCGTTGGGTATTTACCAACTTAACTGGCATCACTGTGCCTTCTTCAATCCAAAATGATGTTGCCTCGTCATCCTAATTCCTATGGTATTTGTGGACAAAGCATCAACTGGAGAAAGAAGAAGAATAAGAAGTAGAAGAAAAACACCTCCAACTTGTAACTCAAACTGACCATTTCAAAACTCGCTTGCTATTTCCTCATAGAGGATGATGTCATCCTTCTGAGGAGGACGAGCTAGCCAATCAGCGGTCTACTTGCAGTATTTTTAATGACCGGTATATACGCCCTCACCATTCCAACACAGAATAGCTGCTTTTCAACATATTTAATTACCATTTTTTTTGGAAGGGAAACTATTTCATAGGTCATCTGGAAACACTGGACAGTTACTTTCATAATAGTCTTGATTTTACACAGCTCAATGTGTGTTCTTGTTCAGTACAGAGATTGTATTTACTCTTTTTATCCAGCCAGCGATATGGAGGCAGCTTCTTGCCACTCAAAACACCCCGACCACCACCTAATATACCATTAGCTATCCCAGAGGCCACTCTGGCCCAGTCAATGTCACCATAGTGACAGATGACACATAGATGTGAAGTAGCTCCCGTTCCTTCTCTCCCTCCCTCCCTCCCTCCCTCCCTCCCTCCCTCCCTCCCTCCCTCCCTCCCTCCCTCCCTCCCTTTCTCTCTCCTCCCTCCTCCCTTTCTCTCTCCCTCCTCCCTCCCTTTCTCTCTCCTCTCTCCTCTCTCCTCCCTTTCCCTCTCCCTATCCGTACGTCAGCCTGCCCTAGGCTGCCACTGTACTGTGGTGTAGTGTAGTGTGTAGTGTTGCATACTGTGTAGTGTACTGTACTGTGTAGTGTATTATGTACTGTGTAGTGTCGTGCACTGTGTAGTGTAGTGTGTAGTGTGTAGTGTTGTGTACTGTGTAGTGTACTGTGTAGTGTAGTGTGCACTGTGTAGTGTGTAGTGCAGTGTACTGTGTGGTGGTGTCTACTGTGTAGTGTAGTGTACTGTGTAGTGTAGAGTGTACTGTGTAGTGTGTAGTGCCGTGTACTGTGTAGTGTACTATGTACCGTGTAGTGTCGTGCACTGTGTAGTGTGTAGTGTTGTGTACTGTGTAGTGTACTGTGTAGTGTAGTGTCTACTGTGTAGTGTAGTGTACTGTGTAGTGTAGTGTGTACTGTGTAGTGTAGTGTACGGTGTAGTGGTGTATACTTTGTTGTGTAGTAGGTAGTGTAGTGTACTGTGTAGTGTACTGTGTAGTGTAGTGTGTAGTGTGTAGTGTCATGCACTGTGTAGTGTAGTGTGTATGGTGTGGTGTTGTGTACTCTGCAGTCGAGTACTGTGTGTTAGTGTCTACTGTGTAGTGGTGTGTACTGTGTAGTGTAGTGCATACTGTGTAGTGTAGTGTGTAGTGTGTAGTGTGTAGTGTACTGCATACTGCATACTGTGTAGTGTGTAGTGTAGTGCATACTGTGTAGTGTAGTGTGCACAGGGTGGTGTGTACTGTGCAGTGTAGTGTGAACTGTGTAGTGTGTAGTGTGTAGTGTGTACAGTGTTGTGTAATGTACTGTGTAGTGTACTGTGTAGTGTGTACTGTGTAGTGTAGTGTGTAGTGTAGTGTAGTGTAGTGTAGTGTAGTGTAGTGTGTAGTGTAGTAAACTATGTAGTGTAGTGTGTACTGTGTAGTGTACTGTACTGTGTAGTGTGTAGTGTGTCGTGTCATGTACTGTGTAGTGTAGTGTGTAATGTGTAGTGGAGTGTATGCTGTGTACTGTAGTGTGTAGTGTAGTGTGTACTGTGTAGTGTTGTGTACTGTGCAGTCGTGTACTGTGTAGTGTAGTGTGTACTGTGTAGTATATTGTGTAGTGTAGTGTGCTGTGTACTGTGCAGTGTAGTGTTGTGTGAACTGTGTAGTGCCGTGTACTGTGTAGTGTAGTGTCGTGCACTGTGTAGTGTAGTGTGTAGTGTAGTGTACTGTGTAGTGTACTGTGTAGTGTGTAGTGTAGTGTGAAGTGCAGTGTGTAGTGTAGTAAACTGTGTAGTGTAATGTGTACTGTGTAATTTAGTGTACAGTGTAGTGGTGTATACTTTGTAGTGTAGTGTGTAGTGTAGTGCGCTGTGTAGTGTACTGTGTATCGTGTAGTGTACTGTGTATTGTGTAGTGTACTGTGTATTGTAGTGTATTGTACTGTGTATTGTGTAGTGTACTGTGTATTGTAGTGTATTGTGTAGTGTACTATGTATTGTGTAGTGTACTGTGTAGTGTAGTGTGTACGGTGTAGTGTAGTGTACTGTGTAGTGTATTGTGTAGTGTACTGTGTATTGTAGTGTACTGTGTAGTGTAGTGTGTAGTGTACTGCATACTGCATACTGTGTAGTGTGTAGTGTAGTGCATACTGTGTAGTGTAGTGTGCACAGGGTGGTGTGTACTGTGCAGTGTAGTGTGAACTGTGTAGTGTGTAGTGTGTAGTGTGTACAGTGTTGTGTAATGTACTGTGTAGTGTACTGTGTAGTGTGTAGTGTAGTGTAGTGTAGTGTAGTGTGTAGTGTAGTAAACTATGTAGTGTAGTGTGTACTGTGTAGTGTACTGTACTGTGTAGTGTGTAGTGTGTCGTGTCATGTACTGTGTAGTGTAGTGTGTAATGTGTAGTGGAGTGTATGCTGTGTACTGTAGTGTGTAGTGTAGTGTGTACTGTGTAGTGTTGTGTACTGTGCAGTCGTGTACTGTGTAGTGTAGTGTGTACTGTGTAGTATATTGTGTAGTGTAGTGTGCTGTGTACTGTGCAGTGTAGTGTTGTGTGAACTGTGTAGTGTAGTGTACTGTGTAGTGTAGTGTCGTGCACTGTGTAGTGTAGTGTGTAGTGTAGTGTACTGTGTACTGTGTAGTGTACTGTGTAGTGTGTAGTGTAGTGTGAAGTGCAGTGTGTAGTGTAGTAAACTGTGTAGTGTAATGTGTACTGTGTAATTTAGTGTACAGTGTAGTGGTGTATACTTTGTAGTGTAGTGTGTAGTGTAGTGCGATGTGTAGTGTACTGTGTATTGTGTAGTGTACTGTGTATTGTGTAGTGTACTGTGTATTGTAGTGTATTGTAGTGTATTGTGTAGTGTACTATGTATTGTGTAGTGTACTGTGTAGTGTAGTGTGTACGGTGTAGTGTAGTGTGTACGGTGTAGTGTAGTGTACTGTGTAGTGTATTGTGTAGTGTACTGTGTATTGTAGTGTACTGTGTAGTGTAGTGTGTAGTGTACTGTGTAGGGTTGTGTACTGTGTAGTGGTGTTTACTTTGTTGTGTGTAGTGTATTGTACCGTGTAGTGAAGTGTGTACTGTGTAGTGTAGTGTACTGTGTAGTGTGTACTGTGTCGTGTCATGTACTGTGTAGTGTAATGTGTACTATGTAGTGTAGTGTACTGTGTAGTGTGTAGTGTGTAGTGTAGTGTGTAGTAAACTGTGTAGTGTAGTGTGTACTGTGTAATGTAGTGTACTGTGTAGTGTAGTGTACTGTGTAGTGGTGTATACTTTGTAGTGTAGTGTGTAGTGTAGTGTGTACGGTGTAGTGTAGTGTACTGTGCAGTGTATTGTATTGTGTATTGTAGTGTACTGTGTAGTGTAGTGTAGTGTGTAGTGCACTGTGTAGTGTTTTATACTGTGTAGTGTAGTGTACTGTGTAGTGTAGTGTACTGTGTAGTGTAGTGTACTGTGTAGTGGTGTTTACTGTGTTGTGTAGTGTGTATTGTAGTGTACTGTGTCATGTCATGTACTGTGTCGTGTCATGTACTGTGTAGTGTAGTGTGTAATGTGTAGTGTAGTGTATGCTGTATAGTGTGGTGTGTAGTGTAGTGTGTACTGTGTAGTGTCATGCACTGTGTAGCGTAGTGTGTATGGTGTAGTGTTGTGTACTGTGCAGTCGTGTACTGTGTAGTGTGTACTGCATGGTGTTGTGTACTGTGTAGTGTAGTGTGTACTGTGTAGTGTAGTGTGTAGTGCACTGTGTAGTGTTTTATATTGTGTAGTGTAGTGTACTGTGTAGTGGTGTTTACTTTGTAGTGTAGTGTGTAGTGTAGTGTAGTGTAGTGTAGTGTACTGTGTAGTGTAGTGTAGTGTGTACTGTGTAGTGTAGTGTACTGTGTAGTGTGTACTGTGTCGTGTCATGTACTGTGTAGTGTAGTGTAGTGTATGCTGTGTAGTGTAGTGTGTAGTGTTGTGTGTACTGTGTAGTGTACTGTGTACTGTGTAGTGTTGTGTACTGTGTAGTGTAGTGTGTACTGTGCAGTGTTGTGTACTGTGTAGTGTAGTGTGTAGTGTGTACTGTAGTGTGTACTGTGTAGTGTAGTGTGTACTGTGTAGTGTAGTGTGTACTGTAGTGCATAATGTGTAATGTAGTGTGTACAGTGTAGTGTAGTGTACTGTGTACTGTCCAGTGTAGTGTCATGTGTAGTGTGTAGTGTAGTGTGTACTGTGTAGTGTATTGTGTACTGTGTATTGTAGTGTGTACTGTGTAGTGTCGTGTACCATGTAGTGTGGTGTAGTGTACTGTGTAGTGTAGTGTGTACTGTGTAGTGTAGTGTGTACAGTGTAGTGTACTGTACTGTGTACTGTGCAGTGTAGTGTCATGTGTACTGTGTAGTGTAGTGTGTACTGTGTAGTGTGTACTGTGTAGTGTATTGTGTACTGTAGTGTGTACTGTGTAGTGTATTGTGTACTGTGTAGTGTCGTGTACTGTGTAGTGTTGTGTACTATGTAGTGTTGTGTACTATGTAGTGTAGTGTTGTGTAGTGTGTAGTGTAGAGCACACTGTGTAGTGTAGTGTGTACAGTGTAGTGTATTGTGTACTGTGTATTGTAGTGTGTACTGTGTAGTGTCGTGTACCATGTAGTGTGGTGTAGTGTACTGTGTAGTGTAGTGTGTACTGTGTAGTGTAGTGTGTACAGTGTAGTGTACTGTACTGTGTACTGTGCAGTGTAGTGTCATGTGTACTGTGTAGTGTAGTGTGTACTGTGTAGTGTGTACTGTGTAGTGTATTGTGTACTGTAGTGTGTACTGTGTAGTGTATTGTGTACTGTGTAGTGTCGTGTACTGTGTAGTGTTGTGTACTATGTAGTGTTGTGTACTATGTAGTGTAGTGTTGTGTAGTGTGTAGTGTAGAGCACACTGTGTAGTGTAGTGTGTACAGTGTAGTGTAGTGTACTGTGCAGTGTAGTGTCATGTGTACTGTTTAGTGTAGTGTGTACTGTGTAGTGTATTGTGTACTGTGTAGTGTAGTGTACTGTGCAGTGTAGTGTCATGTGTACTGTTTAGTGTAGTGTGTACTGTGTAGTGTATTGTGTACTGTAGTGTGTACTGTGTAGTGTATTGTGTACTGTGTAGTGTCGTGTACTGTGTAGTGTTGTGTACTATGTAGTGTAGTGTACTGTGTAGGGTGTACTGTGTAGTGTCATGTACTGCGTAGTGTGGTGTAGTGTACTGTGTAGTGTAGTGTGTAGTGATGTGTACTGTGTAGTGTAGTGTGTACTGTGTAGTGTAGTGTGTACTGTGTAGTGTGTAGTGTGTAGTGATGTGTACTGTGTAGTGTAGGGTGTACTGTGTAGTGATGTGTACTGTTTAGTGTAATGTGAATTGCACAGATTTCCACTGGCTTGCCATTGAACTGAAGTGTACTGTAGTGTAGTGGATTGTACTGTACTGTGTTGTGTGCACTTGTGCACAGTTTCCACTTGCTTGTCCACAGCCCATGCAGGGTCCTGGTCTGGGCCTTGCCCCTCTAATTAGGTCTGTGGCTGGGCCTGGGGCCTTTGAAGCCTGGGGCAGCACCACAGCGCCCAGCCACAGCGCCCAGCCACAGCCGGGGTTACTGTGGTGTGCCACAGGGTATCAGGAGAAAACCAGAAGAACAGGGACACGCAGGGCTCGCTGTGGCACTCGCTCTCTCTCTCTCTCTCTCTCTCTGGAACTCGATCTCTCTCTTTCTTCTCGCGCTCTCTGGACATCTCTCCTCTCTCTCTCTGGACCTCTCTCTCTCCCTCTATCTGGACCTCTCTCTCTCCCTCTCCTTCTGGACCTCTCTCTCTCCTCTCTCTCTCTATCTGGACCTCTCTCTCTCCTCTCTCTCTCTGGAACTCGATCTCTCTCTTTCTCCTCTCTCTCTCTGGACCTCTCTCCTCTCTCTCTCTGGACCTCTCTCTCTCTCTCACTCAGGAACTCTCTCTCTGGACCTCTCTCTCTCCCTCTCTCTCTCTCTCTCTCTCTCTCTCTCCATCTGGACCTCTCTCTCTCTCCATCTGGACCTCTCCCTCTCTCTCTCCATCTGGACCTCTCTCTCTCTCCATCTGGACCTCTCTCTCTCTCCATCTGGACCTCTCTCTCCCTCTCTCCATCTGGACCTCTCTCTCCCTCTCTCCATCTGGACCTCTCTCTCCCTCTCTCCATCTGGACCTCTCTCTCTCCCTCTCTATCTGGACCTCTCTCTCTCCCTCTCTATCTGGGCCTCTTTTTCTCCCTCTCTCTCTGGGCCTCTTTTTCTCCCTCTCTCTCTCTCTCTCTCTCCATCTGGGCCTCTTTTTCTCCCTCTCTCTCTCCCTCTCTCCCTCTCTCTCTCGACCCCTCTCTATCTCTCCCTCTTTCTATCTGGACCTCCCTCTCTCTCTCTCTCTCTCTCTCTCTCTCTCTCTCTCTCTCTCTCTCTCTCTCTCTCTCTCTCTCTCTCTCTCTCTCTCTCTCTCTCTCTCTCTCTCTCTCTCTCTCTCGACCCCCCTCTCTCTCTCTCTCCCCATCTCTCTCTCTCTCTCTCTCTCTCTCACTCTCTCTTTCAGACAGTTGTCAACATCAGTTGTGTCACCCTGTCCCACTGACACCACATACATCCTGTGTTGAAACCACCAGGCAGGAGGTTGAGGCCAGAGATGACGTCGGTAAAGGATCTGTCCGTCTGCTTAACACTCTTTTCTATTGTTCCTATGTACGTTTTTTTCTTCTTATGTTTATCGAATTTAAGCCAGTCAATCTATTGCCAGACCATGGATGATGTGTGTGGAAGTGTCACTGTGTGTTTAAATGTGTCTGTGTATGAGGGAATCCATCCAATGATACCACTTACCAAAAAGCCAAAAGCTAGTCTTCTCTAACACTACTCACAAATCTCTCTTTCTCATTCTTCTCCCTCTCTATATCAACACTTTCTCATTCTTCTCCCTCTCTAAATCAACACTTTCTCACTCTTCTCCTTCTCTATATCAACACATTCTCACACTTCTCCTTCTCTATATCAACACTTTCTCACTCTTCTACCTCTCTATATCAACACTTTCTCACTCTTCTACCTCTCTATATCAACACATTATCACTCTTCTCCCTCTCTATATCAACACTTTCTCACACTTCTCCCTCTCTACATCAACACTTTCTCACACTTCTCCCTCTCTACATCAACACTTTCTCACACTTCTACCTCTCTATATCAACACGTTCTCATTCATCTCCCTCTCTATTTCAACACTTCCTCACACTTCTCCCTCTCTATATCAACACTTTCTCACTCTTCTCCTTCTCTATATCAATACTTTCTCATTCTTCTCCCTCTCTAAATCAACACTTTCTCACACTTCTCCCTCTCTATATCAACAATTTCTCACTTTTCTCCCTCTCTATATCAACACTTTCTTGACATTCTCCCTCTCTACATCAACACTTTCTCACACTTCTCCTATTCTATATCAACACTTTCTCACACTTCTCCCTCTCTATATCAACACTTTCTCACACTTCTCCTTCTCTATATCAACACTTTCTCACACTTCTCCTTCTCTATATCAACACTTTCTCACTCTTCTCCCTCTCTATATCAACACTTTCTCACTCTTCTCCTTCTCTATATCAATACTTTCTCATTCTTCTCCCTCTCTAAATCAACACTTTATCACTCTTCTCCCTCTCTAAATCAACACTTTCTCACTCTTCTCCCTCTCTATATCAACACTTTCTCATTCTTCTCCCTCTCTATATCAACACTTTCTCACTCTTCTCCTTTTCTATATCAACACTTTCTCACTCTTCTCCCTCTCTATATCAACACTTTCTCACTATTCTCCCTCTCTAAATCAACACTTTCTCACTCTTCTCCCTCTCTACATCAACACTTTCTCACACTTCTCCCTCTCTGAATCAACAATTTCTCACACTTCTCCCTCTCTACATCAACACTTTCTCACTCTTCTGCTTCTCTATATCAACACTTTCTCACTCTTCTCCTTCTCTATATCAACACTTTCTCACTCTTCTCCTTCTCTATATCAATACTTTCTCATTCTTCTCCCTCTCTAAATCAACACTTTCTCACACTTCTCCCTCTCTACATCAACACTTTCTCACACTTCTCCCTCTCTATATCAACACTTTATCACTCTTCTACCTCTCTACATCAACACTTTCTCACTCTTCTCCCTCTCTATATAACCATTTCTCACTCTTCTCCCTCTCTATATCAACACTTTCTCACTCTTCTCCCTCTCTAAATCAACACTTTCTCACACTTCCCCCTCTCTACATCAACACTTTCTCACTCTTCTCCCTCTCTACATCAACACTTTCTCACACTTCTCCCTCTCTGAATCAACATTTTCTCACACTTCTCCCTCTCTATATCAACACTTTCTCACTCTTTCTGCTTCTCTATATCAACACTTTCTCACTCTTCTCCTTCTCTATATCAACACTTTCTCACTCTTCTCCTTCTCTATATCAATACTTTCTCATTCTTCTCCCTCTCTAAATCAACACTTTCTCACACTTCTCCCTCTCTACATCAACACTTTCTCACTCTTCTCCTTCTCTATATCAACACTTTCTCACTCTTCTCCTTCTCTATATCAATACTTTCTCATTCATCTCCCTCTCTATTTCAACACTTCCTCACACTTCTCCCTCTCTATATCAACACTTTCTCACTCTTCTCCTTCTCTATATCAATACTTTCTCATTCTTCTCCCTCTCTAAATCAACACTTTCTCACACTTCTCCCTCTCTATATCAACAATTTCTCACTTTTCTCCCTCTCTATATCAACACTTTCTTGACATTCTCCCTCTCTACATCAACACTTTCTCACACTTCTCCTATTCTATATCAACACTTTCTCACACTTCTCCCTCTCTATATCAACACTTTCTCACACTTCTCCTTCTCTATATCAACACTTTCTCACACTTCTCCTTCTCTATATCAACACTTTCTCACTCTTCTCCCTCTCTATATCAACACTTTCTCACTCTTCTCCTTCTCTATATCAATACTTTCTCATTCTTCTCCCTCTCTAAATCAACACTTTATCACTCTTCTCCCTCTCTATATATCAACACTTTCTCACTCTTCTCCCTCTCTATATCAACACTTCTCTCACTTTCTCACTCTTCTCCTTCTATATCAACACTTTCTCATTCTTCTCCCTCTCTATATCAACACTCTTTCTCTTCTTCTCTCCTCTCTATATCAACACTTTCTCACTTCTCCTTCTACTTCTCTCTCTATCAACACTTTCTCAACACTTCTTCTCCCTCTCTACATCAACACTTTCTCATCTCTTCTCCTCTCTCTCTATATCAACATCAACACTTTCTCCTCTTCTCCTCTCTACATCAACACTTTCTCACACTTCTCCCTCTCTGAATCAACAATTTCTCACACTTCTCCCTCTCTATATCAACACTTTCTCACTCTTCTGCTTCTCTATATCAACACTTTCTCACTCTTCTCCTTCTCTATATCAACACTTTCTCACTCTTCTCCTCTATATCAATACTTTCTCATTCTTCTCCCTCTCTAAATCAACACTTTCTCACACTTCTCCCTCTCTACATCAACACTTTCTCACACTTCTCCCTCTCTATATCAACACTTTCTCACTCTTCTACCTCTCTACATCAACACTTTCTCACTCTTCTCCCTCTCTATATCAACACTTTCTCACTCTTCTCCCTCTCTATATCAACACTTTCTCACTCTTCTCCTCTCTCAACACTTTCTCACTCTTCTCCTCTCTATATCAACACTTTCTCATTCTTCTTCTCTCAACACTTTCTCCACTTCTCCCTCTCTATATCAACACTTTCTCACACTTCTCCTCTCTACATCAACACTTTCTCACTCTTCTCCCTCTCTACATCAACACTTTCACACTTCTCCCTCTCTACATCAACACTTTCTCACACTTCTCCTCTCTATATCAACACTTTCTCACTCTTCTCCCTCTCTATATCAACACTTTCTCACTCTTCTCCTTCTCTATATCAACACTTTCTCACTCTTCTCTCCTCTCTATATCAACACTTTCTCATTCTTCTCCCTCTCTAAATCAACACTTTCTCACACTTCTCCCTCTCTACATCAACACTTTCTCACTCTTCTCCCTCTCTATATCAACACTTTCTCACTCTTCTCCCTCTCTACATCAACACTTTCTCACACTTCTCCCTCTCTATATCAACACTTTCTCACTTTCTCCTCTTCTCCCTCTCTATATCAACACTTTCTCACTCTTCTCCCTCTCTATATCAACACTTTCTCACTCTTCTCCTCTCTATATCAACACTTTCTCACACTTCTCCTCTCTATATCAACACTTTCTCATTCTTCTCCTCTCTGAATCAACACTTTCTCACACTTCTCCCTCTCTATATCAACAATTTCTCACTCTTCTCCCTCTCTATATCAACACTTTCTTGACATTCTACCTCTCTACATCAACACTTTCTCACTCTTCTCCCTCTCTACATCAACACTTTCTCACACTTCTCCCTCTCTGAATCAACAATTTCTCACACTTCTCCCTCTCTACATCAACACTTTCTCACTCTTCTGCTTCTCTATATCAACACTTTCTCACTCTTCTCACTCTCTATATCAACACTTTCTCACTCTTCTCCTTCTCTATATCAATACTTTCTCATTCTTCTCCCTCTCTAAATCAACACTTTCTCACACTTCTCCCTCTCTACATCAACACTTTCTCACACTTCTCCCTCTCTGAATCAACACTTTCTCACACTTCTCCCTCTCTATATCAACAATTTCTTGACCTTCTCCCTCTCTACATCAACACTTTCTCACACTTCTCCTTCTCTATATCAACACGTTCTCACTCTTCTCCCTCTCTGAATCAAACCTTTCTCACACTTCTCCCTCTCTATATCAACAATTTCTTGACCTTCTCCCTCTCTACATCAACACTTTCTCACACTTCTCCCTCTCTGAATCAACACTTTCTCACACTTCTCCCTCTCTATATCAACAATTTCTTGACCTTCTCCCTCTCTATATCAACACTTTCTCACTCTTCTCCTTCTCTATATCAATACTTTCTCATTCTTCTCCCTCTCTAAATCAACACTTTATCACTCTTCTCCCTCTCTAAATCAACACTTTCTCACTCTTCTCCCTCTCCATATCAACACTTTCTCATTCTTCTCCCTCTCTATATCAACACTTTCTCACACTTCTCCCTCTCTACATCAACACTTTCTCACACTTCTCCCTCTCTGAATCAACACTTTCTCACTCTTCTCCCTCTCTATATCAACACTTTCTCACTATTCTCCCTCTCTAAATCAACACTTTCTCCTCTTCTCCTCTCTATATCAACACTTTCTCACTCTTCTCCTCTCTATATCAACACTTTCTCATTCTTCTCCCTCTCTATATCAACACTTTCTCACACTTCTCCTCTCTACATCAACACTTTCTCACTCTTCTCCCTCTCTGAATCAACACTTTCTCACTTCTCCCTCTCTATATCAACACTTTCTCACTTCTCCTCTCTCTAAATCAACACTTTCTCACTCTTCTCCCTCTCTACATCAACACTTTCTCACTCTTCTCCTTCTCTATATCAATACTTTCTCATTCTTCTCCCTCTCTAAATCAACACTTTCTCACACTTCTCCCTCTCTACATCAACACTTTCTCACACTTCTCCCTCTCTGAATCAACACTTTCTCACACTTCTCACTCTCTATATCAACAATTTCTTGACCTTCTCCCTCTCTACATCAACACTTTCTCACACTTCTCCCTCTCTATATCAACACTTTATCACTCTTCTACCTCTCTACATCAACACTTTCTCACTCTTCTCCCTCTCTATATAACCATTTCTCACTCTTCTCCCTCTCTATATCAACACTTTCTCACTCTTCTCCCTCTCTAAATCAACACTTTCTCAGACGTCTCCCTCTCTACATCAACACTTTCTCACACTTCTCCCTCTCTACATCAACACTTTCCCACACTTCTCCCTCTCTACATCAACACTTTCTCACACTTCTCCCTCTCTACATCAACACTTTCTCACACTTCTCCCTCTCTACATCAACACTTTATCACACTTCTCCCTCTCTACATCAACACTTTCTCACACTTCTCCCTCTCTACATCAACACTTTCTCACACTTCTCCCTCTCTATATCAACACTTTCTCACTCTTCTCCTTCTCTATATCAACAAGTTCTCACGCTTCTACCTCTCTATATCAACACGTTCTCATTCTTCTCCCTCTCTATATCAACACTTCCTCACACTTCTCCCTCTCTAAATCAACACTTTATCATTCTTCTCCCTCTCTAAATCAACACTTTATCACTCTTCTCCCTCTCTAAATCAACACTTTCTCACTCTTCTCCCTCTCTATATCAACAATTATCACTCTTCTCCCTATCTATATCAACACTTTCTCACACTTCTCCCTCTCTACATCAACACTCTCTCACACTTCTCCCTCTCTGAATCAACACTTTCTCACACTTCTCCCTCTCTATATCAACAATTTCTCACTCTTCTCCCTCTCTATATCAACACTTTCTTGACATTCTACCTCTCTACATCAACACTTTCTCACTCTTCTCCCTCTCTACATCAACACTTTCTCACACTTCTCCCTCTCTGAATCAACAATTTCTCACACTTCTCCCTCTCTACATCAACACTTTCTCACTCTTCTCCCTCTCCATATCAACACTTTCTCATTCTTCTCCCTCTCTATATCAACACTTTCTCACACTTCTCCCTCTCTACATCAACACTTTCTCACACTTCTCCCTCTCTGAATCAACACTTTCTCACTCTTCTCCCTCTCTATATCAACACTTTCTCACTATTCTCCCTCTCTAAATCAACACTTTCTCACTCTTCTCCCTCTCTACATCAACACTTTCTCACTCTTCTCCTTCTCTATATCAATACTTTCTCATTCTTCTCCCTCTCTAAATCAACACTTTCTCACACTTCTCCCTCTCTACATCAACACTTTCTCACACTTCTCCCTCTCTGAATCAACACTTTCTCACACTTCTCCTCTCTATATCAACAATTTCTTGACCTTCTCCCTCTCTACATCAACACTTTCTCACACTTCTCCCTCTCTATATCAACACTTTATCACTCTTCTACCTCTCTACATCAACACTTTCTCACTCTTCTCCCTCTCTATATAACCATTTCTCACTCTTCTCCCTCTCTATATCAACACTTTCTCACTCTTCTCCCTCTCTAAATCAACACTTTCTCACACTTCTCCCTCTCTACATCAACACTTTCTCACACTTCTCCCTCTCTACATCAACACTTTCTCACACTTCTCCCTCTCTACATCAACACTTTCTCACTTCTCCCTCTCTACATCAACACTTTCTCACACTTCTCCCTCTCTACATCAACACTTTCTCACACTTCTCCCTCTCTACATCAACACTTTCTCACTCTTCTCCCTCTCTACATCAACACTTTCTCACACTTCTCCCTCTCTGAATCAACAATTTCTCACACTTCTCCCTCTCTACATCAACACTTTCTCACTCTTCTCCTCTCTATATCAACACTTTCTCATTCTTCTCCCTCTCTATATCAACACTTTCTCACACTTCTCCCTCTCTACATCAACACTTTCTCACACTTCTCCCTCTCTGAATCAACACTTTCTCACTCTTCTCCCTCTCTATATCAACACTTTCTCACTATTCTCCCTCTCTAAATCAACACTTTCTCACTCTTCTCCCTCTCTACATCAACACTTTCTCACTCTTTTCCTTCTCTATATCAATACTTTCTCATTCTTCTCCCTCTCTAAATCAACACTTTCTCACACTTCTCCCTCTCTACATCAACACTTTCTCACACTTCTCCCTCTCTGAATCAACACTTTCTCACACTTCTCCCTCTCTATATCAACAATTTCTTGACCTTCTCCCTCTCTACATCAACACTTTCTCACACTTCTCCCTCTCTATATCAACACTTTATCACTCTTCTACCACTCTACATCAACACTTTCTCCCTCTTCTCCCTCTCTATATAACCATTTCTCACTCTTCTCCCTCTCTATATCAACACTTTCTCACTCTTCTCCCTCTCTAAATCAACACTTTCTCACTCTTCTCCCTCTCTACATCAACACTTTCTCACACTTCTCCCTCTCTACATCAACACTTTCTCACACTTCTCCCTCTCTACATCAACACTTTCTCACACTTCTCCCTCTCTACATCAACACTTTCTCACACTTCTCCCTCTCTACATCAACACTTTCTCACACTTCTCCCTCTCTACATCAACACTTTCTCACACTTCTCCCTCTCTATATCAACACTTTCTCACTCTTCTCCTTCTCTATATCAACAAGTTCTCACGCTTCTACCTCTCTATATCAACACGTTCTCATTCTTCTCCCTCTCTATATCAACACTTCCTCACACTTCTCCCTCTCTGAATCAACAATTTCTCACACTTCTCCCTCTCTACATCAACACTTTCTCACTCTTCTGCTTCTCTATATCAACACTTTCTCACTCTTCTAATTCTCTATATCAACACTTTCTCACTCTTCTCCTTCTCTATATCAATACTTTCTCATTCTTCTCCCTCTCTAAATCAACACTTTCTCACACTTCTCCCTCTCTATATCAACAATTTCTCACTTTTCTCCCTCTCTATATCAACACTTTCTTGACATTCTCCCTCTCTACATCAACACTTTCTCACACTTCTCCTATTCTACATCAACACTTTCTCCCTCTTCTCCCTCTCTATATCAACACTTTCTCACTCTTCTCCCTCTCTATATCAACACTTTCTCACTCTTCTCCCTCTCTAAATCAACACTTTCTCACACTTCTCCCTCTCTACATCAACACTTTCTCACACTTCTCCCTCTCTACATCAACACTTTCTCACACTTCTCCCTCTCTACATCAACACTTTCTCACACTTCTCCCTCTCTACATCAACACTTTCTCACACTTCTCCCTCTCTACATCAACACTTTCTCACACTTCTCCCTCTCTACATCAACACTTTCTCACTCTTCTCCCTCTCTACATCAACACTTTCTCACACTTCTCCCTCTCTGAATCAACAATTTCTCACACTTCTCCCTCTCTACATCAACACTTTCTCACTCTTCTCCCTCTCCATATCAACACTTTCTCATTCTTCTCCCTCTCTATATCAACACTTTCTCACACTTCTCCCTCTCTACATCAACACTTTCTCACACTTCTCCCTCTCTGAATCAACACTTTCTCACTCTTCTCCCTCTCTATATCAACACTTTCTCACTATTCTCCCTCTCTAAATCAACACTTTCTCACTCTTCTCCCTCTCTACATCAACACTTTCTCACTCTTTTCCTTCTCTATATCAATACTTTCTCATTCTTCTCCCTCTCTAAATCAACACTTTCTCACACTTCTCCCTCTCTACATCAACACTTTCTCACACTTCTCCCTCTCTGAATCAACACTTTCTCACACTTCTCCCTCTCTATATCAACAATTTCTTGACCTTCTCCCTCTCTACATCAACACTTTCTCACACTTCTCCCTCTCTATATCAACACTTTATCACTCTTCTACCTCTCTACATCAACACTTTCTCCTCTTCTCCCTCTCTATATAACCATTTCTCACTCTTCTCCCTCTCTATATCAACACTTTCTCACTCTTCTCCCTCTCTAAATCAACACTTTCTCACACTTCTCCCTCTCTACATCAACACTTTCTCACACTTCTCCCTCTCTACATCAACACTTTCTCACACTTCTCCTTCTCTACATCAACACTTTCTCACACTTCTCCCTCTCTACATCAACACTTTCTCACACTTCTCCCTCTCTACATCAACACTTTATCACACTTCTCCCTCTCTACATCAACACTTTCTCACACTTCTCCCTCTCTATATCAACACTTTCTCACTCTTCTCCTTCTCTATATCAACAAGTTCTCACGCTTCTACCTCTCTATATCAACACGTTCTCATTCTTCTCCCTCTCTATATCAACACTTCCTCACACTTCTCCCTCTCTGAATCAACAATTTCTCACACTTCTCCCTCTCTACATCAACACTTTCTCACTCTTCTGCTTCTCTATATCAACACTTTCTCACTCTTCTAATTCTCTATATCAATACTTTCTCATTCTTCTCCCTCTCTAAATCAACACTTTATCACTCTTCTCCCTCTCTAAATCAACACTTTCTCACTCTTCTCCCTCTCTATATCAACACTTTCTCATTCTTCTCCCTCTCTATATCAACACTTTCTCACACTTCTCCTTCTCTATATCAACACTTTCTCACACTTCTCCCTCTCTATATCAACACTTTCTCACTCTTCTCCCTCTCTAAATCAACACTTTCTCACTCTTCTCCCTCTCTACATCAACACTTTCTCACACTTCTCCCTCTCTGAATCAACAATTTCTCACACTTCTCCCTCTCTACATCAAAACTTTCTCACTCTTCTGCTTCTCTATATCAACACTTTCTCACTCTTCTCCTCTCTATATCAACACTTTCTCACTCTTCTCCTTCTCTATATCAATACTTTCTCATTCCTCTCCCTCTCTAAATCAACACTTTCTCACACTTCTCCCTCTCTACATCAACACTTTCTCACTCTTCTCCCTCTCTATATCAACACTTTCTCACTCTTCTCCCTCTCTACATCAACACTTTCTCACTCTTCTCCCTCTCTATATAACCATTTCTCACTCTTCTCCCTCTCTATATCAACACTTTCTCACTCTTCTCCCTCTCTAAATCAACACTTTCTCACACTTCCCCCTCTCTACATCAACACTTTCTCACTCTTCTCCCTCTCTACATCAACACTTTCTCACACTTCTCCCTCTCTGAATCAACATTTTCTCACACTTCTCCCTCTCTATATCAACACTTTCTCACTCTTCTGCTTCTCTATATCAACACTTTCTCACTCTTCTCCTTCTCTATATCAACACTTTCTCACTCTTCTCCTTCTCTATATCAATACTTTCTCATTCTTCTCCCTCTCTAAATCAACACTTTCTCACACTTCTCCCTCTCTACATCAACACTTTCTCACACTTCTCCCTCTCTGAATCAACACTTTCTCACACTTCTCCCTCTCTATATCAACAATTTCTTGACCTTCTCCCTCTCTACATCAACACTTTCTCACACTTCTCCCTCTCTATATCAACACTTTATCACTCTTCTACCTCTCTACATCAACACTTTCTCCCTCTTCTCCCTCTCTATATAACCATTTCTCACTCTTCTCCCTCTCTATATCAACACTTTCTCACTCTTCTCCCTCTCTAAATCAACACTTTCTCACACGTCTCCCTCTCTACATCAACACTTTCTCACACATCTCCCTCTCTACATCAACACTTTCTCACACTTCTCCCTCTCTACATCAACACTTCCTCACACTTCTCCCTCTCTATATCAACACGTTCTCATTCTTCTCCCTCTCTAAATCAACACTTTATCACTCTTCTCCCTCTCTAAATCAACACTTTCTCACTCTTCTCCCTCTCTATATCAACAATTATCACTCTTCTCCCTATCTATATCAACACTTTCTCACACTTCTCCCTCTCTACATCAACACTCTCTCACACTTCTCCCTCTCTGAATCAACACTTTCTCACACTTCTCCCTCTCTATATCAACAATTTCTCACTCTTCTCCCTCTCTATATCAACACTTTCTTGACATTCTACCTCTCTACATCAACACTTTCTCACTCTTCTCCCTCTCTACATCAACACTTTCTCACACTTCTCCCTCTCTGAATCAACAATTTCTCACACTTCTCCCTCTCTACATCAACACTTTCTCACTCTTCTGCTTCTCTATATCAACACTTTCTCACTCTTCTAATTCTCTATATCAACACTTTCTCACTCTTCTCCTTCTCTATATCAATACTTTCTCATTCTTCTCCCTCTCTAAATCAACACTTTCTCACACTTCTCCCTCTCTACATCAACACTTTCTCACACTTCTCCCTCTCTGAATCAACACTTTCTCACACTTCTCCCTCTCTATATCAACAATTTCTTGACCTTCTCCCTCTCTATATCAACACTTTCTCACTCTTCTCCTTCTCTATATCAATACTTTCTCATTCTTCTCCCTCTCTAAATCAACACTTTATCACTCTTCTCCCTCTCTAAATCAACACTTTCTCACTCTTCTCCCTCTCCATATCAACACTTTCTCATTCTTCTCCCTCTCTATATCAACACTTTCTCACACTTCTCCCTCTCTACATCAACACTTTCTCACACTTCTCCCTCTCTGAATCAACACTTTCTCACTCTTCTCCCTCTCTATATCAACACTTTCTCACTATTCCCCCTCTCTAAATCAACACTTTCTCACTCTTCTCCCTCTCTACATCAACACTTTCTCACTCTTCTCCTTCTCTATATCAATACTTTCTCATTCTTCTCCCTCTCTAAATCAACACTTTCTCACACTTCTCCCTCTCTACATCAACACTTTCTCACACTTCTCCCTCTCTGAATCAACACTTTCTCACACTTCTCCCTCTCTATATCAACAATTTCTTGACCTTCTCCCTCTCTACATCAACACTTTCTCACACTTCTCCCTCTCTATATCAACACTTTATCACTCTTCTACCTCTCTACATCAACACTTTCTCCCTCTTCTCCCTCTCTATATAACCATTTCTCACTCTTCTCCCTCTCTATATCAACACTTTCTCACTCTTCTCCCTCTCTAAATCAACACTTTCTCACACGTCTCCCTCTCTACATCAACACTTTCTCACATTCTCCCTCTCTACATCAACACTTTCCCACACTTCTCCCTCTCTACATCAACACTTTCTCACACTTCTCCCTCTCTACATCAACACTTTCTCACACTTCTCCCTCTCTACATCAACACTTTATCACACTTCTCCTCTCTACATCAACACTTTCTCACACTTCTCCCTCTCTACATCAACACTTCCTCACACTTCTCCCTCTCTATATCAACACTTTCTCACTCTTCTCCTTCTCTATATCAACAAGTTCTCACGCTTCTACCTCTCTATATCAACACGTTCTCATTCTTCTCCCTCTCTATATCAACACTTCCTCACACTTCTCCCTCTCTAAATCAACACTTTCTCACTCTTCTCCCTCTCTATATCAACAATTATCACTCTTCTCCCTATCTATATCAACACTTTCTCACACTTCTCCCTCTCTACATCAACACTCTCTCACACTTCTCCCTCTCTGAATCAACACTTTCTCACACCTTCTCCCTCTCTATATCAACAATTTCTCACTCTTCTCCCTCTCTATATCAACACTTTCTTGACATTCTACCTCTCTACATCAACACTTTCTCACTCTTCTCCCTCTCTACATCAACACTTTCTCACACTTCTCCCTCTCTGAATCAACAATTTCTCACACTTCTCCCTCTCTACATCAACACTTTCTCACTCTTCTGCTTCTCTATATCAACACTTTCTCACTCTTCTCCTTCTCTATATCAATACTTTCTCATTCTTCTCCCTCTCTAAATCAACACTTTCTCACACTTCTCCCTCTCTACATCAACACTTTCTCACACTTCTCCCTCTCTGAATCAACACTTTCTCACACTTCTCCCTCTCTATATCAACAATTTCTTGACCTTCTCCCTCTCTACATCAACACTTTCTCACACTTCTCCTTCTCTATATCAACACGTTCTCACTCTTCTCCCTCTCTGAATCAAACCTTTCTCACACTTCTCCCTCTCTATATCAACAATTTCTTGACCTTCTCCCTCTCTATATCAACACTTTCTCACTCTTCTCCCTCTCTATATCAACACTTTCTCATTCTTCTCCCTCTCTATATCAACACTTTCTCACACTTCTCCCTCTCTACATCAACACTTTCTCACACTTCTCCCTCTCTGAATCAACACTTTCTCACTCTTCTCCCTCTCTATATCAACACTTTCTCACTATTCTCCCTCTCTAAATCAACACTTTCTCACTCTTCTCCCTCTCTACATCAACACTTTCTCACTCTTTTCCTTCTCTATATCAATACTTTCTCATTCTTCTCCCTCTCTAAATCAACACTTTCTCACACTTCTCCCTCTCTACATCAACACTTTCTCACACTTCTCCCTCTCTGAATCAACACTTTCTCACACTTCTCCCTCTCTATATCAACAATTTCTTGACCTTCTCCCTCTCTACATCAACACTTTCTCACACTTCTCCCTCTCTATATCAACACTTTATCACTCTTCTACCTCTCTACATCAACACTTTCTCCCTCTTCTCCCTCTCTATATAACCATTTCTCACTCTTCTCCCTCTCTATATCAACACTTTCTCACTCTTCTCCCTCTCTAAATCAACACTTTCTCACACGCCTCCCTCTCTACATCAACACTTTCTCACACTTCTCCCTCTCTACATCAACACTTTCCACACTTCTCCCTCTCTACATCAACACTTTCTCACACTTCTCCCTCTCTACATCAACACTTTCTCACACTTCTCCCTCTCTACATCAACACTTTATCACACTTCTCCCTCTCTACATCAACACTTTCTCACACTTCTCCCTCTCTATATCAACAATTTCTCACACTTCTCCTCTCTACATCAACACTTTCTCACTCTTCTCCTTCTCTATATCAACAAGTTCTCACTTCTACCTCTCTATATCAACACTTTCTCATTCTTCTCCCTCTCTATATCAACACTTTCTCACACTTCTCCCTCTCTACATCAACACTTTCTCACACTTCTCCTCTCTAAATCAACACTTTCTCACTCTTCTCCCTCTCTATATCAACACTTTCTCACTCTTCTCCTCTCTATATCAACACTTTCTCACTCTTCTCCTCTCTATATCAACACTTTCTCACACTTCTCCCTCTCTATATCAACACTTTCTCACACTTCTCCCTCTCTACATCAACACTTTCTCACACTTCTCCTCTCTATATCAACACTTTCTCACACTTCTCCCTCTCTATATCAACACTTTCTCACACTTCTCCTCTCTACATCAACACTTTCTCACACACTTCTCCTCTCTACATCAACACTTTCTCACACTTCTCCCTCTCTACATCAACACTTTCTCACACTTCTCCCTCTCTATATCAACACTTTCTCACACTTCTCCTACTCTATATCAACACTTTCTCACACTTCTCCCTCTCTACATCAACACTTTCTCACACTTCTCCCTCTCTATATCAACACTTTCTCACACTTCTCCCTCTCTATATCAACACTTTCTCACTCTTCTCCCTCTCTATATCAACACTTTCTCACTCTTCTCCTTCTCTATATCAATACTTTCTCATTCTTCTCCCTCTCTAAATCAACACTTTATCACTCTTCTCCCTCTCTAAATCAACACTTTCTCACACTTCTCCTCTCCTATCAACACTCTCACTTCTCCCTCTCTATATCAACACTTTCCCACACTTCTCCCTCTCTACATCAACACTTTCTCACACTTCTCCCTCTCTACATCAACACTTTCTCACTCTTCTCCCTCTCTATATCAACACTTTCTCACTATTCTCCCTCTCTAAATCAACACTTTCTCACTCTTCTCCTCTCTAAATCAACACTTTCTCACTCTTCTCCCTCTCCTCAACACTTTCTCACTCTTCTCCTCTCTATATCAACACTTTCTCACACTTCTCCTCTCTACATCAACACTTTCTCACTCTCCTCTCTATATCAACACTTTCTCACACTTCTCCCTCTCTACATCAACACTTTCTCACTCTTCTCCCTCTCTACTCTATATCAACACTTTCTCACACTTCTCCCTCTCTGAATCAACACTTTCTCACACTTCTCCTCTCTACATCAACACTTTCTCACACTTCTCCCTCTCTATATCAACACTTTCTCACTTCTCCTCTCTATATCAACACTTCTCACTCTTCTCCCTCTCTATATCAACACTTTCTCACTCTTCTCCTTCTCTATATCAATACTTTCTCATTCTTCTCCCTCTCTAAATCAACACTTTCTCACACTTCTCCCTCTCTACATCAACACTTTCTCACACTTCTCCTCTCTGAATCAACACTTTCTCACACTTCTCCTCTCTATATCAACACTTTCTCACCTTCTCCCTCTCTACATCAACACTTTCTCACACTTCTCCCTCTCTGAATCAACACTTTCTCACACTTCTACCTCTCTACATCAACACTTTCACTCTTCTCCCTCTCTATATCAACACTTTCTCACTCTTCTCCCTCTCTATATCAACACTTTCTCACTCTTCTCCTCTCTATATCAACACTTTCTCACTCTTCTCCCTCTCTATATCAACATGTTCTCTCATTCTTCTCCCTCTCTATATCAACACTTTCTCACACTTCTCCTCTCTATATCAACACTTTCTCACACTTCTCCCTCTCTACATCAACACTTTCTCACACTTCTCCCTCTCTCTACATCAACACTTTCTCACACTTCTCCCTCTCTATATCAACCATTTCACTCTTCTCCCTCTCTAAATCAACACTTTCTCACTCTTCTCCTTCTCTATATCAATACTTTATCATTCTTCTCCCTCTCTAAATCAACACTTTATCACTCGTATCCCTCTCTAAATCAACACTTTCTCACTCTTCTCCCTCTCTATATCAACACTTTCTCACACTTCTCCCTCTCTACATCAACACTTTCTCACACTTCTCCCTCTCTTAATCAACAATTTCTCACACTTCTCCCTCTCTATATCAACACTTTCTCACTCTTCTCCTTCTCTATATCAACACTTTCTCACTCTTCTCCTTCTCTATATCAATACTTTCTCATTCTTCTCCCTCTCTAAATCAACACTTTCTCACACTTCTCCCTCTCTACATCAACACTTTCTCACACTTCTCCCTCTCTGAATCAACACTTTCTCACACTTCTCCCTCTCTATATCAACAATTTCTTGACCTTCTCCCTCTCTACATCAACACTTTCTCACACTTCTCCCTCTCTACATCAACACTTTCTCACTCTTCTCCCTCTCTATATCAACACTTTCTCACTATTCTCCCTCTCTAAATCAACACTTTCTCACTCTTCTCCCTCTCTACATCAACACTTTCTCACACTTCTCCCTCTCTGAATCAACAATTTCTCACACTTCTCCCTCTCTACATTAAAACTTTCTCACTCTTCTGCTTCTCTATATCAACACTTTCTCACTCTTCTAATTCTCTATATCAACACTTTCTCACTCTTCTCCTTCTCTATATCAATACTTTATCATTCTTCTCCCTCTCTAAATCAACACTTTATCACTCTTATCCCTCTCTAAATCAACACTTTCTCACTCTTCTCCCTCTCTATATCAACACTTTCTCATTCTTCTCCCTCTCTATATCAACACTTTCTCACACTTCTCCCTCTCTACATCAACACTTTCTCACACTTCTCCCTCTCTTAATCAACAATTTCTCACACTTCTCCCTCTCTATATCAACACTTTCTCACTCTTCTCCTTCTCTATATCAACACTTTCTCACTCTTCTCCTTCTCTATATCAATACTTTCTCATTCTTCTCCCTCTCTAAATCAACACTTTCTCACACTTCTCCCTCTCTACATCAACACTTTCTCACACTTCTCCCTCTCTATATCAACAATTTCTTCACCTTCTCCCTCTCTACATCAACACTTTCTCACACTTCTCCCTCTCTATATCAACACTTCATCACTCTTCTACCTCTCTACATCAACACTTTCTCACTCTTCTCCCTCTCTATATAACCATTTCTCACTCTTCTCCCTCTCTATATCAACACTTTCTCACTCTTCTCCTTTTCTATATCAACACTTTCTCACTCTTCTCCCTCTCTATATCAACATGTTCTCATTCTTCTGCCTCTCTATATCAACACGTTCTCACACTTCTCCCTCTCTACATCAACACTTTCTCACACTTCTCCCTCTCTACATCAACACTTTCTTACACTTCTCCCTCTCTACATCAACACTTTCTCACACTTCTCCCTCTCTATATAACCATTTCTCACTCTTCTCCCTCTCTATATCAACACTTTCTCACTCTTCTCCTTTTCTATATCAACACTTTCTCACTCTTCTCCCTCTCTATATCAACATGTTCTCATTCTTCTGCCTCTCTATATCAACACGTTCTCACACTTCTCCCTCTCTACATCAACACACTTTCACACTTCTCTCCCTCTCTACATCAACACTTTCTCACACTTCTCCCTCTCTACATCAACACTTTCTCACACTTCTCCCTCTCTATATCAACACTTTCTCACTCTTCTCCCTCTCTACATCAACACTTTCTCACTCTTCTCCCTCTCTATATCAACACTTTCTCACTCTTCTCCTTCTCTATAACAACACTTTCTCACTCTTCTCCTTCTCTATATCAACACTTTCTCACTCTTCTCCCTCTCTACATCAACACTTTCTCACACTTCTCCCTCTCGATATCAACACTTTATCACTCTTCTACCTCTCTACATAAACACTTTCTCACTCTTCTCCCTCTCTATATAACCATTTCTCACTCTTCTCCCTCTCTATATCAACACTTTCTCACTCTTCTCCTTTTCTATATCAACACTTTCTCACACTTCTCCCTCTCTACATCAACACTTTCTCACACTTCTCCCTCTCTACATCAACACTTTCTCACACTTCTCCCTCTCTACATCAACACTTTCCCACACTTCTCCCTCTCTACATCAACACTTGCCCACACTTCTCCCTCTCTACATCAACACTTTCTCACACTTCTCCCTCTCTATATCAACACTTTCTCACACTTCTCCCTCTCTACATCAACACTTTATCACACTTCTCCCTCTCTACATCAACACTTTCTCACACTTCTCCCTCTCTACATCAACACTTCCTCACACTTCTCCCTCTCTATATCAACACTTTCTCACTCTTCTCCTTCTCTATATCAACAAGTTCTCACGCTTCTACCTCTCTATATCAACACGTTCTCATTCTTCTCCCTCTCTATATCAACACTTCCTCACACTTCTCCCTCTCTATATCAACACTTTCTCATTCTTCTCCCTATCTAAATCAACACTATCACTCTTCTCCCTCTCCAAATCAACACTTTCTCACTCTTCTCCCTCTCTATATCAACAATTATCACTCTTCTCCCTATCTATATCAACACTTTCTCACACTTCTCCTTCTCTATATAAACACTTTCTCACACTTCTCCTATTCTATATCAACACTTTCTCACACTTCTCATTCTCTATATCAACACTTTCTCACACTTCTCCTTCTCTATATCAACACTTTCTCACACTTCTCCTTCTCTTTATCAACACGTTCTCACTCTTCTCCCTATCTAAATCAACACTTTCTCACTCTTCTCCTTCTCTATATCAATACTTTATCATTCTTCTCCCTCTCTAAATCAACACTTTATCACTCGTATCCCTCTCTAAATCAACACTTTCTCACACTTCTCCCTCTCTACATCAACACTTTCTCACACTTCTCCCTCTCTGAATCAACACTTTCTCACACTTCTCCCTCTCTATATCAACAATTTCTTGACCTTCTCCCTCTCTACATCAACACTTTCTCACACTTCTCCCTCTCTATATCAACACTTCATCACTCTTCTACCTCTCTACATCAACACTTTCTCACTCTTCTCCCTCTCTATATAACCATTTCTCACTCTTCTCCCTCTCTATATCAACACTTTCTCACTCTTCTCCTTTTCTATATCAACACTTTCTCACTCTTCTCCCTCTCTATATCAACATGTTCTCATTCTTCTGCCTCTCTATATCAACACGTTCTCACACTTCTCCCTCTCTACATCAACACTTTCTCACACTTCTCCCTCTCTACATCAACACTTTCTCACACTTCTCCCTCTCTACATCAACACTTTCTCACACTTCTCCCTCTCTATATAACCATTTCTCACTCTTCTCCCTCTCTATATCAACACTTTCTCACTCTTCTCCTTTTCTATATCAACACTTTCTCACTCTTCTCCCTCTCTATATCAACATGTTCTCATTCTTCTGCCTCTCTATATCAACACGTTCTCACACTTCTCCCTCTCTACATCAACACTTTCTCACACTTCTCCCTCTCTACATCAACACTTTCTCACACTTCTCCCTCTCTACATCAACACTTTCTCACACTTCTCCCTCTCTATATCAACACTTTCTCACTCTTCTCCCTCTCTATATCAACACTTTCTCACACTTCTCCCTCTCTACATCAACACATTATCACACTTCTCCCTCTCTACATCAACACTTTCTCACACTTCTCCCTCTCTACATCAACACTTCCTCACACTTCTCCCTCTCTATATCAACACTTTCTCACTCTTCTCCTTCTCTATATCAACAAGTTCTCACGCTTCTACCTCTCTATATCAACACGTTCTCATTCTTCTCCCTCTCTATATCAACACTTCCTCACACTTCTCCCTCTCTATATCAACACTTTCTCATTCTTCTCCCTATCTAAATCAACACTTTATCACTCTTCTCCCTCTCCAAATCAACACTTTCTCACTCTTCTCCCTCTCTATATCAACAATTATCACTCTTATCCCTATCTATATCAACACTTTCTCACACTTCTCCTTCTCTATATCAACACTTTCTCACACTTCTCCTATTCTATATCAACACTTTCTCACACTTCTCATTCTCTATATCAACACTTTCTCACACTTCTCCTTCTCTATATCAACACTTTCTCACACTTCTCCTTCTCTATATCAACACGTTCTCACTCTTCTCCCTATCTAAATCAACACTTTCTCACTCTTCTCCTTCTCTATATCAACAAGTTCTCACGCTTCTACCTCTCTATATCAACACGTTCTCATTCTTCTCCCTCTCTATATCAACACTTCCTCACACTTCTCCCTCTCTATATCAACACTTTCTCATTCTTCTCCCTATCTAAATCAACACTTTATCACTCTTCTCCCTCTCCAAATCAACACTTTCTCACTCTTCTCCCTCTCTATATCAACAATTATCACTCTTATCCCTATCTATATCAACACTTTCTCACACTTCTCCTTCTCTATATCAACACTTTCTCACACTTCTCCTATTCTATATCAACACTTTCTCACACTTCTCATTCTCTATATCAACACTTTCTCACACTTCTCCTTCTCTATATCAACACTTTCTCACTCTTCTCCTTCTCTATATCAATACTTTCTCATTCTTCTCCCTCTCTAAATCAACACTTTCTCACACTTCTCCCTCTCTACATCAACACTTTCTCACACTTCTCCCTCTCTACATCAACACTTTATCACACTTCTCCCTCTCTATATCAACACTTTCTCACACTTCTCCCTCTCTATATCAACACTTTCTCACACTTCTCCCTCTCTATATCAACACTTTCTCACTCTTCTCCCTCTCTATATCAACATGTTCTCGTTCCTCTCCAACTCTATATCCAACTCTTATTTTCGGGCATCTTTTTTTAGCCACATCTTATTCAATTCTCGTCATTAGAGAAACTAAAGTTCATCATTGTTTGCTTGAGGTCTCTGTAACAACACAGTTACAGCCGTGTGGATGTTTACCTTTGTTTTTTGGAGGGTAATCATATTGTCACAGCCTATTTAAAGGAAGCAGGCTGTTATCCAGCGACAGCACAGCTGGCAGAGGCAGTGGTGGTGTAGTAAAATATAAATATAATAAGAACGTTTTTGAGCTGGCGAATCCATTCTGAGCAGTGAAACATCGCCACAGCGACCACAGCTGTGGCACGCGTGCAAGAAAAATAAGTACAGGCTTTTCTCTTGCTCTTTCTTTGGCCTGAGGAGAGGGGAGATGAGGAGAGGAGGGTAGAAGGGAGGTGAGGTGAGGTGAGGAGAGGTGAAGAGAGGAGAGGTAAAGAGAGAAGAGGAGATTAAAAGAGAGGAGAGGTGATGAGATGAGAAGTGATGAGAGGAGATGAGAGGTGATGAGAGGAGAGGTGATGAGTGGTGTGATGAGTGGAGAGGAGAGGTGATGAGTGGAGAGGTGATGAGAGGAGAGGTGATGAGAGGAGAGGTGATGAGAGGTGATGAGAGGAGAGGTGATGAGGAGAGAGGTGATGAGAGGAGAGGTGATGAGAGGTGATGTGAGGAGAGGAGAGGTGATGAGTGGAGAGGTGATGAGGAGAGGGGATGAGTGGAGAGGAGAGGTGATGAGTGGAGAGGTGATGAGTGGAGAGGTGATGAGTGGAGAGGAGAGGTGATGAGTGGAGAGGTGATGAGAGGAGAGGAGAGGTGATGAGAGGAGAGGTGATGAGTGGAGAGGTGATGAGAGGAGAGGTGATGAGAGGAGAGGTGATGAATGGAGAGGTGATGAGAGGAGAGGTGATGAGAGGAGAGGTGATGAGTGGAGAGGTGATGAGTGGAGAGGTGATGAGTGGAGAGGTGATGAGTGGAGAGGTGATGAGAGGAGAGGAGAGGAGAGGAGAGCTGAAACGAGGAGAGGGGATGAGAGGAGAAGAACACAGCAGGGGAGCAGCAATATACAACATGTTTTTTCCTTCATCTTCAACATCACAACAGCCGTACCCTGTTAATGCACACTGTCCTTATAATCTAAACATACTCTTCCTCATCCTCTTCATTTGGCCCATGTTGAGTAGTACTGTGATGTCTAAAGACTGATCGTAGACTTCGCACAGCATGTTCAGACATGTTGACGAACGTGTTCAGACCTGTTGATGGCAGGCTGCAGTTCACGACGTTCTTCTCTGTCAGTGTCTAGTATACAGTATGCATGCTAGATAATAAAAACGTCACTGGTTTAAAATGAGGTAGACAGAGAGAGAGGAGAGGGATTAGAAGGAATGGGTTAAGGTTTAAAATGAGGTAGACAGAGAGAGAGAGGAGAGGGGTAGAGGGAATGGGTAAGGTTTAAAATGAGGTAGACAGAGAGAGAGGGGGTAGAAGGAATGGGTTAAGGTTTCAAATGAGGTAGACAGAGAGAGAGGGGGTAGAAGGAATGGGTTAAGGTTTCAAATGAGGTAGACAGAGAGAGGGGGGGTATAAGGAATAGGTTAAGGTTTAAAATGAGGTAGACAGAGAGAGAGAGAGGAGAGGGGTAGAAGGAATGGGTTAAGGTTTAAAATGAGGTAGACAGAGAGAGAGGGGGTAGAAGGAATGGCTTAAGGTTTAAAATGAGGTAGACAGAGAGAGAGAGAGAGAGGGGTAGAAGGAATGGGTAAGGTTTAAAATGAGGTAGACAGAGAGAGAGGGGGTAGAAGGAATGGGTTAAGGTTTCAAATGAGGTAGACAGAGAGAGAGAGGGGGTAGAAGGAATGGGTTAAGGTTTCAAATGAGGTAGACAGAGAGAGAGGGGGTAGAAGGAATTGGTTAAGGTTTCAAATGAGGTGTACATCGTTACAACACTGTATATATACATAATTTGAGCACTTTCGGAACTTCTGCGAGTGTAATGTTTACTGTTCTTTTTAATTGTTTATTTCGCTTTTGTATATTATCTACTTCACTTGCTTGGGCAATGTTAACATATGTTTCCCATGCCAATAAAGCTCCTTGAATTGAATTGAGAGAGAGAGAGGAGAGGCGACAGAAGGAACGGGTTGAGGTTTAAAAGGGTCAGTAGAAGGGGTCCATGCGGCAACTACCGAAGCATTGCTCATTGAGTTATTCAGAGCTGTAGTAGAGACTTTATTCAGGCCTCAATTACAGCCGTTTGGCAGCCTGACTGGACGTATGAGAGCAGACTGAAGAGGACGGGCGGTGGGGCGGGAGGCTGGCGAGAGGCTGCGGTGACTCGGATCCACACTGCCCAGCTGTCCGGCAATGAGCTTGTCCCCTGGGCCGTGCTTTGTTTTCTTTGCAGGCGGCTAGCTCAGGCCGCTTTTAGCTGCTTCTGCTTTTATACATTTCTGGTGTTATTTTTTCCCCTGTCTTCTCTGGACTGGACGGACTGCCTAAACCTAAACCACTCACAGTCATCATCTATCTGTGCTGCAACTGAGGGAAGGACCATTGACTGATCTGGAATGTCATTGACACTATGTTTATGACAGCTCCTGTCTGTCTCAGCCTATCACAACAGAGGGACCTCAGTGAGTGAACGTGAGAAAGAAGTTTACAGGAATGAGAGAGCAGAGACCTGACCTCAGACAACAACACAGATCAAAAACCAGGATTTCTTGGCGACTCTTCGGGTCTCTCTCAGTGATCTAAGACAAGTTAACAAGTAAAAAAAAACAGAGCTCTTGGAGAAACTACAAACTGAGGTATTTGTCATGGTTTTATGAGGTAATAACATGGTTTCTTTAGGTATTTGTTGTGGGTTTCGGAGGTAATATCGGTGGTTTCTGTAGGTATTTTTTCGAAGGCTCTTACCCTAACCCCTAACCCAGAGGTTAGTAGGGACAACAGGATCAGGAAGTGGCTGAAAAGCAGCTGCTGTAACATTACCTTGAGGAGAGCAAATAACTCACAACACCAATCCCACCGACCATCCCACCGACCACAGCCCACAAAAACGCCATCCCAGAGAAGAAAACAACTGAGTTGTTTACCAGATAATAGCAGAGCAATGTTAATATACCATGCCTTCTCTCTCGTTCTTCTGTTTTTCTCTCTCTCTCCTCTCTTCCTTCTCTCTCCCTTTCCCGCTCTCGCCTTGCAACAGCCTTTGTTGGTTAGGCCGTGGTGGGTAGCCGTGGGTAACCCTGGTGCCCTTGTGAAGACCCAGCGCGCCCGGTTCACCCCACTGACACCAGATGAAAGCAGAAGAAGTTGACTGGCTGGCATTATTTGAAAGGCACCCATCTCCCTCTGTCTTGGCCTGGGCGTCCTCCCTCTCTCTCTCTCTCTTATTTCCCAGGGTAAATTAATAACTCTTAGTAACATCAATGGGCTTCTACTAAAAGGAAGGGCCTGGGCTGGTGGCTGGTTGTGCTGATGTCTGAACCACTGCCATCCACAGGCATTGCTGACAGAGGGTACAGCCCAAATGTCTCCCTATTCCCTACATAGTGCAGGACTCTCACTACTCTCTCTCAAAAGTCTGCCGCTATATAGAGAACAGGGTGCCATTTGGCATTCAATTCACCGAGGAGACTCTGGTCTGAGTTAGCAACTCCCCTTTAAAGGACGCGGTGCCGTGGTCCCTTCTCTTCTTGAAGGGCAGGAGGGAGATCTGACTGTGGATCTGACCACTTCAGAGGCATTGTCAACAGCCAAGTTCAATAGGCAGAGAGGAGCCCTTTAGCTCGGTCTGGTCGGCGAGGGAACCAGTCACGTCTTTATTTACAGCCATCAAAGAGAGGAGGACACACTCCGTGGGATCCAGTCACTCTGTAATTGTGTCCCTGTGATCTCCAGTACTGATCTTTCGGAAGGAAAACATGTTGGTGGATACGATGAGAACTGGAAGACTGTTCATGAAGTCAACGCTTACCTGATTCTGTGCTGTCACTTCATCCACCCCCCTGGTTCTCAAAGTGGCTTAATATTACCCCCTGTGGGAACCTGCCTAGCCAGAGGAGGAAGCCTATTTGGGGAGACTAGAAGAACACGGGCCAAATGATCAGTTGCACATTAGGAGGTACTTTGGACAGAGCAAAATGTGATTAGGGGCCACATTAATTATCAAGGTTAAAAAACACTGCTCTAAGGGGAGGGACATCAAATGTACACCAGGTTAGAGTATAGACTATGGCATTAGTCAGGAGGTTAGAGTATAGACCTATATAGCATTAGTCAGGTGGATAGAGTATAGACTATGGCATTAGTCAGGAGGTTAGAGTATAGACTATGGCCTTAGTCAGGAGGTTAGAATATAGACTATGGCATTAGTCAGGAGGTTAGAGTATAGACTATGGCATTAGTCAGGAGGTTAGAGTATAGACTATGGCCTTAGTCAGGAGGTTAGAATATAGACTATGGCATTAGTCAGGAGGATAGAGTATAGACTATGGCATTAATCAGGAGGTTAGAGTATAGACTATGGCATTAGTCAGGAGGTTAGAGTATAGACTATGGCATTAGTCAGGAGGTTAGAGTATAGACCTATATATCATTAGTCAGGAGGTTAGAGTATAGACTATGGCATTAGTCAGGAGGTTAGAGTATAGATTATGGCATTAGTCAGGAGGTTAGAGTATAGACTATGGCATTAGTCAGGAGGTTAGAGTATAGACTATGGCATTAGTCAGGAGGTTAGAGTATAGACCTATATAGCATTAGTCAGGTGGATAGAGTATAGACTATGGCATTAGTCAGGAGGTTAGAGTATAGACCTATATAGCATTAGTCAGGAGGTTAGAGTATAGACTATGGCATTAGTCAGGAGGTTAGAGTATAGACCTATATAGCATTAGTCAGGAGGTTAGAGTATAGACTATGGCATTAGTCAGGAGGTTAGAGTATAGACTATGGCCTTAGTCAGGAGGTTAGAATATAGACTATGGCATTAGTCAGGAGGTTAGAGTATAGACTATGGCATTAGTCAGGAGGTTAGAGTATAGACTATGGCATTAGTCAGGAGGTTAGAGTATAGACTATGGCATTAGTCAGGAGGATAGAGTATAGACTATGGCATTAGTCAGGAGGTTAGAGTATAGATTATGGCATTAGTCAGGAGGTTAGAGTATAGACTATGGCATTAGTCAGGAGGTTAGAGTATAGACTATGGCATTAGTCAGGTGGATAGAGTATAGACTATGGCATTAGTCAGGAGGTTAGAGTATAGACTATGGCATTAGTCAGGAGGATAGAGTATAGACTATGGCATTAGTCAGGAGGATAGAGTATAGATTATGGCATTAGTCAGGAGGTTATTCTTTATGTTCAAGGCATTAGACTCAAATAACCGTGATTCTCCTGGAGTCACTGTCCTTAGCTGTCCAAGGCTGTTCAAGGCTTTCCCAGACTGTGCTACATGATAAGGACTGGGATGGGCACTCCTTAGGTTAGGGTAGTATTCAGACCTCTTGACTTTTTCCACATTTTGTTACTTTACAGCCTTATTCTAAAATGTATTAAATCTTTTTTTCCCCCTCATCATTCTACACGCAATAACCGAAAATGACATGTATGCAAATTCATATAAACAATTATGAAATATCACATTTACATAAGTATTCAGACCCTTTGACAGCGATTACAGCCTCGAGTCTTCTTGGGTATGACGCTACAAGCTTGGCACACCTGTATTTGGGGAGTTTCTCCCATTCTTTTCTGCAGATCCTCTCAAGCTCTGTCAGGTTGGATGGGGAGCGTCGCTGCACAGCTCTTTTCAGGTCTCCCCAGAGATGTTCTTTCGGGTTCAAGTCTCGGGCTCTGACTGGGCAACTCAAGGAGATTCAGAGACTTGTCCCGAACCCACTTCTGCGTCGTCTTGGCTGTGTGCTTAAAGTTGTTGTTCTGGTGGAAGGTGAACCTTCGCCCAGTCTGAGGTCCTGAGCGCTCTGGAACAGGTTTTAATCAAGGATCTCTCTGTACTTTTCTCCGTTCATCTTTCCCCCGATCCTGACTAGTCTCCCAGTCCCTGCCGCTGACAAACATCCCAACAGCATGATGCTGCCACCACCATGCTTCACCGTAGGGATGGTGCCAGACGTGACGCTTGGCATTTAGGCCAAAGAGTTCAATCTTGGTTTCATCAGACCAAAGAATCTTGTTTCTCATGGTCAGAGAGTCCTTTAGGTGCCTTTTTCGCAAACTCTAAGAGTGCTGCCATGTGCCTTTTACTGAGGAGTTGCTTCCATCTGGTCACTCTACCATAAAGGCCTGATTGGTGGAGTGCTACAGAGATGGTTGTCCTTCTGGAAAGTTCTTCCATCTCCACAGAGGAACTCTGGAGCTCTGACAGAGTGACCATTGGGTTCTTGGTCACCTCCCTGACCAAGGCCCTTCTCCCCCGAATGCTCAGTTTGGCCGGGCCAGCTCAAGGAAGAGTCTTGGTGGTTCCAAACTTCTTACATTTAAGAATGATGGAGGCCACTGTTTTCTTGGGGACCATCAATACTGCAGAAATGTTTTGGTACCCTTCCCAAGATCTGTGTCTCGACACAATCCTGGCTCGGAGCTCTACAGACAATTTCTTCGACCTCAGGGATTGGTTTTTGCTCTGACATGCACTGTCAGCTGTTGGACCTCATATAGACAGGTGTGTGTCTATCCAAATCATGTCCAATCAATTTAATTTACCACAGGTGGACTCCAAGTTGTAGAAACATCTCAAGGATGATCAATGGAAACAGGATGCACTTGAGCTCAATTTCGAGTCTCATCGCAATGGGTTTGAATACTTATGTAAATAAGGTATTCATGTATTTTATTTTTTATAAAATGTAAAAACATTTATAAAAACCTGCTTTCGCTTTGTCATTATGGGGTATTGCGTGTAGATTGAGGAGGGAAAAATGTTATTTAACCCATTTTAGAATAAGGCTGTAACGTAACAAAATGTGTAAAAAGTCAAGGGGTCTGAATACTTTCCAAAGGCACTGTAAATATACATTCTAAGGACTGGGACATGTAGCATTCCACCCTGCATCCCACTGCTGAGTTGCCTCACAAGCTAAGCAGGGTTGCTCCTGGTTGGTCCCTGGATGGGAGACCAACCAGGAGGGGGACAATCTTTCCTCTGGTCAAAAAATGAATATCCCAGTGTCCCAGGGCAGTGATTGGGGAAATTGCCCTGTGTAGGGTGCTGCCTTTTGGATAAGATGTTAATCGGGTGTTCTGACTCTCTGTGGTCACTATAGATCCCATGGCACTTATTGTAAGAGTAGGGGTGTTAACCCTGGTGTCCTGGCTAAATTCCCCTTCTGGCACTCACATCATCATGGTCACCTAAATATCCCCAGCTTCCTATTGGCTCATTCATCTCCTCTCCCCTGTAACTATTCCCCAGGTTGTTGCTGTCCACTGACCAGGTCAAATAAAAATATTCCAAGGACTGAGAGTGTAGACATTAGGTTATAGTATATATATATATTCTAATGTAGAGTATACTGTGTATATATATAAACTCAGCCTAAAAAGAAACGTCCTCTCACTGTCAACTACGTTTATTTTCAGCAAACTTAACATGTGTAAATATTTGTATGAACATAACAAGATTCAACAACTGAGACATAAACTGAACAAGTCCACTGATACAGTGAGGGAAAAAAGTATTTGATTCCCTGCTGATTTTGTACATTTGCCCACTGACAAAGAAATGATCAGTCTATAATTTTAATGGTAGGTTTATTTGAACAGTGAGAGACAGAATAACAACAAATAAATCCTGGAAAACGCATGTGAAAAATGTTATAAATTGATTTGCATTTTAATGAGGGAAATAAGTATTTGACCCCCTCTCAATCAGAAAGATTTCTGGCTCCCAGGTGTATTTTATACAGGTAACGAGCTGAGATTTGGAGCAAACTCTTAAAGGGAGTGCTCCTAATCTCAGCTTGTTACCTGTATAAAAGACACCTGTCCACAGAAGCAATCAATCAATCAGATTCCAAACTCTCCACCATGGCCAAGACCAAAGAGCTCTCCAAGGATGTCAGGGACAAAATTGTAGACCTACACAAGGCTGGAATGGACTACAAGACCATCGCCAAGCAGCTTGGTGAGAAGGTGACAACAGTTGGTGTGATTATTCGCAAATGGAAGAAACAAAAAAGAACTGTCAATCTCCCTCGCCCTGGGGCTCCATGCAAGATCTCACCTCATGGAGTTGCGATGATCATGAGAACGGTGAGGAATCAGCCCAGAACTACACGGGAGGATCTTGTCAATGATCTCAAAAGGCAGCTGGGACCATAGTCACCAAGAAAACAATTGGTAACACACTATGCCGTGAAGGACTGAAATCCTGCAGCACTCGCAAGGTCCCCCTGCTCAAGAAAGCACATATACATGCCCGTCTGAAGTTTGACAATGAACATCTGAATGATTCAGAGGACAACTGGGTGAAAGTATTGTGGTCAGATGAGACCAAAATGGAGCTCTTTGGCATCAGCTCAACTCGCCGTGTTTGGAGGAGGAGGAATGCTGCCTATGACCCCAAGAACACCATCCCCACCGTCTAACATATAGGTGGAAACATTATGCTTTAGGGGTGTTTATCTGCTAAGGGGACAGGACAACTTCACCGCATCAAAGGGACAATGGACGGGGCCATGTATCGTCAAATCTTGGGTGAGAACCTCCTTCCCTCAGCCAGGGCATTGAAAATGGGTCGTGGATGGGTATTGCAGCATGACAATGACCCAAAACACACAGCCAAGGCAACAAAGGAGTGGCTCGAGAAGAAGCACATTATTTCCTGGAGTGGCCTAGCCAGTCTCCAGACCTTAATCCCATAGAAAATCTGTGGAGGGAGCTGAAGGTTCGAGTTGCCAAACGCCAGCCTCGAAACCTTAATGACTTGGAGAAGATCTGCAAAGAGGAGTGGGACAAAATCCCTCCTGAGATGTGTGCAAACCTGGTGGCCAACTACAAGAAACGTCTGACCTCTGATTGCCAAAAAGCATTTTGCCACCAAGTACTAAGTCGTGTTTTGCAGAGGGGTCAAATACTTATTTCCCTCATTAAAATGCAAATCAATTTAAAAAAAAATTCACATACGTTTTCCTGGATTTTTTTGTTGTTATTCTGTCTCTCACTGTTCAAATAAACCTACCATTAAATTTGTAGACTGATAATTTCTTTGTCAGTGGGCAAACGGACAAAATAAGCAGGGGATCAAATACTTTTTTCCCTCACTGTATGTGATTAAGAGAAATGGAATAATGTGTACCTGAAGAAAGGGGGGGGGTCAAAATCAAAAGTAACAGTCAGTATCTGGTGTGGCCACCAGCTGCATTAAGTACTGCAGTGCATCTCCTCCTCATGGACTGCACCAGATATGCCAGTTCTTGCTGTGAGATTTTACCCCACTCTTCCACCATGGCACCTGCAAGTTCCCAGACATCTCTGGGGGAATAGCCCTAGCCCTCACCCTCCGATCCAACAGGTCCCAGACGTGCTCAATGGGATTGAGATCCGGGCTCTTCGCTGGCCATTGCAGAATACTGACATTCCTGTCCTGCAGGAAATCACGCACAGAACGAGCAGTATGGCTGGTGTCATTGTCATGCTGCAGGGTCATGTCAGGATGAGCCTGCAGGAAGGGTACCACATCAGGGATGAGGATGTCTTCCCTGTAACACACAGCGTTGAGAATGCAATGACAACAAGCTCAGTCCGATGATGCTGTGACAAACCGCCCCAGACCATGACGGAACCTCCACCTCCAAATCAATCCCACTCCAGAGTACAGGCATCGGTGTAACGCTCATTCCTTTGATGATAAACGAGAATCCAACCATCACCCCTGGTGAGACAAAACCGCAACTCGTCAGTGAAGAGCACTTTTTGCCTGTCCTGTCTAGTCCAGTCACGGTGGTTTTGTGCCCATAGGCAACGTTGTTTCCGGTGATGTCTGGTGAGGACCTGCCTTACAACAGGCCAACAAGCCCTCAGTCCAGCCACTCTCAACCTATTGCAGACAGTCTGAGCACTGATAGAGGGAATGTGCATTCCTGGTGTAACTCGGGCAGTTGTTGTTGCCATCCTGTACCTGTCCCTCAGGTGTGACGTTCGGATGTACCGATCCTGTGCAGGTGTTGTTACATGTGGTCTGCCACTGCGAGGACGATCAGCTGTCCGTCCTGTCTCCCTGTAGCACTGTCTTAGGCGTCTCACAGTACCAACATTGCAATTTATTGCCCTGGCCACATCTGCAGTCCTTATGCCTCCTTGCGGCATGCCTAAGGCACGTTCACGCAGATGAGCAGGGACTCTGGGCATCTTTCTTTCTGTGTTTTTTTCAGTCAGTAGAAAGGCTTCCTAAGTTTTCATAACTGTGACCTTTATTGCCTACCGTCTGTAAGCTGTTAGTGTCTTAACGACTGTTCCACAGGTGTATGTTCATTCGTTGTTTATAGTTCATTGAACAAGCATGAGAAACAGTGTTTAAACCCTTTACAATGAAGATATGTGAAGTTATTTGGATTTTTACAAATATTCTTTGAAAGATATCCTGATTCCTGCTTACAAGCAAAGATTAAAGCAGGAAGCACCAGATCAATAAAAAAGTGGTCAGATGAAGCAGATTCTAAGCCACAGGACTGTTTTGCACAGACTGGAATATGTTCCGGGATTCCTCCGATGGCATTGAGGAGTACACCACATCTGTCATTGGCTTCATCAATAAGTGCATCGATGACGTCGTCACTACAGTGACCGTATGTACATACCCCAACCAGAAACCATGGATTACAGGCAGCATCCACACTGAGCTAAAGGCTAGAGCTGCCGCTTTCAGGGAGCGGGACTCTAACCCGGAAGCGTATAAGAAATCACGCTATTCCCTCCGACGAACCACCAAACAGGCAACGAATCAATACAGGACTAAGATTGAGTCGTTCTACACCGGCTCTGACGCTCGTCGGATGTGGCAGGGCTTGCAAACCATTACAGACTACAAAGGGAAGCACAGCCAAGAGCTGCCTGGTGACACAAGCCTACCGGACGAGCTAAACTACTTCTATGCTCGCTTTTCGAGGCAAATAACACTGAGACATGCATGAGACACCAGCTGTACTGGAAGACTGTGTGATCACGCTCTCCGCAGCCGATGTGAGTAAGACCTTTAGACAGGTCAACATTCACAAGGCCGCAGGGCCAGACGGATTACCAGGACGTGTACTGTGAGCATGCGCTGACCAACTAGCAAGTGTCTTCACTGACATTTTCAACCTCTCCCTGTCCGAGTCTGTAATACCAACATGTTTTAAGCAGACCACCGTAGTACCTGTGCCCAAGAACACTAAGGTAACCTGCCTAAATGACTACCGACCCGTAGCACTCACGTCTGTAGCCATGAAGTGCTTTGAAAGGCTGGTCATGGCTCACATCAACACCATCATCCCAGAAAACTAAGACCCACTCCAATTTGCATACCACCCCAACAGATCCACAGATGATGAGGCCTATATTGTACTCCACACTGCCCTTTCTCACCTGGACAAAAGGAACACCTATGTGAGAATGCTATTCATTGACTACAGCCCAGCGTTCAACCCCATAGTGCCATCAACGTTCATCATTAAGCTAAGGACCCTGGGACTAAACACCTCCCTCTGCAACTGGATCCTGGACTTCCTGACGGAGCGCTCCCAGGTGGTAAGGGTAGGTAACAACACATCCGCCAAGCTGATCCTCAACACTGGGGCCCCTCAGGGGGTGCGTGCTCAGCCCCCTCCTGTATTCCCTGTTCGATAATGACTGCACGGCCAGGCACGACTCCAACACCATCATTCAATTTGCCGACGACACAACAGTGGTAGGCCTGATCACCGACAACAACGAGAGAGCCTATAGGGAGGAGGTCAGAGACCTGGCCGTGTGGTGCCAGGACAACAACCTCTCCCTCAGTGTGATCAAGACAAAGGAGATGATTGTGGACTACAGGAAAAAGAGGACCGAGCACACCCCCATTCTCATCGACGGGGCTGCAGTGGAGCAGGTTGAGAGCTTCAAGTTCTTTGGTGTCCACCAACAAACTAACATGGTCCAAGCACACCATGAGAGTTGTGAAGCGGGCACGACAAAACCTATTCCCCCTCAGAAGACTGAAAAGATTTCGCATGGGTCCTCAGATCCTCAAAAGGTTCTACAGCTGCACCACCAAGAGCATCCTGACTGGTTGCATCACTGTCTGGTACGGCAACAGCTCGGCTTCTGACCGCAAGGCACTACAGAGGGTAATGCGAACGGCCCAGTACATCACTGGGGCCGCTTCCTGACAGTCATAGACTGTTCTCTCTGCTACCACAAGACAAGCAGTACCAGAGCGCAAAGTCTAGGTCCAAGCCATAAGACTCCTGAACATCTAGTCAAATGGCTACCAAGACAATTCACATTGCCCCTCCCTTATCCACACCACACTGTTGTCATCTATGCATAGTCACTTTAATTATCTCTACCTACATGCACATACTACCTCAACTAACCGGTTCCCCTGCACATTGACTCTGGCGGCAGGTAGTCTAGTGGTTAGAGCGTTGGACTTGTAACCGGAGGGTTGCAAGTTCGAATCCCCGAGCTGACAAGGTAAAGATCTGTCGTTCTGCCCCTGAACAAGGCAGTTAACCCACTGTTCCCGGGGTGCCGAAGACGTGGATGTTGATTAAAGCAGCCCCCCGCACCTCTCTGATTCAGAGGGGTTGGGTTAAATGCGGAAGACACATTTCAGTTGAAGGCATTCGGTTGTACAACTGACTAATAATGGTGACCTTTGACTTTTTGTACCGGCACCCCCCTGTATATACTGTTACTTTTTACTGCTCCTCTTTAATTACTTGTTACTTTTATTTCTTATTCTTATCCGTATTTTTTAAAAGTGCATTGTTGGTTAGTGTCATGACTTCCGCCGAAGTCGGTCCCTCTCCTTGTTGGGGCGGCGTTCGGCGTTCGACGTCACCGGTCTTCTAGCCATCGCCGATCCACTTTTCATTTTTCCATTTGTTTTGTCTTTGTTTTATACACACCTGGTTTCAATTCCCCAATTACATGTTCGTTATTTAACCCTCTGTTTCCCCCATGTTTGTGTGCGTGTTTATTAATTTGTTCAAGTTGGATTATTTATTTACGTCTGGTTGATTTGTTTGCCGGGTTCTGTGGTTTACTCCCGTTATGTTTGTGAGACCGGTATGGTTCCTGCACCTTGCATCGCTTTGTGTTCTGGTGCTGTTGGATTATTAAACACCTTGTCCACACATCTCCTGCTCTCCTGCGCCTGACTCACTAACCAGTACGCACCATTCTTGACAGTTAGGGGCTCGTAAGTAAGCATTTCACTGTAAGGTCTTCGGCGCATGTGACTAATAAAATGTGTATTTTTGATTTTATTCTGATTTGATTTGAGACAGGGTCCTGAAAAAAGGGACGTTTCTTTTTTTTGCTGAGTTTACATTCTGAGGATTGGGAGTGTATACCATAGAAAGTATATATAACTCTAACGTAAAGAGAGAGAGAAGACCTGAAGCTCTACGACATTAGTCAGGAGGATATCATGTATCTGGGATTCTTTTAACTTCAAATTCAATAAATTAATTAAATGCATGTACTTTACTCTTAAACCATTTATTACTGCAGAATTATTTAAGGAATTTAATATAACTATTGCCCGTATCAGTGCCAAGCAGTTTTATGAAAATGAATATATTTCTGAATAGGGATTATATTTGGGTGAGCGGTAAAAACCCAGTGGGTGAAAGACATACATCTGTTTTCTCTGTTAATATCTCTCTCTCTCTGCACCTCTCTCTCTCTCTCTCCACCTCTCTCTCTCTCTCTCTCCACCTCTCTCTCTCTATAACTTCTTTGTTCCAAAAGTGGATCTGAAAAACTGGACTGGGGTGAAAATATTTCAAAGTATTTACGTACACAAATAATAAGAAAAAAATCAAACTAAAACCCCAAACGTGTAACATTTCAGTGCAGTTAAAGTCCATCCTTCTGAAACAGGCAAGAAACCACAGATTTTTTGCAGGCAAATATTTGAAGAGCTAATGCTGAGGGGTTATTCTCCATGCGTTATAAAAAGATTGAATAGACAGTTATGTGAGTGCCACCGATGTATATATTCTACAAGCAGCTCTCTCCAGTCTCTATAGGCTGAGGATCTCTCTCTCTCTCTCTCTCTCTCCAGTCTCTATAGGCTGAGGCTCTCTCTCTCTCTCTCTCTCTCTCTCTCTCCAGTCTCTACAGGCTGAGTCTCTCGCTCTCTCTCTCCAGTCTCTACAGGCTGAGTCTCTCGCTCTCTCTCTCCAGTCTCTACAGGCTGAGTCTCTCGCGCTCTCTCTCTCTCTCGCTCTCTCTCCAGTCTCTACAGGCTGAGTCTCGCTCTCTCTCCAGTCTCTACAGGCTGAGTCTCGCTCTCTCTCCAGTCTCTACAGGCTGAGTCTCTCGCGCACTCTCTCTCTCCAGTCTCTGGAGAGAGAGAGTCTCTCGCGCACTCTCTCTCTCCAGTCTCTACAGGCTGAGTCTCGCTCTCTCTCTCCAGTCTCTACAGGCTTAGTCTCTCGCTCTCTCTCTCTCTCCAGTATCTACAGGCTTAGTCTCTCGCTCTCTCTCTCTCTCCAGTATCTACAGGCTGAGTCTCTCGCTCTCTCTCTCCAGTCTCTACAGGCTGAGTCTCTCGCTCTCTCTCTCTCCAGTATCTACAGGCTTAGTCTCACTCTCTCTCTCTCTCTCCAGTATCAACAGGCAGAGTCTCTCACTCTCTGTCTCTCTAGTCTCTACAGGCTGTCTCTGTCTCTCTAGTCTCTACAGGCTGAGTCTCTCGATCTCTGTCTCTCTCCTGTCTCTACAGGCTGAGTCTCTCGCTCTCTGTCTCTCTCCTGTCTCTACAGGCTGAGTCTCACGCTCTCTTTCTCTCTCTAGTCTCTACAGGCTGAGTCTCACGCTCTCTTTCTCTCTCTCTCTAGTCTCTACAGGCTGTCTCTCGCTCTCTCCCTCCAGTCTCTACAGGCGGAGGCTCTCTCTCTCTCCTGTCACTACAGGCGGAGGCTCTCTCTCTCTCCTGTCACTACAGGCGGAGGCTCTCTCTCTCTCCTGTCACTACAGGCTGAGTCTCACGCTCTCTCTCTCCTGTCGCTACAGGCTGAGTCTCTCGCTCGCTCTCTCCAGTCTCTACAGGCTGAGTCTCTCGCTCGCTCTCTCCAGTCTCTACAGGCTGAGTCTCTCGCTCGCTCTCTCCAGTCTCTACAGGCTGAGTCTCTCGCTCGCTCTCTCCAGTCTCTACAGTCTCTACAGGCTGAGTCTCTCGCTCGCTCTCTCCAGTCTCTACAGGCTGAGTCTCTCGCTCGCTCTCTCCAGTCTCTACAGGCTGAGTCTCTCGCTCGCTCTCTCCAGTCTCTACAGGCTGAGTCTCTCGCTCTCTTTCTCTCTAGTCTCTACAGGCTGAGTCTCTCGCTCTCTGTCTCTCTAGTCTCTACAGGCTGAGTCTCTCTAGTCTCTACAGGCTGAGTCTCTCGCTCGCTCTCTCCAGTCTCTACAGGCTGAGTCATCGCTCGCTCTCTCCAGTCTCTACAGGCTGAGTCTCTCGCTCTCTCTCTCCAGTCTCTACAGGCTGAGTCTCTCGCTCTATTTCTCTCTCCAGTCTCTACAGGCTGAGTCTCTCGCTCTCTTTCTCTCTCCAGTCTCTACAGGCTGAGTCTCTCGCTCTCTTTCTCTCTCCAGTCTCTACAGGCTGAGTCTCTCGCTCTCTTTCTCTCTCCAGTCTCTACAGGCTGAGTCTCTCGCTCTCTTTCTCTCTCCAGTATCTACAGGCTTAGTCTCACACTCTCTCTCTCTCTCTCTCTCCAGTATCAACAGGCAGAGTCTCTCGCTCTCTGTCTCTCTAGTCTCTACAGGCTGAGTCTCTCTAGTCTCTACAGGCTGAGTCTCTCGCTCTCTGTCTCTCTAGTCTCTACAGGCTGAGTCTCACGCTCTCTTTCTCTCTCTCTAGTCTCTACAGGCTGAGTCTCACGCTCTCTTTCTCTCTCTCTAGTCTCTACAGGCTGAGTCTCACGCTCTCTTTCTCTCTCTCTCTCTAGTCTCTACAGGCTGTCTCTCGCTCTCTCCCTCCAGTCTCTACAGGCGGAGGCTCTCTCTCTCTCCTGTCACTACAGGCGGAGTCTCACGCTCTCTCTCTCCTGTCACTACAGGCGGAGTCTCACGCTCTCTCTCTCCTGTCACTACAGGCTGAGTCTCTCGCTCTCGCTCTCTCTCCAGTCTCTACAGGCTGAGTCTCTCGCTCTCTCTCGAGTCTCTACAGGCTGTCTCTTGCTCGCTCTCTCCAGTCTCTACAGGCTGAGTCTCTCGCTCTCTCTCCAGTCTCTACAGGCTGAGTCTCTCTCTCTCTCTCCAGTCTCTACAGGCTGTCTCTCGCTCGCTCTCTCCAGTCTCTACAGGCTGAGTCTCTCGCTCGCTCTCTACAGGCTGAGTCTCTCTCGCTCTCTACAGGCTGAGTCTCTCGCTCGCTCTCTACAGGCTGAGTCTCTCGCTCGCTCTCTACAGGCTGAGTCTCTCGCTCGCTCTCTACAGGCTGAGTCTCTCGCTCGCTCTCTACAGGCTGAGTCTCTCGCTCGCTCTCTACAGGCTGAGTCTCTCGCCGCTTCTCTACAGGCTGAGTCTCTCGCCGCTCTCTACAGGCTGAGTCTCTCGCCGCTCTCTACAGGCTGAGTCTCTCGCTCGCTCTCTACAGGCTGAGTCTCTCGCCGCTTCTCTACAGGCTGAGTCTCTCGCTCGCTCTCTACAGGCTGAGTCTCTCGCTCGCTCCAGTCTCTACAGGCTGAGTCTCTCGCTCTCTGTCTCTCTCTAGTCTCTACAGGCTGTCTCTTGCTCTCTCTCTCTCCAGTCTCTACTGGCTGAGTCTCTAGTCTCTACAGGTTGAGTCTCACGCTCTCTCTCTCTCTCCAGTCTCTACAGGCTGAGTCTCACGCTCTCTTTCTCTCTCTCTCTCTAGTCTCTACAGGCTGTCTCTTGCTCTCTCTCTCTCCAGTCTCTACTGGCTGAGTCTCTAGTCTCTACAGGTTGAGTCTCACGCTCTCTCTCTCTCTCCAGTCTCTACAGGCTGAGTCTCTCGCTCTCTCTCTCCAGTCTCTACAGGCTGAGTCTCTCGCTCTCTAGTCTCTACAGACTGAGTCTCTCGCTCTCTATTTCTCTCCAGTCTCTACAGGCTGAGTCTCTCGCTCTAGTCTCTACAGCCTGAGTCTCTCGCTCTCTCGCTCTAGTCTCTACAGCCTGAGTCTCTCGCTCTCTCGCTCTAGTCTCTACAGGCTGAGTCTCTCGCTCTCTCTCTCTACAGTCTCTACAGGCTGAGTCTCTCGCTCTCTCTCCAGACTCTACAGGCAGTCTCTCGCTCTCTCTAGTCTCTACAGGCTGAGGCTCTCTCTCTCCAGTCTCTACAGGCTGAGTCTCTCTCGCTCTCTCTCTCCAGTCTCTACAGGCTGAGTCTCTCTCGCTCTCTCTCTCCAGTCTCTACAGGCTGAGTCTCTCTCGCTCTCTCGCTCCAGTCTCTACAGGCTGAGTCTCTCGCTCTCGCTCTCTCGCTCTAGTCTCTACAGGCTGAGTCTCTCGCTCTGCTCTCTCGCTCTCTCGCCTAGTCTCTACAGGCTGAGTCTCTCGCTCTTGCTCTCTCGCTCTCTCTCTAGTCTCTACAGGCTGAGTCTCTCGCTCTTGCTCTCTCGCTCTCTCTCTAGTCTCTACAGGCTGAGTCTCTCGCTCTTGCTCTCTCGCTCTCTCTCTAGTCTCTACAGGCTGAGTCTCTCGCTCTCTGTATCTCTAGTCTCTACAGGCTGAGTCTCTCGCTCTCTGTATCTCTAGTCTCTACAGGCTGAGTCTCTCGCTCTCGGTCTCTCTAGTCTCTACAGGCTGAGTCTCTCGCTCTCTGTCTCTCTAGTCTCTACAGGCTGAGTCTCTCGCTCTCTGTCTCTCTAGTCTCTACAGGCTGAGTCTCTCGCTCTCTGTCTCTCTCCTGTCACGACAGGCTGAGTCTCTCGCTCTCTCTCTCTCTCTCTAGTCTCTACAGGCTGAGTCTCACGCTTTCTTTCTCTCTCTCTCTAGTCTCTACAGGCTGTCTCTCGCTCTCTCCCTCCAGTCTCTACAGGCGGAGGCTCTCTCTCTCTCCAGTCTCTACAGGCTGAGTCTCTCGCTCTCCCTCTTCTGTCTCTACAAGCTGAGTCTCTCGCTCGCTCTCTTCTGTCTCTATAGGCTGAGTCTCTCTCTCTCACTCCAGTCTCTACAGGCGGAGGCTCTCTCTCTCTCCAGTCTCTACAGGCTGAGTCTCTTGCTCTCCCTCTTCTGTCTCTACAAGCTGAGTCTCTCGCTCGCTCTCTCCTGTCTCTACAGGCTGTCTCTTGCTCTCTCTCTCCTGTCTCTATAGGCTGAGTCTCTCTCTCTCACTCCTGTCTCTACAGGCTGAGTCCCTCTCTCTCTCTCCTGTCTCTACAGGCTGAGTCCCTCTCTCTCTCTCCTGTCTCTACAGGCTGAGTCTCTCGCTCTCTCTCTCTCCAGTCTCTATAGGCTGAGTCTCTCTCTCTCACTCCAGTCTCTATAGGCTGAGGCTCTCTCTCTCTCTCTCCAGTCTCTACAGGCTGAGGCTCTCTCTCTCTCTCTCTCCAGTCTCTCCAGGTCTCTACAGGTGCTCTCTCTCTCTCCAGTCTCTACAAGCTGAGTCTCTCGCTCTCTCTCTCCTGTCTCTACAGGCTGTCTCTCGCTCTCTCTCCAGTCTCTACAGGCTGAGGCTCTCGCTCTCTCTCTCCAGTCTCTACAGGCTGAGGCTCTCGCTCTCTCTCTCCAGTCTCTACAGGCTGAGGCTCTCTCTCTCTCTCCAGTCTCTACAGGCTGAGGCTCTCGCTCTCTCTCCAGTCTCTACAGGCTGAGTCTCACTCTCTTTCCAGTCTCTACAGGCTGAGTCTCTCGCTCTCTCGCTCCAGTCTCTGGAGAGAGAGAGTCTCTCGCGCACTCTCTCTCTCCAGTCTATACAGGCTGAGTCTCTCGCGCACTCTCTCTAGTCTCTACAGGCTGAGTCTCTCGCTCTCTTTCTCTCTCCAGTATCTACAGGCTTAGTCTCACACTCTCTCTCTCTGTCTCTCCAGTCTCTACAGGCTGAGTCGCTCTCGCTCTCCAGTCTCTACAGGCTGAGTCTCTCTCTCTCTCTCTCTCCAGTCTCTACAGGCTGAGTCTCTCTCGCTCTCTCTCTCCAGTCTCTACAGGCTGAGTCTCTCTCGCTCTCTCTCTCTCAGTCTCTACAGGCTGAGTCTCTCTCGCTCTCTCCAGTCTCTACAGGCTGAGTCTCTCTCGCTCTCTCGCTCTAGTCTCTACAGGCTGAGTCTCTCGCTCTCGCTCTAGTCTCTACAGGCTGAGTCTCTCGCTCTCTGTATCTCTAGTCTCTACAGGCTGAGTCTCTCGCTCTGTCTCTCTAGTCTCTACAGGCTGAGTCTCTCGCTCTCTCTCTCCAGTCTCTACAGGCTGAGTCTCTCGCTCTCTGTCTCTCTAGTCTCTACAGGCTGAGTCTCTCGCTCTCTGTCTCTCTCCTGTCTCTACAGGCTGAGTCTCTCGCTCTCTCTCTCTCTCTCTAGTCTCTACAGGCTGAGGTCTCCGCTTTCTTTCTCTCTCTCTCTAGTCTCTCTACAGGCTGTCTCTCTCTCCTCCAGTCTCTACAGCAGGCTCTCTCTCTCTCCAGTCTCTACAGGCTGAGTCTCTCGCTCTCCTCGCTCTCTCCAGTCTCTACAGGCTGAGTCTCTCTCGCTCTCTCCTCCAGTCTCTACAGGCTGAGCTCTCTCTCTCCTAGTCTCTACAGGCTGAGCTCTCGCTCTCTCTAGTCTCTACAGGCTGAGTCTCTCGCTCTCTCTTCTGTCTCTATCTCTCGTCTCTCTCTGTCTCTACAGGCTGAGTCTCTCTCTCTCCTCTGTCTCTCTAGTCTCTACAGGCTGAGTCTCTCGCTCTCTGTCTCTCTAGTCTCTACAGGCTGAGTCTCTCGCTCTCTGTCTCTCTAGTCTCTACAGGCTGAGTCTCACGCTCTCTGTCTCTCTAGTCTCTACAGGCTGAGTCTCACGCTTTCTTTCTCTCTCTCTCGTCTCTACAGGCTGTCTCTCGCTCTCTCCCTCCAGTCTCTACAGGCGGAGGCTCTCTCTCTCTCCAGTCTCTACAGGCTGAGTCTCTCGCTCTCCCTCTTCTGTCTCTACAAGCTGAGTCTCTCGCTCGCTCTCTCCTGTCTCTACAGGCTGTCTCTGCTCTCTCTCCTGTCTCTATAGGCTGAGTCTCTCTCTCACCCAGTCTCTATAGGCTGAGGCTCTCTCTCTCTCTCCAGGCTGAGTGTCTCGCTCTCTCTCTCTCTCCAGTCTCTACAGGCTGAGCTCTCTCTCTCTCTCTCTCTCTCCAGTCTCTACAGGCTGAGGCTCTCTCTCTCTCTCTCCAGTCTCTCTACAGGCTGAGGCTCTCTGTCTCTCTCCAGTCTCTCAGGCTGAGGCTCTCTCTCTCTCTCTCTCCAGTCTCTACAGGCTGAGGCTCTCGCTCTCTCTCTCTCCAGTCTCTACAGGCTGAGGCTCTCTCTCTCTCTCCTGTCTCTATAGGCTGAGTCTCTCTCTCTCTCTCTCCAGTCTCTATAGGCTGAGTCTCTCTCTCTCACTCCAGTCTCTATAGGCTGAGTCTCTCTCTCTCACTCCAGTCTCTATAGGCTGAGTCTCTCTCTCTCCAGTCTCTACAGGCTGAGTCTCTCGCTCTCTCTCTCCAGTCTCTACAGGCTGAGTCTCTCGCTCTCTCTCCAGTCTCTACAGGCTGAGTCTCTCTCTCTCCAGTCTCTACAGGCTGAGTCTCTCGCTCTCCCTCTCCAGTCTCTACAGGCTGAGTCTCTCGCTCTCCCTCTCCAGTCTCTACAGGCTGAGTCTCTCGCTCTCCCTCTCCAGTCTCTACAAGCTGAGTCTCTCGCTCTCCCTCTTCTGTCTCTACAAGCTGAGTCTCTCGCTCTCCCTCTTCTGTCTCTACAAGCTGAGTCTTGCTCTCTCTCTCCTGTCTCTATAGGCTGAGGCTCTCTCTCTCTCTCACTCTCTCTCTCTCTCTCTCTCTCTCCAGTCTCTACAGGCTGAGGCGCTCTCTCTCTCTCTCTCTCTCCAGTCTCTACAGGCTGAGGCGCTCTCTCTCTCTCTCTCTCCAGTCTCTACAGGCTGAGGCGCTCTCTCTCTCTCTCTCCAGTCTCTACAGGCTGAGGCGCTCTCTCTCTCTCTCTCCAGTCTCTACAGGCTGAGTCTCTCGCTCTCTCTCTCTAGTCTCTACAGGCTGAGTCTTCCTCTCTCTCTCCTCTTCTCTCTCTTGCTCTCTAGTCTCTACAGGCCTCTGAGTCTCTCGCTCTCTCTTCAGGCTGTCTCTCGCTCTCTGCTCTCTCCTGTCTCTACAGGCTGAGCTCTCTCTCTCTGTCTCTACAGGCTGAGTCTCTGCCTCTCTCTCTCCAGTCTCTACAGGCTGAGTCTCTCTCTCTCTCTCTCTCGCGCACTCTCTCTCTCCAGTCTCTACAGGCTGAGTCTCTCACTCTCTCCAGTCTCTACAGGCTGAGTCTCTCGCTCTCTTTCTCTCTCCAGTCTCTACTCTCTCTCTGTCTCTACAGGCTGAGTCTCTCGCTCTCTGTCTCTCTCCTGTCTCTACAGGCTGAGTCTCTCGCTCTCTCTCTCTCTCTCGTCTCTACAGGCTGTCTCTCGCTCTCTCTCTCTCCAGTCTCTACAGGCTGTCTCTCGCTCTCTCTCTCTCCAGTCTCTACAGGCTGAGTCTCTCGCTCTCTTGCTCTCTCCAGTCTCTACAAGCTGAGTCTCTCGCTCGCTCTCTCCTGTCTCTACAGGCTGTCTCTTGCTCTCTCTCTCCTGTCTCTACAGGCTGTCTCTCTCTCTCTCTCCTGTCTCTACAGGCTGAGTCTCTCTCTCGCTCTCTCCAGTCTCTACAGGCTGAGAGAGGCTGTAACCATCTGCCTTTGATTCCAAAAGTTGCAGGTTTGAATCCAGCGATAGAAAGTTGAGTCTAATTTCAGTGGCCCGTCCACCATCTCCCTTAGCAAAACTGAAACCTACTTGAAGGTAACAACGCTCACTTTTATCCCTAGTGGCCAGTTTCCACATCATCTCCCAACGACCTCAGACATTAATGTCCAATAAAATACTGAGTAACGTCCTCAGACATTGATGGCCAATACTGAGTGACTCCGGCCGGTGTGTCGGCAGATAGCATAGCAGTTTGAGCATTGGGCCAGTAACCGAAAGGTTGCTAGTTTGAATCCCCGAGCTGACAAGGTGAAAAATATAAGCAACAAACCATGTTGTTATTCGCGGTACAAGGATTACTGGTTTGGTTTACACACTATATTGATTGCCTGATTTCATTTTCTGTCTCTCAGCAGCTGTCTTGAGCAGATAAGAGTTTTGTTGTGAGAGAGCAGTCTGACTTGACAGTGATGAGAACAGAGTTTTGTTGTGCGAGAACAGTCTGACTTGACAGTGATGAGAACAGAGTTTTGTTGTGCGAGAGCAGTCTGACTTGACAGTGATGAGAACAGAGTTTTGTTGTGCGAGAGCAGTCTGACTTGACAGTGATGAAAGCAGATGGAAGCACTCTGGTATCAACCAAGTGTGTCACACATACTGCACTTTGACCTGATAAGTTGGAATGAACTGTAGCCTATTGTGAACAACAGACCTACATACTGCTAACAGGGTAATGTTGATTTTAAAAGGGAATTATATCCAGTGTGGGACTATGTTAACCCCAATCTTGTTACATTTGGAATGTTGCATGTTTTTTTTTTTTTTGTAAAGCAGGAAGACTAGCAGTTAAGATTGTTGGGCCAGTGACTAAAAAGTTGCTGGTTCGAATCCCTGAGCTGACTAGGTGAAAAATCTGTCTGTGCCCTTGCGCAAGGCACTTAACCCTAGTTGCTCTGGATAAGACCTTCTGCTAAATGACTGAAATGGAAATGTACTTTTTTCCTTCGTTTATGATTTCCTTTTTAATTCAAGCGCACGGAATATCTGGTAACATTTTAAATAGCATTTTCTAACTGATAGCAAAGAAGTAGACTAGCCCAATAACAGTCCATGCACGTTAAAATGGCCTGCCCATCCTTATCGTGCTTACGCCGTAACATACTATAGCCCAAGGCTGTATGCATTGTAATGCAGTGTCAACATAGACATGAGCTGATAATATAAAAGTGACGAGTTCAGGATAAGTCAAGAGGCTAGTAGCGAACTCCTTTACTCCTCCACTCCCGTGAGTTTCCACTGCAGCAGAGCAGTCCGACTGATGCAAGTTAGCGCCTGACGAGGCCTTCTGAGGTGGCAGGGCTAGGGGCAGAGCCGGTCGCGGTGGGCACCCACACTGACCCGATGGGCGGAGTGGCAGAGAGGGATGGAAGGGCAGGCCTGGCAGGGTGCGGTCTCGAGTGGCAACTGATGCCTCAAATTCCCAATTCAACTGGAAAGGCAAAGCGGCAGAGACAAAACGGACAAGAAGGAGAAACGACAGAGACCAGTAGTGTTCCTTCTCGTTTGACATTGACAGCACCATCAGTGGCACAAAAAAAAACCCACAGCATCTAAGAAGACAATCTGCGACCACTGTTCACTACAGAAGATCTACTTTGAACCTGTTTGTTTAAATGAGCAGACTTTTCAACTCCATACCCATATCTGTTGGCTCCCGACGAGGAGAAAGAACAAGATCCAGTTAAGCGGCGGCGTTTGGACAACACCGGACTCGGACCCGGGAGACATTGAACTTTTACCCCTGCTGCCGGTTCCATAAAACAAAGCATTCGGCTAAATGACTGTTTTGGGGGCTTTTACGGACAACCGAGGATGGCGTGGATAAGGCTTATACAATATTAAAAAAAATATTCTGTCCCCTACCCTCCATTCCTTACCCTGTGGGGTGAACACGGAGCATCCAGGGGAGGGGGTAGCTTGAGACACCACGGCGACCTGTGCCACCTTACCACTCCGGGTCGGAGTGACCGGCCCTGCCGTTCTGGCTGGGATGCGTCTCTCCGTGCTTGTAGGGCTCTTTATCGGCTGCGCCCTGCTTCTCACACCTGTAACCGAGGGCTGTGGGCCGGGGAGGGGATACGGCAAGAGACGTCCGCCGAAGAAACTCACACCCCTCGCTTATAAGCAGTTCAGCCCAAACGTTGCCGAGAAAACACTGGGCGCCAGTGGCAAATACGAGGGCAAAATAACGCGAAATTCAGAACGGTTCAAAGAGCTCACTCCCAATTATAACCCTGATATCATATTTAAAGATGAGGAGAACACGGCTGCCGATCGACTTATGACCCAGGTGAGAAGCGGGCATGGGGTTTTATCTCACATTGACAGCTGTGGCGAGGTGACCAGCACGTCTCGCTGGACCTGCCGTTCATCGTTCATTTGAGAGCTTCTGTTTGCATTTTTGTTAAAAGTTTAAAGCATTAGTGTAAAACTGTTATTGATTCTCAACGCTTTCATCTCTGTTTTGGTTCAAAGGATCTCTGTTGACAGTTCAAAATTACACGTCAATTATGCAATAGGCACATCGGGCTTTAACTGTAGGCTGAACATTTTAGGTTATATTGAAACGCTGTAACCCTACGTTGACATGTTTTGATGTGCTAACGTGTCTCCTGTTTTCAGAGATAAATTAGGCTATGCATGCACGTAGACACCACCAAAAACTGTACGCGATTTATTGAGTTGATAAATGTTTAGGGTCGCCGGTTGAATTCTATTGTTCATTAAAATATACACATCTTTTTTTTTAAAGAATATAAATAACCCTCGACGGACAGGAATAGTATGCCAACATTGTAATCACAAATGTCCACGTATTTTCTATCTGTTTTGAGTAGCGAAATTACGCACGTGTCATTACGCATGGATCATGTTGGAATAGCAAACGATGTATTTGCCTGAAACTTCTCTGATCTCTTCTAAAAAGTTGAATAAATAACATGTCACTACATACATCCATTTTTATTAGGATGTAAAAAAAAAAAATACCAAAGCAAACAATGTTCCCATGGTCAATATTTAGCCAAAGACAGAACATGTCTATACATGTCTAAGGTATAGGTTGTAGGCTAGGCTACTTCACTTTGACCCCCTGTGACAAACTGTCAACAGCATTTATGAGTGTAGATCACATTAAAACCCATTGTAAACAATAGCCTGTATGTGTATGCTAGTTGTTTTCCTGTGATCATCTCACAACTCTTAACAGCCCAGTGTCTCACCCAAACCAGTGTCTTATTGTGTCTCTCCTTTCTTCCCCCCCCCCAAGCGTTGTAAAGACAAGCTGAACTCCCTGGCCATCTCTGTGATGAACATGTGGCCCGGGGTGAAGCTGAGAGTGACAGAGGGCTGGGACGAGGACGGGCACCACTCAGAGGACTCCCTCCATTACGAGGGAAGAGCAGTGGACATCACCACGTCTGACCGGGACAGGAACAAGTACTCCATGCTGGCTCGCCTGGCCGTGGAGGCCGGCTTCGACTGGGTCTACTATGAATCCAAGGCACACGTGCACTGCAGTGTCAAGTCAGGTATGGGGATGGGACACAGATGCAGACGGAGCAACAACAAAAAAAACATATTATTAACATGTTTAAGAGTACGACCTATTGTACTGGCAACATGCAGTGCTGCTAGCCTCAGAGAACACACTGGTGAGCTTAGAGATGGTTTCACGATTGTCCGTCAGAAAGAGACTAGAGTGCTGCTTTCTGTCTACAGTGATCAGGTTAACCCCTATTGATTTGTTAAAGCAGTCCCAGTTGTCCCTTGGGTCTGAGGGTTGTCAGTGGTTATTAGGCCAACTCAGGTGAGGTGCTAGACGAGGGGTCAGGTGAGGTGCTAGACGAGGGGTCAGGTGAGGTGCTAGACGAGGGGTCAGGTGAGGTGCTAGACGAGGGGTCAGGTGGGGTGCTAGACGAGGGGTCAGGTGGGGTGCTAGACGAGGGTCAGGTGGGGTGCTGACGAGGGGTCAGGTGGGGTGCTGAGACGAGGGTCAGGTGGGGTGCTAGACGAGGGGTCAGGTGGGGTGCTGGGCGAGGGGTCAGGTGGGGTGCTAGACGAGGGTCAGGTGAGGTGCTGACGAGGGGTCAGGTGGGGTGCTGAACGAGGGGTCAGGTGGGGTGCTAGACGAGGGTCAGGTGGGGTGCTAGACGAGGGGTCAGGTGAGGTGCTGACGAGGGGTCAGGTGGGGTGCTGGGCGAGGGGTCAGGTGGGGTGCTAGACGAGGGGTCAGGTGGGGTGCTAGGCGAGGGTCAGGTGAGGTGCTAGACGAGGGGTCAGGTGGGGTGCTAGACGAGGGGTCAGGTGGGGTGCTAGACGAGGGGTCAGGTGGGGTGCTAGACGAGGGGTCAGGTGGGGTGCTAGACGAGGGGTCAGACAGCTCATTACCATCAGTCTGTCAAGACAACTGTCAGCAGGGAGGCAATTCGAGGAAGAGCTTCCTGGGCTCTCACTGTAGTCTACATGATCTGGACTTGGGTAGGGCCTCACTGTAGTCTACATGATCTGGACTTGGGTAGGGCCTCACTGTAGTCTACATGATCTGGACTTGGGTAGGGCCTCACTGTAGTCTACATGATCTGGACTTGGGTAGGGCCTCACTGTAGTCTACATGATCTGGACTTGGGTAGGTCCTCACTGTAGTCTACATGATCTGGTGGTTGTCTGGTGATGGACTACACGCAAACAGGATTTTCTAAGAGGTGTGTGTTCTCTAATGATTTCTGTCTAAATGTCTGGAAGTGTAACACAGGGTCAACAAGAGTCAGGCCCTGTTAATACTTGTCTGCATGCACACATGACTGTGTGTTGATGGGATGCAGTGCTTTAGATCGAGTGACGCAGCATTCTAAGGCACTCCATCTCCAGTGCTAGAGGTGTCTCTACAGACCCGGGTTCGATCCCGGGCTGTATCACAACAGGCTGTGATCGGGAGTCCCATAGGGCGGCGCACAATTGGCCCAGCGTTGTGCCGAGTTAGGGGAGGGTTTGGCCGTGGTAGGCGGTCATTGTAAATAAGAATTTGTTCTTAACTGACTTGTCCAGTTGAATATTATGATTTTGTTTCAAGTTGAGAGTAGAGTTGGCGCTGGAAGGAGAGAGACCCCACTCTAAGAGCTGGTTAACTAATTGACTTTCTCCTTTAGTTGTTTTTCTTTTTTTGTTTGTTTTTTCCTTTTGTCGGGTGGCTTACGTTAGTCTCCCTTCTCAGATCTAATCTCATCACCTGGCCTTGGTACTTACCCTTCCCAAATATTTGTTTTTTTTGGGACCCACTGGAGGACTTGAGACTTCCATTCCAGTGTCTTGGGCTGCGTTTAGACAGGCAGCCCAATTCTGACCAGGGTCAAAATTTTTTTAGGGAATAGGGTGCCACTTGGAATGTGATCGAATCATTGGGTTACTCATTAGCTCGTAAAATGGATTTCTTCTGAATCGTGAGCAAAGTTGAGTTGAAAAGGAGAGATTGGTAGTTAGTGTGTAGAATGGGGTTTTGAAATGTTTTACCTGTAAACACAGACTGCCAATGTTTCAATGGAAGGTTGTTTGTAAGGATTATATATTTAAATAAAGTGTGTGTGTGTACACATGTATGTGTGCTTGCTTGTAGCTATTGAGTGCCTGTGTAATGACATAGGGCTTCAAAAGCTCTAATGGGAACTTCAATCGAAGGTCCTGTTGTTTCCTTAAATGTTAAACATGTAATCTCTCATGGAATAAACGTGTCGGGCTGAAATGCCAGATTAAAAACAACAAAAAAAACTAGGTATCATAACAAGACATCTGCATTTAAACAGACAGACCAATTCTGATCTATTTCCACTAATTGGACATTTTGACCAATCACGTCAGATCTTTTCACATCAGTCCTTTTTTTTTTTTTTTTTTTTTGAGCTGATCTGATTGGTCAAAAGACTAATTAGTGATTTAGAATTGGGCTGCGTGTGTAGCCGACCAGACAACGGACCTGTGGAGATAACCACCTTCATATCAGTTATTGTGTCAGTCTACAGTTCATAACAGAGCCCTTCAATAAGACCCTATCCCTCTCTCCTCTCTCTCTCCCCCCCCTCTCTCTCTATTTCTCTCTCTCCACCCTGCCCCCCTCACTCCTTTCCCTCTTTCTCAGAGCACTCAGTAGCAGCTAAGACCGGGGGCTGTTTCCCTGGTCGTTCTCTGGTCACTCTGGATGACGGGAGCAGCAGAGAGGTCCAGGACCTCCAGCCAGGAGACCGGGTCCTGGCCTCCTCAGGGGCTGACGGCAGCAGGAGCGCAGGAGACCTCATATACAGCGAGTTTTTCACCTTTCTGGACCACGAGCCTGCAGCGAGGAAACAGTTCTACGTGTTGGGAACAGAGACGGGAGCAAACCTGACCCTCACCGCGGCTCATCTTGTGTTCGTGACCGAGGGTAACTGTTCGGTGGGCGAATCGGCCAAGGGCGCCGTCATGCGGACTATGTACGCCAGCGACGTACGGCCAGGACAGTGTGTGCTGACTGCAGGGAGACACCAGGGACCACAGGGAAACCTCTCCCAAGTCATCTGGGTCCACATCCACATAGACACCGGGGCCTTCGCCCCTCTGACACGCCACGGCTCACTGGTGGTGGACGGCGTTCTAGCCTCGTGCTACGCTGCTATGGACCAGCACCACCTAGCCCACTGGGCCTTTGGTCCCCTCCGCCTGCTGTACAGCTGGACCAGATGGACCGGGACTGGTGCCTCTCTAGGAGACGGACTACACTGGTACTCACAGGTCCTACATTGGATAGGAACGTTCCTATTGGACCCTGGACATTTCCACCCCTGGGGGATGGTCACGTATGACTCAGAGAGATAAAGAGAGAGAAAGGAGAAAAAAAGAGTGTGAGGTCGCAAGAAAATTGTCCAAACAAATCTAATGTTATTTGTCACAGGCTTTGTAGAAAACAAGTGTAGACTAACAGTGAAACGCTAACGTACGGGTCCATTTCCAACAACGAATAAAAATAAAGAGTAAAAATAACATGGCTATATAAACTATATATACAAAAGTATGTGGACAACTTAAAATTTGTGGATTCGGCTATTTCAGCCACACCCGTTGCTGTCTGGTGTATAAAAAAAATCAAGCACACAGCCAAACAATCTCCATAGACAAACATTGGCAGTAGAACAGCCTTACTGATGATGTCAGTGACTTTCAACGTGGCATCGTCATAGTATGCCACCTTTCCAACAAGTCAGTTTGTCTTGTTTCTGCTCTGCTAGATGTGGAAATGTCTAGGAGCAACAACGGCTCAGCCGTGAAGTGGTAGGACACACAAGCTCACAGACCGGGACCGCTGAAGCGTGTAGCAGGCAAAAATCGTCCTTGGTTGCAAAACTGACTACCAAGTTCCAAACTGCCTCTGGAAGCAACATTCAGCACAATAACTGTTCATCGGGAACTTCATGCAATAGGTCTCCATGGCCGAGCAGACACACACAAGCATAAGATTACCAAGCAATGGCTGGAGTGGTGTAAAGCTCACCGCCATTGGACTCTGGAGCATTGGAAACACGTTCTCTGGAGGACTCACGCTTCACCATCTGGCAGTCCAACGGACAAATCTGGGTTTTACGGATGCCAGGAGAACGCTACCTGCCTTAATGCATAGTGCCAACTGTAAAGTTTGGTGTAGGAGGAATAATGGTCTGGGGCTGTTATTCATGGTTCAGGCTAGTTCCAGTAAAGGGAAATCTTAACAATACAGCATACAATGACATTGTTGACAATGCTGTGCTTCCAACTTTGTGGCAACAGTTTGTGGAAGGCCCTTTCCTGTTTCAGCATGACAATGCACCCGTGCACAAAGCGAGTTTCCATACAGAAATGGTTTGTCAAGATTGGTGTGTAAGAACTTGACTGGCCTGCACAGAGCCCTGACCTCAACCCCACAAACACCTTTTGGATGAATTGGAACGCCGACTGCGAGCCAGGCCTAATCGCCCAACATCAGTGCCCGACATCACTAATGCTCTTGTGGCTAAATGGAAGCAAGAACCAACAGCAATGCTCCAACATCTAGTGGAAAGCCTTCCCAGAGGAGTGGAGGCTATTATAGCAGCAAAGGAGAAACCAACTCCATATTAATGACCATGAGCAGGTGTTCACATACTTTTTGTCATGCAGTCGGGTGCCAAGCAGTTGCCATACCAGGCGGTGATGCAGCCAGTCAAGATGCTCTCAATGGTGCAGCTGTATAACATTTTGAGGATCTGAGGGCCAATGCCAAATCTTTTCAGCCTCCTGAGGGGGAAGAGGCGTTGTCGTTCCCTCTTCACGACTGTGTTGGTGTGTGTGGACCATGATAGATCCTTCGTGATGTGGACACCAAGGAACTTGAAGCTCTCGACCGCCTCCACTGCAGTCCCGTCGATGTGAATGGGGGTGTGCTCGGCCCTCCGTTTCCTGTAGCCCACGATCAGCTCCTTTGTCTTACTGACGTTGAAGGAGAGTTTGTTGTCCTGGAACCACATGCCAGGAGTCTGACGTCCTCCCTATAGGCTGTCTCATCGTCGTCTGTGATAAGGCCTACCACCGTTGTGTCGTCAGCAAACTTAATCGTGGTGTTGAAGTTGTGCACGGCCACACAGTTGTGGGTGAAAAGGGAGTACAGGAGGGGAGTAAGCACGCACCCCTGAGAGGCTCCCGTGTTGAGGGTCAGTGTGGTGGATGTGTTGTTGCTTACCCTTACCACCTGGGGGCCGGCCCGTCAGGAAGTCCAGGATCCAGTTGCAGAGGGAGGTGTTCAGTCCCAGGGACCTTAACTTAGTGATGAGCTTCGTGGGCACTATGGTGTTGCTGAGCTGAGCTGTAGTCAATGACCAGCATTCTGTAGTCAATGAACAGCATTCTCAAATAGGTGTTCCTTTTGTTCAAGTGGGAAAGGGCAGTTTGGAGTTAATTGGAGATTGCGTCTTCTAGGGATCTGTTGAGGCGGTATGTGAATTGGAGTGGGTCCAGGGTGTCTGGGATGATGGTATTATGTTGATGTGAGTCATGGCCAGCATTTCAAAGCATTTAATGGCTATCGATTTGAGTGCTATGGGGCGATAATCATTTAGGCAGGTTACCTTGGTGCTCTTGGGTACAGGGACTTTGGTGGTTTGCTTGAAATAAGTTTGTATTAGAGACCGGGTCAGGGACAGGTTAAAAATGTCAGTGAAGACACTTGCCAGCTGGTCAGCGCATGCTCGGAGTATGCATCCTGGTAATCCGTCTGGCCCTGTGGTCTTGTGAATGTTAACCTGTTTAAAGATCTGTTACGGAGATCGTGATCACACAGTCGTCTGGAACAGATGGTGCTCTCACGCATGGTTCAGTGTTGCTTGCCATAGAAGGCATTTAGCTCGTCTGGTAGGCTCGTGTCACTGGGCAGCTCATAGCTAAAAACTGTGTTGGTAAATGTTATGGTCTACAGCTTATCATGAGGTATTGTAACTCAGGTGGGAAGAACCTCCAGACTTCCTTGATATTAGATATGGCGCACCAGCTTTTCTTAAGAGACACACCGCTCGTGAGAGTTTACGAGATACTGCCATTCTGTCCTGCCGATGCATAAAAAAAAAACAGCTAGATTTATATTAAGCATGTCCTCGTTCAGCCACGACTCCGTGAAGTATAGGAGATTACAGTTATTCAGGTCCCGTCGATAGGATAGTCTCGAACGGAGCTCGTCCAGTTTGGTCTCCGGTAATTTGCCAATACAACAGAGGGTAGAGGCAGATTATTTACTCTCCTCCGTAGTTTCATCAGGGTTCCCCCACGTCATCAGGGTTCTATATTCTCCACTTTCTGCTCTTCCGAGTGTCGGGGATTAGGGGCCTGGTCCCGGGTGAGCAGTATGTCCTGCTCGGCCCGAGTCATAGAAGTAGAATTCTTCATCCAAATCGAGGTTAGTGATAGGCTGTTCTGATGTCCAGAAGCTCTCTTTTTCGGTCATAGGAAACGATGGTGGAAACATGTATGTACAACAACAAAAAGATAATCGGAAAAACAACAACAAAAGGGCAGCTATCCCAGCGCCCGTTGAGAAGAAAGAATGGGTAATGAGAGTCTGCTGCGTTGCGGACCGCTGAAGTGACGGTAAGAAAATACAAGTCAATGGAAACTATAACAGATTATACTCTCGTTATTTTAGAGTTTGAAAAGGTCTGGAAGCAAAGTAATAATTTTTTTAATTGATCTGCTTTTACATCCAAAGATACTTTGAGAAACGTGTACATTACATTGCAGGGAGCAACTTATGTAAAGGCCTGACTATTTATATATGCCTTCCTCTTTTCAGGACCACGTGAGTCCTTGACACTCAACACTGGAATGTGTACACACACACACACACACACACACACACACACATACATACATACACACGAGGTAAACATTCAAAACACACTCAGGTTAGATAATGGGGAGATAGAGAGAGGGTGAATTGAAGAGTCTTCAGAACCAGGAGTCTGGTGTAGCAGGTTAAAGGGTTCAGAGGTCATGTTTACCTGGCCTACTACATATATTGGTCTGTACAGGGGTTTATTGTAAAAAAAGTCGGTCAACTTCTCTGATACATGTCTGTGTGTAATATGATCCCGTCTGCGTCACTCTGTCCAGGTTTTTCTGTAGTCATGTGTTCATATCTTCATGTCTTTTATGTCTTCATGTGTTCATGTTCGGATGAATAATTATCATCATGAAATCTGAGGCATTATGTTATTTTGTGCTGCACTATGTCAGATGTATATTATTATTATTATTATTATGTTGTGAGAAACTATTTAAAGATATATTTTTAAAATTACTGAAATGTATTTTTTTGTTGTTGTTGCAATTCTTTACTAATTAGTATTTTGTTCACGAGACTCTTCAGAAATCATCATTCGATAACACAAACAGCATGTGCCAGTCACAAATACCAATGCAACACCAATACAAACCCACTGTCATAGAAAAGCCAACTAATACCCATGCAATGCCTAATGCCTCCGGTACTCGGCCTTAAATGTACCATCGATACTGTAGATTATTCAAAACAGATATACAGTATATGACTCTACAGTACATCTCCAACATCTGTGATCCTACGGGGGTGCTCTGAACCCAGGTAAGTGCAACAGTCTTCTCAGGTAGTAAGGGGACTCTTTTGTCCTGACAATAACATAGGTAGTTGGCAAGAAAGCAGAAACAGATAGGCATCCAGGCAAATTTCACTGAAAGAATAGCCTGGTCTAAATTCTAATTGACTATACAGCACAAAATTATCTGGGACCAGGCTACATATTAGAGAAATTACCAGTATCAATAAAGCTGGGCTGCATACTGAACCGGTGAGGCAGCACTAGAGACATGAAGACTGCTAAGCCGATGTTGAAGACGTCACGTGGGGCTCTGTGTTGATGTGTGCGAACTGGAAGTACTCCACAGCGATTGTGTCGGTTACACTGAGAACAACAACAATCTGGTATAGAATTCCTTTATCAGTTCATCTTTCCTCTATTTGTCATCTCTCCTTGCCTCCTTCTCAAAATGCAATGAAGGACAAGGTCATAGGGGAGGAATTTTGGATCTTCCAGAAAGGCGAGAGGAGGATAGTAACGGAATCGAAGAAAGACGAATTGAGAAAGAGTTGTCAGTCGACGGGATAATCCTAGGGCCAGCCCCCAAAAATGGACTCAGCCAATAGGAGGAGAGAGAGGAGCAGGAGAAACAGTCAAAACACTAAATGCAGAGTGGACATCAGCAATCAAACACATTTCCATTTGAGTAATTTAGCACTTATCCAGAGCGACTAACAGGAGCAATTAGAGTTTAGTGCCTTGCTCAAGGGCACGTCGACAGATTTGTCACTTAGTTGGATTGGGTTATTGGGTCCAACGCTCTTAACCGCTTGCATTATGCCTCGAACTGACAGCAGGGAGGGCCATGTCTCTGTTGCACGTTCGCGCGCGCACACACACACACACACACACACAGTACATATGGAGAGATCACTACTGTATTATTGACTGGGTGTTTGTTTTACTCCATGTGTAACTCTGTGTTGTTGTATGTGTCGCACTGCTTTTGCTTTATCTTGGCCAGGTGGCAGTTGTAAATGAGAACTTGTTCTCAACTTGCCTACCTGTATTATGACATCATATAGAACTACCTGGTTAAATAAAGGTGTATTATGACATCATATAGAACTACCTGGTTAAATAAAGGTGTATTATGACATCATATCGAACTACCTGGTTAAATAAAGGTGTATTATGACATCATATAGAACTACCTGGTTAAATAAAGGTGTATTATGACATCATATCGAACTACCTGGTTAAATAAAGGTGTATTATGACATCATATAGAACTACCTGGTTAAAATAAAGGTTAAATATATATATATATTTAAATGAATTACATGACATGACATTAACATAGACATTATATAGTTGACTGATGAAATAAACGGAGACTTAATGAACGGGGAAGTGTCATGTCTTTCCACCAGTCATTTGCTTAATTATAACTGTAGAAACTTTGTTAATCACAACAGACTAAGCTAATAATTGTGTGACCTTGAGCTATGGAAAGGCGCTATATAAATAAAACTTCTTCTTCTTCTTAATACTACCGACCTGCCAGAGGTGGGCTGAGCTACTAGTGAAGGATGTGAGGTCCGATGGTGAAGGTACAGGGAGAGAAGTGTTGCTGGTCTTCGGTACTGGCAACAGTTTCAGAGTGCAGGTGAAAAACCCTCTCTCCAATACTGCACACAGAACCCCACACACACACACTCAACAATGGCAAAAACACATAGCACACAAATAAAAGGTTACCATTTGCTGGCTTGCTAACTACAGATGTTTCTTAAAGAGTTGATAGTGTTTTGTCAGAAGGAACCACTCAGTCACTCAGTCACTCTGATCGAGCAGAGACTCAGAGGAGAGAGCTGACAGAGGAGAGACTCACAGAGAGCATCCGGCAAACATTTAGCTGTGGGAGCCTGAGGCGTGCTGGAAGCGTGTATGAGCGTAGATGCTGGGGGACAGGAACACTAAGAGGAAGACTGTCCTACACAGAGAAACATTACAACGTTAGTTGTAATTGTAGTAACAGGGACTATCAATCCTAATACAGTTTGGATATATATATTTTTTTTAATCATAAAAAAAAAAAAAATATGACAATGCAGAAAGCATTGGACAAATGTGAATACAGGGAGTTTGAGACTCCACAGAAAAGTGAGCCAAAAAATGGCCAAATAGAGGACGGACAGACCAGCATACGGACGGACTGACAGACAGACAGACAGACACGCTGGTTGTACGTACAGTGCAGCGATGGCCCAGTGGTCTGAGCAGAGCAGAGATGGAGACATCTAGTAGACGGACTAGCGGGGGACATGACCAGCGGACCCCAGTGTCTCAGAACCACTCAGTCCTGTCACACCCAGAACCAGCCGGACCAGGCCCACTGTCACACCCAGAACACCCTGCAGTCATACCAAAGATGACTCGATGCTGTAATCGCTGCCAAAGGTGCTTCGACAAAGTACTGATTAAAGGGTCTGAATACTTATGTAAATGTGATGTTTCAGTTTTTAATGTATAATACATTTGCAAATATAAAAAAAAAAAAACTGTTTTTGCTTTGTCATTATGGGGTATTGTGATGTCATTATGGGGTATTGTGATGTCATTATGGGGTATTGTGATGTCATTATGGGGTATTGTGATTTCATTATGGGGTATTGTGTGTAGATGAAGAAAAACCCCGATTTAATCCATTTTAGAATAAGGTTGTAACGTAACAAAATGTGGAAAAACTCAAGGAGTCTGAATACTTTCCGAAGGCACTATATGTTCCTCTCAAGTTCTTGGCTTTTTCTAGAACAGCTACCTTGTCCTTGAACCTCACGAACTAGACCACTATCGGCCTGGGCCTGTCACCTGGGCCAGAGGTGGGTTCTACAGTCCTGTGGGCACACTCCAATTCAAGCTTCCTGTGGTCCATCTTCAGTTTCTCTGCGATCATTTCCCTCACTTTGTCCTCCATCCAGGTCTCGTGGAGATTTTGCAATTCCTTCCACAACCATGTTGTTCCGCCTTGATTGTCCCTCTAGATAGTCTGATTTCTCCGTCATTGTTATCATAGATTCACATATAGAACTGACGGAATGACTCTCAATGACTTACAGATTGCTGTCATCTTTCCGTTCTCTTGTTTAAACTCATCGAGCTGCAAACTGTTCTTCAGGTTTTGGACCTCTCTGGTCAGGTCCATTCTTTTATTAGATGACTCTACCAGTATTTGGACAAAAACACTTGAAGTTAATTTCTTGTTGTTGTAACAACTGCTTGTAGAACAATTTTTGTTCGTTTAAAATATCCTTCCCCTTTGATAGAGAGACACCACTCTCCTCGACACTACTTGGCTTTAGTCTTTGTCATGGTAAACAACGTAGGTTAAGCTGTTACTCCTCGCAGTTCCAGACAAGGCAGGTTGCAGGGAAGATTGGAAACAACATCAACAAACAGCAGGGATCTAGACAGCCACAAGCCCGGGACAATCCTCGGTCCCAGCCACAATGATTCTTCGTGTCGCGGGCAGCATTCAACCCCTCAAGAAATCCCTGCTAGCTTGATAGGCAGCTAGTTAGCAGCTAGGCTAGCAGCTGCGCCAAGCAGCTCCTCAAACCCGGCCAGTCGGCAGGATCACTGGATAGATAGTAGCGGTCCCAGCAACTGATGTCAACCGCGTCATCGGATACAAACTCAAAAAGGTAGCTAGCCAGTAACCAAACTTTTTCAATAGACTTTAAAAATGTTCCAAAACAACAAACCGAGCTTGCCCTTGTTCCACGTTGAACAGGAAGTGACGACCGGAAGTGACAGTAATTCCAGCCGACGCTTGACATTGCGTTAGGTGATCTTCGGTTTGTGTGCGGCTGCTCGGCCATGGAAACCCCATTTCATGAAGCTCCCGATGAACAGTTATTTTGAGGACGTTGCCTCCAGAGGCAGTTTGGAACTCGGTAGTGAATGTTGTAACCGAGGACAGACTATTTTTACACGTTACGTGCTTCAGCACTCGGCGGTCCAGTTCTGTGACCTTGTGTGGCCTACCACTTCGCGGCTGAGCCGTTGTTGCTCCTAGACGTTTCCACTTCGCAATAACAGCACTTACAGTTGACCAGGGCAGCTCTAGCAAGGCAGAAATTTGACGAACTGACTTGTTGGAAAGGTGGCATCCAATGACAGTGCCACATGGAAATTCACTGAGCTCTTCAGTATGGGCCATTCTACTGACAGTGTTTGTCTGTGGAGATTGCATGGCTGTGTGCTCGATTTTATACACCTGTCAGCAACGGGTGTGGCTGAAATAGCCGAATCCACTCATTTGAAGAGGTGTCCTCATATTTTCATATATATATATATATATATATATATATATATATATAGTGTATACATGTGTATTTGCACTTCTGTATCACTGTACTAAATCCTCTTGATAAAGGTTATGAAACATAGTCGAATCTACAGTACCCATATCTCCTGAAAGTTGTGTTCGGTAACAGAGAGCAGAAGTTAGTGAAAGAAGAGGAGGTGGTCTGGTCTTTGGGTTCAGCACCATGGACAGCAGCACTATAGACTAGAGTACAGTACCTCTCTGACTGGGTTGGCTCTATGTAGAATCGCCTCCTCACTCTCCCCCCACAGTGCCCCCCCTGCAGGCTGCTTCACTCACTGCAGGACATAAAGTAAATCGCTCCATTAACCACAATGAGACACTTAAGCAATAAGACCCGAGGAGGTGTGGTATATGGTAAATATACCACGGCTAAGGGCTGCTCTCAGACACGACGCAACGTGGAGTGCCTGGCCATATATCACAAACCCCCGAGGAGCCTTATTGCTATTATAAATTGGTTAACAACGTAAATTAGAGCAGTAAAAAAACTACATGTTTTGTCATACCCGTGGTATGCGATCTGATATACCATGGCTTTCAGTTTATAAAAAGGCCTAGTACAACTGATTTACACTGCACTCAACACAGTTGTGATATTCTTGATGAGTTTGTCTGCAAAAAAAATGTTTGTTTGTTTGTCAAATGAGTTGTACAACCTGAGTGAGAATTTGGCCTGAGGTACATGGTAGGTTGTCAGATTGATGGAGCTGAGAGACTAACTCACCAATCTGGGAAGTGAGGACTACAGCAGGGATAAGGATCTCCAGAGATGGAGCCTGGACCAGGGGGAGGCTGAGGCTGGTCCTATCTGCTTGGTTTGATCATTATAGAAAGGTGTGAGTGAGAGAGTTGATGTACAGAGTTTTAGAAAGGGTTTAATAAAAATGGGATTGATTGATTGTGAGTATTCCTCACAATGTCCCAAGACATCTCTGTATCAGAGTGGATAAGAACAAAATGGAGGACAGAGAGAGAGAGCACTGCACAAACACATGCTGTAGAGAGAGAGAGAGCACTGCACAAAATTGCAGTATGAAACTGTCAAACATGGTATGTAGGTAGGCTACAACTAAGATCAAAATAACAACTTGAATGTGCTCACTGTGTTTTCCCATACTGGTTTACATTTAACTGCTTTAAGAGTTAATGTATCATCCAATACAGGGCTGCCCAACCCTCTTCCTGGAGATCTACTGTCCTGTAGGTTTTCAGTCCAACCCTCTTCCTGGATAACCTACAGGACAGTAGATCTCCAGGAAGAGGGTTGGAGTGATAACCTACAGGACAGTAGATCTCCAGGAAGAGGGTTGGACTGATAACCTACAGGACAGTAGATCTCCAGGAAGAGGGTTGGACTGATAACCTACAGGACAGTAGATCTCCAGGAAGAGGGTTGGACTGATAACCTACAGGACAGTAGATCTCCAGGAAGAGGTTGGACTGATAACCTACAGGACAGTAGATCTCCAGGAAGAGGGTTGGACTGATAACCTACAGGACAGTAGATCTCCAGGAAGAGGGTTGGACTGATAACCTACAGGACAGTAGATCTCCAGGAAGAGGGTTGGGCTGCCCTGATCTATATTATAAACTGGGTGGTTCGAGCCCTGCATGCTGATTGGCTGAGAAGTGTGGTATATCAGAGCGTATACCACAGGTATGACAAAGCACTTATTTTTACTGTTCTAATTATGTTGGTAACCAGTTTATAATAGCAATAAGGCACCTCTGGGGTGCCAATATACAGTACCACGGCTAAGGCCTGTATCCAGGCACTCTGCGTTGAGTTGTGCTTAAGAACAGCCCTTAGCTGTGGTATATTGGCCATACGTTAGCTCAACAGTCCCGCGGTGGGGACCGATCCCGTAGAGGTTAATTAAATGCCATACAGCAGACGCTGTACAGCAGACGCTGTACAGCAGACGCTTTTATCCAAAATACATTTATACAGTACATTCAACTTAACTATAATAATGTCTTTGACAATCTGAGTCACCAGGGGGCGTACCTGTAGTGCCAGCAGCAGGTTGAGATAGCAGGGTGGTGGTTGGTTCACACCTGTTGAGATAGCAGGGTGGTGGTTGGTTCACACCTGTTGAGATAGCAGGGTGATGGTTGGTTCACACCTGTTGAGATAGCAGGGTGGTAGTTGGTTCACGCCTGTTGAGATAGCAGGTTGGTGGTTGGTTCACACCTGTTGAGATAGCAGGGTGGTGGTTGGTTCACACCTGTTGAGATAGCAGGGTGGTGGTTGGTTCACACCTGTTGAGATAGCAGGGTGGTGGTTGGTTCACACCTGTTGAGGGAAGCAGGGTGGTGGTTGGTTCACACCTGTTGAGATAGCAGGGTGGTAGTTGGTTCACGCCTGTTGAGATAGCAGGTTGGTGGTTGGTTCACACCTGTTGAGATAGCAGGGTGATGGTTGGTTCACACCTGTTGAGATAGCAGGTTGGTGGTTGGTTCACACCTGTTGAGATAGCAGGGTGGTGGTTGGTTCACACCTGTTGAGATGGCAGGGTGGTGGTTGGTTCACACCTGTTGAGATGGCAGGGTGGTGGTTGGTTCACACCTGTTGAGATAGCAGGGTGGATGTTGGTTCACACCTGAGATATCTGTCCTGCTGGTGTTTCTGGTTCCCCTCAGGAAGTTCGGGGTCAATACGCTGACATGCATCCATTGTCATACACTGTTGTTGTCTTCTTGTCGACACTCTTTACACGAATACACATTTCCTTCTCCCTCTCTGTCTCTCACCTCTCCCTCTCTCTCACCTCTCTCTCACTCTCTCTCACCCTCTCTCTCTCTCTCTCTCTCTCACTCTGTCTTCAACGGATCCCCTGCGAACCCCTTCACAACAACATTAGTGGATCGTCTGAAACGTGTCACCATTCTCTGCCCTCTCTCTGCACTAGGTGAACTTTGACCCATTGCAGGTTAGAACCATTCAGTAGTTTGTCATGACTTGCGTATCCCTTTGTTCAACATGATCTTCACACACTGACCAAAACAATGAGTGATTTAACACTACAATATAATGGCTTCTGAATCGATTTAAACCTCCTGATAATCAAGGCTATAACATTATAAAATCGTGGAAACCAAATTGGGGCGGCAGGTAGCCTAGTGGTTAGAGTATTTGGCCAATAACCGAAAGGTTGCTGAATCAAATCCCGGAACCCTGACAAGGTAAAAATCTGTCGTTCTGCCCCATGACAAGGCAGTTAACCCACGGCTCCTAGGCCGTCATTGAAAATAAGAATTTGTTCTTAACTGGCTTGCCTAGGTCAATAGAAAATATGGTAAGGAAAGGAAGGATAGGAACAATGAAGTAATTAACATGTAGGAAACACAGTATGAAGAGACAAATTGAGCTTCTAAATGCCTGTTTATTACTATTGGTCTCCGATAGCAACAAGGTATGTTAATTACTATTGGTCTCTCGGATAGCAACAAGGTATGTTAATTACTATTGGTCTCTCGGATAGCAACAAGGTATGTTAATTACTATTGGTCTCTCGGATAGAAACAAGGTATGTTAATTACTATTGGTCTCTCGGATAGCAACAAGGTATGTTAATTACTATTGGTCTCCGATAGCAACAAGGTATGTTAATTACTATTGGTCTCCGATAGCAACAAGGTATGTTAATTACTATTGGTCTCCGATAGCATGAGAAGGAACAAGGTATTTTCCCACCCTTAACGAGTTCAACAATGAGGATTGCTCCTATATTACACGACACATGGAATTCATTTGGCATGCTCCCTGACACATTTACTCACATACACAGGTATGAATAATATGCTTGTCACAGCTTGTTAAATTTACAACATAATATACACGATAAATGCACAAGGATAATAACACCGGCAAAAACATAAAGTACTTAAATATGACTGAGTAGAATTGGTCTCTCTTGAGTCCTTAACCAAATCAGAATGGCTCCTGTAAAACTGTATCTTATCCAATCACCACACAGGAGATAGTGAAAGCAATGACAATAGCACATAAATAGATCGAGAGGTACAGCCGAGGAGGGACCAAAAGTTACTCGTGTTTGAAAAGGACACACGCACACTCGCGGATTCACACAACGCAACGCACGTACGTTACACACACACACACACTCCCACATACGCTACAAGTTACGGCATCGTTTCAGTAGGTCGTGTCAGTTTGAATAGCAAATCTAGATGACAGAAGTCAAGCTGCACCGGGGCATGGTATAGGGGAGAATACAACAATGTCTCTATGGTAATATTAACAGTTTAAAAGTTGACAGTTTCCATATCTTCTATGATCAAAAAAATAAATCATGAGTTATTCTGAAGGATGAATAATCTGGACCATCAACCACCAGTCACACAGAGGGGTCAGAGTCACATACACATCTTTCACAGGAGAAAAAAAAAACATAACACATATTTCTCTAAATAAACTGCATATCCCTCTCAGAGTACATAGATTTATATCGTTACACAAAACACAACCATATTTAGTGTCCTTACACAGATCTGTCTGCTTCCTTCATATCTTCAGGGTTAAATGATGCAGGATTGTAAGAGTTCAGTTCAGGTGACAAGAACATACAGTATAGAACAGGGCGAGGGTTAGTTAGTCTTTTTATGCAGAATCGTCACAACACCTGGCAACCCCGAATCATCACAAAACCTGGCAACCCAAAATCATCATAACACCTGGCAACCCGGAATCATCACAACACCTGGCAACCTTGACATAAACATACTTTAGTGGGCGAAGGGGTTGTGGAGAAAGCCAACGAGTCATATCAAAAAGGTTTAAGGTCTCTTAGGGCTGGTATTATGGTGTCGTGCCTTACCCCACTAGAGGAGTTTCTCTGAGAGGTTACACCCTCTGTAAAGCCCTAAGGGTCATCTTCAATGTCTTTTCTGTCTGATTGTGTTGAAAAAGATGACAAAGAACACTAGATGAACTCCTCTGTAATATACACCTCTTGAAAGTATGTACGTATACTGAAACATATTTCTGTTTTATGGCGATTTAAAACAAGTTGCAAGTAAACTGATATGCCACAATCTGACCCTGTAGCCTCAGTACTTTCTGACCAGCAAGAGGCATGTGAACCATGCTAGACATGGATACAGAAAGCTGACGATGCAGCGCTGTTTCTCATGCCGATACCTACAGTATCACGCTGGCACAAACCCAGAGGTTAGGAAAGGGGGGATGGCACAGGGCATTGGGTCAGAGAGGGACAGAGAAAAGAGGAATCTGGTGGAAAGAGAGAGGAGAGAGAGAGGAGAGGAGAGGAGAGGAGAGGAGAGGAGAGGAGAATAGAGGAGAGGAGAATAGAGGAGAGGAGAATAGAGGAGAGGAGAATAGAGGAGAGGAGAGGAGAGGAGAGGAGAGGAGAATAGAGGAGAGGAGAATAGAGGAGAATAGAGGAGAGGAGAATAGAGGAGAGGAGAGGAGAGGAGAATAGAGGAGAATAGAGGAGAGGAGAGGAGAGGAGAGGAGAATAGAGGAGAGGAGAGGAGAATAGAGGAGAATAGAGGAGAATAGAGGAGAATAGAGGAGAGGAGAATAGAGGAGAGGAGAGGAGAGGAGAATAGAGGAGAATAGAGGAGAGGAGAGGAGAATAGAGGAGAATGGAGGAGAGGAGAGGTATGGCGTCTCCTCTCTCACAGCCTGGAGGTGAAGTTCTCGGGGAACACCCCTTTGAGCGCGCTCTGTTTATTCTGGATCCAGTCTTCCTGCTTCATCCCCATCAGCCAGCCCTCGTCCTGAAACACACACATCATGTGGATTAAGAGGAACCCAAAGCACACAGTTTGTAATGTACAGTTGAAGTCAGAAGTTTACATACACTTAGGTTGGAGTCATTAAAACTCGTTTTTCAACCACTCCACAAATTTCTTGTTAACAAACTAGAGTTTTGGCAACTCGGTTAGGACATCTACTGTGTGCATGACAAGTAATTTTTCCAACAATTGTTTACAGACAGATTATTTCACTTATAATTCACTGTATCACAATTCCAGTGGGTCGGAAGTTTACATACACTAAGTTGACTGTGCCTTTAAACAGCTTGGAAAATTCCAGAAAATTATGTCATGGTTTAGAAGCTTCTGATAGGCTAATTGACATAATTTGAGTCATTTGGAGGTGTACCTGTGGATGTATTTCAAGGCCTACCTTCAAACACGGTGCCTCTTTGCTTGACATCATGGGAAAATCAAAAGAAATCAGCCAAGACCTCAGAAAAAACTGGTGACCTCCACAAGTCTGGTTCATACTTGGGAGCAATTTCCAAACACCTGAAGGTACCACGTTGATCTGTACAAACAATAGTACGCAAGTATAAACACCATGGGACCACACAGCCGTCATACCGCTCAGGAAGGAGACGCGTTCTGTCTCCTAGAGATGAATGTACTTTGGTGCGAAAAGTGCAAATCAATCCCAGAACAACAGCAAAGGACCTTGTGAAGATGCTGGAGGAAACAGGTACAAAAGTACCTATATCCACAGTAAAACAAGTCCTATATCGACATAACCTGAAAGTCCGCTCAGCAAGGAAGAAGCCACTGCTCCAAAACCACCAATAAAAAGCCAGACTACGGTTTGCAACTGCACATGGGGACAACGATCGTACTTTTTGGAGAAATGTCCTCTGGTCTGATGAAACAAAAATAGAACTGTTTGGCCATAATGACCATCGTTATGTTTGGAGGAAAAAGGGGGAGGCTTGCAAGCCGAAGAACACCATCCCATCCGTGAAGCACGGGGGTGGCAGCATCATGTTGTGGGGGTGCTTTGCTGCAGGAGGGACTGGTGCACTTGACAAAATAGATGGCATCATTAGGAAGGAAAATGATGTGGATATATTGAAGCAACATCTCAAGACATCAGTCAGGAAGTTAAAGCTTGGTCGCAAATGGGTCTTCCAAATGGACAATGACTCCAAGCATACTTCCAAAGTTGTGGCAAAATGGCTTAAGGACAACAAAGTCAAGGTATTGGAGTGGCCATCAACCCTCAATCCCATAGAAAATTTGTGGGCAGAACTGAAAAAGTGTGTGCGAGCAAGGAGGCCTACAATCCTGACTCAGTTACACCAGCTCTGTCAGGAGGAATGGGCCAAAATTCACCCAACTTATTGTGGGAAGCTTGTGGAAGGCTACCCGAAACATTTGACCCAAGTTAAACAATTTAAAGGCAATTACCAAATACTAATTGAGTGTATGTAAACTTCTGACCCACTGGGAATGTGATGAAATAAATAAAAGCTGAAATAAATAATTCTCTCTACTATTATTCTGACATTTCACATTCTTAAAATAAAGTGGTGATCCTAACTAACCTAAAACAGGGATTTTTTACTAGGATTAAACGTCAGGAATTGTGAAAAACTGAGTTTAAATGTATTTGGCTAAGGTGTATGTAAACTTCCGACTTCAACTGTAGCTAAGGCTATGAGAGACTCAAGTCTTTTGTACATCAAAACTGCCTCACACTACAGAAATGGCCCTATGAGCCGTTCTGGCTCAAACAAGGCTACTAAATGTAGTTAATTCTTCTATTGTTGGAATAATCATGTACAAACAAAGACAGGCATTTGACGAAGCACAGACAGAACGTACCATCAGGCTATGACTAAGAACACTGACCTGTTCTTCTGGGTTGTCGAAGGCCACAACCAGCACTAGGTCTCCAGCCTTCATCTCCAGCTCATCTGAGTCATTAGCTGCATAGTCATGCATGGTGGTTACCTGAACATGATGAAGAAAATAGTATAATTCAGTTTCATATTATTTCCGATTTGGTAAATAATAGATACATATTACACTACGTAGAATTTATTCACATATCATCGGCAATTATTCACATATAATCATCCCCACTCACTTTGAAGAGGAATCCTGGAGGCATCTCTACCGCCTCTGAATCCCCGTTGGTTGCTGCTGCTGCCACAGCAGGAGTCTGTGACAAAAAAAGTGACAAAAATAAGTCAATCAGTCAATTAACCAATCAATCAATCAACCAACCAAGGTGCCACTTACCTCTTCTGGTGCTGCGGCTGCAGGTGTAGGGGCTGCAGGTGTAGGGGCTGCAGGTGCCGCAAGTGTGTCAGCCTGTTGGAGACAGAGAGAAGAAGAACTGTTACACGTACAGCACATCATGATGTCACTAAAATGCACCCCAGTCTATAAACTACCCCCTGTTACAGCCAGGCAGTGTTTTCGGACTGAAAGACTACGATATATTTCATTTTGAAGGGAGCTGGAGAAACAACATTCTCTTTCTTTATTTAACCCTTTATTTATCCAGGAAGTCCCACTGCGGTCAGAATACCTATTTTTCAAAGGACACCTGGCACTTCCTACTACTACTTGGAAGAACCAGACAGAACCAGACAGAACCAGACAGCTCCACCATCATGTGTCTACAACTACAGTATCCTCCATCCTGTCCTGCTAGACCACCAGACCAGTGTTGTAGCCGATGCATCCACCCAGCTCCAGATGCATCCCTACTGTTTCCATCGTACCTGGGGCACCCCCTCCTCATCATCCCAGCCAGCAGCCTCAGACTCGGCCACGGCAGCGGAAGCAGTGGCTGGGGCTACGGATGTAGCATCAGCATCACCATCATCCCCCCAGGAGTCATCCACCCTCACAGGCAGAGAGCCATCGTCATTCCAGCCTGCCGTGGCGGCAGCTATACCGTCATCCCCCCAGCCGGCAGCACGCACCGGCAGGGTACCGTCATCATCCCAGGCCTGGGGCTCCTCTGGTGGAGCAGGAGTTTCCTCAGGCTAGGTGGGCAAGGGTCGGGGGGGGGCAATTAAATGGGCAGAATGGGGCATGTCCATTGGTATGAGGAACCCATTCGAAGCCACAGAGACCAGGTTTAGGGCCAGGGTTTCAATGGCAATGAGCAGGGGCAAAGGGTAGGGACAGGGGGAAGGGGTAAGGGTGTAGGGGCGACGGTACGGGGTAGGGGGCAGTGAAATGGGGTATAATAGGCCATAGGAAGCCATAGTGACCAAGAACCGGGTCAGGCCAGGGTTTCCATGGCAATGAGCCATTTATCGGGGATAATAGAAATGTAGGAAATTAATTCAAATTAATTAAATTAATTAATTAATTGATTAATAAAAAGATTGATGATTGAGACGTGGGGGATGTGGCGAAAAAGTGAAAAGACCAATTAGGAAAGATCATTATGTTTTAGATCGTTAGCTTTTCCAATTCAAAGAAGGCTGTTGTCATGGAGTTGGCATGATGGAGCAGACTGGCACTCAGGCTAGCAGGTAACATTGTGGAAGGTCAGAGGTACAATTCCCTTTATGTTCTGGGTTACTATTTTCCCCAACAAAAACAACAAAAACACAGAGCTGTGGAGATAACAGTTTGGTTAGGGCTTGAAAGCAAATCGGAAAACCCTGAAATAACTATTTCGTTATTCTGTTAGTATCATGCAGTCCTTAAGTTCAGCTAGACAGTCCCATGGCTGTTGGACTAGCTAGACAGTCCCATGGCTGTTGGATCAGTTAGACAGTCTCATGGCTGTTGGATCAGCTAGACAGTCCCATGGCTGTTGGATCAGCTAGACAGTCCCATGGCTGTTGGACTAGCTAGACAGCCCCATGGCTGCTGGACTAGCTAGACAGTCCCATGGCTGTTGGACTAGCTAGACAGTCCCATGGCTGTTGGACTAGCTAGACAATCCCATGACTGTTGGACTAGCTAGACAGTCCCATGGCTGTTGGATCAGCTAGACAGTCCCATGGCTGTTGGACTAGCTAGACAGTCCCATGGCAGTTGGATCAGCTAGACAGTCCCATGGCTGTTGGACTAGCTAGACAGTCCCATGTCTGTTGGACTAGCTAGACAGTCCCATGGCTGTTGGACTAGCTAGACAGTCCCATGGCTGTTGGATCAGCTAGACAGTCCCATGGCTGTTGGACTAGCTAGACAGTCCCATGGCTGTTGGACTAGCTAGACAGTCCCATGGCTGTTGGATCAGCTAAACAGTCCCATGGCTGTTGGACTAGCTAGACAGTCCCATGGCTGTTGGATCAGCTAGACAGTCCCATGGCTGTTGGATCAGCTAGACAGTCCCATGGCTGTTGGACTAGCTAGACAGTCCCATGGCTGTTGGAGAAGCTAGACACTCCCATGGCTGTTGGACTAGCTAGACAGTCCCATGGCTGTTGGATCAGCTAGACAGTCCCATGGCTGTTGGATCAGCTAGACAGTCCCATGGCTGTTGGATCAGCTAGACAGTCCCATGGCTGTTGGACTAGCTAGACAGTCCCATGGCTGTTGGACTAGCTAGACAGTCCCATGGCTGTTGGACTAGCTAGACAGTCCCATGGCTGTTGGATCAGCTAGACAGTCCCTGTTGATCACCTAGACAGTCCCTGTTGATAAGCTAGACAGTCCCTGTTGGATCAGCAAGTTGGATCAGCTAGACAGTCCCTGTTGGATCAGCTAGACAGTCCCTGTTGGATCAGCTAGACAGTCACTGTTGGATCAGCTAGACAGTCCCTGTTGATCAGCTAGACAGTCCCTGTTGGATCAGCTAGACAGTCAATGTTGGATCAGCTAGACAGTCCCTGTTGGATCATCTAGACAGTCCCTGTTGGATCAGCTAGACAGTCCCTGTTGGATCAGCTAGACAGTCCCTGTTGGATCAGCTAGACAGTCCCTGTTGGATAAGCTAGACAGTCCCATGACTGATGGATCAGCTAGACAGTCCCATGACTGATGGATCAGCTAGACAGTCCCTGTTGGATCAGCTAGACAGTCCCTGTTGGATCAGCTAGACAGTCCCATGACTGATGGATCAGCTAGCCAGTCCCTGTTGGATCAGCTAGACAGTCCCTGTTGGATCAGCCTGTTGGATCAGCTAGACAGTCCCTGTTTGATCAGCTAGACAGTCCCATGACTGATGGATCAGCTAGACAGTCCCATGGTTGTTGGACTAGCTAGACAGCCCCATGGCTGTTGGACTAGCTAGACAGTCCCATGGCTGTTGGACTAGCTAGACAGTCCCATGGCTGTTGGACTAGCTAGACAGTCCCATGGCTGTTGGATCAGCTAGACAGTCCCATGGCTGTTGGACTAGCTAGACAGTCCCATGGCTGTTGGACTAGCTAGACAGTCCCATGGCTGTTGGATCAGCTAGACAGTCCCTGTTGATCACCTAGACAGTCCCTGTTGATAAGCTAGACAGTCCCTGTTGGATCAGGAAGTTGGATCAGCTAGACAGTCCCTGTTGATCAGCTAGACAGTCCCTGTTGGATCAGCTAGACAGTCCCATGACTGATGGATCAGCTAGACAGTCCCATGACTGATGGATCAGCTAGACAGTCCCTGTTGGATCAGCTAGACAGTCCCTGTTGGATCAGCCTGTTGGATCAGCTAGACAGTCCCTGTTGGATCAGCCTGTTGGATCAGCTAGACAGTCCCATGACTGATGGATCAGCTAGACAGTCCCTGTTGGATCAGCTAGACAGTCCCTGTTGGATCAGCTAGACAGTCCCTGTTGGAGGGAATCTATGGCCAATATAGAGTATGATTACTGTGCTTACCTCCCATGTGTCCCAAGATAACGCCTTCAGCGGGCACAAAGAGAAAGGGAGAGAAAGAGAGAGAAATGGAGAGAGAAAGAGAAAGAAGGAGAGTGAGACGGAGAGAAAGAGAGAGAGAGAAAGAGGGAGAGAGAGAGAGAGAGAGAGAGAGAGAGAGAGAGAGAGAGAGAGAGAGAGAGAGAGAGAGAGAGAGAGAGAGAGAGGAGAGAGAGAGAGAGAGAGAGAGGAGAAAGGGAGAGAGAGGGAGAGAGAGGGAGAGAGAGGGAGAGAGAGGGAGAGAGAGACAGGGTGAGACAAGGCAAGAGAGAGGGCGAGAGAGAGACAGGGCGAGAGAGAGGGCGAGAGAGAGAGAGGGCGGGCGAGAGAGAGAGAGAGAGAGAGAGAGAGAGAGAGAGAGAGAGAGAGAGAGAGAGAGAGAGAGAGAGAGAGAGAGAGAGAGAGAGAGAGAGAGAGAGAGAGAGAGAGAGAGAGAGAGAGAAAATAGAGAGAGGGAGAGAGAGAGAGAAAGAGAGAGAAAGAGAGAGAAGGGGAGAGAAAGGGAGAGAGGGGTAGAGATGATCAAACACAAAATACTCAGACTGTGTCTGTTTAATTCAACCTTTGAAAGCACTTCAAAGTCATACGTCTAAACAAACAGAAAGGATGAAAATGCTAACTAGTCACAACTATACACGGTGGTAATGAATATCTCGCCATGCAGACTGAGCTCAGCCAGGGTCTAAGCATGTAGTATCATACACTTATAGGAGCTGATACCAACTTGACATACAGTATTGCCTGCCTGATCGTCTGCCTGACCGGGCCAACCCACCTGAGAGGCTGAGGACACTGCTGTGCCACCATGGCTTGGTGCAGCCAGGGTGGACAGGTCCATGTCCAACAGGTTGGACCCTGCAGGGCTGTCAAACTGACATGGGAAGGAAGGATACGATACATACGGACAGTTAACAGGAGAACGAGGGCGGGATTAGCAAGAGTCATACTTTATGTGGATAGCGGAGTTGGGTTCAAGTCAAATTGAAGGCAGTCAATTCAGGAACAAAACTGAAATTCCAATATGAATTTGTTTTAAATAACTTATTAGTAATCTGAAAACGAGAAGCTATTTATTTGTCAAAACGTGTTAGATTTTTTGGGGGATTTTAAATTAATATCACTTCCTGAATTGACTGCCGTCAATTCCAAATTGACCCAAACCTTGGTGGATAGTCGCCAATAGAAGACCTACAGTATCAACAACATAACAAGTGCAACTCTGTTGATGTGTAACAGCTTGCTTGGGTTCTGATAAGGGATAGGGTAGGTTTAGGGTAAGGGTAAGGGTTCGGGTAAGGAGTCAGGCATGAAGTGATACAGGAAAAGAGAACAGAGAACAGGTCGTACCTGCGTAGGAGACATAACACTGGTGTCAGCAGCAGCATCAAACAGGTTAATGATGTTTTCTGGCTTCATGTCCCGACAGGGGCTGGATTCAGGCCGCGGCGGCATCGCTGGTCTCAGCTGCACAACGTTATGACGGAGAGAAAGACAGGGGTTACATTGGCATACATTGAAACGTGTGCCTTTTCTGTTGGCTTTCTTTTGCAAAATAACTATGAATTAACGGAATTCAAATTCAAATAATTGTCGACATAATACATCACATTAAGGTGGTGGGACGTTCACTGTATTACAAGGAACAATAGCAGGTGTATTTCTCTCCAGGAGCTGGCCTATTCTGTCCATCCACCGTTCAGCTGTGGGAACATGATGGCTCTCAACACCCGACAACAAAAAAAAGAGTTGGCCACTACCATCCGAGACATTGTTCATGAGGAAATTACCTCTGCCTTCGACTTGCAATTAAAACCGATAAAAGTATCTCTTGTCCTGTTCACTTCTATAGTGGATACCTACTCATCTAAAGTGGAAAGTCTGGAGACAGAGGGGCGACTCCATGACCTGGAAACAGCAGAATCACTCATCATTCACAGGACTTGAAACTGTTGTGGAAACGGGCAACCCAGCTTCCTTCCATGAGCAAATCTTTTCTATGAACTGTTTGGGCTGGAGAAGCAGGGTCCCATGCCGATGATAAACATTGCGCAACACATGGCTCCTCTCCGCAACGTATCTCGGTGTTCGATTGTACAAATCCACAGTTTTGAAGTCAAATGGCAAATTGTTCACCTCGCAGCAGGAATCAGAAGCTCTGGCCAATGAAGAAAGTCAGCATCTACCCAGAGCTGAATATCAAACTGCTAAAACAGAGGGGGACCCTACAATGGGGTGAGATCCCAGCTACACAAGGTAAACCTTGGACTCGGCTTCATCCACCCGGCAAAACTAATCTTGACTTTCCATAATACATTACTAACCAGATCTAGGCTAACCTCAGTTTGACTGTCTCCATATTCAGGTATGCTATACCATATGCAATCACACAGCCTATGGCTGTGATGCTGCCTTCAGCAAAAGACAATGATGAGGACACCCCGAGGAGCATCATCATCATTGTTGCTGAACATTGGACTTCATTATTATTCTATTGCTTATGTTCCAGGACATTTATGAACGTGTACACTCCAAATTAATATGATCCTACGTTTCTTTTGATTCTCTGAACACTGAATTCCATCTGGTGATTGGTATGAAAATGACTTTTTTGGACATGCAGGACAAATCTACCATATAGACACCAAGGCTCTCCAGCGTATAGTCTCTGATTACAACCTCATTGATGCCTGGCGAGCACATAATCCTAAAGCAAAAGAGTACACTTTTCTACTCAAACAGGCATAAAACATTTTCACAAATCGATGTCATGCTTTTAATCTACACCTCTATTTTCTTTTAATCAAGAAAATAGAAATTTGACATGTGAGCTTGTCTGACCATCACACTAATTATTTTACCTTTTATTATTAAACTTTATTAAACTTGTATTATTTTTTATCAACTTGACATTTCTGAATCGCCTAAATGGGCCACAATGGGCCACAATGGGCCACAAGATCGTATTTCAAGGTTTAATTACTACAAAATACTACTTTCTGTGATCAATTTGAAATATAACTAAGTTAATTCATAATGATCACTAAAGTCCGATGGGATACCAAAGGTTTTATCAACAAACATTATTTTCAGACAAGGTAACTATTACTCTTTCCAAAGTCAAGACAGAACTTAATTTTTTGCTAAGACAGAGAGCAGAATTTGCATTGTGTAAGACTCAACCATTACCTCCATGGTAATCGTCCCAGTCGTTTACTGGCCAACAAGCTACGCAGTAATGATCAAATAGCTGATATATCAACTATTGAATCTGAAACAGGGGAATTACTAGCAGAACCCCAATTAGTCAATCAAAGATTCTCCTGCTTCTATAAAGAACTGTACACCTCTGACTGTAAATCCTAAAATAATTAATTCCGTTAACGGGACAGTTGTAAATCATGGAGCGCGTTATGTCAAGATCGCAGATTTTAGGGAAACAACAAATGTCAGTACATATAAGTGTCTTATATCGGCTGAAAGCTTAAATTCTTGTTAATATAACTGCACTGTCCAATTTACATTAGCTATTACTGCGAAAAAAAATGCCATGCTATTGTTTGAGGAGAGCTCCTAACAACAAAACACTTTTTTCAACGCGATAGGTTTGATAAATTCACCTCTGAAGGTGAAATGGGTACTTACATTCTGAAATCTTGCTCTGGTTTATCATCCAAAGGGTCCCAGAGATAACATGAAGTGTCGTTTTGTTAGATAAAATAATTTTTTATATCCTAAAAAGATCCATATAGCATGCACGATCGATTTTGTATTTCCACTCGTTCAATTTGCAATGAAAGGAATCTGAAAATCTCACCCTAAACGAGTCAAATCAAGTTTGCATGTATTCTTCAGAGATCCTAGAAGGTAACAAGACTTCACTATTTCATTAGGGGTGTAGTATATCCTATAGGACACCATATTTGGTCAGAGAGCGACGCCTTCATGGCACGCCGATGACGAGGGCGGCCATCACTTGAACGACTGTATCTTTGTCAAATAAGCACCAATCGGGGTCAAACAAAGCCAGCTAGATAGCCAATGAGCTGGGCTTTACGGGAGTATCTGGAAACCATGTATATGTCGTAAAATGTAGCTAGTAACCTTGTACAACAGCATGCCTTTTCATTTTGGACAGAAATGTATGAAAGTTATGAAAACTGGTTGTTTTGCAAATGTTGAACTTATAATATGGCTGCTAATACTTTAAAAGCTAAATCAAAGTCCAAGTATAGAGATTTGACAATATTCTTGCAGAAAAATGTAATATGAATGCGAATGTCTCCTTCACGATTTGCCCAAATGTACCTGGGGACTTCACACTAAAAGTCTTGTTGTTCACTCATTCTTCAAGTGTACCATCTGAAACTTTGCACATACACTGCTGCCATCTTGTGGACACTATCAGAGTGATGGCTATAACTATGACCTTTCTCTTGCATTTCAAAGATGGTGGTAGAAAAATACTGGTTGTTTTTTTCTTTGTATTTTCTTCTACCAGATCTATTGTGTTATATTCTCCTACATTCAATTCACATTTCCACAAACTTGGAAACAATCAAATGGTACCAAGAATATGCATATCCTTGCTTCAGGGCCTGAGCTACAGGCAGTTAGATTTGGGTATGTCATTTAAGAGAATATTTAAAAAAAGGGGGCTATCCCTAAGAAGTTAACTTTTAACAAGGCACACCTGTTAATTTAAATGCATTCCAGGTGACTACCTCATGAAGCTGGTTGAGAGAATACCAAGAGTGTGCAAAGCTGTCATCTGCAAGGGTTACCTGCAAGGAAACACGTGCAGTCATCATTGCTTTGCACAAAAAGGGCTTCATAGACAAGGATATTGCTGCCAGTAAGATTGCACCTAAATCAACCATTTATCGGATCATCAAGAACTTCAAGGAGAGCGGTTCAATTGTTGTGAAGAAGGCTTCAGGGCGCCCAAGAAAGTCCAGCAAGCGCCAGGACCGTCTCCTAAAGTGGATTCAGCTGCAGGATCCGGGCACCACCAGTACAGAGCTTGCTCAGGAATGGCAGCAGGCAGGTGTGAGTGCATCTGCATGCACAGTGAGGCAAAGACTTTTGGAGGATGGCCTGGTGTCAAGAAGGGCAGCAAAGAAGCCACTTCTCTCCAGGAAAAACATCAGGGACAGACTGATATTCTGCAAAAGGTACAGGGATTGGACTGCTGAGGACTGGGGTAAAATAATTTTCTCTGATGAATCCCCTTTCCGATTGTTTGGGGCATCAGGAAAAAAGCTTGTCCGGAGAAGACAAGGTGAGCGCTACCATCAGTCCTGTGTCATGCCAACAGTAAAGCATCCTGAGACCATTCATGTGTGGGGTTGCTTCTCAGCCAAGGGAGTGGGCTCACTCACAATTTTGCCTAAGAACACAGCCATGAATAAAGAATGGTACCAACACAACCTCAGAGAGCAACTTCTCCCAACCATCCAGGAACAGTTTGGTGACAAACAATGCCTTTTCCAGCATGATGGAGCACCTTGCCATAAGGCAAAAGGGATAACTAAGTGGCTCGGGGAACAAAACATCGATATTTTGGGTCCATGGCCAGGAAACTCCCCAGACCTTAATCCCATTGAGAACTTGTGGTCAATCCTCAAGAGGCGAGTGGACAAACAAAACCCCACAAATTCTGACAAACTCCAAGCATTGATTACGCAAGAATGGGCTGCCATCAGTCAGGATGTGGCCCAGAAGTTAATTGACAGCATGCCAGGGTGGATTGCAGAGGTCTTGAAAAAGAAGGGTCAACACTGCAAATATTGACTCTTTGCATCAACTTCATGTAATTGTCAATAGAAGCCTTTGACACTTATGAAATGCTTGTAATTATACATCAGTATTCCATAGTAACCTCTGACAAAAATATCTAAAGACACTGAAGCAGCAAACTTTGTGGAAATGTATATTTGTGTCAACTTTTGGCCATGACTGTAGAAAATAACAAAAATAATGAAAAACCTTTGAATGAGTAGGTGTGTCCAAACATTTGACTGGTACTGTATATATTAGATGCTTCATCAGAATCAACAGCTCCTTGGGCTGTGTTATCTCTCCATGCAGACAAAGCTTTGATAGACTTGAATGGTCATATCTCTAGTCTGTCTTTGAACATATGGGAATTGGCTCCAATTTCATTAATATGATTAAAATACCATATGTTTCACGCCTGCTCCCGCTCTTCCCCCCTGGTGCTCGAGGGCGCCAGGCTACCCTGCATTACGCACACCCGCCTTCCCCTCGTCACGCGCATCAGCGTATTATTGGACTCACCTGGACTCAATCACCTGTTTATTACCTCCCCTATATTCGTCAGTTCCCCAGCTCTGTTCCCCGCTGCTGCATTGATTGTCTTACGTCTGTGTATTACCCGGTTCTGACGCTGTTCCTGTC